>OZ014493.1:12963913-14181710 GCA_963966045.1 Xestobium rufovillosum | reverse complement strand
GTTGCTTTTTTGTTACTTTACACAACTACTTTTGTTTAATTCTGTATTAAAAAACACACGATGAGCGAAGAAAAACGTACCACGTAGTTATGATGCCCAGAACAATCTATCCCATTCAGTGATAGTGCTGACACGACTTACAACGGAAACGATTAAATAGGACTGCAGCGACAGTATTACGTATTTAAAATTATTCATTTAATTCAAATTATTAATTCTAATATCTAACGTTGTCTTTTTCACGTTATAATTTATTTCAAGTATTTGTATTAAATATTGTATAATTTCTATTTTACATAAAGTTGTGTAAAAAGACAAAGTTTTTTAAAAACAAGGTATCGCAAATAAGAAATATATTTGGAGCAGTCACGGTAGGATTGGCGACTTTTCTGGCTGAAGAAATTTGTCAAGAAAAAGGTTCGTTTCAACGATTCACGTCAATTCGAAAAAAGAAGAAAGAACTTCAAACCCAGAAGAATTCAGATTGGACTAGGTTAGTCGAGCATTCCTTTATTACTTGTATCCTAAGAAAGTTGTTCGTTTGATGCCAAAATTATAATACTGATATTGATTTAATTTTAACCGATATTGTTGATCAAATTTCTAATATAAATTTAGAGGACAATATGGTATCCATAATCTCAGCAATTTCAAACTGCTTACCACGTTTTAATGGTAACAGTTTAACTTTAGAATTTTTCATAAATGCTTGCGCTAGCAATACTTGTTTTGTTAAGAGTGAGAGAGTTCGGCGATACAAGGTTAACGGAGTCGTGTTATGCTGAGTTGGAGTAATGGGTGTTTTGGTTAAGCGGCGATAAGAATGCTGACAACATCTTGGGACGCCGAGTCCGGAGTTTTTGAGGAACAAGGGGACTGTAGTTTGGACTGTCGTAGAGCGAGGACGTTATTTCAGTTGACGTGTTACTTTATTTTACGTTTTGTTTATTATGTTATTCTAGTAAAAGTTGTATTATTGTGGAAATCTTTCTTATTATTCTAACCCTTGGATCCTTCCTTAACTGAATTTGTTTTTGCATCAATTTCAAGTAAATTGGTAGGCGAAGCGGCAGCCTTCATATTTTGTAGACCTGATTTACAAAGTTGGCCTCAAATTAAAGAGGGCCTAAGAATTAAATTCGGCGACAAATTAGATCGCGAAACCTTAAAACAAGATTTCTTTGTTTTTAAAGAAGCAGTGCCATGAAAGTAATTTCGATTTCATTGATAAAGTTCAACAAATGAAAAGTTCACTGCAAATAAAAATTCAAAGTGATAATACATTAGCGGAAGCTATGAAACAACTTTTAATACAACAGAGCGAACGTAATGCAATAGATATTGTAATCGGTAATATAAACCATGAATTGAGAACAGTTCTGCGTTTGTATCGCCCTGAAACAATTGACGCTATTATTACGTTAGTTTTAGAATGCTAGGTATCAAAACAGGCAACCTCAGCATAACAAACCTATTCATCATAATCATGCGAATGTGCAGAAGCAACATACACAATTTTATCAACAACCTTTCTACTCATCTCGGAGATAGCAATACAATGCACATCCAAATCACAATTTTAATCAACGTCCTACTAATCTAAATTTTAATCAACAACCAAACAATGCTTTCAGAAATCCTTTTCAAACAAATTATTTGAATCAACCACAAAGAACAACAAATTTTCCTTCTCCTAGGCCTATGCCTGAATGAAAATTCTTTACAAAACAACAAGTCTTTAGTAATCGTAATAATACTCCACAAAAAAAATGTTTTCGCACCGAAAAATTCGAGGCAACCTCCACCTAATTATTACGAACCAATGAGTACCACTTCCAGAAATCCAAATATCAATCAGCCCTCTACTTCAAATTTTCATGAACCCATGAGCACGAACTCACGGAATCGCACTACACCAAATGTGCAACGATCTCATTTTCGACTCTCTAGTCCCAGAAATTTCATCCCTGAGGAAATTCTCAACTTAAATACTAATAATCTTGAATTAACAAGTTTTATATTGATATTGCTTACAATTTGACAAATTATTTAAAATCTACCAATGACTCTTTATTTTATCTTAGTAATCATAACTATAATAACCCCAATTCTTTTTATTTTCGTCCTGTTGTTGAAGATGATATTGTGAAAATTGTAAAAATTCTGAGAAATACGTCAGTAAGGGGACACGATGATATACCAATCTCAGTAATTGAAGAAAATATTGACTACCTTAAAGTACCCCTAACCCACATTTTTAACCTATCGTTAGTTAATGGATTGTTCCCCAAGGAATTTAAAACGGCTGTAGTCAAACCAGTATTTAAAAACGGCGATAAACAATCCATGACAAATTACCGCCCCATTTCCATTTTACCGGCACTCTCAAAAATTTTGGAAACTATTGTCAAGCAAAAATTAATTGATTATCTTAGTAAATACGAAATTATCTCGCCGTCACAGTATGGCTTTCGTGAAGGGTTAGGTACTGCGGACGCAGCTTTCACTCTAATTAACTACATTAACGCGGCTTTGGAAGCCAGGGAATATGCAATAGGTATCTTTTGTGACTTGTCCAAAGCCTTCGACTGTGTGGATCATGCCTTGATGCTGAGTAAATTGAATTATTATGGTATACGAGGAGTTGCCGCAAACTGGTTTCACTCTTACTTAAGTGAACGTAAGCAAGTAGTGGAAATATCTAAAATGGAAGAAAGAACGTTCCATAAATTCAAATCTGAAGAGTGTACAGTTAAAACAGGTGTACCCCAGGGTTCGATCTTGGGCCCTCTACTATTTTTATTATATATTAATGACCTAGTGAAAAATTTTCCGTATTTTCAGTTTTGTTTGTTTGCCGATGACACCAGTATCCTTCTCAAGAATAAGTGCTTGAACCAATTAATACAAAATGTTAAAGTGTTTTTAAACGCTATTACTGATTGGTTCAATGCAAACAAACTAATTTTGAATCGCAACAAAACTAACTTTGTCATTTTTCATCAAACTAGTACATCGGGTAAGATTAACATGCAGACACTAAAAGATGAAATTAATGAAATAAAACTGGTTAATTGTACGAAATTTCTTGGAATTCACATTGACGAAAAGCTTACCTGGCAGCAACATATACGCGAGCTGAATAAGAAGCTGGGCACTGCCGTATTTGCAATATCTTCTATTAGACGCAATTTAGGCTACGATGCTGCACTCACCGTTTATTATGCTTACTTTTACAGTTTATTGCAGTATGGGGTTGAGTTCTGGGGTGATTCTAGGGATTCTCAAAGTACTCTCATAGTACAAAAAAGGGCAATTCGTACATTGTGCAATCTGAATTCACGAAAATCATGTAGGCCATATTTTAAAACATTAAAAATTTTAACGCTAACTAATATATACATTTACAAACTTTCTATTAATATTTATAAAAAAAGACATCAATTTCTCGTTCAATCAGATGTACATTCTCATCATACCCGTCAAAATGATCAAATAATACTACCCCACTATGATTATAATATTAATCGCAAAGGTCCGCTGTACTCAGGAATTACAATATATCACCATTTACCTATTAAACTACAAAAAATAGGAAACTTAAATACTTTCAAAAGAGAATTAAAAGCCTTATTACAAGATAATCCATTTTATACCCTAAATGAATATTTCCAATTTACGTTTCAAAGAAACCCCCAATAATTATTTGGAACTTGTCTCGCACTTCTTCGCCTCGAATCTTATTTTTCCTTCAGGCTTCTTTATGAAGCACTTCTGTGTAATACGCATGTGCATATTGTAAATTTACTTTTGTTTTGTTGTATGTATATTTTTTTTTGTATTACCTTTGGGAAATAAAGCCTATTCTATTCTATTCTATTCTAATCCCCTATTCAGTCTGACGAATCTACTGATTATTTCGATGCATATCAATCTCTTGACGACAGCTCTCAACCTGACGAACAAAATTTTCAGTTGGACCCCAATCCAAAAGGAACGGGATAGAGTTAAACGATACTATTAAAAATCCCCCTTGTAAACTATTACTCGATACTGGATGTTTTCCTTCAATAATAAGACCTTCAATAATCTAAAAACATTTTCCCCACTTAATATTCCACAAACAAACAAAAAGAACTACTTGTACTGGAACACATGCTTCTGAATTCCGTGCAAAAATTCCTCTATTTCCTGAATTTCAAACTGATATAGAAGTTGAATTTATTTTATACAACTTTCACGAATATTTTGATAGCATTATAGGTTTAGAAACTTTACAAAGATTACACTTAATGATAGACCTTAATACATCATGTGTATCTAATTCAAAAATAACAATTCCTTTTAAATATAGAACAGATTTTAATAAAATAAAAATTGAGGTACCACCAGAATCCTCAATACAATTTTATAAAGACGACCAAGAAGTCCTTATACCTGGAATGTCATGCGAATCCCTTTACATTCCTGAACATTTAAATAAAATAGAAAATGAGACAATTACAATCGAAATTGTAAATCCAACTTTGGAAACAGTTTTGGTTAATGTACCTAATAATTTTTTAAAACTACAAGATTCACCACATTTCTGAAATGATGGAACCTTTCCTTCAACCAAATAAAAGCAAACTTAGTGAAAGAAGTGAACAACTAAAAAATTTAAGAAAGCAACATCTAAATAAAGAAGAAAAACAAGCTATTGAAAAACTTAATTCAGTGATATCTTTTATCATCAAGACGCGCGGTTAAGTTTCACTCATCAAATCAAACATGAAATCAAAACGACTGATGAAGTACCGGCTTATACGAAGAGTTGTAGATAACCGTACATTCATAAACAAGAAGTAAAACGTCAAATCACCGAGATGTTAGAAAAAGGTATTATTCGTCCCTCAAGTTCACCGTGGAGTTCCCCGATCTGGATAGTCCCTAAAAAATTGGACGCGAGCGGAAAGAAACGATTATTTGGTTCTTTATTCTGGAAGAGAGTTATACTGAGTTTATACATCTCTTGTAAAACAGGCCTTAAGAGGCGTAGAAAACTGGACGGAATCACTGGAAATTTTCAATTCAAGAATGCATGTAGTGCATAATTTATTGTGCATGCAAGATTTCTTTCTTGGGAAATACTAAAGGTTTTAAAATCAAATTGTTAACCAAAATTAATACAAAGTTCTTTTCATTGTTCCAAATGTTTCTTTACCGGAGATATAGACAGGCTCATTAAACTTCAAAAGGAAAAGGTATGCAACAGAAAATACTTTGGTGCAACCTATATAATAGTAGAACGAAATTCCGTGCATAATATAAGCACGTCATAGTCATAATAGATGATGTAAAGTATCAATTTGAATCTGTTATGAAATCACTTGATACATTGTTTAAAATTTTCCATGTGCTCCATGCCAAATATCCACTTCAATCTAAGCACATAAATATTTGATTATTCCAATAATTATAATATGGTATTAAAATTGAATACGACAAAACCCATTCACGCATTCAAGATGCTGTCCAATGTTTAAGCAAGTACTTTTCTAATAAAATATGAATTGCTCATTTTGCGGCAAAAATTAGTAAGTCAAATATGTAAATTTATTATTCATATTGAATAAGCACATCCATGAGAAAACTATTTGCGCCCTATAAGGAATAATTGCAAGAGGTCTTTTCAACGCAAGGGTATTTTAAGGCAACATATGAATTTAAAACATCTCCCTCTTCGCAGAACACAAAAATAATCTAAAACCAATAATGACATCAGAGACAATGTGTCAAGGGATGATATGTTTCTTAGTATAATTAAAAAAAAGCATCATTGTAACACAGAATACTGTCGCTTTTCATTTTGATCACGCTACTGAAGAATTTTGTAAACAGCTGATTAAAGCCATAGAAGAAACTGTGTAAAAATTGAACAGTCATCTGCCCCTTTTCCATTATGTAGTGAAAAGTATTATTGATTGTATTATGTATTCGAAATTTTTTGTCATCAGGTTTTATTTCACTTATCACAGGTAGCATTAAATTTGTTACTCAAAATTTTAATGCTTTTGTCGAATATTAATTAAATGCTTAACAAATTGGAACACTGTTTCGATAACTTCCGTACAGATTATCAATAAATCGTATTGTATGTTTTGCATCAACGCAATCCATTAGGCAGCCATGCGGGGGTGTACTCACATCACATATGGAATTATAAATATATAAACAAATTCTTGTCATATAAATCACAAGGCGCCAGTTCAACAGTGGTGGACCACCTTGTTCTTCCACTGGGACCTTGTATAAAAAATATGGTTGTTGTAAGTGAATACCTAAAACAAATTTAAACTAACTTAAAAAAAGAATCAAAATACATCTAATTCCGTGATTGTCCACCAGATATAACAACCTTTATATTTCAATGAATCCATTCTGGTTTTTACATATACCGGAAATGAAATAAAAGTACCTACCTACTCAGCTAAATACATACATATATTGTGAAGAAGCATAAGTGAACGAGAGGAGAACATGAGATGAGAATACAGGCTAAGCGAATCAATTTACACGAATCAATGAGCATGATGCGGGCCAGCCAGCTGTAGGCCCAGCAATTTTAGTTTCAAACTCCGCCTGAACGCAGGCAGCGAAAACACACCAAACTCCTGGCAGAGGGCGTTGCAAATCCTTGCAATATTATAGAACTCTTTTGTGCAGAGACCTGTACGATGCTTACGTGGCGTGACTCGGCCCCGAAACCTTACATTAATATTATGTAGGTCGCTTCTAAATGAAATAGTTTTGTACAAAACTATAAGTGCCTTATTTATTATTTAATGCTGTGAGAAAATATATCCGGTTACGATATCCGCTGAAACTTACGCACCCCGAAAATCAGCCTCAAGCACGAATTCTGTACCCTCTGTATCCTCCTGGAAGTATCAGTTGTAATTGATGGACCGTATATTTCACAACAGTGTCAAAATGCGATAAGACCAAACTGTCGCACAATAAAAGCTTCGTCGCTCTATCCATAGCATCTCTGTGGGGATAAAAAGTTTTAAATTTGCATAAGCTGTCTGGATACATTTGTTGATATGTTGAATATACTTGAAAGTGTTGTCTAGAATTAATCCGAGGTTTCTAGCTGAATGTAGGTATACATAATTTAATATATTGCTTGATAGATATTAAACGGTTTTTATTTCCAAATGAGTGCCACTGTTTTAGAGGTATTCAAAACCAAGGAATGCTGAGATGACAGTTCGGAAATAATTCTCAATTGGGAATTAATAACATCAACATCAAAAGCATAATCCTCAGGGTAAAAATAATGATAAATTTGAGTATCATCCGCATAAGCCAAATCCTTGCATGTATTGATTTGTTTAAGAAGGTGAGACGTGTATATAATAAACAAGAGAGAGCCTAAGATAGAGCCCTGAGGTACACCCCGAGTTATAATTCGAGAATTAGAATATTTGTGGTTTAGACTAACACATACGAGCGATTATCCAGATAGCTTGCCAGGAGAGAAACAGAGGACCTTCACTATCCAATAAATTTGAGAATTCATAGAAGTAATTCATGGTCTATGGTGTCAAATGCTTTGCTGTAGTCCGGCAAGGTTAAGACTGTGACATGCCCACGATCAGAAGAGGAAATAATATCATCTGTCACCTGTGTAATTGAAATAAGATCTCATATTTCGTTCTCTTGACATGTTAGGTTTTGAGTCTGATTCAGAAATTGAACAGATTTCAAATTAATTACCATCTGAATAATTTATTTTTTTTGCTGTTTTCCGAAATTTCTTCTTTCGGTTTTGTGCGCATATAGTCAAAGTGGTTTCTTATCATATATATCACTTATTATCACGGGCCAATTCAATTAATAACGCCGTTTTTGCAGACCGAATATAGATAAAATATGTATACTGTACAGTGTACAAGCAGAGGCGCGAAATAGCATAGGAAAACCATGTCACTGTCACATAGCTCGTAGGCCTCGCATAGCCCTCTGTCTCTGCTGCGCCTCTGCTACCACCAGCATACGGTGTTATGTCCAACTAAATGTGTTACAAAAAGCTTTGCTGCCCTATGCTGCTCTGTGCTATGCTCGGCTGCCTTCAATATGCGACCGGCCGAACAAACATTCCATTCCATTTCCAAACATCCGGACGGCAGACATTTCCAGCGTTCACCTGTTATTTTTTTGTGAATCTTTCTGCTTATTTCAACTTAAATACTAAATTATCAGTTTGAGTTTAAGAGTACCTTTTTCTTTTGGCACAAAATTCAGCACATTTTGGGTCCTTACGACCGGGAATTTTGCGTTAGAAAGACAAACTGAAGACCGGCACGCGAAACATTTTTTTTCTTTAAACTATTTTGTCATAGGAGTTAAAATGTGCCTTTAGTTAAGTAAAAATTATTCCCTAAAGCTGATCGACATATCTTAGCATTTTCTGGTTCCTCACGGGACCTAAACTATTGTGAAAAACCCCTCCAAGCAAAATTACTTTATTTTAATCCCTTCCGGTTCCTCATTATCTTTGAAAATCGCGGTGTTTATGAGAATTATGCAACAAATAACGCGCTCGAATATAACAGCGGTCTAGGCGACTGGCGTCTATGAAGGGGGTGGGGCATTGACAAGATCTAGAAGAATTTCATTTGTTTTATTCCTTCTATCTTCTACTGTTTTTAGCTTTTTAGTTGTGGGTCGACTGTCCGTTAAGTGCTGCAATATATAGGTTATTATGGGAACTAGAAGCTAAGTTCCTTGCGAGATATTTGGCCAAACTACATTATTTAATAACCGTGTGATACCTACTTTTCTGGATGTTATTTTACACTATTTATTTGTTCGGAATTATCTAAAACATAAATGTGCCGGGAAAGATTCAATTGTTTCTGAGATACTAAAAAGCGTTGTACCGAAAATTGAAGAAATTTGGCAATGTGCATCAATTCCCACCGTCTCTCACAATCCCATTTGGGAAAAAGTTGTAGCCATGCATAATTAAAATGCCCGTTACGTCCAACAAACTTGGATTGGCATCCATAATTGTTTTTCTCAGTTCCACCGCGTCACACAGAGGGAGAGAGAGCCATGGCACATCCGTATGAAGAGAGAAAAGTAAATAGTTACGTCACGAACATAAATAAACAAGAGCATAAAGAAGGGTATTCACTATGCAAACGAACGAACGAACAAACGAACGAAGTTTGGTATATTTGTACGGCGAATCGAACCCCTTCGACAGTTCGGAGTTCGGTACATTTTCGGTACATTTTGAGTCTGTACATCAAAGACATTCGCTGACAAGTCTGGAAAGGTTTAAGTGCACAACCGAATATTGGGAGCGAGTGCCAATTTGTAGCTGACAACATGGAGTAGAAGAACGAGGATGTGCTCAAATTAATCGCAGTGTATAGGGAACACGGTTGCCTTTGGGATCCGAAACTAAAGGACTATAAAAATGTGCTTCCTCAACCTGTTCAGTTGTTCTTCGAGCAACTCTTCGTAATGGAAGATGTGCTTCCTTGATTTTCTCTCCAGCTTCTAGGAACAATTGTTCCATTAACGTCTTTGTCGAAAGTTCTTTCTGGGGTGTAAATGTTTTGAGAACTTTAAATTTTTCTTAGAAAATTATGTAAGTAAGTACAAGTCAATATCACAGTAGTAGCCTTCTCCCGTTTTAACAGTATTGGCTTTCTTCAGACTCTTAAACACTGCTGAAAGAACAGCAAAGGCATTTTCAACAACTTAGTCTGTAGTTGAATATTCGTTTTAGAGAGCCTTTTGGTTGTACACCAGGATAAGGGTTAAGCAAGTGTTGGTGGAGTTGAAAAGCATCATCTGCGACAAAAATAAAAGGCTCCTTTTTCAATCGCCCAGGAAGTGATTCTTCATTTGGTAAAAACAAGTGATCCTCCTTAATTTTTGTCCAAAATGAAGTGTTTTTAAATACACCGCCATTGGAAATTCTACCTTGACACCCAACGTCAACATATTGAAAACGATAATTTGCATCAACAACCACCATTAACACGATGCTGAATGTAGCTTTATAGTTGAAATATTCTGAACCACTATTGAATGGGGCTTGTAAGACGCAGTGCTTCCCATCCACTGATCCTACGCAATTAGGGAATTGTCACTCTTCCTGAAAGTCATAAGCAACAGCCTCCCATTCATCTCGTGAAGATGGCATCTGCAAAAAAGAAATACCTTAACATAATGTCGAAGCACAGAAATGCCATTAATCTACCGTTAAACTAAATTTCAATTTACTTTCAGATTAAAGTGGAGGTGGAGAATGAAAACAATCCCGTAGAAATGCCTCAAAATGAAACCTCATCAGTAAGTAGCGAGTTATAGGTTATCGCGAAAAGTCATTTCGAAACAACAAAAAGAATCAAAACTGATTTGTGGTACATTAAGGTACTTTCTGGCAACTATGACGTTACCGCTACCCAAAGAATAGAAAAATAATAAAAAAATAAACGGTATAAAAACCTTTTTTATAAAATTTTGACTCCATTGAAGAACCAGAAAATGACATTTTTTGCCTCGGTTTTTACACCAAATGCACGTTTTGATTATTGTATTAATACTTGTCAAAAAAATTTGAAAAATTTTATTTTTCGATCCACCCTAATGACCATGTCATTACCAAATTTAACAGTGTCGAAAATACGAAAAACTATGTAGATACAATAACATCCATAGAGGGGGACGATTTAGTTGTTAAATTTATGCGCCAGAGATCGAACAAATTTATTTTCCCAGAAGCCGAAAGTATTGCGGCAGTTTACGCTTCTGACATAGTGGAAGTATTGAAGCAGCCAACTATCAATAATAGACAACAGTATTCTTTTGACACAGACTGGACGAAATAAAATTTTTTTTGTAATATTTCTAACAAACATGTTTCGTATACTACCTTATATTAATATGTCTTATGTACATATTTAGTTTGCTTTGTAAGAGTATTCTTTATGTTTAGTAACTTTTATTCAAGTTGATGTACTCAAATATTATTATACTACAATTGATTATTAGACAGTTGTTTAAGCACAATTTCTCAAAACATACCTGACATTTATCGACTTATTTCTCTTTTTTGGAGTTTACTCCTCAAGAATCGATTTTCAGTTATAGCCCGCGGTACGGAAATCAAGCGTTAACTAAAAGTGAGGCGTTACTTTCCTCTGCGCAACGCACCGCGCGCACCTTTCACATTGAAATTATGTAAGTATCTATGGATAC
This sequence comes from Xestobium rufovillosum, assembly GCA_963966045.1. Classification (NCBI taxonomy): domain Eukaryota; kingdom Metazoa; phylum Arthropoda; class Insecta; order Coleoptera; family Ptinidae; genus Xestobium; species Xestobium rufovillosum. Next base: position 14,170,445 of record OZ014493.1, on the reverse strand, counting down.
GTATATTTCTGTACAATAAACAAAATTATCAAGCGATTGGAATTAAAATAATCGTTCGTAAGGAGTAAACTCCAGGCGTGCGTCGGAGCTGACACACACAAGTTTTTAGATTATTACAAGATTAGCAGTTGGCAGTTGGATATTTTGTTTATTTAGTTTTTCTGATATTTCACTTGAATGTATTTCAATTGAATTTATTGTTTTTCCCCAAATGGTTTCCTTTAAATTCATTGTTTTTTCAGTTCAAGCTACGAGGTATTCGAATTTCCGTTGTGTGTTTCTAATGCCTCGTAGGTAAATACTGAAATTCAGTTATCTATAGTTAGCTTATTTCATGGATATCATTATGTTAATTTTTTGTATTGTGTTGTCAACTTTAGTTTCCTTGTCAGCTGTTCCCTTACTGTCATATTAATTTATTTACAATTTTACTTTATGTAAACATATTCTTATGATGAGATTTTTTAAATCTTGAAACCGGTCAATACTATAATAAATTGTTACATTGGTAGTGCGTAGAGTATTTTATTAACTCAACAAAGCGACAAAAAAGGTTTAAAATTAATATTTTCCACGAGATCCACATAGAAGAGAATTACGGGCTATAAAAGTGAAGAGAGAGCATTGAGAACCCACTAATGTGAAGTTAGTATTTATATAGATTATTTTGTATACATTTTGTAAAAATGTACGAAAATTTTATAGGTACATTTTGAAGTCGATTGTTGGGAGACAAAATATATGGATGGAACAATGAAATTGAAATGGAATGCTGCACCCACCCGAAGCCTAACGATAAATCAAGCCGGAATGTAGCGGCCGTGATGCAGTAATCGTGGCCAACTCGTTATGGACGGTCGGTGTTTGCGGCATGGAAATAATGCTAGTCTACCAAAATATTCAATAACAACAACTGGATTTTTGAAATTTTTATTAAGATATGTCTAATTAAATATACCTGAACGGTATAATACCATATTTTCCTATTTTGAACAAACGTTTAACATTAAAAACCTACAGAACTTAAACTCAATATGTATTTAATAATATTAAATGAGCCGCATTCCGCATGAAGAACAAAACTAAAAAATATAGTAGAAAACATTGTCGGAAACAAGTCTTAAGAGCAATCCGCCCAAAACACAGACAGCTAAAATGTGCAGTTTCGTGACTTACAGAATTTGCTCTGCAGCATTTAATCTTTGATATTTTTCTACAATTTTTTTTTTTTGATGAGTAGAGGAAAGAAAGTACTACGATAAGGTTTGATTATTTTCTGACGTAATGTTTTAGTTTTAATACAAAATAGAGATAAACATCAACTTTTTCAGGAATATACATAATTTTTGTCGGCCCGTAGCATCGTTACTATACCTGATATTTAAAATTTAATCAAACGAGCTTCTAGCTTCGTTCTTTGACTATACATTGGCAACATTTCAGTATCTCAAGTGAATAAATTCCGGAGTTATGTAAAATGCAGTAATAACCCAAGTAGCACCGAAATATTGCGATAATATTAAAAAGTAAATATTTAAATAACATTAGAATGACAGTTTTTTAAATATATATTGTACATTATTTCTTTATCTTCACTTAATATTGAGTTTTCTATATTTCCATAATATAAGAAATAAACATGGCATAAATATTTCAAACTTTTATTTAAAACATAAAAATAATATATATTACAATAATATACCATGTGTAACAGGAATATGGTACACCCCCATTTTTTTCTTTATTTTTGAAGATAAATTTTTGAAACTTGGCACATCGTATGTACTGAGTAAACATCAAGTTTTGACACAGACAAGGAAATCTTCACACTTCCGGTTTCAGCGGAAGTGGTGCCAACTTTTGATTTTCAAATGGGACAACCTGTAAGCTATTGACTTCTTGGACTCTACATAATTTTCTGAATGCAGTGGTACCACATTTGCGACATTTCAAGTTTTAGACTTTTTTTAAATCTAATTTTAATTTTGTCATTTAAGTGTGCCATGACTGTTTCAATTTATTCTGATAGACCCAGGCAATGCCATAAAAAACGGAATTGCGTTGGAAATGCTAAATAATGTGATTCGTGCTTAAACAAAGTTCTCCAAATAATTTTTTGGGCAAAACTTATTTTTTTCAAATGGAACCATATTGGTACCAAGGTACTATTCAAGGCTACTATTAATAAGGAATCTTCTGATATGACCAGTTTTCATCTGGGACAAGAACAACTGAAATTACAGTCCATCGAAAATTAAAAATAGGCATTTAATTTTATTTTCATCAAATGCTGCAAGGGGGCTTTGAAAATTTAAAAACAAATAAAACATGGTACCAATGCATTCAGAAAATTATGTGGAGTCCAAAAATTCAATAATATACAGGTTGTTCCATTTGAAATTCAAAAGTTGGGACCACTTCCGCTAAAACCGGAAGTGTGAAAATTTCCTTGTTTGTGTCAAAACTTGACGTTTACTCAGTACATACGATGTGCCGAGTTGCAAAAATTTATCTTCAAAAATAAAGAAAAAAAGGGGGGTGTACCATGCTCCTGTTACACACGGTATGTATAATGTACCTACTAAGGGTGTTACAAAAAAGTAGGTCAAACCGTTAACCAGATTATCTGACCGAAAATAATGCGACTTTCCTTATGCCATTTTTCATTTAGACTTCTTTCTTTGAAGATACATGGTCTTCAAATTTAAAAAATTATTTTTATTAATAACTCCTTTGTTTTTTACGATATTCAATTGAAATTTTGTAATTTTTTCATATACCGGCACAATGTTTGTGTAATTTTGATAAACAAAATCGATGCACGAACGGAGTAAAGGGGGTTGTAATACCCATTGTCCCCTCAACTTTTTCCTGCGCACGTCTATGGTTCAAAGGTATTGTTTTTTTATAACAAGCGATCATTTCTTTAATTTTTTCACTCTTGTAAAATTTTGATTTAGGGCTTGGTTTACGAGTTATTGCAACTCATTTGACTATGTGTTTCTTGATCCACTCACTGCTTAAATGCCCCAATGTTTCTTAGGTGACGAACTAAGCTCGAGAAAAATGTATGTACTTGGAGGGATATGTTTCTGTATAACGTCTAAGCTTCAGAAAAATGCCCTTGGATGGTACCGATTCGGACATGTTCCTGTATTACGTCTAACATCAAATTAGCATTGGAAACAAAAACAGGTAGGCTGGTAGGCTAGTTGTCAAAATAATAATTAATAAAAAAGGTACCACCCAAGGGCATTTTTCTGAAACTTAGACGTTATGCAGGAACATATCCATCCAAGGACATTTTTCTCGAGCTTAGTTCGTCACCTGAGAAAAATTGGGAGATTTAAATTGTAAATCGTAAAAAACAAAGGAGTTATTAATAAAAATAATTTTTTAAATTTGAACTTTAACACCCTGTATCTTCAAAGAAAGAAGCCTAAATGAAAAATGGCATGAGGAAAGTCCCATTATTTTCAGCCTGATAATCTGTGGTTAACGGCTTGACCTACTTTTTTGTAACACCCTGTATAAACAAAATATTAAATACATGACATTTTTAAAAACTTAAGGTTGCCAGAGCGATATATAAAGAAGAACTATTTCATTTCATTTTTCATTTTTCATTTTTTCATTTCATTTTTTCGAACCCCTAATTAGGATGTTCATCTTCATCCTCATCATTGGGAGCATTTGACCTGCAAAATTTTGAAAAGTGGAATTTTGAATGGCAAAAGAACAATAAATTGAGAAACATTTTTTCAAAACTCAACAATGACCATGAGTTACACACGTAGATATATATTTTTTGAGGTTCGCTATCCATTAGCGCACTCAGAATACAGCAAAACTCAACAAGAAGCACGTTATAATCATTTGAAATATTAAAGGCTCTGCAAAACTCAACATAATCATATAGGTTTGACAAAACTCAACAATATCAGACCTGCATTTCTGCAGCAGCATAAGAAGATAGTTTATACTTGAGCCGCCCAACAGACGGAGTGATCACCCTGCAACCATGAACTCTAGACGGGACCACTATCAATTTAGGACGACAGAACCGCAGTGATGCGCTTTCTTTAGACCCAACGAAGTCACATCACTCCAATTCGGTCGTCATAAATTAATATTGGCCCCGCTAGAGAACGTTCTTGCAGGGTGATCACTCCACCTGTTGGGCGGCCCAAGTATAGATAGTTGTTTAAGATTCGTTATGGAATGCATTTCCCGAAAAATCACTGTTTTTATTTTGTTGAGTTTTGAAAAAACGTTCTCCAATTATTGTTTTAAAATACCTTTTCGATGGCGGCAAACGAGATTTACTCGTGGCTAGGAATAGCCCAACATTTTTCTTGATTTCATCTTCGGTTGCTTCTGGAAAACGTTTTCGTACAGCTTCTGTTAAAAACATACATTCATACAGATAAGTAAATACTAAGGAAGTTCATGAAACTTACGGATTAGTGCTTTATACATCAAAAGTTTTGAAAAGTTCAATTTTTTCTTCTTCCCTTGTCCAGAATAGCTTAGAGAAAGTTGCTTGCTAAGTAATTTAGCCATTATAAAATAAATAGCTTTGTGAATGGTATCACCGCCCAGTAAATATAAAATATTTATCTGAAACAAAAAATATTAAGAAATAGTGTAGCTAAGAAAATGTCAGCATGAGACAAACCAAAGATTTAAAGTTTTCTGGAACTGCTAATTTTCCTTCTAAATTAGTAACATCTTCCTGGGTTTCGCAAGGGATGTTGTCTACCAATTGAAATTGTTCACCACCAACTTCTGCTTCAAACGACGATCTCTGAATATTTCTGTTTTCGTAATTTTCGAATAATTTTTTAAGTTCCTTTACTTCGAATTTAATATCAAACAACTGCCGAAGAATCTGCTGATTACCTACAAAAAATAATAAGTGTACTATTTACCAAAAATTATTAAAAATTATTAAGCCACCTACCTAATTGATCATCTCTTGATTTTGACGACATTGATGTACCAGGTGAAGCATCTGTCAATATTGTCACATTTGAAAAACTTCCAACTTCAAAAAAAATAATTACATAATTATAAGTAGGTATAAAAAATAAGGATCATTAATTACCATCACTAACTGGTGTCTCTGAAGATGGAACAGAAAACCTCTTTTTCAAACTGATCTGGTCATTTGGATCGGAATCCGAAGAGTTGGAACTGTATTCATAATCTTGGTGGATTCTTTTCTTTTTGATCCTTTTTTCAGAACATTCCTTTTCTGATTCAGTTTCGATCGAGGAAGTATTTTCACCTTTTTTGCAGTATTCTTGAGCTTTCTTAAGCTGTTTTACTGAACTTTTTATGCACTTTGCTGCTGATACTTTGTAATTGGTGTGTAAATCTTTACACTCATAAATGATTTGCCGCAATTTATATTCCGATAAATTCAATGGATATTTGTAGGAAGTTCGTTCGGCATTTGCCCAACAACTAGGAACAAAATCAATGGCATTTTCTTTCTCCCAAATTATTACATCCCACATGATCTGTAAAACGTTACAAGTTTAACAAAAAGTAAGGCCTTTTAAAAATACATACCTACTTGAATTTCGTTACCAATAAATACGTAGATTGGCAAATTTAGTAATAATTACCAAACTTAAGTTTTAGAACCGTCGATATATCAATATAACTGTGAATGTACAAAATGCAATAAATGAAAATGTGAGAATAAAGCAGATTTATCGAGTTACAAGAAGTCAACTGAAATACATCATGTTTATTAAAATACAAAAGACTTAAAATTTTTACCCAATAAAACGCATATTTTAAAACAGAAACAAGACAATATCTGAACAAATTAGCGGTATTACAAATCTAGTTTTTTGAATATTATTAATAAATATTAGAATCCAAGTTTAATTTAGATGTAATAATTCAAAAGCCACATAATAGTCGCTATATTTGAAAACCATAGCTTTTGATAAAACAGATTGAATAGCACAACTTTCAATGCAGCTATTAAAATTAAATTTAAAAATACCCAAGCGCTCGGATGGAACGGGATAATCATAAAATGATAAAAGCCCTTTGGATGCGTACCCTTTTAGAAATTGATTGTCGAATTCTATGATTTTAAAAACTCGTTTTCCTGTTACAATAACATAACAATCTTTATTATTCAGTTTAATTTGAAATGTAGGAAATTTCAAAACTCCAATTGATTTTCTAACTTCAACGTTTGTGCTTCTAACGCCTTCACTTAAAATTTGTGGGTTTTCCAAAAACCTTTTACAAACTTGTGCCAACGGTCGATTTCTTGAGCGCAGCATGTTTTTCAACTTTCCAAGGAAATTTTCAAATGGAAAGCAGCTTAGGTCATCTAATGTACGGTTTAAATTTCTAACATCATCGGATACATGAATCAAGCAATACAACTATCTTTACCGTAAAACTTCGAGCATTTTTCATTAAAATAAATTAAAAGATCTTTGCTGGTATCTAACCATGTAGTGTTAAGAAACTGTGGACTAACTAAAATCCTCATTGCACAATGGAAGAGTAAAAAATGTTCGTATAAGTCACGTTTTAAAATATTTCTAAAGAGAACCGGCCCTAGGTATAGCATAACTAGGCGAAATTCCGTTGCCTTAAATCTCTCCACATCTAGAAAAGATCTGGGTTTGCGACTGAAATCGGATGTTACATATTTAGTAAAATTGATCATCAATTTAGAAAGCTGCCGTCTATTTTCAACACTTAGGCGAACACTTCGAGTTTCTGCCCCTTTTATCCAATATAGCAGCAATTTTTTCATGACACCAAGGCAACATAGGTGCATATAATCCAGTACAAAAAAGTTGACCATATCAATATTTAATATTTTTGTGAGTGGACTAGTCTGTGATAAATGATGTTCTTCAAACTCTTTTGTCATAAAATTTTCATTTGTTCTGGGCGCCGAAGCAGTTTCTAAAAATATTCTACGATTCCTGTATGTCAGACCCTTTTGAATGCAACGATCGCAACCATAGTGTCCATTATGTCCCTTTACGCACTTAATAAAACTTCTTGCAGGGGCATCGCAAGAGAAACAAATTAATTTTACTTTGAAAGTTGCATTACTAAAACTAAAACCAAAATTAAGTAACATGTTTAATTCACTTATAAAGTCACAAAAAAAGTCGTCAACAGAATACGGTTTAGAGTCTCCTACAAATATTGCAACAGGAAAAGGAGTAACTTTAACTTTGGTATGTATTCTACATAAAATGGGCCAAAACTGCGTTCTTGATGATTTCCATAAAGGTAATCCATCAACATTGAAAGACAGCATAAGGCAATTATTTGTATTATGAACGTCATCCAAAATTGAGGAATGCTGCAGCAGTAAATTTAAGTAATGTTTTATACCAAAATAAACGTATTGACCAAATGCTTCACTTTGAGATTTCATAAATGCAATATTGATTTGCCTTTTCGTATTCAACAATGAACGACTATCATTAGGTAATTTTAAATTGGGTATTATTTCATTTAGACCCTTTAACAGTGTGCTAAGTTGACGATGATTAACGTTCATGTCAAGGGACCATGACTTTAAGAAATCTTGAAGTTTAAGATTTTGATCTTTCGGGACATTTTCATGAGCGTGATTTTCTAAATTGATGTTTTCATTGTTACCACTTTCGGGCAAATTATTAGTATTAGGTAATGTCGCTTCTGGTAATACTGTCTTTAAATGGGTTATTTTTTCATGGATGAAATTGTCATTTGTGAATTCACAATTAGTATTAATAAGGTACGATTCTTTTTCGGTGTCTTCCAAGTTATTTGTTTGGATGTGATCTTTCATGAACCGGTATTTAGAACACCAGCGAGAATTTTTATTCTTGGACATACCTGTTAGTTACCTACAGAAAAAATCTACTTTTCATAAACTCAAAAAAACACTGCTAATATTGTTTCAACAAAAAACACTAACTAAATGAATTTAGAAGTTATACTTACAAATAACAGTCACAAAAACCCTCGTTGCATCATCAACCACAGAAAAACGACAGCAAAAGTCAAAACCGCTGTAATTTATGAATGCAGGGCAATACCAACTGCCGCTTACTGTCAAACTACACAAATATAAAATAACTAGCGTGACGGTCGTTAACGATTGACACGATCCGCACTGACAAAGAAGGAGCACAGATAACATTTCAGAGATCACTTTACATACATACCTTATATTATATTTAATATAATTCATTTCAAAATTTGTTTTAAAATATTGAGGGCATATTTTATTTCATATATAGAAGTAATATTTATTTTCTAATGACAAGTAAATATATGTTTATGTACAGTACTTCAATATTTGTCATTCGAATATTAAATACATATGTATTTAATGTAAGGGCATTTAATATTTATTTTTAAATATGAAGTAAATATATGTTTATACGCAATAATTTCATATTATCATTCAAATATTAAACAGATGCATATTTTAATATACTGCATTCCAATATTTCTTTTGAAATACTTAAAATACATATATATTTAATATGCATTATTTTAATGTTTAATTCCGAATATAAGAAAAATATTACTTCAATATGGAATATTAAATATATAATTTTTAATATTACATGAATATGTTGATTGTATAATAAATATTAGGCAAACATTGTAACATTAAATTCATGTGAAACAAATATATAAGTAATATTTGGTGCTACTTGGGAAGTGATTTTGCAATTAATGTATGTCGAACTACAGTCGATCTGCCCTCTCCACTTCCATGTGCTCGTGTACCTCGCCGGCAGTCGTGTCTGTTCGTTTGATTTCCACGCCCCGTCACACGTGCTTCAACGATCAGCGTAAATCCGTAAATTTTCATATTCCTCTATCTGACAAAAGTTCTCTTGTTTCTGTTTGATCTTGGAACTCGTCTTGGAACTAGTCGAGTTGAGTAAATCCTATTTCTGGAAAAATAATTTCGACGTAGAACCAAATGAAACCTATATGGTTGTGTTCCTTGTATTATTTTCCACATGAATCTTTGGTTTACGACATTTCCAGTCTGTGCAGAACTTTTTTATTTTACAAAAATGTAAAATTTTGCATATGTATGAAGCAGTTCGTTTTTAGCAAGTAGCACGTCATATCTCAGTAAATATTCGAGATATCGATTTGATTTTTTTAAATTAAAGTAGAAACATGAGCGCCTCTGACAGTACCAAAATATTTTATATTACCGCAATAGGTAAGCATTCTTTGGGGAAAATAAATAGAAACTTCATCTTACACCGCTCACGCAGTGTAAATTTCGACATTCGACAAACTTTTATATTTTTATAAATATGTCAGTAGGTATACAGGGTGTCCCACGGTGGTGGCCTGTTAGAAGTTTACGGAGAACGAAAAATTTGATAAATTTGAAACTTTGCATGGAGTTATAAGTAGTTGGTAGTGATCTACATTTCTAAAATATTTTCGGACTTCTAGCACTTCCGATTATACCGGAAGTTGACATAAAGTTCAGTTTTTTAAATCGGGCAACCCCCAAATATACCTCTATTTGGTTTTATCACATGAGTTCGAATTATTTTTACTCGGAAAGTTTTTTGTTATCTCTTCTCTTTTTTGAGATAAAAATTATTTTTCAAAATTTTCACACATTTCCTCCACTTGAAAAATCGCTAATAACTTTTGATCCAAAACACTCACTAGCTTAAAATTAGGATCAATTCGTTGCTAATGAATGTTGCTCTCCGAAGAAACGTCTAAAAAAGTCTTCTAAATGAACACAAACTTCAAACGCTTAAAAGTCCGTTTTCCTAAATGGAACCCTATGTTCTTAATCACACCTGTGAATAGCCGAGAAAGTTTTCTAATTAACCATATTAGGTATCCCTATACCCAATCTCGACGGCTTTTGAGATATTTACAAAAATTGTTAAAAAACTTTTTTACTCATTTCTGTGTAAGAAGGCTATGAAATTGTGTGTCAAACGATTGCTAAATTAAATGAATTTTCTTAGATTTCCCAGATTTATTCTAAATCAATTTCAAGAACTCATTTTGCTAGTTCATTTAAAATTGAAATACATTTACCTAGTATTATTAATTTCAAATACGGTGAAATATTGCCATTATTTTAATCGACTTCAAGTTGACAGGAAAATTATTTTACAAAACTGTCGGTTGTTGCTAAGCATCTAAGCATCTTTTTATTATACAGTAATAGTCTAAGAGCCAGCAACATACATGGTGGACTGACGTCCGCAAATCTGAAATTAATTCACAAGATTACCATTATTGTGTAAAACTGAATTGAATAGTCAGTCCGCCTAATTATATTGCTTCTGGCGCAGGTTTAATTATAAAGACATTATTTTTTTGAAAAAAAACTCATTTTAGCAAAAGCAATATGATTAGGCGGATTGACTATTCAATTCAGTTTTTACACATTAATGGTAAGCTCGTGAATTAATTTCAGATTTGCGGACGTCAGTCCACCATGTATGTTGCTGGCTCTTAGACTATAAATACTTATCATGGTCTTCTTACACAGAAATGACAAAAATTATGATTTTTAAGAATTTTTGTAAATATCTCAAAAGCCGTCGAGTTTGGGTATAGGGATACCTAATATGGTTAATTAGGAAACTTTCTCCGCTATTCACGCTGTAATTAAGAACATAGGGTTCTATTTAAGAAAACGGACTTTTAAGCGTTCGAAGTTTGGGTTCATTTAGAAGACGTTTTAGACTTCCTAATTGTAAAAACGCCAATTTAAACGATTCCTCGGAGAGCAACATTCATTAGCATCGAATTGATTCTAATTTTAAGCTAGTGAGTATTTTGGATCAAAAGTTATTAGCGATTTTTCAAGCGGAGGAAATGTGTCAAAATTTCGAAAAATAATTTTTATCCCAAAAAAGAGAGGAGATAACAAAAAACTTTCCGAGTAAAAATAATTCAAACTCGCGTGATAAAACCAAATATTGGTATATTTGGGAATTGTCCTATTTAAAAAACTGAACTTTATGTTAACTTCCGATATAATCGGAAGTGCTAGAAGTCTGAAAATATTTTAGAAAAGTAGATTACTACCAACCATAATTCCATGCAAAGTTTCAAATTTATCCCATTTTTCGTTCTCCATAAACTTCTAACAGGCCACCAACCGTGGGACACCTTGTATGCTTGGAATGAAATGAAGAGAAAGGTTGTAAAAAATTTTTGGAGAAAGAATTATTATTATTATATCATAGTTTTCAAATTACGATTTTTTTGTCAGACGCGGCCTAATGATATCTCAAATATTTACTGAGATATGACGTGCTATTTGTTAAAAACCAACTGTTTCATATACAGGGTGATTCAGAACGGGCGTGCCAAATTAAAATGGGTGATAGAGGAACTCCAAATAAGACGAAAAGTTTATATGAACATATGTTCTAAAATGACTACTAACAAAGATACAGGGTGTAAAAGTTATAATATTTTTTTAAATATTTTTTTATTATCTTAGTAATTAGGAAAGTTATCGAGTTGAAATTTAAGGTATAGTTTTCATTTGCCAAGTTCTAATTTTTCAAAAAATGTGCTCTGCTAGCCCCATCAGTAGCGTTGCTACGGGGTAGGCCGTTTATGTATTTCCCCAATCCAATATTACGCCACTGGCGAATGCAGATGATATTAATGTATTTTAAATCTACGTTTAATTTGGAAAAAAATTGGTATCTTCCAAATTTTTCGTAAAATGCTTAGTTTTTCAATGAAATAGCTTTTTGTGAAATCGTGTACATGCACTGAAATTTTCCATAATGCAATATTGGCTTCACCGATATGCAAGGAAAGTGAAAATTGAAAAACAAAAGTTTATTAAGAATAACACTAACAAAACTAACAAGAAGAACTTAGAACGAGAAAACACATCAATTATTACATTACGATATTTAAAAAAATATTAAAACTTTTACAATCTGTATCTTTGTCAGTAGTCACTTTAGAACATATGTTCATATAAACTTTTCGTCTTATTTGGAGTTCCTCTAGCACCCATTTTAATTTGGCACGCCCGTTCTGAATCACCTTGTATATGCAAAATTTACATTTTTCGAAAATAAAAAAGTTCTGCATAGACAGGAAATGTAAACCATCATTGTTAGTGGAAAATTATGTAAGGAACACAACTAAGTAGGTTTCATTTAGTTCTACGCTAAAAAATATTTTCGTAACAATTGAACGCTGATTTTACCCCACTAAACGTAGAAGTGGGTAGAGCCGATAATAAACACAGACGAAGAGTTTCTTCAACAAAGAAACCTCCAAGAAAATTAAATAACCTCTCAGCTGCTCGGGCGAGAATTACCTCCAATTTTAACAATAAAAGTAAGTTCGCATTATAACAGAATTAATCTCATCATCATAAAGTTTTCAGTCCGCGTACCTCCATCCTTTCCTATCCTGCGCTAACCTACGCATTTCTCCAAAAGTTGAACATCCTACATCCCTAACTATTTGAGAGCAGTAGCCTAATCTCGGCCTACCCCTACCTCTTTCTATTCCTATCTCTGACTCTAGTGAAATGCGGGAATATTAGTCAATAGTGTGAGATTCTTCCATAGCACCCCTTTTGTACCTACATTTTAGAGAAAAATGATATACAAGAGACCCCTTTAATTTGTGGTTCTATATCTTATAAAATTGTTTTCACTTATACAGACTGTCCCATTTCTTCTGCACAGCACCTAACTTCGTTTTTTTAAATGGAACATCCTGTAGGGCATTTCACTTCATTTTCGAATTCCTTCATCGATTTGACTATCAGGTTGTATAAAGTAATTTTTATATAAACTTCATACTGCTTAAGTTGGGGGCATTTTTTGCAAATATAGACAAATGTATAGCAATTTTTAAATTTCAATATTTGGACATTGAATGAAACTGTAGCAGTAATACTTTAGTGGAGTGAATGCAATATGTAGGAACTACTTCTGCTGAAAGAAAAAATTGACACTGTTATACAGGGTATTAGCAATTGCATAACCAAATTAGAAAACTTAAGAACACCATAACTTTGCAATTTTAAATAAAACCGTATTGTTTTTAGGTTATTGTCAGATTCTCCATAATATTGCGGTTCATTTTGCTATACATTTTCCTATACCCAAAATCAACCGTTTTTGGCAAACTTGCATTTCCTTGAAAAAAGTGCCAAATCAGACAACTAAATAAAAACAAACCATAGCGATATTTAATTAAACAGTAACAATTACATGGTCAACAATTAGCGAATAAACAAACTAATATTATAAACTAAGCACAGAACAAAAACAATTGAAAGTTAAATAGAAATTACGAAGAATTTAAGAAAAATAATAAGTAGGTACATATTCAGATACTTATAAGATGCGCCCAGCCGTTTTTTTGTATGCACAACTGAATTCTCTGCTGAAATTCAGAAATGAATTTTCAACTCTTCTCAAGACTTCAGGATTAACCCCTAGAAATGCATCCAATTTTCTTTTAAATCATATCAGCTCTTGTAGTGGTTAGAACTTGGTACACCTGATCTTTAACAAATAACGAAGTTGACCTGCATACAGCAAATATGGGACAAGCTGTATAGCTAAAAATAATTTTAGCTGGAGCGACATGTCATTGGAAACAATTTTTATATGGAAAGTTGTTTAGTATTTCTAACTGTAAAGAATATAACGAAGAATCTCGCACTATTGACTCATCCTGTATAGCTTTATTATACTGTCACCAGTTTTTTGGTAAAAAATGTAGGTACCGAAGTGAAATGCCTGACAATTTTTTCATGTTGCACTAATTTCAAGTCGTTCTGAATGGAACAGGAACGCAATAAATAAATAGCCAAGTACTTTTTTTGTTTCTTTTGCACATTTCGGCAAATCTTTGTAAGTAATTAATAATTTACTAGATTTTTCCTATAGTTTTTTTATATCTACTATAAGTTCAAAAGTAAGGGATTGAAACATGTCTATTTATCGTCTGCCTTTATGATCAAGCGCTCTTGCCGACTGCTGAATGCACACTGCTGGCTTTGGGTTTCTTATACCGAGCGGCGCCCCACCACTTCCGACCAGTGTTGCCGTTTCAGTACAAATGTACTGAATTCAGTACTATGTTTGTAATTTCAATACGTCAGTACTACTTTCTTAAATTTATGCAGTTTTCGGTACGAAACCAGCTATAGGAAATTTATTACCAAAACAGCGATAACTTTCTGCCAACAATCAATCTGCAAACTTGTCAAATTGAAAATCATAGCTTTAAAACTCGGCCACACAGTTTGCCGACATGCGGCTTATTATCGTTTTGACGGCATGTCGCAAAAGGGCCCGCAGCGCGCGGCGGCTGACTGAAGTCTACAGCAGTGTTGTTCTGCGGATCTAAAGTGTTAGTAAGCAAAATGTATGTTTTCTTTGGAGTAGATATTGATATTTAATAAAAATTTTGACAGATTAGTATTCATATTATTGTTTTATAATAGTGGCCTTGAGAATTTTTGATTTTTTTTTTAAATTTTGTGTTTTACAGTTGGGTTTTATTTGTTATTTGAACAACAATGTTTTTTGTACTATTAAAACTGTTTTTTTTAATAAATGGAGAAACGCTAGGCGTTGTTTCATTTAAATTTCGCGCCGGTCAGTACGGAAGGGCCGGGATTCAGTACGTTTTGGAACGAAAAGTCGGTACGGAAATCAAGGCAGGAGCGGCAACACTGCTTCCGACTGGAGAAGTTCCCCTCTCAGCCGGGATCGGTGGAACGGGTAGATTCGCACGGAGGGGTAAACTATCGAGAACGCGTATCTTGTATATGGCAGGATTGCTCTTAACAAAATAAAATACACCCGCTAACAAAATGTTTACTGATGGAAGAAGATAAATGGGAGAACTACTTACTAGGCAATTTTTTAATTTTCTTTTCTTTTGCTTCATTAACTTACATTTCATTGGAGGTAGGTAACATATGAATAATTATTTAATAAAATATTGCATGAAATTTAATGGGCAATGTATAATGTTATGTGGTTATGTGAGGGGAAATGCAATTTGTTTGCACGCCTACACGGCTCAGTGCGCCTAGCCGAAGCCACCGTAATATAGAAAGCCTGTACCCTGCTCTGGTGACGTCACACGTGGTTGTATATTTCTGTCTGGCGAGCATATTATACTGCGGGTAGAGTTTCTCGGCTTAATATTGGGAAATAGTAATTTTTATTTAATGAATTGTAGTTTCGTAATTATATTACTGTCAATACGTTAAGGGAATGCATTTATCTAGGTAAAATAATCTATTAATAGTTAAAACTTAAGACAAAACGGCACTGCAAAGAGTCAACAGCTTTGGTAAAAGAATAGAAGTAGATCACCAATTTCTTTGTTCTTATAGGTGTAATAGTATTCACAAAGTCAATAATGTAGGGTTTATTAATTATATTGCCTCGTTTTATTAAACAAGTAAGTATATTGAAGACAAATAAGAAGCCCTAAAATAAAAAAAACTAATTCCTAGTTGGTTAAATGACTAAATTAACATATTCGGTGAATACGTAATGTTTTTGAGTATCAACCCAAATTGTTCCCTTAAAAAACAATTTTATTAAACGCCGATTTGTAGATCTTGAAACCGGTTAAATAAAATAATTTTGTTATACTTATTGGTAGTACGCGAAGTAATTTTTTATTTAATCATTAATTATTCAATACTTTTTATATACAAACTTTTATTTAATTTGAGCCACTATTTTCCCTAATTTGACCCAACTATTACATAGAGAACTGTGCCCTAACAAACCCAAACATAGTAATTGTTATAAGTAATAACAAAGCGCAAATCTGAGAGAATGTTGAGAGAAAACTTTAAAAATAGTGCCTATTTCTGGTGTTTATAGTTGTTCTGTATGACGTTAACTTTCATTATTTGTTTTGCACGTACTAGGTACTGAAAATTTTGCTCGCAGGAAATTTTGGTACGAATGCGACGTAACCGCAATTCGAATTTAGCTTTTGTCTTTGGGAAATCGAAACACGGACATTTCTTCACTTGTGCGAACGTAATTGCTCCTACACAAGGGAACGCAACAATATTTTGGCATCTAAAGTTGTATCTATAAGCAAAATTAGTTACTTGTTCAGTTATAATAAAAAATGTAATATGTTGCCATTGAATTATTATCGCATTCTTATGCAGCAAAACGAATAGTCGCGACCGGGAGCGCCTGGAGAGCCACCACCGTTTGTGACGTATCATTCGAGAAGTGGGGCGACGTGCCAGGCTTTCTATATTACGGTGGCTTCGGCCTAGCGCGCACAATTTATATGTGTTTATTAACCCGCTGTAACTTTTTTCACCAACAACATTAATGTTTCGTTTCTTCACCAAAAATAATTTCGAGCCTTTGTCCGTATTTGGTCTCGCATATGTACCTATATGTTAATGGCTATTATTTAAAGGGGCGGTACGATATTACAGTTTTGGTCAGTGTGAAAATGCAAATTGTATGTTCAATAGCAGATTGAGTGGTAAAATATGAGCAGTAAAAAAAGTGGAAACGAGGAGTAACATATCTTCAAATGAGTAGCTCAATAAATATTTGAATGCATGAAAATCCAATTGGGCAGTAAAATGAATAAAGGGGCAGTAACCCGTGTGCAGTCATGAAATCAGAATGGGTCTGTTAGAAATCGTGAGACAAGTATTTATATAAATACTTACGCAGTACAAAATATGATCGGCCTGTTAAATGATACATACATATAATGTTTATATAAGTTAGGCAGCGAAATAAAAAATAACAATTAACAATAATGTAGATATTAAGAAAAAAATGTATTGCACCATTAAAATTATTCAATGCTGACGACTGAGACTACAACGCTCCGCTCGCTTCGCTTCGCTCCGCTTGACAGACAGATTTTTGGACAAAAAGTGTCAGTTGTAAGCGTTTATAATGTTATTCTCTTCAAAGGTGCGCATTTTCATGTGAATCATATTTGAAAAGAATAATATAAACGCTAACGACTGACACTCTTTAATATAAAAGTCTGTCAGGTTATGGTCAAGCGGAGCGAAGCGAGCGGAGCGTTGTAAGTCTCAGTCGTTAGCATCCAAATGATGCATTATTCGATGCAGTATTACAAAAATGCTTCGTGGTGCAATGCGGTGCAATAGAAGACGCAAAGGGATAAACAAAATTAGTATTTTTTACCTGTGAGGGGCTGAGTTCAGTATTTTAAACATTTCTATGGGAAAACGGGGAGGGGTGCGTTGAATAAAATTAATGGTCCAATGCTAGTGTAATAGATCCAAGCACTCGCAACTCAGTGATAAGGTAATGAGCGAAACGACCTAATATTTATGGGCAAATCTCTTCCGATTGGCCGCCCACGGTGCACTGTCGCGTAAGCTGCCCCTCTTTAACCGGAAGTGTGCCGCTCTTTTCAATGAAAATGACGTTTTATTTTGCCAAACGTCGAGAACTGGTGAACTATTTATCTAACTGCCCATTAATACATTATACTGCCCATTCAATCATTTTACAGCTCAAATAATAATTGCACTGGACATTTATTTAATCTGCCGCTCGAGTAAGTTTTGAACTGCCGTTGTAGGATTAAATAACCGACCAAATTCTTTTATATTGCTGGCCATGTTCTACTGCCACATTAAGTTAATTACCGCCAAAAAAGTTTAATACCGCCCGCATGAATTTTTAACTGCCCGATGAAACTGCCTGGATGTTAAAACAACAGCCCAAATAATTACTTCCCTATGTTAATTCCGAAAAATAAGATTACTTACCCGGTACATTTTTTTAAATAAAATTGGAAAATGTATATTCCACGAAAAAATAGGTCTCTAACTCTTTTCGTTGCTGAAAACAACTAGAAAAGTATTAAAAATGGTCGAAAATTGATTTAGGAAAATTTTACGAAAAATCGATTTTCGGGCATTTTCGCAATTCCCGATCTTTTCACGACCTCAAAATTCGAATCTAGCAGGTCATTTTACATAAGAATTAGCTTCATTTTCTTGTGTGTGTTCGAGTTGTATGTCGACTATTCGTTATCAAGTAGCAGCGCTCCGTCCACGGCTGTGACGTCACAGCGGTGCTCCACGCGCTACATTCTGGTTTGTACTATCGTTCGGCTTCGAACCACCTTAAATATTCACAGTCCAAAATAAAACGAAAGCCACCAATTAAACGTTCTGTGCATGTCTTACCTATACAAATTCAAGAAGAATCAAGGGATTGTGATTTATTGGAAGTGTGTAAAGATGGGGAATTGCCTAACAGTGGTACCAAAGATGATAGCGGTAACAGTGAGAACCTATCGTCTTACAAAAAAGGTTCGTGAATATGCGGAGAAACTGTTACCATCTCCTTGTTCGTCTCAGTATGGCAAAATAATACAGTGAGGTCCTAAAGTTTGGAATAAAATTCATAATTTCTTTTCTATCAATATTTGAATGAAATGCTCGGACACGTCGATTTTTATTTTCAATTTAAAATTTTGTAAGGAATATATAAAATATACAAGTTGTTCCATTTTCATGTACAACTGTCAATGTCAATTTTCTTAAATGGAACACCCTATATACTTTTGTATTTCTAAGTAGGCCATTGAAAGACAATTTCATAAATGTGATATTTGTTACCTTTTACTTCCATGGCTATAGAGATATTAACACTTGAATTTAGAATATTCGTCAAAATTAGAAGCAAAAAAGCAAAGTATACATCATACAACCATGTGACATCGAAGTTTTAAGAACGAGAATACGAAATGAGATTCGGAGAATCACACCTGAAGTTATTAGAAGTGTTTTTGATGAATTCGAGTACCGTTTGGCTATAGCTCAGCAAGTTTTTTGGAGCTCATATTGAACATTTAATTTAGATTATTTTCGATGTTAAAATTACTTGCTTACGTTTTCATTCAACATTGTTTGTTATTTCATGGTATTTTTGTAAATAATTGGATAAATCCCGCCGTTCTAGCTTTTGTAGAAGTTCAGCTATCCTACTTCTAAGTTTGACGAATATCTAAATTCAAGTGTTAATATCTCGATAGCCATGGAAGTAAAAGGTAACAAATGCCACATTTATGAAATTGTCTTTCAATGGCCTACTTAGAAATATGAAAGTATATAGGATGTTCTATTTAAGAAAATCGACATTGACAGCTGTGCATGAAAATGGAACAACTTGCATATTTTACATATTCCTTAAAAAATTTTAAATTGAAAATAAAAATTGACGTGTCCGAGCATTTCATTCAAATATTAATAGAAAAGAAATTATGAATTTTATTCCAAACTTTAGGACCTCACTGTATATGTTCAGTGAGTTCATTAAAAAACGAGCCGCAGCCGCCTTAAATATCTAAGAAACAAATAGAATTATGAAAAATCGCCAAGACACGTAATGTTGCAAGAGGGACAGATTTTGATGTATAGTTGACATCTGTAAAACAAACCCCCTAGCCTCCAGTCACCCTCACCTTAAAATCTTAAATGGCATCACCTCACTTGTGACATCTCATTTTAAAGGAAATCGAATGAGGAATACAGCAGCCATATTTATTTTCTTATTATTCATTATTTTGAGCTTTAAAACCTAAAATAAGATCATTTCAACCATTCAGTAAATAAGAAAAGCCCTTTTGATAATGAGTTAAGTAAATTTGATACAAAACAAGTTTTAAACCTTGTAGATATCAGATAATAAACAAAAAAGAAGATTTGGAATTTAAAACAGGAAAATATAACTGATAGAATTATTTTAAGGAAAAACCATCTGAGACGTTATTTGCAAGACAATAATAAATCCTATACTCTGGAATTGCCTTCTTACATTCAGGAATGTTTCGGTGGAAATATTTTGGCATGTTTCAGATATTGTGCGTCTCAAATCAATTATATTTTCTGGGTGGGTTTTACACACCGCCCGATTTCAACAAGCCCCAAAAGAAAAATCTAGCAGGCTGATATCTGTCCAGAGTGCGGCAGCAATTATAGCAAGCTAAATTGCATGATTTGAGTGTGTAGGAGAAAGCCCCGTACTGATGAGTCCCAGAGGGACGAAATCAGTTGGTCCGCGGTTTTCCATACACATTCAAAACATGCAATATTTAAACATAGCAGGCTGAGATAAGGAATAATTAAAAAATAAACATAACTGCTGTATTGCTCATTAGATTTTCTTCAAAATTAGGTGTCACAAGCAATATGGTGCCATTTGAGATTTTAAAGTGAGGGCGGCTGGGGTTTGGTTTCACCAACGTCAACTATATGTCAAAATGTTTTCCCATCGATTCCTGAATTTACGTATCTTGGCGATTTAACGTATTTCTATTTGTTTCCAAGATATTTGAGATGGCTCGTTTTTAAATTATCACACTGTATATCCAGCGCAATTCCTTACTGACATATCAGCTATGGAAATTTCATATATGTAAAAAACTGACTGATTGCGGGCTGGCAAAATCAGATATGTCAGCCAAACAGTTTGGCTTCTTTCTTATTCTATTAGTTACGTAATTTTTTAAGATGGCATAGTATAATATATTGGCATAACTGATTTTGCCTGTAAAATATCTAATTAACACAATTTTTCTAGCTATGTTAACATATTGGTTTCTGCCTCATAGAAGATTTATTTTTGTATTTGTTTCCAAGAAGGTAAAAGCGGATAAGATGGCATACAGTTTTCTGCCATCTGCATAATCTTTCAAAGTTATTTTAAAACTTGGCGAAAAGCTATATGTTGATATACATATCTTGTTTTGGTGTCTAATGTATTTTTAAAATTGAGGTTGGAGGTTGGTAGATGCTTCAATAAGGTACATTTGCAAGCAGTCAGCTGATAGCGTTTGAATTGTTTTTGAGAAGTTATTTGCGGTTATTGGATGATGTCTCCGTTCTTAGTTGAGCAACATGTGGGTTTGTAGCAAATGTGGTAAACGTTTTTCGTCACGGTCATATTTTATAACTCATACCAGTAAGTGCGTGCATTCAGAAAGTAGCGAAAACAGTGTAGAAGGCCTATGCAAAACAATCGTAGACAATGGGAATTCAGGATCAAAAACTGCTGCTTTCTTAGAAATTTCTGCTGGTTTTAGTAACGAAATGGAAGCTCTAGTAAGCGACGATCCTTTCTTAACTGTGTCCAATGTTAACACTAGTATTTTGTGTGAAAATTATGCTCCTAATTGTGTTACGGATACGATAAATTTGCTGCGGAGTTCCTCTGTGCTTTTAATGCAGACAGAATCGGGGCTTTATGGTGCTAATACTAAGTGGAATATTGAAGTATCGGATATATTGGAGCCAACAGTTTCCACTGCTTCTAGTCTTGTGATTGATGACCAAATAATTTTGGTAAGTTCAACAGTGCAAATCATTATTTTTAATAACGCGCTTGTTTTCTCATAATAGCAGTTGTTTTGTTAAGGATTCTTATTTACTAAACTAAATCATTTCGTTATTTTCAGGATGAAGATATTTTGCAAGATGATTCCGATGAGGACCCTACATGACACCCTGATGACGATGAGAAACAACGTAAAAACTTAGACTCCTGAATAGTCCAACTATTGCAGGTTCAGACGAAATGTCTCCTAGCCCAAAATGTAAGTTTTCCAGTTCTTAAGTGCAATGTTGCCAGAGGGAGGGAAAATCCCGCCGGGGCGGGAATTTGAGGGTTCATCAGGAAAAACGCGATTTGTCGAAATTTGGAGGGAAATTAACTATTGCTAAAAAATTAAACTAGATAATGCTCGTACCAATGTTTTATACATAACATCAAAGTATTTAAGAGGCGGTTGAAGCAATTCCTGCACGCTAATACGTTCTATAATATGGCAGAGTACTGGGCATCAAGTTTTTCGGAAATTCCCTAATGCTCTCCAGGGCTTTGTGATGCATGCCTAAGTGTCAACTTGTATTCATTTGTATTTTTTCTTCTCTTGTTTAATGTTATTATGTTGACGGCATGGATTACTTTTTGGGAAATAAATTATTATTATTGTTATTATTATTAATGTCGAGACGCTCATTGAGACGGTATTATACATTATACTACACTATGGTGGGTTGTTGGTTATCGCCTCCCAGGCGTTATACACAGTTCATTGTACTACTACGTTCATTGGTCCGCACTACAGACTATTCAGATCAGATCAGTGCTATTCTATTGGTTCATTGTTATACCGTGGTATGTAAATTGTCCTGTGCCATCTGTCAGTTGTCAGTATCACTTTATTCACTGTTTTGTGTTCTGTGCCTGTGCCTAGTGTTGACAATAATTTATTATTACCTAGCTGAAGTTGTGCCTTCTTTTCACGTGTAGGTATGTAACAATTTCGATGTTTTCAATGTTGTTTTTTTATTCAGAAATATTTGAATTTTGTTAAATAAATAAAGGATATTGAAAAAACACATGTTTCTTTACAGTGCGGGAAAATAGCTGAAAAACTGGATTTTTTAGTATATTGGAAGGGAAAAATGTTGTAATGATCTGGCAACACTGGGTAGGCCCGGAGAATATTAGTATCAGTCTTTTATGATGTGCCATATATAAACCTCTCGCTTAAGAAACCAGAGCACCTGCAAAAAGCCCGCAAAATTGCAAGAGATCCGGCAATAATTGTAAACGACTTTTATAACAAACTTACAAATTTGTACGAGAAACATGAAATAAGTTCTCCTGACAAAGCAAATTTCGTGTTTAATTGTGATGAAAGCGGGTTTTGTAGTAATCCCAGTAGATTACGAGCTATTGGTGAAAAGGGAAAGCCTCTAAGCAGAATCTCTGGAGTGTCAGGTCGCAAATCTACGACAGTTCTGCTCTGCATTGCTGCTGATGGTACTTTTTTACCACCTTTGATAGTATTTATAGATGCCGCCGTTCAGGCACGGTGGACATCCCAAGATGCATATCCTGCTACACAATATGCTGCATCTACAAATGGATGGATGGAGGAGCCCCCATTTTTAGTTGGCTTACAAATTCCCCATATCATGCGTATTAGGGAAAGGCGAAATTTGCCTAAGCAATCTGCAGTATTGATATTTGATGGTCTCGCCAGCCATATAAGTGTAAGAATTGTAGAGGAGGCTATGTGAAATAAGATCGAACTTGTAGGACTTTCTAGTCATCTAACAGACAGAATTCAACCTTTGGAATAATCGGTATTTGGTCCAGTAAAAATTAAGTGGGACAAGAAACTTGTAGAATATGGAAAATATCAAATGGGTCAAGGTGTAAGCAGTTTATCAAAAGAACATTAAATTTGGAGTCTTTCTAGGAAAAGTTTTTCGAGAAGCTGTCTTGCAAAAAATGTAATTAGAGGTTTTGTCAGTACTGGTGTGTTTCCAGCTGCCTGTACGAAATTTCCAGTGGACTTGTTTGATCCACTAGATGTGCAAAGGTATCAAACACACAAGCAAGCAAAACTTGTGACTAATTTAGCAACACCATCTACATCTATTAACTCTTCTGTTCCTATGACAGTGGTGGATTTCTCGCAGCTTTCGACATCAACAGCAACCTTACCACCTACTCCCACGAAGCATACAATCACTGGATCAACACCACTACCTAAGAGTACTGCGTCAGGCGAACTACAAACTGTTCTAGATTTGTCTACCAGGATTAATGACACTTCACCTCAAAAATATGATGTACCGTAAAACGGGGTGAATGGGGTCAACGGTGTGAAAAGGGTCGAAACTTCATACCTGCATATTATTTTTTGTAAGTTTTCAAGTTCGTCATGGGGAAACTTTTTCTTGGTGCCACAGGGTTGGTAATTCATCAATGAACAGATTTATGGTGTATTTGAACAAAATTATTTGGTAGCAATTATCCGTCCAAGGTAAGGTTCAATCAATTTGTATTGTGGATTCCATTTTTACAGTTCTAGAACATTGTTATAATACACTGCAAAATATTTTTTAATTAGTTAATTACTTTTTGTGATATTATGTAAATTTGATTTTAGGAGCAAGGCGGGTCTTTAGGGTCACCAAGAAAAGCTGTTTTCAGGATGGAACGTATTTATAAACCTGACCGTCACAGTACGAAATACAAGAAAATCGACAGTGAACTGATGGATAAAGCTAAAAGAGCTGCACATACAAAATCTCCGAGCATACGACGAGCTGCCAAAAAGTTTCAAATATCGTACAGCGTGTTACAAAGGCATGTTAAAAACAAAAATATACGAAAACAAGAAGGTAGTAGATATACTATGGAGGAGCGGGCGCACGATTAACATTGATTCTCCCATAAGAGCTGAAAAACTACTTTACTTCCGGTTTCGCCGGAAGTGGGCGGGGCAATCCCACTACTTTACTTCCGGTTTCACCAGAAGTGGGCGGGGCAATCCCACTACGTTAGTGCGAGAGAGAGGCAGTAGTTCCTACTTTGCACGGTAGGTGGCGCTGCAAGCCAGGTTTGCAACGGCGCTGCTGGAAGCTAGTAGTACCGCTCTTGAACGGTAGACACCATAAGGGTTGACAAACGCCGGAGAAGTATCCACGCTACGTGACCACCCACGCCTCCGAGCGGCGCCAGCGTTAACGTTAGGGCCGGCGCCAGCGTTAGCGTTAGGGTCAGCGTTAGCCCTTTGCGGGACGGTTAAATAAAACACTATTGCGTATTGGAATATAATGAAGTAACACCCAGTATGTACTTACATAATGAAATTTTATTGAAAATGTTTACCGGGATATAGCACCCTGTACGTACTTACTTACACAACAACATCCTATATGTACTTACACAACGATAAAATTTTATCGAACAAAGTTGTATTGGTCTATAATTAAATAATACCCTGTATGTACTTACATGACGGTGAAATTGTATCAAACAAATTTTTATTAGACTTATGATTAAATAACACCCTGTATGTACTTACATGATATTATTGAACTGCTATTACTACGTGCGTAATACTATTTAGTTACACTTGTAAAATTTTTATGAAAGGTCGCGCGAAACACGTTTCACTTTGGCACTGTTTAAACCTGATCAAAACATATCTATACTATAGAGTAGACAACGCTTAGAAAAGAGCAAACTACAAATCTTTTTGACAGACGTGTCACTATAGTACTTAAGCAAACAATATCAACATATGAATTCCGTTACCATAGCGACGAAGTCATGGCTACCTATATCAAACGTGTTTCTATTGAACAATCCTCGTAGATGCAGAATGCTAAAATGTACGAATCTGTCCATTCTTGTATAACTTAATTTGCACCAATTAGGCGTCAACAAAGCCATAAATTACATGCGAATGTCATTTTTGATATACATGATACAATAAAAATGAGATATTGCCAAAACATATCTATACTATAGAGTAGACAACGCTTAGAAAAGAGCAAACTACAAATCTTTTTGACAGACGTGTCACTATAGTACTTAAGCAAACAATATCAACATATGAATTCCGTTACCATAGCGACGAAGTCATGGCTACCTATATCAAACGTGTTTCTATTGAACAATCCTCGTAGATGCAGAATGCTAAAATGTACGAATCTGTCCATTCTTGTATAACTTAATTTGCACCAATTAGGCGTCAACAAAGCCATAAATTACATGCGAATGTCATTTTTTATATACATGTTACAATAAAAATGAGATATTGCCAAATTACTAGAATCAACACGTTGTTATTTTAAGGAAAAATATATACAATAACTTATGCCAGAATTGGACGTCTTGTCAAAACAAATCATTATTTAGATTTTACCGAACACACCCTGTAGGTAATAAAAATGACTCCATAAATAATGTGAATAGGTATGCAGGTCAAACCAAAAATTCCGGTTCCTACACAAAGATTTGCTTTACTATTTGAATAATCCCCCGGTTTGGCATATGTGATTTGGAAAAATCCGGAAGAGGTAAGTAAAACACTCCCAATTTTCATTTTAATTAAAGCTGGAGAACAATGTTCCGATCAACACATATCTATAATACTATAGACTAAATTTTTCTGAGCCTCCCTGGCATACACTCACAAGTTTTTAATGTAAATAAAACTATAACTACAATCTGACAGTAAGTATACAGGCTGGTCAAAAGTTTTATGGCAATCTTGTCGAATGACCTCGTACAAATCATCAACAAAAGTTTGCAATTATTGTTAAATTTCGCCTTTTTGCAGAACAGAAGAAGTGGAGAATTGATTCAAATATTGCATGTTTTGAATGTGTATGGAAAAACGTAGACCAACTGGTTTCATTCGAACAACTACTCCTCGGGCAAATACCCCGCCAGGCATCGAATTATAGAACTAAATCCAGATTTTTGTACTACGAGACGTCACAGACTGCTACCCCACCTAAGGTGGCATTGAAACAATCATAACGTGTCTCCATGTACGTACGTGCTTTTAAGCAGGTCTTTGTTCAAAATATTGCATGTTTTGAATGTGTATGGAAAAACGCAGACCAACTGGTTTCGTTCGAACAACTACTCCTCGGAAAGATACCCCGCCAGGCATCGAATTATAGAACTAAATCCAGATTTTTGTACTACGAGACGTCACAGACTGCTACCCCACCTAAGGTGGCATTGAAACAATCATAACGTGTCTCCATGTACGTACGTGCTTTTAAGCAGGTCTTTGTTCAAAATATTGCATGTTTTGAATGTGTATGGAAAAACGCAGACCAACTGGTTTCGTTCGAACAACTACTCCTCGGAAAGATACCCCGCCAGGCATCGAATTATAGAACTAAATCCAGATTTTTGTACTACGAGACGTCACAGACTGCTACCCCACCTAAGGTGGCATTGAAACAATCATAACGTGTCTCCATGTACGTACGTGCTTTTAAGCAGGTCTTTGTTCAAAATATTGCATGTTTTGAATGTGTATGGAAAAACGCAGACCAACTGGTTTCGTTCGAACAACTACTCCTCGGGCAAATACCCCGCCAGGCATCGAATTATAGAACTAAATCTAGATTTTTGTACTACGAGACGTCACAGACTGCTACCCCACCTAAGGTGGCATTGAAACAATCATAACGTGTCTCCATGTACGTACGTGCTTTTAAGCAGGTCTTTGTTCAAAATATTGCATGTTTTGAATGTGTATGGAAAAACGCAGACCAACTGGTTTCGTTCGAACAACTACTCCTCGGGCAAATACCCCGCCAGGCATCGAATTATAGAACTAAATCCTGATTTTTGTACTAAGAGACGTCACAGACTGCTACCCCACCTAAGGTGACATTGAAACAATCATAATGTGTCTCCATGTACGTACGTGCTTTTAAGCAGGTCTTTGTTCAAAATATTGCATGTTTTGAATGTGTATGGAAAAACGCAGACCAACTGGTTTCGTTCGAACAACTACTCCTCGGGCAAATACCCCGCCAGGCATCGAATTATAGAACTAAATCCTGATTTTTGTACTAAGAGACGTCACAGACTGCTACCCCACCTAAGGTGACATTGAAACAATCATAATGTGTCTCCATGTACGTACGTGCTTTTAAGCAGGACTTTGCTCAAAATATTGCACGTTTTAAATGTGTATCGAAAACTGCAGACCCACTGGTTTCGTCCGTCTGGGACTCATCAGTACTGTTCTCTGCCCCCACACACTCAAACCATGTAGTTTAACTTGCATTGACTTGAAATATAAACACGTTTAAAGTATGTTTTATTTTAACAATATGTCCCTTTCTTATATTTTGAAGTTTGTGCATATAATGTACATATATACGAGTATGTATTTTTAGTATTAATTATAATTTCCAAAACCAAAATGACCCCCCTGGTTAACCCACGAGCCGCCACTGATTGCCTCTACATATCTCACGCAATGCTCTAAAGTTATTATAACGTAAATAAATAAACTTTTATCTGTAAAAGTTTCAAGGATTAACGTGTCAGCGACTGTGGTTAAAAGTTTGCTAACCAGAATGTCGCGCTATACCTATATACACACTTAAAAGAACCTCATAAAAATTAATTGTATAAACAGGTCTCGAAACGCATAGTTATATGTATACACAACTCTGTTACATTATTGAAGCCAGTCATACTTGCCTCATCATAAGGTTCTCAGTCCGAAGACTGGTTGGACGCATACCTCCATTCTTTTCTATCCTGAGCTAACCTACGCATTTCCCTAAAGGTAGAACATCCTACATCCCTAACTATTTGAGAGCAGTAGTCTAATCTAGGCCTACCCCTACCTCTTTTTATTCCTATCTCTGACTCTATGTCACGAACTATTCCTTCGTGTCTTAGAAGGTGTCCTACCATCCTATCTCTCCTACTCTTTATTGTTTTCCATACCTTTCGCTTTTCCCCAACTCTTTCTAATACTTCCCTATTGCTAACCTTATCTATCCACGGTATCTTCATCATGCGTCTGTAGCACCACATTTCAAACGCTTCTACTCTTTTTCTATCCGCTTCTCCTATTGTCCAAGTTTCGCACCCGTATAATGCCGTACTCCATACATACGACGTTAAGAGTCTCTTCCTAGTCTCTATATTAACCGTTCTCGAGCATAACAGTTGTTTCTTTTTGTTAAACGCAACTCGGCCCTGCGAAATTCTTTGTTTTATATCTTTAGTGCTCCTACCGTCTTGAGTTATTTTACTTCCTAAGTAGCAGAAATCCGCGACCTCCTCTATCTTCTCATTTCCAATTTGTATTTCCATTTTAGTTCTATTTTCACATCCCCTACATACCAAAATTTTAGTTTTCTTTTTATTGATTTTCATGCCGAAGCCCTGTGTCAAAACTGCTTCCATTTCATTCAAAGCCGCTCCTAATTCTTCTTTGCTAGATGCTAACACTGCTATATCATCCGCAAATCTGAGCATGTTAATAGTTTGGCCCTGTACATTGATCCCTGAGGCTGTTCTTTCCTTAACAATATTAATCGCATCTTCGATATATAAGTTGAAAACTAGAGGTGACAATGCACATCCCTGTCTCACTCCCTTCCGGATATCTACTTCCCTTTGTTCCTGCTCACATTCTATAACTGCCTTTTGCTCTTTGTAGAGATTATGTATTATTCTTCTGTCCCTGTATTTCATCCCTACCTTTCTCAGCACTTCGAACATCTTCCCCCATTTTACGTTGTCAAAGGCTTTTTCTAAATCTACAAATCCTATATAGACGCTCTTTCTCTTTTCTATCGTTTTTTCTATAATTACTCGTAAAGCTAGAATGGCCTCGCGCGTTCCTCTATTTCGTCTAAATCCGAACTGATCTTCTCCTAATATTTCTTCCGCCTTTTTCTCCATCCTTCTTTGCACAATTCTAGTTAAAATTTTTGACGCATGGGAAGTTAAACTGATAGTTCTAAAATTTTCGCATCTATCCGCGCCTTTTCTTTTTGGCAAAGCTACTATGATGTTCCGTTTGTAATCTTCTGGAATCTCGCCTGTCAGGTATATGCGACTAACTAATTTAAATAAACGATCTATTACCTCTTGACCTGCGCACTTTAAGATTTCTGCCTGCAAGCCATCTATACCTGGTGCTTTATTATTCCTTAAACTTTTTAGTGCTATCTCAAACTCTTCTCTCATTATAGGACTCCCTAGGTTATCCCCCTCTACACTGCTTTCACTTTCTAATATATCTTGCACTTCCTGTCCCGCATATAAGTTTCCTAAATATTCTTTCCACCTATCTGCCTTCTCCCCACTTCCGATTAGGATATATCCTGCCTCATTTCTAATGTTTTTGGTACTAGATCCAATTTCTCTAAAATTTCTCCTGATTATTTTATATGCTTCATCAGTCTTTCCTACTTCGAACTTATCTTCCACTTCTTTGCATTTATTATCGATCCATTGCTCTTTCGCTTTCCTACATTTCCGAATAATTTCCCACTTGATCGCCTTATATCTTTGTTTCCCTATTTCATCTAACCTATTTTTATATTTTCGCCTTTCCTCTATTAGACTCACAATATGTTTTGTTATCCAGGGTTTCCTACTTTCATTCTGTTTATGACCCAAAATATCCCTAGCTGAGGAAACTAAACTATTTTTAATGCAATTCCATTCTGCCTCTATGTCCCTAACAATATTTCCACCCGTGCCCTTTAGTGCTTCGTTTGTCTTTTTCTCGAACTTATTGCGCATATCATCATCTTTTAGTTTCTCTGGGTCAAGATACCTTCTTCCGCTTCTTTTTTTCAAAATCTTAAATTTAAGATTGGCTTTCATAACGACTATGTTGTGATCACTATCTATATCTGCTCCTGGATAACTTCTACAATCCCTAACTTGATTTCTAAATCTTTGCCTAACGAGAATGTAATCTATTTGATATCTCCCTAAGTCTCCTGGCATCTTCCACGTATAGCATCTCCTAACATGATGGTGAAATAGAGTGTTCGCGACCGTTAAGTTATGTTTATCGCAGAACTCTATCAGTCTAACTCCCCTATCGTTCCTATTGCCTAATCCAAAGGGGCCAACTATTCCGCCCTCTCGCCCTGTGCCTACGACTGCATTGAAATCGCCTGTAATTATTAAATTTTCGTGCCCTCTCATACTTGCCTGCGAAAGCGAAAATCTATAAAAAGGAAAATTATTTTTATGTACACGTAGGTACCTCTGTCTACTTACCTGTGCATCAAACACAGAGAGATATGTACATGAAGAGTGTACCACAAATTGGTCGGACGTGCCCCACACTTTTATCATTAGTAAGTTAACCTTTCCTAAATACATAGTGTCCAAAAAATAGTGGATAAACTCAACGGTACGTTGTAGCAATTTATTTGTGTCTGAATAACTAAAAAATATTTTTAAAAATCTGTGCTTCCGTGACTCGTTTACTTCAATTTTAAAAGCAAGAAATCTTGCAACATATATCAATGTACGATTTAAAGAAAATATCAGGTAGGTACCTATCACATTGCCTGAAATTTATTTAATCTTAGTTACCATCTTAGTTATCTATGACAGATTGCTTGTCACGTACCTAAATCTGTCACGAATGTAGGTAATACCATCATAATTCCAAATTATTGCAAGTGAAGACCACAGAAAGTAAAAAAATAAGCACATTAAGACAACAGAGAATTTAATTAATAAGGCAATTATTAGTCTCACATTTTTTAGTCCCAAACACCACAATGTGTATTTAGTTTTGGGAGGTACAATCTGACACGTGCCACTTTTGAACTGACATGACAGCCTAAATCACTTAATATTTTAATTTTCAATTCTGACATTTAAGACAAATTCGTTTTGGCCACCTACTATTATTGCAATAATTCAGTAGTATCCGTTATTTTTGGACACATATACAGGGTGTTCCGCAACTGGATGGTCATAGCGAATATACATATCCTTGGGGTTATTCTGGTTTAAAAAGTTATAATGAACATATACCCAAAAGTGGTTTGTTTCTGAGAAAATGTTGATTATGTTTTGATTAGGTTTTGCTCTTAGTTACCAAGGCGCACCCCCACATTTTGCAGGGCAGTTGCCACATTTCTCAATGACCACTCTCCGGGTCGACGGATAGGTCGAGGAGGCCGGTTGCTTGGCCTACGAGATCACCCGATCTCACACCCCCCCGATTACTTTCTGGGGGGGTTACATGTAGACTATGGTGTATTCTGTCACAATACAAACCAGGGAAGAACTAATAGCTAAAATAATGGATTCTCAAATCAACTGAAGAATGATCCGGAAACGATGAGAAGATCTATTATGTCAATTTCACAAAGAGCTGAACTATGTATTAATAATGATGGTGGTCATTTTGAATCACATTTACATTAAAACTAATTGCAATTCTAAATAAAAAGTTACATGTAAAAATGTTTGAAGTAAAAATAATAAATGTTAGAATCACTAGAAACTTTTAATCAATAACTCAGAAACAGTCCACTTTATTTTGCATATACAGGGTGGCCCGAAATTAGCGTGCAATATTTTACCAGCGTGTTCTGTGGTCAAAAATAAGACAAAAAGCTCCTATAAGCGTACACCGAAATATGCTTCGCAAAGGAGCTATAGCTTTTTAAAAGAGAAGGCCTGAAGACGGTTCCTTCTAAATATCTCCGAAACAAGTCCAGTTAAAATAATGAAATTTTATGGAATGTGTAAGTACCAAATTCTGAATCTTTTGCTGTAAACATAATTTTTAAAATTTAACAGGGGCGTCTCAAATCTGGGGGTGGTGGAGGTAAGATTTACCCCAACTTTTTTTACAACATGTCGTTTTCAATTTTTCCATAAAAATTTGAAACTTCAGAGTTTTTTGCAAAAAAATGTGCTCTTGTCTCGTTTTGATAGGAGGCACCGTTATCGAGCACAATCGGTTTCAAAATTTCGCTGCACCCCCAAAAAATTCCTACAAGAAGTGGAAAACTTCGTTTGTATACTTAAACGAGATAGAAACACATTTTTTTGCAAAAAAACTCTGAAGTTGCAAATTTTTATGGAAAAACTTCCGGAAAAATTGAAAACAACATGTTCTGAAAAAGTTGGGCTAAATCTTACCTCCACCGCCCCCAGATTTGAGACATTTGAGGCATGCAGCGAAATTTTTAAATCGATTGTGCTCGATAACGGTGCCTCCTATCAAAACGAGACAAGAGCACATTTTTTTTGCAAAAAACTCTGAAGTTTCAAATTTTTATGGAAAAATTGAAAACGGCATGTTGTAAAAAAAGTTGGGGTAAATCTTACCTCCACCACCCCCAGATTTGAGACGCCCCTGTTAAATTTTAAAAATTATGTTTACAGCAAAAGATTCAGCATTTGGTACTTACACATTCCATAAAATTTCATAATTTTACCTGGACTTGTTTCGGAGATATTTAGAAGGAAACGTCTTCAGGCCTTCTCTTTTAAAAAGCTATAGCTCCTTTGCAAAGCATATTTCGGTATACGCTTATAGGAGCTTTTTGTCTTATTTTTGGCCACAGAACACGCTGGTAAAATATTGCACGCTAATTTCGGGACACCCTGTATATTCATTAGAACTTTTTGAATCATAATGACCTCAAGAATATGCATATTCGCTATGACGGAACACCCTGTATACGAATAGTATTCTAATTTGGATATGTTTTCACTATTTTTGATTTCTCTAATGTCATGAACTAATCCTTCTTTTCTCAGCAGGTGACATACCATAAATTCTCTCATAACCGTTCATATATTTAAAACGTTCCCCGCATTTTTCCTATCCGCTGCTCCTATATTGAACACGATTTGTAAATGTATAATCCAGCGTTCCATTGTAATTTACCGTTATAGGGGCTAGTAAATTACCAAGAGTATTAGTAGCCTCGTCCACTTATAAATTGAAGAGTAGCTATGACAACACGCATCTCTCACTCCCTTTCCGAATATCTACTTCTCTACGTATACATGTTCGATTTCTGTAACCCACATTTGCTCTTTGTACGGCTATGACAACGCACATCTCTCACTCCCTTTCCGAATATCTACTTCTCTATGTATACCTGCACGATTTCTATAACCCACATTTTTGCTCTTTGTACAAATTATATTTAACTGTCAGGTTTAAGTTTTATAAAAATTTTACTAAATTCGTGTTGGAAGATTGTGCTTTGTATGCAAAGGTCGTGCCCCCTGGCAAGGTCAGACAAGACCGAAAGGTGACAAATGGAGTCATGGGAGTCGAGTGTTTGGTACCCAATTTTTCCCCTCAAATTTCCTGAATTCTCACAATTACAGTTTCTGCGTCAGCACGTTTGGAAGAGCCGAGGTCGAAGGAATCTCCATTTACCTTGTCAATAAGGTGACAGTTCCCCAGAGCGCATGCGCGATCCTCTTGTTCAGAGGGCTCTTGCCCTGTGCACTTACCGAGTGGTCTTCTGTACCACGCTGTATGTGTAAACAGTGTTAACACGAACACCCTGTATACACTAACAGATGTGCCATAAAGGCCTTGTATGTATAAGCAGCATGGGCGAAGTTAGGGGGACTTGGGAGAGCTAACCTAATAATAATAATGGCTAAAAGTAATTCTCGTTAACCTCACGGAATGTATTCGAAATCCTTCAAAACACCGAATGTTCTAAGAAAATAAAACTTAAAATTCATTTTCATGCTTGCAAAACCTGAAATAGCTTCAGTGAAATGTTTGAAATTTGGTAAATAAATTCATTTATAGTTGGAAAATCCTGCACGTACACAGTTACCATAGTATCGTTGTATTATGAATCACCAAGCAATTTTCGAAACGCAATTAATGGATATAACTATCAACTAAATACGAGTGTGCTTCTCCTTCTGGGAAGCCGTCAAAGAAGCCACTTGTGTGCGTGGGAAGTTTTGAAATTTGGGATTAAAGCCCAATGAACTTTAAAGTTTCATAATTATTCCTTTGCGAACTAATGTTTGTTTTGATAAAAATCGCCAAATACAAACATGATTAGGTGTACCAAATATTCTGTAACATCTACCCATATATATTTGGAGGATTCAGGGGCCTTTCACTTGCTGTTTGCGATTGTACCACAAACTACGCATATTTGACCATTAGATAGCAATAATAATATTAAATTTTATATTTGGAAAAGTATTAGTGAGAAATGTGTAAGTTCCTTTACATCTAAAATTCTATAAACAACCGTAACTGTTTTTTATTGTTTTTATAGCAATATTTTGCGACCTCGTACGAGCCGTAATTAATATGCATTTACCACCGTGGGTAGCATATGGATAGACTCACTTGCTGGGCGTTTGGTGGTCTGGGATTTACCCTTCCATCCAGCGGCATCGATATATTTCGAGGGAACATAATGGGTTACCAAACCGCAATCACAATCACCCTTACCGACGGTTTTCTTTTCATCTGGGTTGACTGTATGTAGACAAATTGCTTATCCACTCTATATAAAAAATATCACTTTTGTTTAAGTACCGGCAAATGCCCCAGTCCCAGCTGAATATAGCAACCCATCGGAAGATAATTATTAACGACGAATTTACCCGCCGCCCCGACAGTTTGGTCCATTTGTGGTTTACACACATGGATGTTTTGCTCTATAATAGAATTCTAATGAAATAAATCTAATCTTTTATTCTGTCTTTTTGTTATTTTATTATCTTATTAAATAATTTGTAATCGATTGTCAGAAGGTTTGTTTTCCCCAACAACCCCCAGGGGTCGATTCAATACTATTTTACCAATAATTAGAATTTCTATTAGTCTAAATAAAATTTGTTAAAGCACTGACTGATTGCGTGTATTTGTTCTTTTAAAGATTCCTGGGACCGTTTGTCTCTAGGTGTGGTTAAATGTTTCAGTTTCATAGTTACAACAGAATCTCGTCGCATACAAAAAATAAAATAAACAAATATTCGGGGTACTTATTAAACATCGATACGCAGCTAAGAAAATGTGAACCTGTTAGTATTTGTTTGTCCTCGTCGCTAGCATGAGTAAGTTTTCCGAAGCTGATGTGTTTGAATATTTTTGCTAATTTTTCCCCCTTTTTATTCAGATCAAATGAAGCTAATAAAAACTTTCTGCGCCGCTTATGGGGCGCAAAATTTGGTAAGTGTATTGCAATTTATTATTCGTTTTATAATTTTTTTCTTGCACTATTGCAGCCACTGGTGAAAAAAACCCCAGTCGAACTTACCCAAATTTACCGTTTTAACGATACAGCCGTCGTTATTTATAACGGCGGCTTGTTAGAGGAGGTTGGAGGTGGATACCTCATCCTCGTGAAACTCTCGGAGAGAGTTTTTTTCTACTACAACGGTAAGAGCAAATTTTTGTATATGTGATTTCACAACTAAATTTTATTTCATTACAGATGAACCGCCGCAAGGCCTAGACTGTAAATGACATTTAAAAAAAATAATATGTGTACTATTTACTATGTCATCTTATTTTCTCTTTCAGACTACAACCAAGATATTTTGTAATAATATAATTATATAACATTAAAAGTTTTTCTATATTAACATGTGTCTTTTTCCCCTTGAAACAAAAATATTTTCCCTGCATGCAAAACGTCCTTTATTCAGTTTGAGGTAAGAAAGGGTTAACTATTAAACTGAACAAAGGGTGTTCCTGCATACAGAAAAATTTCTTGGTGACGCTGGGAGGGGTCGGGGGCTGGGGTGCCGACGCTAGTGGACGCCAGGTGCCTACGTTGACCGTGAAATAGAAAGCGTTGTGCAAGTCTGTATAGTTGCCTACAAAGTTTTCGACAGGGGGAGTGCATCTCCAAACTCATGCGTAGGAATCCACCTTTACAGTTTGGTGTACCTTTCGAACAGAAGATGTCCGTACTATGTCCGCATATAAAAGTAATCTAATTTGAACACGTCGCAAAAAATTGTGCGCGTTCTTTTACTGGCATTATTAAAGCCCAAATAAGGGAGTTCAACAGCTCGTTAAGAAAAATACCACATCTAATTGAATTTATATTTAATTTCAAAACTTTTCGTGTATACAGGATGGACCATGAGTGTGTGGCGAGAGCTATGCACTCATGATACGTCCTGCATAGGACTTATTTAGGATTCATAGAATCATTTAGTAATAATAAGTACATTGTATGATTTATAGCGGCGCCCCCCTGCTCTTCGACGGACGAAAAACATTATTTGATTTACAATGTTCTAGAATTTTTGATTTGACCTATATACATATTCACATTATTTATGGAGTCATTTTTATTACGTACAGGGTGTGTTCGGTAATGTATGATTTGTTTTGACAAGACATCCATTTCGGACATAAGTTATGGGATATATTTTTCCTTAAAATAACAAAAATCCCATTAGTTTTGACAATAATTAATTAGATTACCACACACCCAGCAATAAAATTATAATTTAATGAAGTTGGCATTGCATATTTGTACCAAAGAATAACAAATTCATATGTCAGCCTCGATTATTTATGGCTTTGTTCACACCAAATCGGTGCAAAATGCGTTCTAAAAAGAACTTTATTGGATTTCAATTCAGTTTGTGTTGTGTCGCTGTTGAGACAACATGTCGTCTTTCGTTAATTCGCTTGTGCAAAAGAACAAGTCCGCCCTTTCGAGGGCGAATAGCGACGGCTGTGACCGAGAAAATCTCGCTGGTTTAATTAAAAATTGTACCAAAGACATTAGAACGTTGACCGTTTTATTAAAAAGGTCAACGACCACCGCTGAGAAAAATAAAATAACGTCGGCCATTGGATTGCTAAGAGGAAATCGATTAATGTTGAAAGGATTGCAAGTGAGGGGTGGAGCATACAAAAATCCTCACCCAAATAGAGCTAATTACACCAGCAGCAGAGTGAAATGGGAGAATCTGGAATCGGCATTCAAAAGTCGAATAAGAACTGGAGTTATCCAGAATTTACAACACAAAGACCCACTCCACTTTCTCAAAGATGGTAGTAAGCTGTTTGATCAGAGGGTACGAACGAGGGTACTGCGCTCCGAAGATGCACTGAAAATACATGCCATATTCTGCGCCGAATTTAAAATACAAAAAGCGAACAAAGAGACGCAGGAGTTTAAATACTTCAACACGAAGAATGCCGCCCTTTATCGCAACGATGATTTGAAAGCCTGGTTCCTGGAAAATGTGCAACAAAAAATCCTGAAAGATTTGGAAGAGTTTCAGGAGCGAGATTCTGGTATGTACTTTTATTTTGTCACACCATCGTTAATCTGCAAGTAGAACATCCTACATCCCCAACTATTTGCGAACAGTATAGTCTAATCCGGCCATACCTATCCCTCTTTTTATTCCAATTTCCGGCTCTAGCGAAATATACCTTCAGGTCTCGGAAAGTTTTTTTTTGTTTTTATTTATTCATTTTATATTTATTTGGAAGAGTTTCAGGAGCGAGATCCTGGTATGTACTTTTATTTTGTCATGCCATCGTTAATCTACAAGTACATCCTACATCTCTAACTATTTGAAAGCATTAGTCTAATCCGGGCCTACCTATACCTTTTTTTTATTCCAATTTCCGACTCTAGTATGATGCTAAATATTTCTTCGCCTCTCGGAAAGTTTTTTTTTATTTATTTATTTTTATTTATTTATTTGTATTTTTAATTTTTTAAAATTTATATTTATGTGTTGCAGGCTGGACGCTGTCAGCCATTATTAATCTGCAAATTAACGTCAGCCGATTCACCCCGCAAGTTGGCTCATCGTACATCGATCTGCCACCGCAAATAAAAAGGAAGCAGGCTTGCGTCAACGTGAAGACCTTTGGAAACTTGTGTTTTGCCTATAGCGTTGTTTCTGCCCTTTATCCTGCAGACAAACGCTCAGATAGAACGTCATCCTATCCGGAACCATCTACCGTTTTGAATTTAACTGGAATAGAGTTCCCCATGACATTAAATCAAATACCACGTTTCGAACGGCAGAACGGAATTTCCGTGAACGTTTATATTCTGAAGAAGAAGAAGAACGATTTTGGAACTTTCCCCGTATACTTGACTAAGGACAAACAGGACAAGCACGTAAATCTTTTGATGATCCAAGATAAGTATTCCGATGATGATGATGATGAACCAGATAATTTTGATAACGGTGATATAGTATTTCATTTCGTATGGGTTAAGGATCTTTCCAAGCTTTTATCAAAACAATTAAGCAAGCATACGGGTAGTAAAAAATATTTTTGCGATCGTTGTTTACATTATTTCTACTGTCAGAATAAGTTAGATCGGCACTATGAAGACTGTAAAAATATGAATGACTGCAAAATTCGACTGCCAACCGATAAACAAAAATATTTATCTTTCCCAAATCACAAAAACAAAGTCAAAGCCCCATTCACCATTTATGCAGATTTGGAGTGCATTTTGGAAAAGAGCAGTAAGAAAAACGAATTTCAAAAACATGTGCCATGCAGTATTGCTTATTATGTAAAATGTTCTTTTGATGACTCACTGTCTTTCTTTAGGTCTTATCGTGGTGAGGATTCGATCAGATGGTTTGTGAAAGAGCTGGAAAGTTTTGCCGAGGATTTGGAAACTGTGTTTCTTTGTCCTCTACCCATGGATCAGCTGACCGTCGAGCAACAAATGCAGTTCAGTAGCGCACAGGTTTGCCACATTTGCGAAAAGTCTTTTAACCAGGGGGAGAACAAAGTACGGGACCATTGCCATCTGACTGGCGCATACAGGGGTCCCGCACATGACACCTGCAACGTTAATTTTCAAGACAGTCACGTGGTACCAGTTATATTCCATAGTTTGTCCGGCTACGATTCACATTTTATTATTCAAAATTTAGCGACAGATTTGCAGGGCCGTGTTGATTTGTTGCCCGTAACAAGAGAAAAGTACATCGCCTTTACTAAACACTTGGAAGAAAATGTTATTAAATTTAGATTTATAGATTCCTACAGGTTCTTGGCTTCAGGCTTGGATCAGCTGTCATCATATTTAACTACCAATCCAATATTAACGTCCGAATTTACGAGTTTGAGCGAGGATCAGCTAAAATTGTTGCAGCGCAAGGGCGTCTACCCGTACGATTATTTCGACAACTTTTCCAAATTTAACGAAACTCTATTACCCCCAAAGTCCAAGTTTGATAATAAACTAAACAACTCTAAAATTTCTGATGCTGAATATGCGCATGCGCAGCAAATTTGGGACAGATTCAAAATTCAAAATTCAGAATTAGCTGTTTAGGAACTTATGGTCTAGACCCCGCCCTGGTTACACCTGGGACTGTATGTTTAAGCATACTGACATCACCTTGGAACTATTGACTGATATTGACATGATATTGTTTGTCGAGCGCGGTATACGCGGCGGCTTGTCTCAATGCTCCAAAAGGTATAGTAAAGGTAAAAATAGATATATGGCTGATTTTAATCCCACAACACCGTCAAAATTTTTAATGTACAACGATAGTTTTTTAGCATAGTTTTTTTTCCAGCTTGTTCTGCCTCTCCATTGCACTGTGTTGCATTGCATTGTAAAACTTTAATTACTGTTCTGAGAATTATGAATTTTGACGTTTTTGTCATGCTTTTTGGGTGGCCTTGGGTTCACTTGCATTTTTTTTTTGTTTGTGTAGGTATTATATATTTTCTTTTTCATTTATGATTGCATTATGTATTTATTTGGTTAATTATATTGTTTTATGCATTAATTTGGTTCATGTATACTTTTGCTTAATTGCGTTGCTTGATGTTGACTATATTTTTTTTACTTTGTGCTTTCTTTGCATGAATAATTTATTCAATTTATATTCCTTTTAAGTATTGTTCATCCGCTTTTCTGTTTTTCTGATTATGTTGAATACATTTTTTTGCCTATTTTGGTTGAGTGGAAGAACAACTGACAGATGTTTACATCTGAAAGTTGAACTTCGCCATTTTAGTACACCTTGTGCACCCTCATCTTAATGAATTTGTTTATTCTGTATATAATGTGTACTAAATAAAGACGTTTAATATTATTATTATTATTATTATTATTATTATTATATAAATAACCAGTATGGCTGGGCCATGAGCCAACACCTTCCCTACGGATGTTTCGAATGGATCGACGATTTTGATTTAGATACTGTACATGGCATAGCCGAAAACGCTGACGTAGGGTACATTTTTGAAGTAGACATAGAATACCCAGAACATCTGCACGATATAGATTCAGAAATTCCCTTTTGCCCCGAACATCTAAATCCACCAAATTCTAAACAGCTAAAACTTTTGGCCACCCTGTATAATAAACAACGTT
This sequence comes from Xestobium rufovillosum, assembly GCA_963966045.1. Lineage (NCBI taxonomy): Eukaryota > Metazoa > Arthropoda > Insecta > Coleoptera > Ptinidae > Xestobium > Xestobium rufovillosum. Next base: position 14,129,677 of record OZ014493.1, on the reverse strand, counting down.
ACGTAATTCACTATCGAAATTTGCAGCAAGCTCTGAAACATGGGCTAAGAGTAACGAAAATTCATCGCGCCCTTAAATTCAATCAATCGCCTTGGCTGAAATCCTACATAGACTTAAATACCGCCCTGAGAAAGGACTCCAAAAATGATTTTGAAAAAAATTTGTTCAAACTAATGAATAACGCCGTGTTTGGCAAGACTATGGAAAATATACGCAAGCATAGTATTGTTAAATTAGTCTACAAATGGGAGGGCCGGTACGGGGCGGGCGCTTTGATTGCCAAACCAGAATTTAAGTCCTCGATAATTTTCTCCGAAAATTTGGCCGCGATTGAGTTAAATAAATCCGAAATATACTTCAACAAACCGATTTATTTAGGCATGTGCATTTTGGATATTAGTAAGACGAAAATTTACGAATTTCACTATGACTACATGAAGGCGAAATTTAACAATAATTGTAAACTTTTATACACAGATACGGATTCGCTCATTTATGAAATTACAACCGATGATTTGTACGAGGTCATTCGACAAGACTGCCACGAATTTTTTGATACCAGTGACTATCCTGAAAATAATATTTACCATATACCGCGTGTAAATGAAAAAGTGTTGGGTCTCATGAAAGACGAAAACAATGGTAGGATAATGACTGAATTTGTTGGTCTTCATCGAAAATGTACGCCATACGGGTAGAGGGTGCAGATGCAGTAAAGAAATCCAAAGGTTTAAAGCGCTGCGTCATTAAAAATGAGATAACCTTTGATGCCTACTTAGAGTGTCTCAATACTTCGAGCGAAAAATATTTTAATCAAAATTTAATCCGATCTGAAAGGCACAACGTAGCCACAGTTTCGCAAATTAAAATTGGACTGAGCCCTCACGATGATAAGAGGTATTTAGTGAAAAACAGCTTTGACACACTGCCTTGGGGCCATTATGCAATAATGGATCAGTAGTAGCTACATATAATATGTAAAATTATTTTAAATTATTTTTTCTTATCTCTATTTGCTAGGAATTTTGTAAATAACGATTGCAAATGTATATTTTTCTGCGTATCACCAGCTAACTGAGATGTATAACCAAGTTTTTCCCTAGTCAACTATACCAGGAACGTTCCGAAAGTTTAGTATATAGAACAGATACCAGTGGGTGTTTTATTGTATATAATATGTAATTTATTTGAATAACTTTGTATGTACTTTACAATATAGGTTATAGTTGTATGTCATTTTCTATATTTCTTTTACTAGATATCATATTGTAGTTATAGTTTTATTTACATTAAAAACTTGTGAGTGTATGCCAGGGAGGCTCAGAAAAATTTAGTCTATAGTATTATAGATATGTGTTGATCGGAACATTGTTCTCCAGCTTTAATTAAAATGAAAATTGGGAGTGTTTTACTTACCTCTTCCGGACTTTTCCAAATCACATATGCCAAACCGGGGGATTATTCCCATAGTAAAACAAATCTTTGTGTAGGAACCGGAATTTTTGATTTGACCTGCATACCTATTCACATTATTTATGGAGTCATTTTTATTACCTACAGGGTGTGTTCGGTAAAATCTAAATAATGATTTGTTTTGACAAGACGTCCAATTCGGGCATAAGTTATTGTATATATTTTTCCTTAAAATAACAACGTGTTGATTCTAGTAATTTGGCAATATCTCATTTTTATTGCATCATGTATATAAAAAATGACATTCGCATGTAATTTATGGCTTTGTTGACGCCTAATTGGTGCAAATTAAGTTATACAAGAATGGACAGATTCGTACATTTTAGCATTCTGCATCTACGAGGATTGTTCAATAGAAACACGTTTGATATAGGTAGCCATGACTTCGTCGCTATGGTAACGGAATTCATATGTTGATATTGTTTGCTTAAGTACTATAGTGACACGTCTGTCAAAAAGATTTGTAGTTTGCTCTTTTCTAAGCGTTGTCTACTCTATAGTATAGATATGTTTTGATCAGGTTTAAACAGTGCCAAAGTGAAACGTGTTTCGCGCGACCTTTCATAAAAATTTTACAAGTGTAACTAAATAGTATTACGCACGTAGTAATAGCAGTTCAATAATATCATGTAAGTACATACAGAGTGTTATTTAATCATAAGTCTAATAAAAATTTGTTTGATACAATTTCACCGTCATGTAAGTACATACAGGGTATTATTTAATTATAGACTAATACAACTTTGTTCGATAAAATTTTATCGTTGTGTAAGTACATACAGGATGTTGTTGTGTAAGTAAGTACGTACAGGGTGCTATATCCCGGTAAACATTTTCAATAAAATTTCATTATGTAAGTACATACGGGGTGTTACTTCATTATATTCCAATACGCAATATTGTTTTATTTAACAGTCCCGCAAAGGGCTAACGCTGACCCTAACGCTAACGCTGGCGCCGGCCCTAACGTTAACGCTGGCGCCGCTCGGGGGCGTGGGTGGTCACGTAGCGTGGATACTTCTCCGGCGTTTGTCAACCCTTATGGTGTCTACCGTTCAAGAGCGGTACTACTAGCTTCCAGCAGCGCCGTTGCAAACCTGGCTTGCAGCGCCACCTACCGTGCAAAGTAGGAACTACTGCCTCTCTCTCGCACTAACGTAGTGGGATTGCCCCGCCCACTTCTGGTGAAACCGGAAGTAAAGTAGTGGGATTGCCCCGCCCACTTCCGGCGAAACCGGAAGTAAAGTAGTTTTTCAGCTCTTATGGGAGAATCAATGTTAATCGTGCGCCCGCTCCTCCATAGTATATCTACTGAGGGTCAAACAACTTTGACCGAAACTGAAGAAAAATCAATATTTGAAAAACTTAAAGTATGCGCTGAATGGGGTTATCCGTTAGATACGTTAGGACTACGTGTCATAATGAAACACTATCTAAATGCCCAAGGAAAAACCATCAAAATTTTCGAAGAAAACTTGCCAGGAAAAGATTTCGCTGAAGGTCTCTTAAGAAGACACAAAAACGATATCGCTGAGCGATTCTTCCAAAATATTAAAAGATCTAGGGCAGCGATATCTCCACAAATGATTACTGAATACTTTGATAATTTGGAAGTCGCCTTGGTAGAAGCACCTCTTTCAAACATAATTAACTATGATGAGACAAACTTAAGCAACGACCCAGGCAGGACCAAAATTATTACCAAGCGTGGTTGTAAGTATCCTGAGAGAATTATGAGCGAGGCGAAAACGGCAGTTTCAATAATGTTTGCGGCTAGTGGAGACGGTGTGCTACTACCCTGTTACGTCGTGTACAAAGCAAAGCATTTGTACCAGTGTGAATTCAAGATATTGTTCACGTCGCAACTAAAATGAAGACCAGACTTCTGAAACTAAATTAATATTGTGTTACCAATGGGACAGTATTTTGTGTCGAAAGACTTTATTGAAAAATTAATTAAAACACCCTAAGGACCAGCATTTTTTAAATTAAATCAGGTAAACCGACTGTAAATATACAATTTTAGGCCAAGACAAGATGAACTTTGAAGCAATCGATAACATGACTTCTAAATGTGTGACTGATCTTTTGCAAAAAATTCCCGAAAGTGACGCCACCAGATTATACCTAATTGTAACAAGATATTGCTTAGATGCATACCTGGATTAGAACATCAGCATATCGGAAAGGATCTATTACAATGGTTTGCAACGTTTTTTCTCAGGTATTGGCGAAAATGGCTGAAGTTACACAAACATAGCGTTACGGAAAACGGATTAACTTCCAGTACCTATTCTTCTATTGAGCTTAATGCTCATGGACTCGTTCTCCTTACTGAAAAATCAAGAGAGACTCCTGATAGCATTTTACCTTGGCTTTGGAGTAGCCAACCCTGTGAAAAAATTTTCCGACAAACCAGATCCATGACATCAACTTATTCAACTGTTGTTAATTATGGTATGAGTGATATTTTACGAAGGCTAAATCGAATACAAAAATTAAATGAAATTAGTTCAGATATTGGTAAGCGGTTATATCATATTTCAATGCAAATAAATTGATTGTTTGTTTTAGATACTAGTTTTAAATTCCTGCGTGAAGAATCTCTGCGGTTAGGAGGCGGCAATGTGCCTATTAATCAGAATTTCCCGTCACAACCTGAAATAAATGATATTCTTGAAAAAGCACGGAAAGCTGTAGTGATAGTGTGAAAAACTGGGAATGGTGTTAGAGGATCCAGAAAATGCTTTTCAAGAAATCAATCTGCGAAATATCGATGTCGGTGCAGCGGAAGAATTGGATTCGACGTATGAAGAATTTCAACAATCTGGGGAGCCTTTTGATTCAGATCCAGAGAGTGAGGCAATAAAAAATGACTTATCTGTATTGCCAAATATAAAATCATTGAATTATGCCAAAACGTTTCTAAAAATTTCAATAACCAAGGACAAACAAGTCACTGTTAGAAAGTCGTCCCTCTGCTAGCTTTTCTCGGAAAAGCATCACATGTCCAGAGACAGTACATTACGAGTGAGAGACATGGGTTCAGCTTCAAAGCAGAAGAATACAACCCAAATCTTCACAAAAAAATAAGAAAAATGAAGAGGAAATCGCAGAAATTTCGTGAGAGCCAGAAACGTCAGTGGAAGAGGTATATAATGAGAGAAGTGACACATTAATTGAAGTGTTTTCCGAAAGTGAAGAAGAAAAGGAGACTACATTCATGATATTAAATGTGAAGAATACTACGCGGCCTACTTTCATCAGCAGTGGTACATTGGTAGGATCCTGACCTGTAGCGACACATAATGTAAAATCAAGTTCCTCAAAGATGACCTAGATGAATATCTATGGCCAACTAGAGAAGATATACAAATCTTAGAAAAACAGTTTGTAATTTACGGGCCATTGCATCTTACAGGGAATTGCCCTTTTAAATTAAAACGAAATGAAAAAAATTAAGAAATACAGGGATTTAAAAAAAATTTAAAGTGGGGATTTTTTTCCTCGTATTAGGGTTCGTGCCTAAAAATTTTGTTGATAAAATCTTATTCCTTTTTAATGGGTTTCAACCCCATATATCTTTGTTTCATCCATATTTCATATTTCATGAATACATTTATAAAATGGCATTAAACGGACACACAAAAAAAGAATAAAAAACTTATATAAGGTGGACATACTGTATGAATTTCTTAATAAACATCTGATAAACATTATGGATTTTATTTCGTTACGCACTTTCAACGCTAAGTAGGTACTTACTGTCTGTGGACAATTCCAATGACTGAAAATCCAATCACGAACAGCTTTTGAAAAATCCCAAGTTGCAGAAAATCTTTAAATTAGCAGAATCTGCAATTTTTACATGTTTCATCTTACTGGAAGCATTTGATGCAATTCTCAAGGACCTCCGGTATCTGCCAATACTTTACAGTACCTAAGTACCTACTTATCAATACTTGGCGTACTGGCCGATACTTTTGTATTTTTGTCAATATCGGTACACGATTTCGGACAAACTCAATAATCACTTCAATTCTATATAACTTTTTTATGTGTGTATGTAAGTTTTATTTGCTTTTTTTGTTTATGCAGCCAAGTTTATGCATGCAAGTTAATTTATATTTAACAATAATAATAAAAGAAATAAATAAATTGTTTGTTTTTAGTGAAAAAAGTTAATTTATCCAACCTATCTGAATATGAACTGATAGTCCGCGGGCGAGCATTCTTGTCCTAAAAATGAGCGCGATCTCCGAAAAGTTAAACATATCTGAAAAGAATTTATTGTACAATTTAGCAAGATATATCTTACGTAGAATTAAAAATTGCAATGTGCATTGGGATAAATGCTTAAATACTTGTGGCTCAAAAAATGTAAGAATCAGGTGTTTTCAAAATTAGTAACATTAAAATAAATAAAAACACATTATTCTATGTCAACGCGTAAACCTTTGGTATTGTAGAAACCGTACCTATTTTAATATTTATTATTCCGGAAAATATCCAAATGTTTATTTCGTCTGTCAATTAAATTTTTGTTTCGACTCGCCAAGTTTACTTATGTGAGAGTTATGGGTTCGCTTTATGTATACGCTGGCGTAGTGGGATTAAGGGGACATAAGCGGTCACATCTGGAAATGAGGGGACTCTTGCTTGAGAAGTAAAAGAGTAGCCACGCGTTGTAAATTGTTGTTCTTTCTGTGTTCTTTTTTTTGTAATAAAAGAAGTTACGTGAAGTCTACACAGAATTCACAGGTCAGTTAAATTTATTCTATTTGTTTGTCAATTATTTCTTGTTTTTGTTCCAAAAGATATGTTGTTGTTTTTTTATTTATTTTCAATCGCAAATCTTGTCAACAGATAGTGTGTATTTGCCTTGTTGTGTCAATTAATCTTTTCTCCCGTGAGAACAGTAATTACCGAAGTGCCTTGAGTTCTATATATTATTTTATTTGTGTGTTTATTTATATGTGTTTTAATTTGAAATATTAGCCTTGATCTCCTGAACACGGGACCTGGCATCTACTGAAAAAATATCGTTAAAGGCCCTGGTGCTTACGGTAATCTGATTCAATTTTCAACTCGTAGCTGTGAGTAGCTTGTATAGCCCGCAGTACCCACTGACAAAGTCAGTTAACTAACAAAAATTCTTCTGTTTTATATGTTGTATGTTTGAGACGTATGTTGCACGTTGTATTGTTTATGAGTTTCTGATGATAAAATTTGTGTGTTCGAAACGTAAGTTATCAGCCACGGTATTTCCATTCCCATGTCTTTTGGCGACATTATTGTATATTTTGTGTTTTGTTTTGATGTTGTTTATGATTATATGTTTTTTTAAATTTTGAATTGGTTTTCTTTTGACGATTTTCTTTGTGATTTAATTGTTGTATTGTGCATAAACATAGCAGATTTATACTGGACTGAGAACGAGGTTTTTCTCTTTACGGCTCTTTTTTTCCTCTGGAGTCCAAGTCAGGCTGAGCTCGTCAATGGTAGTTTTCAGATCCCATTCAAATAAAATAGTTCGAATAATTGTTTCTTTTCTTTACATTCCAATTTTCCCAAATGAGCTATTTCATCAGTGCAATTCTAGACAAAATTCATTTTTAAATTAACACAGCGTAGGGTATAAAATTTTTAGACGATCACGATCACGAATTATGCCTTTGACTGTTTTCTGTCATGAGCCTGGGTTACGGGATATTACAGTATGTTTGTCGAAATGGAATCATTATTTAAAAGTAATTATTCACATTTATGTCTGCAAAATGTCGACTTGTTTCGTATGTTTGTCGAAATGGAAGCATTATTTAGAAATAATTATTCACATTTATGTCGACTTAATTAGAACATATTCAAAAACATTTTGTAACAATGTTCAGTGCAACCATATACTAAAAAGCCATAATCTGTGTAGAAAAATACAAAAACGTTATGTTGGGTTATATATTAGTTCATAGAAACGACGTATTTCTGAAAAGAAACATGGATTTGGTAGCAAGTCACAAGCAAAACATGAAAAGGCATTATAGAAACTGTAATATGATAAAAATTGAACATTATCATGTACCTATATTTTAATAGATTTAAATAAATTTTTGTTACTTCTTTGCATTATATTTTATTTTTATTAAAATTATATGCCTAAATATAAAATGCAAACAACCCACCGGGCAATATTAATATAGTTTAAGGTAAAATAAGTAAATTCCTCGGTAAATTCTGAAAACACGAACTAGTTTTCAGCTCTGTACATTATATGCCTGTGCATGAATTTTTGATAAATATGGCCGCCACTGACCAAGACCAGACTCTTATCGTGTAGGGCCTCTAGGTATTAATACCTACCGCGTGCCATGATTCCACAGGTTGGCCAAGAGATCTCAAACACTCTGTATGAGTTTGCACAGTGCCAGTTAATTGCTTTAATGCATTCAAAGATTCGCGATTCAAATTAGGAATATCTAAGAGAGCTTGAACGTGACTATAAATAATTTTTCGTTTGTTATCGTAACGCCTTTCTAGAGTATCTAAAACTATGCTATAATTATGATTTAAATTTTTTAGCGATCGTAATAAAACTAATGTCACACACTGTAGAGATAATTTTAGATATGTATGCCGAATTTTGTGGCTCAGTAAGATCTGAATTTTCATCTATTAAAGATGTAAATGGGTCGAAAAATTCATGCCACAAAGTGAAAGTACCTTCAAACGTGGGTAATTTGATCTTTGGTAATTTTACTACACTTCTTCTCTCATTACGAGAAGCTGGAGTGCTTTGAATGCTTTCACCACTACCACCAACACTTAACAGACTGATGTTCACATTGATTGCCATACCTATTGAAATAATTACTTTGACTCTACTTGTTAATTCAAAAAATACGTCTTGAAAATCTTTAAGTTCTGTGTCCTGTGTCATTTTCATTGTCAACCTCTTGTAAGAAAAAAATTTAATCGAGAATTTCAGTAAATAACTAGCATATTTTCTGTTTGTTTCAATATTTCTTTTAGGAGGACTAAATCAATTTCCGATCAATTTTCGGTATCTAGTCTCTCAAAAAAATTGTCAAATACCAATGGTCGGTCAGTTGTTGTTTGTTATAATTTTTTTTGTTGAATTGTTTGGCAATTGGAGTCATGATAACTAACAATACAAACAAAATTGCGAGCAAAATGTGTAGATTGAATGACTTGAGTATACAGTAAGTCACCTCAATGCTTATTTGTTCAATATCCACTTTTAGGGGTAACGGAGTTAGAGACATCAACATTTTCGGAAAAAATTGCTTTGTTCAATATCCACGTAAAATTATATCATTTCAAGTTATTTTAAACACATTTTTAAAATATTTCGTTCAATATCCCTTAAATATCAGCATATGTGGGTGCTATAATATTCAATATCCGGATATTGAATAAAACAGCAAAAAATGTGGCTTAATAGGTTTTCTCTAATGTTTAACATGTTCAATATCCTAGAAATGGTTGAGCGATAGTATTCAATATCCATTTAAACCAATCACATGCGAGTTCTATTATCACGTGATGTAAAAAATAGTACACGTGCATGCTGTTTTGTTCCAACCTGTTTAGTATTTAACGGTTATTCAATGTGGTCAGTTTAAAGTTAGTTTATTTGAAAATGAGTTGGTTAAATTCTCCAGTTCCAGAAATGGTTGAAAATACAAGAATGTAAGATATTAATAATATTCATAACAATACATCAATATTTTACGATAACATCTTCAGAATTGTTGAAAGTATCGATGTTGGAGATGATGAAGGTGACCAAGAAATGTATTGTCTTACTAAAGAAAATATTGAAAACGTCCATAGAGTTTTAAACTTTGACGAAGACATATTAATGTTTCCATGGAACATATAATCTACTGAAACTGATACAGATAGTTCTAAAAATAACGATTATTGAAAATATAGTAGTGAAAAATCCCATAAATAATAATTTTGACCGAGGCGTAGATAATAATTTAGAAAAGGTCATTACTAGTGATGTGCCAAAGGGAATGTTCCCACGGGAATATTCCCGGGAACGGGAACATTCCGGGAACTTTACTTTCACATCGGGAAAGTTGTTAAAAAATGGGAATGTGTCTAATTTAAGATTCATAGTGTTTTGTGGATTCATTGGTGATTTTCAGTTGCTTATTGTTGGTATGACTTACGGTATAGCTACTCGACTAAACGCTAACTTCATAGTCTCTTGTTCTTGACAGGGAGGTTGAAGGTTATGTTCTTATGTTGCAAATTGCAGTATTCTTTATTCTGTGATAAAAAGTAAATTAGTGTATGTTACCTGTTACTGTTACGGTAAGAATGCAATAATGCAGTTTAACCTCGAAATATTAAATATAAACCAAGGTATAAACAAACATATTTACTTGTAGATTCAGACAACAATAATAAATTGGGCCATGAAGGTTTCAATTATATGGAGATATTTCACAGAAATATCTAAGAAAAACAATGGCAAGATCAAGAAGACATACATTTGCAAATTTTGTGAATTTAAATATTCATTTAAAAATGCAAGAAAATTTAGGAATCATCTAACGAAAAAATGGAAAACAATAAAGAGTAGGAGAGATAGGATGGTAGGACACCTTCTAAGACACGAAGGAATAGTTCGTGACATACTAGAGTCAGAGATAGGAATAAAAAGAGGTAGGGGTAGGCCTAGATTAGACTACTGCTCTCAAATAGTTAGGGATGTAGGATGTTCTACTTTTAGGGAAATGCGTAGGTTAGCTCAGGATAGAAAAGAATGGAGGTACGCGTCCAACCAGTCTTCGGACTGAGAACCTTATGATGATGCTAACGAAAAATTGCAAACGTATTCCAAAAGAAGTGAGAACAATCATAATGAAGGATGCGGATGCAAAAGGAAAAGTCATTTCTAATATCCCTGATTGTCCTGAATCAGAGTTATTCGAGTCTGATACTGATTGTACCTTTATCCCAACATCGGTTGCCTCTGTCTCCAGCCAAGGTCAAGGCATCTACTGAAAAAATATCGTTAAAGGCCCTGGTGCTTACGGTAATCTGATTCAATTTTCAACTCGTAGCTGTGAGTAGCTTGTATAGCCCGCAGTACCCACTGACAAAGTCAGTTAACTAACAAAAATTCTTCTGTTTTATATGTTGTATGTTTGAGACGTATGTTGCACGTTGTATTGTTTATGAGTTTCTGATGATAAAATTTGTGTGTTCGAAACGTAAGTTATCAGCCACGGTATTTCCATTCCCATGTCTTTTGGCGACATTATTGTATATTTTGTGTTTTGTTTTGATGTTGTTTATGATTATATGTTTTTTTAAATTTTGAATTGGTTTTCTTTTGACGATTTTCTTTGTGATTTAATTGTTGTATTGTGCATAAACATAGCAGATTTATACTGGACTGAGAACGAGGTTTTTCTCTTTACGGCTCTTTTTTTCCTCTGGAGTCCAAGTCAGGCTGAGCTCGTCAATGGTAGTTTTCAGATCCCATTCAAATAAAATAGTTCGAATAATTGTTTCTTTTCTTTACATTCCAATTTTCCCAAATGAGCTATTTCATCAGTGCAATTCTAGACAAAATTCATTTTTAAATTAACACAGCGTAGGGTATAAAATTTTTAGACGATCACGATCACGAATTATGCCTTTGACTGTTTTCTGTCATGAGCCTGGGTTACGGGATATTACAGTATGTTTGTCGAAATGGAATCATTATTTAAAAGTAATTATTCACATTTATGTCTGCAAAATGTCGACTTGTTTCGTATGTTTGTCGAAATGGAAGCATTATTTAGAAATAATTATTCACATTTATGTCGACTTAATTAGAACATATTCAAAAACATTTTGTAACAATGTTCAGTGCAACCATATACTAAAAAGCCATAATCTGTGTAGAAAAATACAAAAACGTTATGTTGGGTTATATATTAGTTCATAGAAACGACGTATTTCTGAAAAGAAACATGGATTTGGTAGCAAGTCACAAGCAAAACATGAAAAGGCATTATAGAAACTGTAATATGATAAAAATTGAACATTATCATGTACCTATATTTTAATAGATTTAAATAAATTTTTGTTACTTCTTTGCATTATATTTTATTTTTATTAAAATTATATGCCTAAATATAAAATGCAAACAACCCACCGGGCAATATTAATATAGTTTAAGGTAAAATAAGTAAATTCCTCGGTAAATTCTGAAAACACGAACTAGTTTTCAGCTCTGTACATTATATGCCTGTGCATGAATTTTTGATAAATATGGCCGCCACTGACCAAGACCAGACTCTTATCGTGTAGGGCCTCTAGGTATTAATACCTACCGCGTGCCATGATTCCACAGGTTGGCCAAGAGATCTCAAACACTCTGTATGAGTTTGCACAGTGCCAGTTAATTGCTTTAATGCATTCAAAGATTCGCGATTCAAATTAGGAATATCTAAGAGAGCTTGAACGTGACTATAAATAATTTTTCGTTTGTTATCGTAACGCCTTTCTAGAGTATCTAAAACTATGCTATAATTATGATTTAAATTTTTTAGCGATCGTAATAAAACTAATGTCACACACTGTAGAGATAATTTTAGATATGTATGCCGAATTTTGTGGCTCAGTAAGATCTGAATTTTCATCTATTAAAGATGTAAATGGGTCGAAAAATTCATGCCACAAAGTGAAAGTACCTTCAAACGTGGGTAATTTGATCTTTGGTAATTTTACTACACTTCTTCTCTCATTACGAGAAGCTGGAGTGCTTTGAATGCTTTCACCACTACCACCAACACTTAACAGACTGATGTTCACATTGATTGCCATACCTATTGAAATAATTACTTTGACTCTACTTGTTAATTCAAAAAATACGTCTTGAAAATCTTTAAGTTCTGTGTCCTGTGTCATTTTCATTGTCAACCTCTTGTAAGAAAAAAATTTAATCGAGAATTTCAGTAAATAACTAGCATATTTTCTGTTTGTTTCAATATTTCTTTTAGGAGGACTAAATCAATTTCCGATCAATTTTCGGTATCTAGTCTCTCAAAAAAATTGTCAAATACCAATGGTCGGTCAGTTGTTGTTTGTTATAATTTTTTTTGTTGAATTGTTTGGCAATTGGAGTCATGATAACTAACAATACAAACAAAATTGCGAGCAAAATGTGTAGATTGAATGACTTGAGTATACAGTAAGTCACCTCAATGCTTATTTGTTCAATATCCACTTTTAGGGGTAACGGAGTTAGAGACATCAACATTTTCGGAAAAAATTGCTTTGTTCAATATCCACGTAAAATTATATCATTTCAAGTTATTTTAAACACATTTTTAAAATATTTCGTTCAATATCCCTTAAATATCAGCATATGTGGGTGCTATAATATTCAATATCCGGATATTGAATAAAACAGCAAAAAATGTGGCTTAATAGGTTTTCTCTAATGTTTAACATGTTCAATATCCTAGAAATGGTTGAGCGATAGTATTCAATATCCATTTAAACCAATCACATGCGAGTTCTATTATCACGTGATGTAAAAAATAGTACACGTGCATGCTGTTTTGTTCCAACCTGTTTAGTATTTAACGGTTATTCAATGTGGTCAGTTTAAAGTTAGTTTATTTGAAAATGAGTTGGTTAAATTCTCCAGTTCCAGAAATGGTTGAAAATACAAGAATGTAAGATATTAATAATATTCATAACAATACATCAATATTTTACGATAACATCTTCAGAATTGTTGAAAGTATCGATGTTGGAGATGATGAAGGTGACCAAGAAATGTATTGTCTTACTAAAGAAAATATTGAAAACGTCCATAGAGTTTTAAACTTTGACGAAGACATATTAATGTTTCCATGGAACATATAATCTACTGAAACTGATACAGATAGTTCTAAAAATAACGATTATTGAAAATATAGTAGTGAAAAATCCCATAAATAATAATTTTGACCGAGGCGTAGATAATAATTTAGAAAAGGTCATTACTAGTGATGTGCCAAAGGGAATGTTCCCACGGGAATATTCCCGGGAACGGGAACATTCCGGGAACTTTACTTTCACATCGGGAAAGTTGTTAAAAAATGGGAATGTGTCTAATTTAAGATTCATAGTGTTTTGTGGATTCATTGGTGATTTTCAGTTGCTTATTGTTGGTATGACTTACGGTATAGCTACTCGACTAAACGCTAACTTCATAGTCTCTTGTTCTTGACAGGGAGGTTGAAGGTTATGTTCTTATGTTGCAAATTGCAGTATTCTTTATTCTGTGATAAAAAGTAAATTAGTGTATGTTACCTGTTACTGTTACGGTAAGAATGCAATAATGCAGTTTAACCTCGAAATATTAAATATAAACCAAGGTATAAACAAACATATTTACTTGTAGATTCAGACAACAATAATAAATTGGGCCATGAAGGTTTCAATTATATGGAGATATTTCACAGAAATATCTAAGAAAAACAATGGCAAGATCAAGAAGACATACATTTGCAAATTTTGTGAATTTAAATATTCATTTAAAAATGCAAGAAAATTTAGGAATCATCTAACGAAAAAATGGAAAACAATAAAGAGTAGGAGAGATAGGATGGTAGGACACCTTCTAAGACACGAAGGAATAGTTCGTGACATACTAGAGTCAGAGATAGGAATAAAAAGAGGTAGGGGTAGGCCTAGATTAGACTACTGCTCTCAAATAGTTAGGGATGTAGGATGTTCTACTTTTAGGGAAATGCGTAGGTTAGCTCAGGATAGAAAAGAATGGAGGTACGCGTCCAACCAGTCTTCGGACTGAGAACCTTATGATGATGCTAACGAAAAATTGCAAACGTATTCCAAAAGAAGTGAGAACAATCATAATGAAGGATGCGGATGCAAAAGGAAAAGTCATTTCTAATATCCCTGATTGTCCTGAATCAGAGTTATTCGAGTCTGATACTGATTGTACCTTTATCCCAACATCGGTTGCCTCTGTCTCCAGCCAAGGTCAAGGCAGCAGCAGCACTGGCCATTACAAAGAAATCGACATCGCTTCTTATTTCGACAGAATGGATCCACAAGAGAATGTATGTTAGACAAATTAAAATAAAAATAAATATTAACTGCAGTATTTTTGACCTTATTTTAGGAAAAACTGAATTGCTTGTTGGCAGAGTGCATTTTTGTCAGTGGTGTACCTCTGTCAATGGTTGAACATCCTCTTTGGGAAAATTTTTTCAAAACCTTGCGGCCAAAGTATAATATTCCCTCAAGAAAGGAAATTTCAACCAAGCACTTAAATCACATTTACAACAACATGCAGGAAAACATAAGTATTACTTTAACTGCTTCAAAGGTACTTCATTTGCAATTAGACGGCTGGTCCAATATACGCAATCAGGGAATTTTAAATTTCATCATTACTACACCGAAGCCTTTTTTTGTAGACTTTGTGGATACAGAAGATCATAGACATACATCAGAATACATAGCCACTCAAATAGGTATCATTTTGGAAAAATAGGATGCTAAAAAGTTTTTTGCAATAGTCGGGGACAATGCTAACAATATTTAAAAGGCCCTTCTTGATGTGCAGCAAAAATATAATCATATTGTTGTGTATGGATGCTTGGCTCATACACTTCACCTCTTATTTAATGATGTTATGAAGTGCCAATCTGTTTCAACTTTTTTTTCTAAAGTCATAAATATAATAAAAACTGTAAAAAATACCCAAGTTTTGTGTGCAATGCTAAGCAAGTTTAACGCACAAAAAAAGATCAAAGGATCATTAAAATTACCTTGTAAGACAAGGTGGGGAAGCCATCTGGCATCTTTGGATAGCATGCTAAAATGCAAAACAAGTTTGCAAACATTAGCTGTCAGCAATGAAGGAACAAAGTGCTTGACTAGAGATTTGAAAAGTTTAATTTTAGATGATGATGTATTTTGGCTACAGATTGAGAAGTTCTCTGAACTTCTTACACCAATTGTAATGTGGATTACCAAACTTGAAAGTGATGATCCTTTCATTCACTTAGCTTATCGCACCTTCAAAGACATAGATAATAAATTAAGAGACAATCTTCCCTTATCGCCATTAACTAAGCATGAAGAAAGTCGTGTTATCAAGGCTGTGAATGAGAGAAAAGAGTTCGCATTAAGACCAATACATTTTGCTGCCGAAATGCTAAATCCAGCATCACAGGGTGTAATCCTTACTGAAGAAGAACAGCTTATTGCTGTAGAGTTTATATTTGTTACATCAGATTTCGCAGATGACATAGACAGTAGCTATATAATCGCGGAATTAGCAGCTTACCGTTCAAGAAGTGAAGGATGTTGGACGAACGATTTTCTTTGGAAAAATGTAGATAGTATGTTGCCCATTACTTGGTGGAAAGTTATGGTACCAACTTGTTCCCTCGCGAAAGTGGCTGTAAAAGTTTTATCAGCTCCAGTAACTTCTGCAGCCACTGAAAGATCTTTCAGTACATTCAGTTGGATACACTCAAAAAGAAGGAACAGGCTTACTCTTGAACGGGCTGGAAAGATCGCATATATAGCCCACAACTGGAAGAAATTGGGCCATATAAATGTGGGACCAAACAAAAAACGTATGTGGTCACACAGAATAGGTACCGGCACCGCAGATGAAGAGGACAATAACTTTTCTGATTCAGATGTGTCGGTGGAATCTGAATCAGAATTATTATATTCGAGTTCAGTGGTAGAGCAGGCGGAGAGTGATGAGGGTGGAGATGTTCAGGTTTGAGAAAATTCTAAACGCAGATAGAATGTTTATTTTGTTTTCTGTTAACATTTATTTTACAAATTTTTGAAGATGTTCAGGTTCAGATTTGATGTTTGAGACGATTTAAAAACAAATACCAAAGAGTGTTACTTTTTATTTGTTTGTTATTTATTTGTTTTTGGAATAAAACTTCTACAAATTTGTTGTTACTTCTTTCTCCTATTTTCGAATGCAGAATTAACTTTCCCTCACTTTCCCCACTTTGGGGAACATTCCCGGGAACGTTCCCAGGGAAATTCCCCAATATGTATATTCCGGGAAAGTGCCCATCACTAGTCATTACTTACATTGAAAGCCACGCCCTTTTGCCCAATATGATAGAAGAAAATCTTAATAAAACCAAGAAAGTAATTTCAGACGAAAACAATATTACCCTAACTGAAAAAGAGATTACCAAAGACAAAGAATATATTCCAAGTGAAGATGTAACCGAAGCAAGCTCCAAAGAAGAGAGCAACAAGGATGAAAACATAGAAGAAAATATAAACCCCTCTTTTTTAATACTTTTTAATACTTTGGATATCAGCCAACAGCGCATTTATTATTTTTTTAACAAAATCCAAAACAAAACTACGAATGTACCCAGATCTCCACTGAAAGGAAAACATATAAAATTATGTATTCCCCAAGACAAAATTACTGAAATTCAGGACCATATAAAGTAATTTCCCATATTGAATCGCATTATTGCCGAGCAAATTCAAAAAAAAGTATTTAGATCCATCACTTAATATCAGCCGCATGTACAATCTGTACAAATTAAAAGTAAACGATCCAGTATCAGAAAGCATGTACAGAAAAATATTTAATACGAACTTTAATTTAGACTTTCATCAGCCTAAGAAAGACAGGTGTGATAAATGTGAAGAGTTTAAGCTAATGAAGGAACCCACGCCAGAACAGATAAATGAACATGAAGAACATTTAAGGCGAAAATTAGAAGGAAAAAATGAAAGAACCGTGGATAGAGAAAGAAACAGTGTAGAAGGTGATGACATTGTGCGTGTTACAGTTTTTATTTAGAGAACGTTTTTTATCTTCCAAAATGTGACGTTTCATGTTTCTTTTACAAATAAAAATTGAATGTGTATAACTTAACAGCTCACTGCAATTTAAATAAAGTCGTTATAATTGCATTTGGAATGAAGCCTTAAGTGGCAGAGCAGGCAATGATCTCGCCAGTGCTGTGATTAAAATTTTAAAAATAATTGTAACAGATCTTCCTAACGCAACTAAATTAATTTTATGGTCGGATAGTTGCGTACCCCAAAACAAAAACTCAATAAAATATTTTTTTATATCAATATTAGTCAAAACTACAACCATGTCAAAAGCCATTACTTTGCTTCTTTTAGGAACAGTTCTCTTCCACAACAGCACTAGCCTATGTCCCTCTATCGAGGCTGTGAGAGGTTTTGTGTCTATAACTCCGCCAACAGAATGCAACATTACTATTGGTGATCACAATATATCCGGAATGTTCAACTTGTTGCCCGGTAGATGGTACGGGTTGATCCATTACTCCTGTAATTCGTGTGAAGGATGGTTAGTTAGCTTGTTTGAAGGTTGTGACAAGTGCTTTTATTGTAAGCATGATCAGGCACTAGCGCCATGTCGTAACAATAATACAAGTTACATTGTCGGAGGTGTCATAGGGGTGATTTTGTCCATTATCCTATATTTTACTCATAAGTCATTATGGTTTTGGGCATGGTACAAGTTTATCTGGCACCTGATTAGTTCAAAGATAATCAGTATTCTAAATTATCCAATGCGAAAAAAACAGAACAGACGTATCAAGTGAAGCCACAAATACAAGATCATCTAGAACATGCCTTGATTAACATAAACAGCCCTACACAGCCATCCATCACTCAAGACTAAATTTTGATTTTACATTGAGTTCATGATAAGCCTCTAATCCCTAACAATGCTAATCAACTTGACTTATTTTTGATATCATTTGCTTTTCTTTATACTTTACTCATATTCTAAAAATCTAAAGACAGTTGAACAGAAATTTTCTGAGCCAGGACATGGTAATTTACAGGAAGTAGATGCAGCACATTCGGTTATAGAAAGATTTCTTAGGAGATTGGAAATTTATAGCCCAATTGGTAAAATTGGTAAAATTGGTAAAATTGAGTAAAATTCCTAAAAACAAATTAACGTTTAAGGTAATTCAAATGCATCAAAACGACTTTTTCAATTATCAGCTTGCAGCAGCAACTTTAAAATATTCTACTATACCCTACTCAAAATTAAAGCACATTATTTATAAAAAAGATGAAACTTGGAATTTGTCTTATAGACTCTCATTTCGCGACGAAATAAAAACTGTTACTCTACAGATAGGAAAAGCTAAAAAACATGTTGAATTGCCTACGCTTAGCTTCCAGAAACCTGGACATTTAAAAAAAGATAAAATTAAACATTTAAAAGAAGCAATGAAATTTATGCAGGAACAAGATATTGCCTTCTACAAAGCAATATTAAAATTATAAACAATACATGTTTTGTTCATTTTCCGAATAATATATTTGTTTATTACTTTAATGCTCTGTTTATTTTCCTTTAATAAAATTAGTATCATAATGCAGTTATTTATTTCATCATAATATATTATAAGATAATGCTAAAGTAGCCCAATTCTTGCAAAAATTATAAAAGCTAAGGCATGAGTCCCAAATTAATAATGCATACATGACCCCTTGAACATAAAAATTTAATATAATAGAAAAGTGCAATAATGTTCAATATCCACCAAAATTTGTTCAATATCCGTAAAAATATATATTTCAATTCAATTTTCAGAATTATGTTCAATATCCAAATGAAAAACCTGTTTTTTTTGTTCATCTGATAATACATCCCAAAAATATTTAATATATAAAAACTTTGAATATTATTACATATTTAGAAATAATATATAATGGCAACACTGTAACTATAAGACGGTATTTTAACTTTCAACTTCAAGTGCAGTTTTCCTAAACCTACAAAAAGTGGATATTGAACAAATAAGCATTGAGGTGACGAGTATGCTTTTAAAAGATACGGGACTTACATAGGAGACGCTATGAAGTTTACCAGTTGTTTCTCGCCGTTCGGTGTGAGCTGCTTCGTGCGATCGACGAAAATGGCCGTCTTGCCGGTTCGTACTTCGTATTGGAATAACTTGTTTATGCGGCTCGTTTAGGACCAATGTTGGGTTGATTACACCTTCAAGTTGACACTTCTTTTGCTTGATGTAGGCTTTCGTGTACAATATTCATGAATAACAACACATACTTTTTAGAATTATTGACGAACTATTTATTACAACGTAATCGTTTGCTCGCAATGTGAACATGTGAAGGCCAACGCGAGAATGGAAACAGCCCTGAGCCATGTAAATGCCTGAAGATTGACCAATAGGAGGGCAAGATTTCGGCGCCTGCGCCCGTTCTGTTATAACCGCAGCATTATTTTGTTGTGGTTGTGATGTGTTTCTACGTTTTGGTTTTCGTTATTCTTATTTAATTCTGATAAACAGCTTGATCAAAACTGTGATACAATAATAAGTGTAATGGAAGGTAACATTTCTTTTGATAGTTCAGTAGACCAATCTAGTATAGAAGCCTTGAAATTAAAGGTAGGTGTATATCTGCATATATTATTTTTAATTTGTAACATTCGTTTAGCACATTTCATTACACTAACGAAACTTGTTAAGTTTAAAATATTTTTGCAGGATATTTTACCTAACTGGAAAACTAGAATACAGGAAATAGTGTTATTAAAAAATTTAAATGTGCAAATAAAATGTTCTGTTGCTGCAACAACAGCCGAAGAAGTTAAGGAATGGATTCATGCGTATGGTGAACGAACTGATAGCGTATACTCTATAAAAAGCACAGAAAAATCTTCTGGAAAATATGTGCAGTTTAAGCAACGTTTGTATTGCCACCATAATACAAATTGTCCTCGAACTTATGAAGTTGATATGGGCAGGAGAAACGAAGAAGAATACGTAGACTACTAAGTCGTTTATTAGTCTGTGTGTTACGTTACATGTGTTGATGAATGAATGAATATATATTTACAGTGCGTGTTCTAGTTATGATACAATAGTGCCAGGTAAGCGTTCTACATTATATTAAGGTTACTATACTACAATTTCTACACACGAAAAGAATGTGCAGCGTCGGCATCTTAACTCGAGTTCCAATTCAGTAAAGTGGGTCGAGGATATTTCCAGTGGCGTAACTGACGCCACAGGAGCCCCCTTGGAGTGATTAACGATAGCGCTCTGGAAATCGAACTTGGCGCCCAGAGCGAGTCGTCAATGGGACGGCTGCTGGAGGCGTCGCTTGATCGTGAACGTGGAGCGGTTCTTGATCTGCAAGGGGTGTGCTGGTGTAGTCGGCGTCGTTCAAGACGTATGCGGGCTTAAGACGGTCGACGGAAACTGTTACGTCTTTGCCTCGGATTGTGACAGTGTAGGTTTTGTCACGGCGTCGCACGACAGGATAGGGACCTTCGTAGGGTTGCTGCAGCGGAGCTCGGACGGCATCTCGGCGGAGGAAAACATGGTCTGCTGTAGCAAGGTCTCTAAACATAAAAGTTTTTGAATTATTTGTGTGGCGTGTCCCCGGAGTAGGACGCAGGGCATTAAAATGGCGTCTGAGGTCCTTGATGAACTCTGTGGGGTCGCTGGATGGCTTGAATTGTTGCTGGGTGATGAATTCACACGGGAGTCGGAAGGGTTCTCCGTAGAGCAGTTCTGCTGCTGTTGATTTTAGATCATCTCGCCAGGCGGCTCGTATTCCCATTAAGACGGTGGGTAAAACTTGTGTCCATCGGTCGGTTTCGTGGCATTTAATGGCGGCTTTGAGTTGCCGGTGAAAGCGTTCAATCATACCATTCGCTTGAGGGTGGTATGACGTAGTTCTGAGGCGGTTGGTGCCTGTTAAGTAACTGAGATGCTTGAAAAGGTGTGACTCGAATTGTCGACCTTGGTCTGTAGTTACGCGCAGGGGTGTACCAAATCGTGTTATCCAACCCTCGTAGAACGTTCTAGCTATGGTTTCTGCCTCGATGTTGTCGGTCGGAAAAGCTTCTGGCCATCTGGAAAATCTGTCGGTACAGGTTAGGCAGTAACGTTTACCTTCTGAGATGGGCAGCGGTCCGACTATGTCGATGTGGACATGTTCGAATCTTGCGGATGTTACGGGAAATGTTGCAAGTGGGCTGGCGATGTGTCGGTGAATCTTCGATCTCTGGCATTGTATGCATGCTTGGGTCCATTTTCTGCAGTCGGCTCGGATAGAGGGCCAGACATAGCGTTGAGCTATGCATTTGGTCGTTGCTTTAATGCCGGGGTGCGAAAGTTCGTGAATAGCATCGAAAATTTGTTTTCTGAAAGACTTCGTGACAAACGGACGGATGCTGGACGTGGATGTGTCGCAGTAAATTGGTATGCCAGATGAGGGTAGGTGTACTTCTTTGAGTTGGAGTACAGAGTCGGGTCGAAGAAATTTTTGAATTTCGGAGTCATTCGCTTGTGAGTTAGCTAGTGACTCGAAATCGATGGGTGCAGTTATCTCTTCTGTGCGAGAGAGTGCATCGGCTACGAGATTGGTTTTGCCGGAAATGTGACGGATGTCAGTAGAGAATTGTGAAATGAAATCGAGGTATCGAAATTGTCGGGGTGAGCATTTTTCGGGCTTTTGACGGAAAGCGAAGGTGATTGGTTTGTGATCTGTGAAAATGACGAAATCACGACCTTCGATCATGTGCTGGAAATGCTTGACGGCTCGGTAAATTGCGAGTAATTCTCTGTCGTAAGCGGCGTACTTCTTCTCGGCGGGTGATAGCTTTTTGGAGAAGAAAGCGAGGGGTTGCCAATCATCGTGAATACGCTGTTGCAGGGCGGCGCCAATGGAAGTGTCAGAGGCGTCGCTGAATATTGCGAGCGTTGCTTGGGGGTTTGGATGTGCAAGAAGCGTTGCACTGGCTAGACTCTCTTTACAGGCGTCGAAAGCGGTTGCCGAGGCGGAGTTCCAGACGAGTTGTGTCTTGCCTTTGGCGTTGCCGTGTAAAAAGTCGTTGAGTGGAGCTTGGAGTGCAGCGGCATGGGGAGTAAAACGACGATAGACGTTTATCATTCCCAGAAATTGCCTGAGTTGCTTCACTGTTTGTGGGCGGGGGTAGCTGCGGATGGCATCTACTTTTGCCGGAAGTGGTCATGTCCCAGTTTCGGAGACTTGGTAATCCAAGAATGTGACGGATTTGGAACTGAAAACACACTTCTGAGGATTGATTAGAATGTTATACTGTTTGAGACGCTGGAATATCTGTGAGAGATGTGCGTCGTGCTCTTCCGCTGAGGATGATGCTACTAGTATGTCGTCGATGTACGCGTAGCAGAAATGTAATCCTCTGAGAACTTCGTCGATGAAACGTTGGAAAGTTTGGCCGGCGTTGCGTAGGCCAAATGACATGAACGGGAATTCGAAAAGACCGAAAGGGGTAGTTATCGCCGTTTTGGGTATATCTTCTTCAGCTACGGGAATCTGGTTGTAAGCTCGGACCAGATCGATAGTGGAAAAGTGAGTCTTTCCTTGAAGAGATTGGGCGAAGTCTTCGATATGCGGTACAGGGTAGCGGTCGGGGATGGTTCGGGCGTTTAGAGCTCGATAGTCACCACAGGGTCTCCACTCGTCACCGTGTTTGGGTACCATGTGAAGTGGAGAAGACCAACTGCTTTCCGAAGGGCGTGCAGTTCCAAGTTGTACCATTGTCTCGAATTCTTTTCTTGCAGTTCTCAGTTTGTCGGGGGCAACCTGCGTGGTTTGCAGTATACAGGTTGTCCGGGAATTGTGCGGATATGATGCTTTGTTGAATGCGTCGGTTTGTGAGGAAGTCCCATGGGTTTGGTAATTTCTGGAAACTTCAGCAGAAGAGGGTGCTGAGGCGAGGTGCCAGAAACGGTTTGGATACATGTATGGTTGTCGTTGCATTTATAAGCGCGTGCAGAAATGCGAGTTAGGGGATCTAGTAGGCATTGATTTTTTATGTCAACCACCAGATTGTAGTGGTGAAGAAAATCAGCTCCGATAATGGGCTTGGATACGTCGGCAATGACGAATCTCCAAGGGAAAGATCTTCGGAGGCCTAGATTGAGATCTAGCGTGACGAAACCATATGTGTGAATGGGTGTGCCGTTTGCTGCCTGAAGAAGGTAGCTCGTCTTGATGCGAGGTGAACGAGAGATGTTTCGAGGATAAACACAGAGTTCTGATCCGGTATCAACCAAAAACTGTGCTCGAGAATCTCTATCGAAAACGAAAAGGCGGCAGGACTTCTTCTTGACCATGTCATCGGTTGCCGTTACGGGTGACTGGCCTGTGCGTTTCCCGAAGACTGGAAATTGCACGGGGGGCGGCACTGCTTTGCGTTGGTACCGAAAGTGCGGTGGTACCAACAAACTGCGCCTTCGTTCCGTGGAGAAGAGCGAGATCGGGAGCGTCGAGAAAATGCTGGGGATCGTGAGCGTGAGAAAGACGCTACACGTGCTCTGGAACGGGGGAGGCGGGATGCGGCAGTGGCGTTTGTGTTGAGTTGCATGGCGGAGACGGTATTAGATAGTTCCCTTACCATGTCGTGCAGAGATGAAACTCTGTGAGTGGATGAAGTGCTGCGGGGAACGGCGTCGTCGATAGCGTCGGCTAGTTCGGCGGCTTCATCCTGGTCAGCGTGCTTCTGTGTAGCCATTATCGGTTGCATGTGGGCTGGAAGGCGTCCCAGCCAGAGGGTACGGATCATGGCGTCGGGCACGGTGGTTCCGGCTAGGGCACGGAGGTGCCTCAGGAACTGAGACGGTTTGCGGTCACCAATCTCCTCTGCCGGGCTGACGCGTCGCCGCTAGCGGTCTGTGCTCTGATGACCTCCTCCGCGACCTCCTTCGAAAGCGGAGTGCCCATTAGTAAGATAAAATAAATTCGTTGCTTACTTGAGTTCGTGGGTTCTGGAGGAGCGATCACTGGGTTGTGCGGCAGGGCGCGGGCAACAAATTGCGGACATCAGGACGGCAGTTTTCTTCGTTGTAGGTCACCATTTATGAGAGTGGCCTTCCATCACGTCGGGGAGTCACCAATTATGGTACGTCGGTGGCGGTTACCATATAATATCGCGTGTTCGATGGGCAGGAGAAACGAAGAAGAATACGTAGACTACTAAGTCGTTTATTAGTCTGTGTGTTACGTTACATGTGTTGATGAATGAATGAATATATATTTACAGTGCGTGTTGTAGTTATGATACAATAGTGCCAGGTAAGCGTTCTACATTATATTAAGGTTACTATACTACAATTTCTACACACGAAAAGAATGTGCAGCGTCGGCATCTTAACTCGAGTTCCAATTCAGTAAAGTGGGTCGAGGATATTTCCAGTGGCGTAACTGACGCCACAAACGTAATAAAACTAGAAATACAAACTGTCCAGCGACTATAAATGTAACACTGAGAACCATTAAAAAGGTATACAGAGGAAAAGATCCTAGCAAAGCTCCAAATCCTGAAATGCCATGTGAAATTGTTTTACAAATTTACCATAATCTTGAAACAAAGAGTGCTGATGCACTTCGTTTTCAAGCAGTTTCCAGTGAAACAAGAGAAAAACTGCTTTTATTATTTAAACACGGCCATACTGCGGCGTCAGCATTGGAATCTTTAAAAATGGATATTCAATTGAATATAGAAGATTATGAAAAGATTTTAGCGAACAGGAAATACTGTCCAGATTATGATTACTGTTACTATTTATACATGACGGAATTTAAAAAGAAATATGGCTCCGTAAATATTTCCCGCGAAGTATTAAATGAACGTATAGAAGAATACAACAAGGAAACGAATGGAAATTCTGTGAAAGCAATTTTCGAAGGTTCCGATTATATTATATGGTAATATACAGGGTGTCTCTAAAATGTCTGTACAAAAAGCTACCATATATTGTTTAGACTAAAGTAAGTCTTTTTAACCAAATTTACCTATATCCAAAATTCCTTCGTTTAGGCGCCAGAGGGTGTCAAAGTTCTTAAGAATTTTTCAACTTTTCACAATAACAAAAAAAGTATTTTAGTTATATGAATAAATTTTGGCATGCGAGTTTGTACTTCAAAAGACTATTTTTGGTACTGATTCTTTGTTCTCTGTTGTTACGTTAATTGTCAATGGTGGGTCATCCACATCTTAAGACGTTCATATTTTTTTTAAGTTTTGTTAATGTTCACCGAAATTTTGTGGCCTATAGCCACTTTTATTCTGATCATTTTTTGTCTCTTATTTGATTTCGCTATCGATCATAGTTTAGGCAGCAGAAATTGTTTTATTTTCCAATGCGTCGTCCAGTGTAGCTATGATGCTAAACGTAGTAGGCTCATCCAATGTTATCACAGTGGCATTGGATTGTCAACACAAAAATCGCAATTAAGTAAGAGGGCTTTGCCACCTTTCAAAATCTAATCAAACTGTCAGTTCCAACAGCAGACGCTGTGTAAATCGTTGTTGAATTTTGTAATTTTCTTTATTATGGCCGGAAAATACACTAATGGAGAACTTACGGATATGTTAACGGTATATGGATTTTGTCAAGGGAATGGGCGCGAATCTGTCAGAGTGTACCGAGAAAAATTTCCAAATCGTCGGGTGCCGAACCATCAAACTTTTGCCGCTATTGAGAGACGTCTTCGGGAAACAGGTAGTTTTGCACCTTCAACTGTGGACCACGGACGTGAGCGAACAGTAAGAACTGCTGATACTGAAGACGAGATTTTGGAAAGGGTTGCAGAAGATCCAACATTAAGTACCAGACGCTTGGGTCTTGAAGTAGGAGTATCCAAGGATGTCGTCCACAGAGTTCTGAAAGAGCAACTACTCCATCCGTATCATCTTCAACCAGTGCAAGATCTCTTAGAGCTTGATCCTGATTTACGGCTCGGATTCTGTCAGTTCATTAACGAGCGAAGAGCACACAATATTAATTTTACCAGAACCATTTTATTCACAGACGAGGCTTGTTTTACAAGAAGGGGTGTAACTAATTTACACAACGAACATGTCTACGCAGATGAAAATCCACATGCCATTAAAGTAACGCATTACCAGCACGAATTTAAAATTAATGTTTGGACAGGAATAATCGACAATCATATTATTGGACCCGTCATGTTGCCGGAGCGATTAAATGGTGAAACTTATTTGGAGCATCTTCAGAATACATTGCCAGATTTATTAGAAGATCTGCCATTGGAACTTCGTCGAGAAATGTGGTTTATGCACGATGGGGCACCACCACATTTCACCTTAAATGTTCGCAATTTCTTAAATGCACATTATCCAAATAGGTGGATAGGCAGAGGGAATGATGCTCCGATAAACTGGCCACCACGTTCTCCCGACATAACGCCATTAGATTATTTTTTATGGGGAGCCCTAAAAACAACGGTGTACTCCAGGCCTATAAATACAGTACAAGAATTGTGGAGGTGCATACAAAATGCCATAGATACACTGAAAAATGACATTGACGTTATGCAAAGAGTACAATTTAATTTTTTACGTCGCATTGATCTCTGTATGCGTGAAAATGGTAGACATTTTGAACATTTATTGTAGTGTTTTGTCTCATTGTAATGTTTTGTTTCTTCAAATTTTAGATTTAGTTGCAATAATTATTACAATACTTGTCTAGTTTTTATTAGTCAAATTGTGATAACGTTAGATGAGCCTACTACGTTTAGCATCATAGCTACACTGTACGACGCATTGGAAAATAAAACAATTTCTGCTGCCTAAACTATGATAGATAGCGAAATCGAATAAGAGACAAAAAATGATCAGAATAAAAGTGGCTATAAGCCACAAAATTTCGGTGAACATTAACAAAACTTAAAAAAAAATATGAACGTCTTAAGATGTGGATGACCCACCATTGACAATTAACGTAACAACAGAGAACAAAGAATCAGTACCAAAAATAGTCTTTTGAAGTACAAACTCGCAGGCCAAAATTAATTCATATAACTAAAAGACTTTTTTTGTTATTATGAAAAGTTAACAATTTTTTAAGAACTTTGACACCCTCTAGCGCCTAAACGAAGGAATTTTGGATATAGGTAAATTTGGTTAAATAGACTTATTTTGGTCTAAACAATATGTGGTAGCTTTTTGTACAGGCATTTTAGAGACACTTAGAGAGACATTTATATTACATACAATATTTTTATTATTTCTACTAATTCCCAAATTTCTTTTTAGCATTTGCCCTCCATTGCTTCGTAGAGTTCACACGCATATAAAAAGTGCTTCTGAGGTAGTTTTTATCGACTCCGTCAGGAACAGTAAACCATGAAGGTAGTAGGGTTTTCATCTTACTGACACATTCTGCTTGCGGTGCTTTACCGTTAGGTGTTATAATAACATCTTGCGAAAGTACTAGCATTATAAGTGCTGGTCTAGCTCTCTTGAAGACAATGTTGGGGGAAGACTTATTTGGTGGAAATATAGATGGGCCTAACACATTTATAACAGATGATTCAATCGCTGAACAAAATGCTATAAAGTCTGTGTTCAAGAAATCGACTATTTTACTGTGCATGTTTCATGTTCTGCAGTCATTGTGGCGCTGGTTGGTAAAAACTAGAAATGGTATCAAACGAGAAGATCAGGTTAAGTTATTTGAACAATTCAGAAGTATTATGTATGCCACTTCAACAAACGAATGTGAAATAAAATACAAAGAAGCTTTAGATGGTGCTTCGCAGTACCCAAATTATGTCAAATATTTACAAGACTATTTCCAACGCAAAGAACTTTGGGCTTTAGCATATCGTGGACATCTTTTAATCAGGGGACATAATACAAACAATAATTCTGAGGCTGCAATGCGTTTGTTAAAGGATAAAATATTTCAAAGAACCAAAGCTTATAATCTTATTTAGACGATGGATTTTATACTTACCAAGCTTATTTCTTATTATGAAAGAAGACTTTTAGATGCAGCCCACAATAGATCGAGAAAAAATATTTTTGACTACGATATGAAAGCTCCTCCAACAGGAATATTGGAACGAATTCAAACGCTATCAGATAATATTTATTTGGTACCAAGTGAAAATGATAATAGCTTGTTTTACATTGTCAATACTCAAGTATTACTGTGCACATGCACCGATGGGAAAACGGGCAAAATCTGTAAGCACATTCATTGGGCATGTTGTGTTGTACACTCAGATTCATATATTCATACAATAGATAGTGAATATATAAGAAAAGTTTTGTACCGTGTTGCTACAGGAAGAACCCTCAGAAAACTGGTTAGTTCCTTTAGTTGGTAAGCGACCATTGGGCGAAGACTCTGTTGCAATGGAAATTGATAATTCTGTTCCATCAAGTGAAAATAACAGAGATGGCAAATTAATGGCAGAAGCTATAAAGAGCGAAGAAGAACTAATAGCGGAAAATAAAAATGTTATTGAAGACTTAATGAAATCATTTCTGTCATTCTCGGAGAGGTCTCCGTTAGAAGTATGAACAGCCTTATGTAAAATGAAAGAAAACCTGAACAAATTAAGAACTGTTTCTGCATTTGCTACATCATGTGCAGTATTTGCAGCAGGTTAGTTAAGTAGACACTCGCTCCAAAATAATTTATCTTATGTATAACTACATTTTCAGGTTTTCAAAGGACTCACCGGAGATCAAAAATTCCAGTCCAACCAACATCTATTTCCAGAAGGCGAACTGCTCTCAGTGGAAAAAGCAGTCATGTTGGCGGGAGACCAAGAAAAGGTGCGATGGTATTAAAAAACAAACACTGCAATTTAAGCAGCAGAATTAAAAATGCAGTTATTTAATATTTTAGTGTTAAGACGATTATTTTTAAGTTAATGTACATAGGCATGCACTTTAGCATAATTTATTGTGATTTTAAAAATCAATATTTTATTTGTTTTGTGTTTAAAAATGAAATATACAGCTCAATTTTTAAAAGAAGCATCTTTCGTCATCGACTGTATTCGTATGAATTAAGATCGAGGCGTATGTCGTAGTTGTTTCTTCTCTCAATGACGGCATTCTGAGACGTAACCGTCGACGCAAATACTTGTCAAACAAACGTCAGAAACGTAAATGTCAGCAAAATGTTAGAAGTTTAAAATCACGCCCTAAAGTGATGAATAATTTAAATTGAGATACTAATTACTTACTAAAATCAAGAAAAATTGAGTAATAGGGAAAATCAAGAGAAAAATTCACTTAGAAGGTAAGGTAGGGAGTTAGGAACTCGACGGTCTTGACAGATTAAGTTATATATTTTAGCATATTATGCACAATATGAAAAAGTAATGAAGTTAAACAATAAGTAAAAGTACAAATAGCAGTAAGGATGAGGCTCACGCGTCGATGGGGTCCTGTAGAATGGAAATCAGGTTCTTCGGTCTTCCAGAATACAGTAAAGAGCAAAGAAAAGAATGTTATATTGTTAGCTATTATGTAGAAGCAATGATTTTAATATTATGTAGTATTACAAAATTACATACGATGGGTCTATGGATTTGCAATATTTAACCACAATAATAAATCAAACACAAAAATAATATAAAACTATACAAAAAATTGGTTAAGTGGGAATCAATTCCCGCATGAAGGGTTCTGCGCATACCTACATTAAAAAAGATTTTGTCTAATCTACAATATTATAATCCCTAAATGTATGGTGTTCAGTCAATAAATTATTATTATTTTTCACTGTCATTCACTTCATTTGAAAATACAGCTGTCAGTGGCAATAAAAGGGCACTGTTTCCTTTTTCAGCTTTAAAATAATCGAGCAGGGATAGCACTATTTCCTGGCACTTCGAATTCAACATACGACCTCTCATGCTTAAGGAAAATTCTGTAAAATGTATAAATTTTTAAAATTTTTACTATTGAACTTAACCTAAAAACTTACCGATTTAAGTTTTCTTTGTAACCAATATGAAATTGATAGATTTCTAAACAGCAAACGGAACAACAAAACAAATCAAAACGGCAGTTATATTAGAACAACTCGAATAAACTCAAAACCCCCCAAATATAACACAGACGAGGAACAAACTAAATTCACACGGCGCCGTCGCTGTAGCCAATAATTGGCTAGATTGACATTAACAGATTCACACTGACAGTTGGAGTTGCCACGGACCATATGCGCTACGGCGGTATTTAAAGGGTGGGAAAGACATGATTATCCATACTGTTTCTTTTCAATATGTGATGCACGACAATAACGTTGGTCGTAAATCGACAATAAATTCGTTACGAAAGTTGCTTCTTTTAAAAATTGAACTGTACATTTTTGCTCAATCGTTCTACTTTGTTTATTTACTACATTCGTTGACAAGTGGTTGCATTTACTGCTGCTAGACATAACGGAACGGTAAGATGTGTAGCCACGACTAAAAGGTAAGTAAAATTCATATACAGTGTGTTTGATTTTATGTGTCACAGCATATATCTCGGCTGTTGAAAGAATTTCAAATAAATGTTATATATGAAAGTTGTGAGATACTTTGTTTTCAATAACTTATGAAAATTAGAAAAACAATTGAGCATCAAATAATTCAGATATAGCAAATACATTCAAAATTTTAAATGGAACGTACCCAGTGTTATTACGTATTCTAAAACTGTATGAAATTTCCTTCACAACGATATATCACGTCATAGTTATCTAATCAATTAAAGGCACAAATCGATAATTAAGTAAGACCTGCACGTCTACATTACTTACAGTTTTGATCGAAAGAGTAGGCTTTGACAAGAATTGCTATCGCGTGAACTGTCAAATTAATTGAATAAATTCCTGCGTATTCTTAATTTTCATAACAACGGAGGTCACTTTGAACAAAAACTTTAGATTTTATTAACTTAAATTTTAAACATAACTTTCCTACGAATTTATTGTCACTTTCTTGTTGTCGTTGTCGTTGTCGTTGTTGTTGTTGTTGCTATGTCGTGTTTATGTTGAATAGTCTTAAGTAACATTGTATCATGTAAAAACAGACATCCGAGTTTCATTACTTTCACCGCCTACTCTTTCGAATGAAGCTATAAAGTCCGGTTTTTCAAAGAAACCAACACCGGATTAAGTCTGGCAGCTGGCACTGGTTTAGTTGCTATGATACCAGCTTTCTGATTGGTTGTATCATAGCAACGAAGCCGGTGTCATACTTAATCCAGTGTTGGATTCTTTGAAAAACCGGGCCTAAGTCGCGTAAGCGTGAAGTTGGTAGGTACCTACTTAATTATCGATTTATGTCTTTAATCGATTAGAAAAATATGACATGTGATATATCGCTGTAAAGGGAATTTCATAGAGATTTAGAGCATGTAATACTACTGGGTACGTTACATTTAAGATTTTGAATGTATTTGCTATATCTGAATTATTTGATGCTCAATAGTTTTTCTGATTTTGATAAATTATTGAAAATAAACTGCCTAACAACTTCATATATAACATTTGTTTGAAATTCCTACAATAGCCGAGATATCAGCCGTGACACATGAAATCAAACACACTGTATAATCTACAGTAATTTAAATAGCCAAAACCATGAGAAAGCACTCCTTTATTTTTCACTTAAGGCAATAACTTCTAGATGATTACATGATTATGGTTACCATCGTCGGTCAATTTATCAAAAAAATTGGTAGTACTTTATAATTTAAAAAAATAACTGCGTTGTCTTATAAGCACCTCAAATAGTAAGGTTAACCGGCCTCAGACAAACTGTCTGCAATCTTTGTCTTCGATCGGCAAACTGTCCTTACCATTCTTGATACTTCATCTATTTTTCAGAGTATTATGTTTTTTAATTAGAACATGTTTTAAAATAAAAAGTACAATGAGTGTATAAAAAACTAATGCGAAGAAAGTATTTCTTAACCCAAAGTATGAATCGCATAATTATCATACTATCATTATAAAAGGACATTTTTTGAACGATAAAACAGTGATTGAGATGCGAAATAAAATTAATTTTATTTGAAAATGCGAGCGTTCAAACGATAAGGATACGTTTTAAAATTTAAATTCCCCGCTCTCAAACGACGCAATTCTATTGGATATTTAAGGCAAGCTTGCATGGCTCAGGGCCGTTTCCATTCTCGCAAGGCCAACTGACCCACAGAATTAATGTAACTGGGATGCACTCTCGCGTCACGCATGCGCAGTCATTACACAAGAACAAATTATGTTTAAATGTATAGAATTAAATACAAAATAAATCATTACAATTCTTAACACTGGTGAAGCAATGAAGAAGTTTGAATCGTTGGATGTAAATGCGACGAATTATAGCATGGGATTTGCTTTGGTAAATATATCAGAATACTAAGTTAATAGTTCACAATCACATAAAAAATATATTTCAGTTGCCATCTGTAATGTAGAAATTCGAAAGAGATTCTTAAAGATGTACCTATACATATATTTATATAGAGTATGGTATTAGGAGAAGCGGATCGAAAAAGAATAGAAGCATTTGAAATGTGCTAAGTGCTACAGACGCATGATGAAGTACTTACCGTGGATAGATAAGGTTAACCGTTAGCAACTTTATGATGATCCCATCTGTACGTAATGGAACAACTTACTTACGCAATTTGTTAGTCGGACTTCAGAGACATTTAAGGGCACATAAGACACTGAATATACAACAAGTAGATACCTGGGATGATTTATTAATATCTATTATTCGAGAAAACGACGAATGAAGTACTAGAGGGCGCGGATAAAAATACTGTTAGAAACGTAGAGGCAGAATGGAATTGCATTAAAAATGGTTTAGGTTCTGCAGCTAGAGATATATTGGGTCACAAACAGAGTTAAAGTAGAAAACCCTGGATAACAAGGAATATTGTGACTCTAATAGACGAGAGACGAAAATATAAAAATAAGTTAGATGAAGGACGGAAACAAACTAAGGTATAAAGCGGTCAAGTGGGAAATTATTCAGAAATGTAGAAAAGAACAGTGGATTAATAACAAATGCAAAGAAGTGGAAGATGAGTTCGAAGTAGGAAAAACTGACGAAGCGTAAAAATAATTAGGATAAATTTCAGAGAAATTGGATCTAGCAGCAAGAACATTAGAAACGAGGCAGGCAGTGTTGCCAGATCTATTGTTTTAACAGTAGATCTGCTGTTTTTACCCTCAATCTACTGTTCCAGTTTTCACTCTGAAATCTACTGTTGTACACGTTTAGCGGCAACCGGCAACACATTAGCAATCAGCAAACGTCAGATGTCATTTGGGTGAAGTGAAGCTTGTCGGGGAATCCTAAATCCTCGTTTATTACTCCATTTTCATTTACTTGTTTGTTTTGTATATATCATGTTTGTAAGTTGTAACTGTAACTTCCAAATCTTTGCAATACAACGCATAAGTGCTTCCGTCATACGTCAGATTTTCATTCTAAACAAAACAAATGCACGTGCCATTTGACGTTTATCAGTATTATTTACAACGTATTAAGTTAATTTTTGCAATATAATTCTAGAAGTTTTGGAGTGAAAGCAACTAATTTTCAATTTGTATGTTACGCTTACGTGTAAAAGCTTGAAAACGACTATAATTATATTGCATATGTTAAGTTAAAACGTCAGATAGCACGTGGCTTTGTTTTGTTTGGAATGAAAATCTGACGTTTGTGACGCGCCACGTATGTGGTGTATTTAGTTGAAGATGAGCAGGTAATTATTTTATTTCACTTTGTAAGTAGATTTTAAGTTAAATTGTGAAATATTTATAACTCCGAGGATGCTTTATAAGGAGGGGAACGCACGCATATACCCGCAGGAACTCAACAAAGAGGGTAAAGCATTCTGGTGATATAATTTTGTGACGTACAGCGCTAAGTATCGTGAATTTACTATATTACCAAAGTTTTAATTTTATATTTGTACGTATTTTGTTTTTATTTTTTGTTATATTTTATGCTTTACTTAAAAGAATATACATTTATTAAAAATCTACTGTTCAGATAGGCAAATCTATTGTTTTTTTGTCCTGTCCTACTGTTGAAGGAAAGATTCATCTGGCGACACTGGAGACAGGTGACATTCAAATCGGAAGAGAGGAGAAAGCAGATAGGAGGAAGGAATATTTGGGAATCTTATATGCAGGACAAGAACTAGGAGATACATTAGAAAAGGAAATCAGTGCGGAGAGGGATAACCTTGGCTGTCCCATAATAAGGGAAGAGTTTGAGCTAGCATTAGAAAGTCTAAAAACAATGAAGCACCAAGTGTAGTCGGATTGCAGGTAGAAATGTGCAGGTCAAGAGGTTTGAGAGCGTTTATTTAAACTAGTTAGCCGTATATACGAGACAGGTGAGATTTCAGAAGATTACAAAAGGAAGATCATAGTCGCTTTGCCAAAACGGAAAAAATTTTAGACCTATCGGTTTAACTTCCCACGCGTCAAAAATTTTAACTTGAATTGTGCAAAGATGGATGGAGAAAAGGGCGGAAGAAATATTAGGAGAAGATCAGTTCGGATTTAGACGAAATAGAGGAACGTATGGGGCCATTCTAATTTTACGAGTAATTATAGAAAGAACAACAGAAAAGGGAAAGCGCGTCTACATAGGATTTGTAGGTTCAGAAAAAGCCTTCGACAACGTAAAATGGGGGAAGATGTTCGAAGTGCTCAGAAAGGTAGGTATGAAATATATCGACAGAAGAATAACACATAATCTCTACAAAGAGCAAAAGGCAGTTATAGAATTTGAGCAGGAAGGAAGAGAAGTAGATATCTGGAAGGGAGTGAGACAGGAATGTGCATTGTCACCTCTAGTTTTCAACTTATATATCGAAGATGCGATTAATATTGTTAAGGACAGAACAGCCTCAGGGATTAATGTACAGGGTCAAACTATTAACATGATCATATTTGCGGATGATATAGCAGTGTTAGCATCCAGCAAAGAAGAATTAGGAGCGGCTTTGAATGAAATGGAAGCAGTTTTGACACAGGACTACGGCATGAAAATCAATAAAAAGAAAACTAAAATTTTGGTATGTAGAGGGTGCAGGGCTCGGACTCGGTCACTATTTTATGTAAAATACATATTTTTACGGCAAGGTACATAAAGTACGTAATATTAATATTTAGTCACTATTTTACATATTTTTCGTGGATTCCAATGTTTAAATATTGCGCCTCCAAAACTTCAGTTGGCTCGGTTCAGTTCTGGTTTACCGACCAAGCACAACTGTTTAGCATACAAAAGGAGCGGCAAAAATACAACATGAGTTCTACTTGTTCTGCACAATCTATTTCTCATCCATCCAGCTTCTCCATGTCACTTCTCTGTTTTAAAAATTCTATAAAACAACGATTCCTAGATTCCTCTTAATGTGACCCAATCTCAGTTTACTGAAAATTTGTTGATTCTCCTTCTTCTCTTTTCTATACTCTCACTTTCTTCCTTTATTCGTTTTCTTTCCTTCTTTTTTCGCCTTCATTGATTTAATTTTAGTTTAGCATTTTCCACATTTTCAGTGCCAGTTTTATAATTTCTATAAGGGCAAGCGGAAGAACAGCACCTGAAATATCATTTCAGGAGGCTGAGCTTTGTCCTTTGTCCCACATTAATTTAAATACCTACATATTATATGTCAATTGTATTGTATTGGTGGACAATAAATTTAGTATTATTATTATTATTATTAATTGCATTCCTTGTGCGCTTTATATATATGCTGGTGGATATGTTTGTTTTGAAACTAAAATCATAGCATGCTGTCACAGCATAATACAGCAGAACAACTCTCCCTAAATTTTCTAGCTCGCGTAGGCGAGCCCGCGCAACTTCTCAGGCTCCCCACGTGTTCTTTTTCGTTTGTCGCACGGTTTTCGTTGGGTCTACGAATGAAATAACTAAGGTAAATGATTGTTAATATGTATTTATTTTATTTGGGATTAATAATAGTGTCTTTCTCTCCATCAAGCAGGTAATGAAATGAGAAAGTGTAAGTTCCGAAAAAATTGGCTAGAAAAGAGAGATTGTAATAATATTATTGTTTCCCTGTGGGCAAAAGAAATTAATGATGCAACAGACTCTATCTGGTGCTGTTGTTGTGAACAAAATGTTGAGATTGAAAGGGGGAT
Source organism: Xestobium rufovillosum (assembly GCA_963966045.1). Classification (NCBI taxonomy): domain Eukaryota; kingdom Metazoa; phylum Arthropoda; class Insecta; order Coleoptera; family Ptinidae; genus Xestobium; species Xestobium rufovillosum. The sequence goes on along the minus strand of OZ014493.1, from coordinate 14,093,159 downwards.
TCAAACAATAAACCAACATGCAAGAGGGACAAATCATAAGAAGCAATATAAAATAAAAATTCTTCGTTTAAACATTATTTTTTGTCATCAAGAATTTATATTAAGTTCGAGATTAAGTTACAGTCCACATTAAAGTTTAATTACAGGAGTGTCTATGAATTCGTTTAAAAACGAAACATAAAATTGGTCATAGAGCCGGATTAACCACCCGCGAGAGTGCATAAAAACGTGAAAGAAATCAATTCAAGTGCATAAGGAGGAAAACTCCGTGAGAAGAAATAATATACAGAAGGTTAGTTTGCGAAACAAAAGAATTCAGTATCCATTGAAGAAAGCGGCATCCATTATGAGCAAAGAACAAGAGAAATCGGGAGAAATTCAGCAAAAATTAAATTTGGGTAAGTCAGTCTCTTATTTCCTACCACATTGTATTTTCCTTAATCAATCGTATTGAGGTAACATTTAAAAGAAAAATAAACACAAGAATTGTCGTTATTACAAGCGAGAAAGACAGTTAAATCCAGTGTAACGCGTATTTTCACATACGCAACGAAATGCGCAGATGAGGATATTGAAGAAATTCATGCAAGGTCAGCGAAATTAAGACGAATTCTGGTCCAAATACGATGACATATAAACGAAATTAGAGCGAATAAATACAGAATTTTACGAGAAAGATAGAGAGGCATTTAAAATTCTTTTTATGCAGGGAAAAGTTTGTTAGACAAGATTTCCAATGCGCATCGGCGTAAAATAGTTCCAGATGCCGCGACATAACCGAAAATGAGTGGGACAAAACCAGAGGCGGCGCAAGGGGGCCACCAACATGTAAACTTGTCCCAACTAAATATTCCACCTTTTTCTGGAAGTTATGAACCGTGTCGGAGTTTTTATGATGTTTTGAATCACATATCCACAACAATGAGCAAATATCTCTCACACAGAAGTTCTATTACCTGAAGAGTTCGTTAAAGGGAAAAGCAGCACGAGTAATAGAATCCATCAAGGTTACAAAGGATCATGAAGTAGCGTGGAGACTTTTAATAGGACGTTAAAATAATAAGGAATAAGCATTTTATAGTCTACTCACACATTAAAGCACTCTATGAAATACAATCCCTTTGAAAGTGGTCTACAACAGGTATGAGAAGTTTGAATATAGAAACTAAGCTACATTTAAGGTCTTTAGAATGCTTAGGATTGCGAGCAGACCACTAGGATCATTTGATTATTTTTATGTTGGTTCAGAAACTTGACAACCAGTGTCGGTTAGAGTGGGAACTATAAGCAAATGGCGAACTCGCAACAACTGTTTGCCTTCTTAGAACACAGATGTTTTTCATTGGAGGCAGCGGTAGAAGTTAATCCACAGAGCGAACAGAAAGTACATTCACACGTCATCGCTAATCAAGAATATACAATCAGATGTAAGCTATGTAGAGACACTCGTAACTTAAATAAATGTAAAAAATTTCTTAAACAAAGTCCCAGTGATAGAACGAATACGGTGAAAAATGTCAGTGTATGCTTCAATTGCCTAAGAGACAACCACTATGTCAATCGTTGTAGAAGCTCAACTCTGTGTAAAATTTGTCATAGAAAACACAACACTTTGATACATTTATACAAAAAATTTAACGAGATGACAACCACATCAGAAGTGGACAACAATCAAACACCTCAAACCACCAATGAGTCACCGTCGACACCCACACAGGCTGTATCCTTTCTGAATCTAAAAGGGCTGTCATTGGTGTTCGAGATGCTGCAGGAGCATGGCACACATGCAGAGCGTTGTTGGATAGTGGAAGCCAAATGAATTTCCTCACGGAAAACCTAATTAAGAAGTTGGGACTATCGACAATAAGAAAATTCTTGCCCCTAGAAGGAATAGCTCAAGTGCAAACGCAAATAAATCGGTTGGCACAAATTCACAGTTGCTTCAAGAGTGACAACTTACAAAAAAACTGCTAGAATGCTCAGTTCTCGAAAGAATTGCAAGCCAACTTCCTACTACAAAAATTACCTGTGAATCATGGAACATTCCCCACAAGGTTAAATTTGCAGATCCCAAATTGACATGTTCCATGTGACATTGACATGCTTATTGGAGCTGAAATATATTTGAATATTCTTAAGGGTTCTTGTATAAACATTGGAAACGGAGTACCCTTATTACAGAATACCGAATTTAGTTACATTATTTCTGGGAGAGTACAACATTGCTTCAGTGGGTTGTCAACAGAGCTATTCAACACACAAATGCGAAAATTTTGGGAAATAGAGGAAAATCATCACGATTAATACACGCCTATTCTAACAGCCAATGAGATTTCTTCAATTTCTTAAAATCGACCAATCAACTGTCATTTTAAACGATAAAAACCTACCTAACTTTCCCAATAACTGATAAATACGGGCCTTGCTTTGAATCAACTACGCTGTGAATGGTAGTTTTAAAATTTCTATCTTGACAACTGTCACTGTCATATTATTTTCGAGTTTTCTTTCAACGTCGTTTTAAATTATCCGTATAATGTAGTTGTGTATTATTCTCCCTAACATACATTCGAGATCATTTTTTATAAGATAAATACATTTCAAATTGTATTCAAATTTTATTGCCATTCGGCAATAAATCTCGACTCAAGGGAAGTAGAAAAAATCGCTCGAGCAAGCTTTCGCGATTTTTTCACTACCTTGATTCTTGAATATTTGCCATGACAATAAAACCTTCATACAATTAAACATGTAGTTATCGATAAAAAATGATCTCTTATGTATTTACCCCCGAAAAAAATTTGTCTGAAGAAGAGTGTGACTGTAGAGATCATTTTTACAAAAACACAGAGATTCATCGGGGAGGTTCATAGTAAAATTGCCGTTTAAGGCATCAGGAGAGACACTAGGCGATTCCTTTAATTCAGCACTAAGAAAGTTTATACAGTTAGAAAACTAATTTAAAAACAACGAGAATTATAAATCTCAATATGTACAATGTTTGGACGAATACATGAGACTGGGACATATGATCGAAATACCAACAGATGACAGAGATGGATACTACATGCCCCACCATACTGTTGTGAAGGAAGACAGTTTAACGACGAAAATTCGAGTAGGTTTTGATGCCAGCGCGCCCTCTACCATTGGTGTATCCCTGAACAACATTCTAATGGTTGGCCCTATAATACAAGAAGAGCTTTTTTCAATCTTGTTGAGATTTCGAACTTATAGGAATAGGTTCGTACTCACCGCAGACATTGAGAAAATGTACCGTCAAATCAGGGAGCACAAGGACAATACAAAATTTCAGAAAATACTTTGGCGATCAGATAGTAAGAGCAATATAAAAAAACTTGTGTGTGTCAGCTTCGACACACGACTGGAGTTTACTCCTTACGAACGATTATTTTAAGTTCAATCACTTGATAACGTGAATGTCAGTTTTATACCCAAATGTGTATTTATCATATGGTTTATGTTCGAAAATGTCCAACAGCATCAAAATATAAATGGTTTATAAATTAAGTAATTAAGTGACAATCTGCTAAACGTCGATCCCACTGGCAATGAACTAAATACTTTTCCTGGTGTTGGAATAGGCGTTGATTCACATTTCGGCACTAAGCAATATTGAGGAGCTGACATGCAAAACCCGATAAATCCACTTTTGGCCGAAAATGAGCTATGCATCACTTTCCATTAATTTGTAACAATGCACCGTAATAGTGCCTAAAAGCTCCAACGAATTTAGAGTGGTATTCCGAAATTGTTCTACGAGACCGCTACTGGTAACGTGAAACAGACGAGAGCCCGATCCAAATGATAAATTAGCCAGTATACGCATTCACCGATGAAAGAATAAACCACGCTACACGTGCGCCTGACGTCACGCAAGATAGGAATTCCCGAGTTATTCTTTTGCAAGCGGCACTACCGTGACGTAGAAGCTGCTCCTGACGCCCACTTTCAAGAGATGGCAAGATTTCGTGCTGAATTTGCACCCGCTACTACAGCTGACGTAGAGAAATTCGACGTCACACAGCCACCGATATCCCCTCCCCGGGGCTATAAAAGAGAAGACCGAAGCACTGAACAGGATCAGAATTTTTCTGCTCTCAACCGAACTACTAGTACTTGATCGACCGTTCCGACTTCGCCGTGTGATCAAACCGAAAGTAATTATATTATCCCGTAAATATTGGAGTAAGTAACTTTGAGTAAGTACCCTACCTCGTTCGTATCAAATAAATTCAATCTGTTCATGCTGGGGAATTGGGAGTGCTGTCTATGAAGATCGATCGATTTTCCCATCCTGTGTGGCCCTAGCGCCTGTAACAGGACGATATACCGGTGGAAATCGATCGCATCCAGGTAACGGGCGGCTCCTGGTGAAATCTTAAGGTAGAACAGATTGATTATTTGCGACGGAGGAGCTAGCGGCGTTCCCCCAGGCGATTGCACTCGCGTGCTTTAACGAGAATTGCCCGCCGATCCCGTCTCAGAGTTGGCACCGTTCGGTGCTCCCACGAAATCTCCGAGACCCCGTAAATATTCAATATTGATCACCCGGCGGACCGCAAGCGTTCTATCTGGACACTCCGTAAAAACCGTGTTTGATTTAAATGTAAATATCTCGTATTTTTGTATATATTATGTTTTTATCTATTCAATTCTATTTTATTTATCGTTCCGATTTTTACAAGTGTGTATAGTTAAATTAATAGAGTACCGTTTCATTTTCTTTCTGTTGTGTTATTCGACGTTTAGCAATAGTAACATAATATTTGGACCCGCCCTTCTGTGACTACGAGCAAAAGGGTGACCAACGTATAAGTCTTACCTGACCGTAAATACAACCCAAGAAAAACGTTCATAAGCGAACGATCCGACCAGCTTAAATATATAGCGTATCCCAATAAGTGCTACCGAGGGGTACCGCTGCATATTTAGGGACCGCACCTAGAACGTCCAGAATTGGCGTACGAAATAAACCCAGACGAAAGTTATCGTTGTATAAGTGACGTCCGAAATCAGGAGAAAGCAATCGTTGTAAATTTGCACTTGCTCTATCGATCTGTGCACTCAAATTCAGTCAAAATTTAATATTTCCCTTGTAAAATCGTGTCCAAACCTAATGCATTCAAACAAAACCCGATAATGAGCTGCAGCTAGGTGGACGTGTGGCGAGTTGCTTTGGTGAATACTTTAAAGTTGTGTTTTTGGTTAATTGAGATATGGCAGGTGATAAAGTTTTGCGGTCGAACGCAGGTAAATCGCGTGAGGATGATGAAAATCTTATTCAAAATGTCGTTGAAAAGATATTATTGTGGGAAACATTTATAACTAACTTAGTAGACAACATTTCCACGAAAATAAGCAAACGATTTGAAGAGCGGATCCAAGATTTGAGTTTAGAGGTAGTATCACTCGAAAGAAGATTGATTAATGAAGTGAATTCTCTGGAGCAGTACTCCCGAAAGAACAATCTGCGATTCTTTGGAGTACCCGACACTAACCAGAACTCCGTTGCAATTATAGTTGATATTTGCAACAAACAACTGGGTTGCAACATTGATGAACGTGACATCGACAACTGTCATCGCCTTTATAGCAAAGAATCAGGTACTAGGCCTATAATGGTTAAATTCTGTAGGAATTGAATAAAGCAAATGGTGTTTTCTAATAAAAGAAAGCTGAAGGGAAGCGGAATTGTTATAAGGGAGGACCTCACGGCGCTACGAATGGTTGTGTATCGGAGAGCTGTCAAGGAATTTGGTTCATCTAGAGTTTGGTGCAGCGGAGGTAAAATAGTGATTAAAAATAGTAATAATAAAATAACTAAATTAACGATGAATGATGATTTCAATAAATTTTTGGCAACGAGCCCACCTTCATAAATGTACTTACTTGTATATATATTTTCTTGTTCACGACTCTCCATTTTTTGTAATTTATTTTGTGTTGAATTTATTTTTGAGGTGGCAGTTTCTTTGGTTTGTTCCATTTATCGGGTGTTGCCGCTGTATATGATTGCTTGTTTATAGTGAACAAAATTTTAAATATTGCCCATCTCAATGTGAGATCTTTGTTGCCGAAGCTGACTAAATTGCGCGATATGCTATCAAGTAATAACTTTGATGTCCTCGCTCTGTCTGAAACGTGGCTAAAACCGGTAGTCTCAAAACACTATCTACAGATTGATGGCTATAGTTTCTGTCACACTGACCGGCAGGCTAGGGGAGGTGGAGTTGCATTTTATGTATCTAATAAATTAAAGTATAATATTATCCCTAGTAATGGTAGTATAGAACAATTGTGGATTTCTTTAAGATGTTGTGGACGGACATTTGTTTGTGGGGTTGTATACAGACCCCCCAATTTGGATTATAAACTTTTTTGCGACTACTTTGAGAGTTCTGTATCTCACTTTTTGGCCATGACCGACAGCTTCTGTTGTTTGGGAGATTTCAACATAAATATGCTAAGGCCTCAGAATCCAGATGTACAGTTTCTCCGAAGTTCGTTGGAAGCTTTGGGTTTGAGACAAATCATAGACCAGCCTACCAGGATTTCTCTAAATTCGCTTACTCTGATTGACTTGATTTTGATCCCTGATAATAATATAACTTCTGCGTCGGGGACTGTCAATGTTGACATCTCTGATCATGAGCTCATTTTTTGTAAATACGATGTAGGTTTTTCGACTTTTGAACCATTCTCTTATACATATCGGTGTTACAAAAACTTCAACAACTCTGCCTTTAATAATGATTTGGAATCGTTACCTCTGTCTGATATATATTTTATTTAAAACGTTGACCAGAAAGTCCAGTTTTTGACACGGAGTTTGTTGAATCTGTTTGATGTTCATGTCCCTGTTAAGACTATCAGAGTGTCTCGTCCCAGATCACCCCCTTGGATCACGGAAAATATTAAATTGTTAATATCTTTAAGAAATAAGGCAAGGGAAAGATTCCGAAAAACTAAACTCGCTGTTCATTGGGAGTATTATAAGGAGTTGCGAAACTTTACGATTGTTGCAATTCGTAACGAGAAGAGGGCTTATTTTCAGTTTAAACTGCATTCATATGACACAAAGACTGTGTGGACCGAGTTAAAGCACTTCAGATTACTTCAAATAGCAAAAATAGTATACCTGATAGTCTTAAAGATGTGAACAGAATTAATGATTATTTTCTGAGTAGTATTCCTCAATATCAGGCGGATCCTGGTGAAATTTTGAACTATTATATAACAATAAACTACCCAATGTAAGTACTTTTGAATTTGAGTTGGTGTCATGTGAGATTGTCTTTGGTGTTCTGTGCGGTCTTAGAGCAAATTCGATTGGAGTTGATGGTGTGAACCTGAGTATGTTAAAACTGTGTTGTCCATACATTATCCCCTTCATAACTAATATTATAAATAGTTGCCTGCTTAAGGGCAAGTTTCCTGGGGCATGGAAACAAGCTGTGGTTAGGCCGTTACCTAAGACTCAGAACCCTGTTGAACTAAAAGATTTTAGGCCCATTAGCATACTTCCGTGTTTGTCGAAAGTCCTGGAAAAGATTATGTGTCAGCAACTTAATGAACATCTATCTAAATATGATGTGTTGCCTCATAATCAGTCTGGATTTCGCAAGAATTATAGTTGTAGCACAGCCCTGTTGAAGGTCACCGATGACATTTTACAGGCATCTGATATGAACAAATTGACGGCCTTGGTCCTGTTGGATTACTCCAGGGCTTTCGACAACCTGCAGCATTCAATTCTCTGCACTCTGCTTGGATACATGGGTCTCGGTGGCAGTTCCGTTGATTTAATAAAGAATTACTTGGCAGATAGGTCACAGGTGGTCATGCTCGATGGAATGGTGTCGTCCATACAAGATTTACAATCTGGAGTTCCGCAAGGATCTATTTTGGGACCCATTTTATTTTCAATTTATACCAGCCAACTTTATACTTCTCTGCAATTCTGCGACTATCACGCAAGTAGAGTAGCTATGCGGATTCTAGGACAGAATCCTGGCTTCTGATTGGTCCATTGAAATTTTTACTTCCGGTCTAGGACAAGAACCTAGAATTAGTCTCGACAACAACCTAAAATATTCAGGAAACGGTAATGGTGGAGGTGACGTTCAACTATTCTCCGTCAGATGGCGTTGTCGTCAAATAAAAATTAAACTATTCTCCGTCAGATGGCGTTGTCGTCAAAATTAAAAATGGCGGCCGTCGCGGCGACGCATTGACAATTGACAGGTAAAAATTTGCAATTGGCAAATTGAAAATTGACAGATGGCGTTGTTATTAAAATAAAGAAGAATATGTAAAAACAGATGGCGGTACTACAACAGAGTGGGAGAGGTAATTGAGTAATTACATGTATGTCAAAACAATAAACAGTTTTATTTGTAAACAGAAAAAGTAAAACAAAATATAATATATTAAGTAGAACATCCAACATTCCCAACTATTTGTAAACAGAACAAAAGTAAAATCTATTAAGTAGAACATCCTAAACTATTTGAAAACAGAAAATACTTTATATTATACAAAATTACTCATATTAAAACCCTAAGACTACAACTAAAACTACCATCTATTGCTCTAAAATAGAATAATGCCCCCACGGTAGCGTATTAAAATCGCCTTTATGTAGATAACGTTTGTCGTCGTGAGGGCTCAACCCAATTTTCGTCTGGGTGATGGAACTGACGGCGTGTTTCTCGGATTTTAATAAATTTTGATTGACATATTTTTCGCGAAAAGAATTTAAACATTCTAAATAGTCGTCAAAGGTTATTTGATTCTTAATAATGCACCGCTTTACGCCCTTGGATTTTTTAACCGCATCTTTACCCTCTACTCTAAGAGCGTACATTTTCGACCTCAAACCAACAAATTCAGTCATTATTTTGATGTTATTCTCATCTTTCATGAGGCCCAACACCTTTTTATTTACCAACGGAATTTTGTAAATATTATCTTCAGGATAGTCGCTGGTACCGAAGAATTCGTGGCAATCCTCTCTAATAGCTGCATATAAATCTTCAGTTGTAATTTCATAAATAAGTGAGTCGGTATCTGTGTAAAGAACTTTGCAGGCATTATTAAATTTTCGTTTCATATATTCATAATGAAATTCGTAAATTTTCGTTTTACTGATGTCGAGTATGCACATGCCCACATATATTGGTTTGTTAAAGTATATTTCGGATTTATTTAACTCGATCGCGGCCAAATTTTCCGAGAAAATTGTTGACGCCTTAAATGTAGGCTTCGAGATTAAAGCTTCGGCACCGCATCGGCCCTCCCACTTGGAAATTAATTTTACAATAGAATGTTTACGAATATTTTCCATAGTCTTGCCGAAAACCGCGTTGTTCATTAATTTGAACAAATTCTTTTCGAAATCATTTTTAGCATTTGTTCTAAGCTGCGTGTTCAAGTCAATGTAGGATTTCAGCCAAGCCGATTGGTTGAATTTAAGAACACGATGAATTTTTGTTACTCTTAGCCCATGTTTCAAAGCTTGTTTTAAATTTCGATAATGAATGACGTAACGCTCTTTGTTATACAGGGTGGCCAAAAGTTTTCGCTGTTTAGAATTTGGTGGATTAAGATGTTCTGGGCAGAACGGAAGATCTGAATGAGAGTCGTGCAAATTTTGAGGGTATTCCAAATCGACCTCGAAAATGTAGCCCACATCGGAATTATCAGCTACATCATTTACATTTAAACTGCCGAAATAATCTTCATCCACCCACTCAAAACCCCCGTACGGGAGATACATGGACATAGCCCAACCATATTGATTATTTATGTCGTTATACATTAAAAATTTTGATGGTTCTGCCGGATTAAAATCGGGCATGTAGGGATTATTCGATTTACTATACCTCTTGGAACACTGACTAAGACCCCCCTTATCCCCCGCTCGAAAAACATTATCTGATCAATATCTATCAATAATTCTAAAGTAATGTTAGTGTGTTTAAGCATGCAGTCCCACGTATAGCCGGGGAGGGTATAATAATGGGCGGGATCTAAACCATAAGTTTCTGAACAGCTAATTCTGAATTCTTCGAACACGTCGGCCAAGAGTAACACGTCCGTTTTTAAATAAAGGTCTGAATATTCCCCCAAATTTTGAATTTCAAAGTCGCGCCAAACCCGCTGCGCATGCTCATAGGCGACATCAGTAATATTGGAATCATTCAACTGATTATAAAATTTTGATTTAGTAGGTAAGGAAGTTTCGTTAAATTTAGAAAAATTGTCAAAATAGTCGTAGGGGTAAATACCCTTTATCTGCAGCAAACGAAGCTGTTCCTCGTTCAAATTGGTAAATTCTGAGTTTAGTGTTGGATACTTGATTAAATATGACGCGAGCTGATCTAAACCGGAAGCCAAAAATCTAAGTGAATCTATGAAACGAAATTTAATAAGAGTTTCATCTAGATGATTGGTAAAGGAAATGTACCGTTCTTTATTTATTGGTAACAAATCAACGCGGCCTTTCAAATCCGTGGCCAAATTTTGTATGGTGAAATGAGAATCGTAACCGGATAAATTGTGAAAAACTACTGGAACCACGTGACTATCCTGGAAGTTTAGGTTGCAATTTTCATGAGCTGGGCCTCTGTACGTGCCGCTCAAGTGACAATGGTCTCGATGTTTCTTCTGTTCTTGTGAAAAAGATCGCTCACAAATGTGACAAACTGAGGCGTTGTTGAACTGAATTTGTTGGTTTAAGGTCAGCGGGTCCATAGGTAAAGGACAAAGAAATACGGTCTCCAAATCCTCAGAAAAAGTTTCCAGTTCTCGGACAAACCATTGGATTGAGTCCTCACCGCGGTAAAATCTGAAGAAAGAGAGTGAATCATCATATGAACATTTAACATAATAAGCGATGCTGCAGGGCACATGTTTTTGAAATTCATTTTTCTTACTACTCGGCTCTAAAATGCACTCCAAGTCCGCATAAATAATGAACGGCGCCCTTATTTTATTCGCCCAATTTTTAAACGAAAAATATTTCTGTTCGGCAGTTGGTAAACGAATTTTACACTCGTTCATATTTTTGCAGTCCTCGTAGTGCTTATTTCATTTATTTTGAGAATAAAAATAATGAAGGCAACGATCACAAAAGTATTTTTTACCCCTATGGTTGCTTAACTGCGTGGAAACTAAGCGCGACAGATTTTTTATCCAGACAAAATGATATTTTATTTCTAAATAATTACTATTATCATTATCATCATCGGCATTAAAATACTCATCTTGAATCATCAGTAGATTAACATGCCTGTCCCGTTTCTCCTTGGTTAAATAGACGGGGAGGGTTTCATAATTTTTCTTCTTCTTTTCCAAAATATAGACGTTAATTGAAAGGTGATTTTGTGCTTCGAGACGTGGTACTTGCTTCACAGTCATGGGGAATTGAATGTCAGTTAAATTTAAAACAGATGAGGGGTGCGGATATGAAGAAGTTCTATCGCTATTAGTATTACTTGGATAAAGACAGGAAACAATACTCCACCCCAAGCAGAGATTATCGGCCATGTTCTTCACATTAACACAGGCCTCCTTCCTTTTAATTTGAAGAGGCAGCTCAATATACGACGAACCAACTTGTGGGGTGAACTTACTAATGTTAACCTGAAGGTTCACAATCGCCGACAATGCCCAACCTAAAACAACGAAAATATATAAATAAAACCCTAATATTCTTTATCATTCTGTTAACTGCGCATGATCTACTATTATAGAGAAAGAACTTACCCGAATCTCTTTCCTGAAATTCTTCCAGCTCCTGCAGAATAGGCTGTTCAACGTTCTCGGAGAACCATAGCGCCAAATCGGAGTCGTTATAAATTGCCGCATTTTTAGTGCGTATATATTTAAATTCTAAAGTTTCCTGTTCAGCTGCAACTATTTTAAATTCCCCGCAAAAGACTGTATTTACTTTAAGGTGGATATGTTGCTGGAGTAACTGGGCGACTTTTCCGCTAAATACCTTTTCACAATCCACCAAAAATTGTGTGGGATCTTTATGAATTAGATTAATGATAACCCCGGTTCTCATTCGATTTTTAAACGCCGATTCGACATCTTCCCATTTCACCCTCCTGGACAGATACTTAGTAGCTGACGATGTATACGATCCCCCAATAACTTCTAATCCTTTAAGGAGCTGCCGAAATCCCTTTATGTGGCCGATTGATGCGGTGATGTGTTGTTTCTCGCCGATGTTGGTGGATTTTTTCAACAGCCATAGACTTATGAAATCCGTATCAAAACCTTTGATACGATTAAAATAGCAAATAAGAAATAATTAGTATAATTAAGCACACCGCGTCGATGCGCTTAATGATGGAAGATACAGAAAGGGGTTCGATCAGTACATTTTACTATAAATACAACAGGCTCATTGATTATCGGTTCATATCAACTGGTGAATCAGATCTGATCAGTTCATTAAAAGTGACCGCTCAAGAGGCCAAAGAGACTTAAGAGATCGATCGATGGGGCCAAAGAGACCGATCGAAGGGATCGCATCAAGGGGTCGCTTCCATTCGAAGGGCTCAAAGAGACAGCTCAAGCGCTTTTCAAGCGATCGCTTGAAGGGAACGCTTGGACCCATTCAAAAACCAGTTGACCGGTCGGTTAATCGGTCAGTTAACCGGTTAAAAACCTGTTCAACACCTGATCAAAACCAGTTCAAAATGACGGGAAGACATAATAAAGTTAACCGTCGTCCTCGACGTAACATCAAACCATCCAAGTCTACGCACATTACAGAGGAACTCATTAAAGCCTCCGATAACATACGGAAAAAATATATGGCTTTAAGGTTGGGAAGAGCTGAAGAGGATGATTCAATTGATAGACTTATGAAATCCGTATCAAAACCTTTGAGCCACATAAGTGAAACCGCTAAAGCAATCGCTCAGGATGTAATTCAAATAAAAGAGGAACGTAATGTTAAAGCGGAACCGAATGAACATCATCACCATTATCATCAGTTCGGGAGTTCCACTCCTAAACTAAAGAGGCGAAAATTATCCTTTGTACCGTTAGAGAAGATTGCTGAAAGTTCAGACCCCGAAGAAGAAGAAGAAGCATCAGAGGGGCCCTCAAAAGAAGATGATGATGATGATCCAGATTCTGTGTTTGAAAGTATGCGAACTGAATACGAAAGGACGCCGGAACAAATTCAACAAGAGTTTCTCGAACAATATCCTCGGATAGCGAGAAATTACATAGAAGGTTACATATTGGACAAAACCCGTGAATATGATTCGGCTTACGGCATTTATTTCGACGGGAATAAGTGCAAATTGGGGAACAAGATAGTCGAAATAGACGATATTGGTAATTTTGTAATTGAAGGAAACAAATTTAATGCGACCCGTGGCTTGTACGAATTACTTTTCAAACGTGACCCTAAGGAGACTCTTTACAGCAAAGAGGATCAGCGGAAGTATAAAGAGATGTTGGAGTTGACGAGTGCACACAAACGGAATTTCAATCCGCTGGATCAAATCCAAGGTACCAAATCTCTAAAGTACACGAAAATAGTGAAACAGCTGTTCCCCAAGCAACGGTCAAAGTCTTATGGAGGGGAGGGTTTATTATATAGTCAAAAAATCTGTACAGACAAACCAGTTGACTATGTTTATTGGAACGATGTTAACGAGATTGTACAGCGCTTAAAGTTATTAATTGCTTCGCAACTGTCGGGTCATACCAATCATCAAAACGAAATTTTGTCGATCGAAGAAGAACTGAGGGAAGCCGGTGTGATAGCATGAGTATCAATAAGTTCGGGGGAAGCGCCCAACATAACACATCAGCGGTTCGAGGCCCTCGAGGTATCGGTTTCCATCTAACCCCAGAAGGTGACTTTAACATTCAGAACTGTAAATTGTGCGACGTTAAATTGCCTGCCGGTGAAATTTAATCGATGACGTCATCCTAGAAGCGGAAAAGGTTCTGTGCAAAAACAAGAGAGGGGATTTGTACGTTTCCTGGCTTGGGTTTTCCGCAAGTCGCAACTCGTAGGTGAAATCTTCAGACATTGTTTAGTCGAGGCGAAACAATTGCGGTGTAAAGATGTCCTCCGAAATCAGTAGCAATGATAGCTTCCTTGCCAATCCGTGGAGTTTTATGGAAAATCATTTGGGAAAATACGAGGAAGCAATTAAGAATGAAATTCGTTTCATCTACGAGACACGTTACAAGTGCGCGAATGACTTTTCTTTGACCTGTGGACTTAGTCATGCGAGAAATTTCGAGCCCGCAGTGAACATTTTCAATAAATTCGCCGTGAGTGGTGTACATAATGTTTCCTTCTTAGCTGACGATTGGTATGAAGTAGCTAAATTTATACGGGAAGCGTTGGAACAGTACTTTTTGAAACCTAAAGAAGAAGACGCCAAGTACCGCAGGGAAAGTGGTTCGTGTTCCGTTGACGGAGACTCGCTTTTCGGGTGCAGACTGCTTAGACTTCAAGAAAAAAACACCAATCTCAACTCTGTGCTGTATCTGGGTGAAGATGCCGTTCGTCAAATTGCCGAGTTGAAAACAGTAATAGATGGCAGGCTAGATCTCTTGTATGCTTTATATTTTCCCGAATTTTACAATGATGTGCTCTTACCCACAGTGTACGAGGAACTTAACAAATATAAAAAAGAATGTGCTGATGATATATTTTTAAATCATCATTTCATAACCCGCCCCAGTGATGAAAAGGAATGTGTTAAAGATATAATTTTAAATTATCGTTTCATAACCCGCGTCAGTGTACATTATGAAGATGTGCGGTACTGTTTAAAAGAATGTTTGGTATATTGTATGGACAAATTATATTATGATTTAGGCGTAGTAGTACCTATTTATGTAGAAAACTAAATAAATCAAATCGCTTTCAACTCAAATGTCTTTTAATGTAGACCTCTGCCTCCCACCTGAAAATTTAACGAATGAATTTAATATATAACCTCTACACAATTGGAAAAGATTTGGGTTCTGTTGTCCGCTACTTTACAATAAGTATACGGATCTACTCTGAAGGTAATGACGTAATCACACCCACAGACACGCCAGCAATACCTGTAGTGTGAAGTTAGTAACATGAACATCTGAAACACAACCCTGTATTAGATATATTTATAACAGCAACTCCGCTGAGGTGTCATCAGTTCATCTGTAATTCACAACGAGTAAACATGTCCAGCACCTGCGATATTTGTCAGCAGTCCTTTTCAGGACCAGGCAATTTGAAGAGCCACCGTCCGCCTCACAGCGGTAACCCAACAAACCCAAAACACGAATGTCCCCAGTGCGACAAGAATTTCACAAGACCATGTAACCTAAGGAGACATCAACCGTACTGTGGGACCGGAACAAAACCAAAATATGAATGTCCTCAGTGTGATAAGAAGTTTTCACGTCTTGACTCTGTAAAGAGACATGTAAAAGGAAACCACCAACAGCCCACATTTATGATACAGTTCGACCCGGTTTTTAACAAAATGTTACTTTGTGTGAGCGGGTTCCCCTCGGTGTACGGGGTCGAAAGTCCACGATTCCTCATAAGTCGCTGTATGAATGAGTTTAAGACGAAGTTGAACAACCACACCATCAAAGATGTTGGGTTGGTCCGGGCAAAATTCAAGTACAATGTTAAGGAGGAGCTTAAATACAAAGAAGTAGACATTAAGCCGACAGGCGACTGCTCTGATTTCGAGAAATGGTTCAAGGATAACGTCGTAGAAAAAGTATGTGCAGCCATGATGAAGGTGGAACAAAATAAACCCAACACGCTTCTATTAATCTGCCGTCTGAAAGTCTACGTGACCGGCGCTGTGCCTCAAGAAACTCAGCATCTCACGGTTCAGATAAACAACAGAGTTTACGATATGGATGAGAAGTCAGAAGATATACCGGGATTCAGAAATATGTAATTTGTTGTTGTTGTTGTTGTTGTTGTAGTAATTATTGTGAAAATTAAATTGTTATCAGCTTCCTACCTGGCTTATTTGTTTTAATTTTACGCTCTTATTACAAATTCCTAGAATCTTCAGAAAAAGTATTCGTCTTTATCTGTGGAACAAGGTCGACAAGTCAGGTATTTAGAATCTAGCCATCATTGTATCAGGTTCAGCAGTGGTCACATTAAATACGAAAATGTGGGCGATTCAAGAGGTCAAAGAGACCGATCGAAGGGGTCGCATCAAGTGATCCCTTGAAAAGCTCTTGATCGCATCAAGTGATCGCTTGAAAAGCTCTTGATTGCATCAACTGATCGCTTGAAAAGCTATTGATCGCATCAAGCGATCGCTTGAAAAAGTACTTGTTTCGGTTCAAAACCTGTTGACATGAGGCGAAAACATAATAAAGTAGAACGCTCGAATCGTCACCGTCGACGTAACATCAAACCATCCAAGTCTACGCAAATAACAGAAGAGCTTATTAAAGCCTCCGATAACATACGTCAAACTGGAATTCGAAAGTTCGAATAATTTTCCCGAAAATACCCGAGCCTACTGCATAATTATTCACGACTGCGTAGTAGAGTATAAACCTCTGACGGGCATCGTTAGAAATATAATGTAATTTTAACCCCCAGTATTGAGCAGATTGCTCGGAAGGAAGGAAGGACGAAGAGAGTTAAAGATGAAGTTTCTAGTTGTAGACATACAAGGGTTTCGTATTCCCGAATTTGTGGCGAAAGAAGTTGCCATAAACGATGGTATGAGAACGGCACATTTCATATTTGGGCCGCCGAAAAATTATTCGTCTTTATCTGTGGAACAAGCACGACAAGTCAGGTATTTAGAATCTAGCCATCATTGTATCAGGTACAGCAGTGGTCACATTAAATACGAACATGTGGGCGATGTTTTGGGAGAATTTTTGTGCTCTGCTGATGTACAAAGGGTGTACGTAAAAGGACGCGAAAAGAAGGAATTCTTGGAGAGTGTGGTTATGCGTGAAAGAAGCTCTCCAGCATCGACTACTACCACTACTTCGATCCCTCTCGTAATCAACCTTGAAGAAACCGAAGATTGTGAATCTGTTCCAAATTTTGAGAAAAATATCCCGTATTGTTTAAGTCATATTAATAACACCTATTGTGTTTGTGCAATAAGAAATTGTTTCACTTTATATTCATATGTAAGTGGATTATTACCATAATGTAAGATTAAATAAATTCGATGATTAAGTAAATTGATTTTTATTGTATAAATTAGAATAAGAGCATAAAATTGGCGTAAAAATACTTGCAAGTCACGTGATCTTATCATTTGAAGCTGACTTGAAGATCGATGACGTCACCATCGTTCCAGATTCGAAATGTCCAACAGCCCATTTTCGTAGAAGATCATACAGAGTGTCCTAATCGCCTCTATCTCCATCTCTTTCTCCATTTTGTCATAAGATGTTCCAGGAATACCAATTCTCACCATTTCTGTGGAAAACAAACGATAAATATTAGTTCCAGTAAATAGAAATAAAACGGAAAATTTTATGCTGCAAGAAAAACGCTAAAAATATGTCATACATGGCCGTAAAATACTTACAACCTTCCGACCGCACCGTGTATTTCAGAAATCCTGAGTACCAAAAATAATAATTCAAATTTGCCACCTAAATGCCCTGTATAGCAAGTTTAGAGTAGCAAAAATAATGTGTAATTTAAATTTACTAAGTCTAAGGAATGTACTCACATTTTTTCAGGATGTTCTCTGATGTCTAATTAGGTATGCTGTCTTAAAATCCGAAATGTCCAACACCACATTTTCGTAGAAGATCATACAGAGCGTCCTAATCGACTCTATCTCCGTCTCTCTCTCCATTTAATCATAAGATGTTCCAGGAATACCAACTCTCGCCATTTCTGTGGAAAACAAACGATAAATATTAGTTATAGCAAGTAGAAATACTATGCTGTAGCCTGTAAAATGAAAATAATGTTATAAATTACCATAAACACATACCCATAAGCTCCTGGCCGCCCCCTGTATATGACGAATTCAAAACGGTAAAAATACTAATCGAAATTTACTGTACCTAAAGACTCCTTATATCAAATTCAAAGCATTAACACATATTTAAAATTTTTCAAGCCACCTGTATATCAAATTTTTAGCAAAATGCGTCGGCTGAATAGTTAGTACTAACCGCCTCGTTTGAGCTCATTTATGTAAGGAAAAATATATAATTACAACACTCACCTTATTTATCTTTTATTTCCCTCCATTTCCTTCTATTTTCTTATAGGAAAACTGCCACACCTAGATACACAAAACAGGCAAATCCACTCAAAGACTTGGTTAAAATCGAATAATATGGGTTGAACGTGATAACACTTCCTGTTATGTTGTTATCAGATATCCGGCGAGCGGCCCTGGAGACTGGACTAAAGGCGCGGTCACACTTATAACTGAAAATATTTCGCGGGTTTTTTAAAAAGCGCGGGTGCCGGATGTGTGTGTGTGTGTGTGTGTGTGTGTGTATCCTGTTGATAAGAAAATCTAGCGCGTGTCAATTCTTGTCGTTTTATCCCCTCTCTATTGTATATCTATATATAAATAGAGCTCTATAAATTCTAGCTCATTCTGTTAACAGTGTGGTGTGATCAGTAAAACGGTTTAATTTGTGTGAAGTACGAGAGATTATGGCTCAATTTAAAAAATTAAATGACTTGGCCCAGTGTGAGTTCAAACCAAAACTTACTCCTGCTGATATGATTCTTAACCGTAAATATCCTATAATAGGAATGCTGAAAATTAAAACATCGTTCGGGGAAAGTGTGCTAGTTGAGCTGGATAAAAATATATTGTTCCTGCCACAACGAATGAGTGATCATGTGACCAAAACGATGATAGACTCTCTGGTGCCAAACGAACTCTCCATTATTTATCGTGGTACCAAGAACGTGGGCAAGCCCACTGCCGCGAACATTTTCGAATTCGCTTAACTTTTACTTGCTAAAATAACATAAAATATGAGTGGTTCATCCGATTATGAGTCAAGTTCCGAAGCAGAGGCGGCTGATGAGCAAATTGTAGTGGTGCCTGATATTAATAATAATAATCCTCACACGTTTGAGAACGTGTGCGTTATAGAATCATATTTTATTGACAATGAAAACAACTATTATTGCCATTACTGCCTCATTCACGCAAATATCGTTTCCATCTCTGACGTCGCCGTCGTCTCCAAGCACACAATTACAACCATTTGGCGTTATGAAGAGCTCGGTAACGCTGTATATTGCTGTAACTGCGAACGACACTTATTTCTGTATATTTTCTCACAAACGTGCAACATTTGTTATTCTTAATACTATGTATTTTCTGTTTGCGCCTTGTTGAAGATGTTGGATGTTCTACTTAATAGATTTTATTTTTGTTTTACTTTTAAGTGTATGTTTATCTTTTATCATTAAATAAAACTGTTTATTGTTTTGACATACGTGTAATTACTCAATTACCTCTCCCACTCTGTTGCAGTACCGCCATCTATTTTTACATATTCTTCTTTATTTTGATAACAACGCCATCTGTCAATTTTCAATTTGCAAATTGCAAATTTCTACCTGTCAATTGGCAATGCGTCGCCGCGACGGCCGCCATTTTTAATTTTGACGACAACGCCATCTGACGGAGAATAGTTTAATTTTTATTTGACGACAACGCCATCTGACGGAGAATGTTGAACGTCACCTCCACCATTACCGTTTCCTGAATATTTTAGGTTGTTGTCCAGACTAACTCTAGGTTCTTGTCCTAGACCGGAAGTAAAAATTTCAATGGACCAATCAGAAGGCAGGGTTTTGAGCGAGAAGTCTCATAGCTACTCTACTCACGCATATGCTGACGATACCCAGTTATACCTGTCTTTTTTTCCGCACGAAATTAAATCAGCAATGGAACGTATTAATTCCGATCTGGCTACAATACATAGGACTTCTGAAGAACACGGTTTATTTTTAAATCCATCAAAGTGCCAGTTTCTCATGTTTGGTCGTAAGCATACAGTAAACAGCTTGATGATGTCTCATTAATGATCAATAATATTCCGGTCCCTATGGTGAACTCTGTGAGAAATTTGGGTGTTTACATGGATAGTACTTTCAGATACAGAAAGCATGTGTCCACATGCATTCAGAAAGCTGTTTTCGGTTTAAAACTATTGTATCCTCATAGACATTATCTGCCTTATACCACTAAAGCAATGCTTTGCGAATCGCTTATCTTGTCGCATTTTACTTTTTGTTCACCTGTTTTTTCGCCGGGTTTGGATTCTGTTACTATAGGACGTATTCAGAAGATCCAGAACTGTTGTTTGAGGTACATATACGGGATCCGCAAGTTCGACCATATATCTCATAAGCTGTTGGATATTGGCTGGCTGAATATGCAAAATCGGTTTAACTTACAATCGCTTTGTCTGTTCCACAATATTATAGTGAGTAAATCACCAACTTACCTCTCCAATAAAATTAAATTTCGCACAGATGTTCATAATATAAACATTAGATTCAGGGGCCTTATTACTCTACCTCTTCACAAAACTTCTTTATACGAACGCTCTTTCTTTTTTTTACATTTCTAAAATTTATAATGCACTCCCCTCTGAATTGAAAAAATGTACGAAGATTGGATTTAGAAACAATTTATTTAAATGTTACTTTAATGGACAGATGGGGAGGTGATTTCAAAGTATGTTTGTTTGTCATGGCGGAGATGAGTGAATACGAGTACATGAAGCGATGGTGGTGTGGCGCGCGGTTCGGGGTTTTGGCGACATGCGAGATGAAGGTATTCGGAAGCGACTGGCTCGTTGGGTGGATCATTCGGGAATTGCGAGCCTGCATGGGATGTTAATTTTAATTTAATCATTGTATATGTAGCTGCAGAATGTTTTATTTTATTTTTGTCAAGGTCTTAATGGTAGAACGGGGGACGAATTTTTCGTCTGCCTGAATTAATACTATTTAATTACCCAGTAAATTCTTGACGCTCGAATCGGCACGAAAACAGGTAGAAACCGAAACGGAAACATACCGAAAATTTGTGCTCCGAATTTAAATTTGTTTCCAAAGAATACATTTTTCTAAAATGCATAATAAAGAAGTTTTTCCTTTATATTACACGAGAATTGACTTATTGCCAACAAAATCACTTGAAATATTGTAGGTGGTTCTTACGGGTAGTATAATAACTTGCCTAATTATTTTCTATCTTTTCAAACAATAACGGTGATGGGGTATACCGAGTGTTAACTTTCAAAGCCGCTCATAGGAAATTAACATTGTAAGTAACGTTTTTGTGAATTCCTGCTCCCCATTTTAACTTACAAGAAAGCTAATGGTATCAAATAAAAGACAAAATTATTCTGCATCGGACAATAAACAAAAGGGCAAGAATACGTTGTAATTTGCATCTATTTTAACTATTTCTTTTTTTACTTTTTAAACTGTGATTAACAAATTTGTCTCTGTTGCTAAGCAACATGTTTGCTTGTGCGAATATTTCTGACAGTTTGTCAGCAGGTTTTTGCAAAAGCGTAGAGAATAAAAATTAAAATTGATAATAATTACTCAAATGTAGAAAGGGTATTAGGTGAAAACCTTCTATGGCGGGTCTAGTTTAAGGGTAGTTAGAGATTTGTTTTCTGTTCAGTCTAATAACAGACCGATACCTTCCACATCAACAATTCGAAGTTATATCAGAAAATATGAAGAAACTGCCAATATTTCTACAGAATCAGAAGTTATGGGTGGTAAATATTAATAATTTTTCTTAACAATGTTCAAATTACATTAGAGTTAAGTATGTAAGAAATCGAAGACATGGAGCTTATAATGTATTTGAAGAGCGTGTTTTGCGAATGATCAATGTAGATCCAAAATTGAGTACAAGAGTCATTGCCCATCACTTAAATGTTTCAAATATCGCGGTATTCAAGATACTAAAGAAACATAGGTACCACCCTTTTTTAAGCCCCAGTGCCGTGCTATCAAGAGAACTTCGAAAGGGATATTTTGTGAAGACATGCA
Source organism: Xestobium rufovillosum (assembly GCA_963966045.1). Taxonomy (NCBI): domain Eukaryota; kingdom Metazoa; phylum Arthropoda; class Insecta; order Coleoptera; family Ptinidae; genus Xestobium; species Xestobium rufovillosum. Next base: position 14,071,072 of record OZ014493.1, on the reverse strand, counting down.
GGAGCGTCCGAATCAAGATCGGGACTTCTTGTCTTATCTGTTTCACAGACGAATGTACGTTTACCCTGAATAACGAACCAAATTTCCAAATTTCCTATGAGCGGCTTTGAAAGTTAACACTCGGTATATCTCTCTCTTCTCTCTTTAGATATGTGGAGAATGACCCAAATTTAGCGACATTTAAAAGACCATGTACCCATAACGATGGACCTACATTCTTCTGTGGAAAAGTAGCATTGCATGACATCAAGCACCTGCGTCAAAAGTTTTACCAAGAAAACATCAAAACATCAAACATCAAAACAGAACAAGACATCCAACTCTGTCATTTAGTTTCGGTGTTGCCTATTATGAGGAAACGGTCAAATGAAAATTCAAAGGAGCGCTCCTTTTCAGCGCATTATTTCATTCCAACGGGACTTACAAAAACAAAACTGCAAGTTTGCCAAACTTTTTTCTTACGAGCTTTGAACGTTACGAAAGACAGGGTGAACGTTGTAGCAAACGTAATTTTTGCTGGGGAGGCTCCTAAGGAAAAGCGCGGCGGTGATCGTGTATCACAAAAATCTGAATTTAAAAAGACAAAGATTCGAGAGTTTCTCAATAATTTGGAGGGCAAGGAGAGTCATTATAATCGGGCAAAATCCAAAAGGATTTACTTAAATGCAGATCTCAATATTAAAAAACTTTACCAGCTGTATCAAAATCAGTGTAGCGAAGCAGATAAGGTGAATTTCCAAATGTTTAGAAGAATCTTTGTGAATGAATTTAATATTGGGTTCAGCAGTCCAGCCTCAGACGTTTGCGCCAAATGCGTTAATTTGAAGCACCTAATTAAAATCGAAAAAGTCGCAGAAATAAAAAAGAACCTGAAGGTAGAACTGACTGTCCACAAAAAGAGACCTAATGTTGTTTATGGCTTATTAAAAGAAGATCCAGAGAATTCCCTTACGTTTTGTTTCGACCTGCAGCAGGTCCAACCCCTGCATCGCACCCCTATTAATGATGCGTTCTATGCCCACCAAGTTAGCTTTTATGCATTTTGTTGTGTCGGAGCAATTTCAAAGTTTCCTACATTTTTCACTTGGACCGAGAACCAAGCCGGAAGAGGATCAACAGAAGTCGGATCCGCTCTTCTTAATTATCTGGACTTCTTGAATTTAGAAGGCATCAGTACACTTCGCCTTTTCTGCGATGGCTGCGGGGGCCAGAATAAAAACAGCCACATTATCCACGCACTATATTTTTGGCTCAGATGGAAATCCCCACTTGGCGTCACGAAAATTAAGATTGTCTTCCCAGTTCGTGGACATTCCTTCCTTCCCGCCGATCGTGTGTTTGGTCGGGTCGAAAAAATTCTCAAAAGGAAATCAACATTAAAGGTCTACAAAGTCACCTTAAACAAATCAAAGGAATCTCTGATTCTAATCGAATAGTATTAAAAAAATGAATAAAATCTTGTAAAGTTTTGCTTTTATGAACACTTTTTTTGAATCTGGCATTGAAGCTTTCCAAAGACTCTTGAAAAGTAAGGCGAAGGATGAGGATCTCTTAAGTCTTGAGGTGGTAACAAACCCCCTAAAGCACCTTCTTGCTCAGCAGTTTGGTCCCAACTGGGAAGAGCAGGACGTCCCAGATATTGCCTGGTACAAGAAACTACTGGGTGAACCTGAAAGGGAAGAAGGACAGCAAGACGAAAACGAAGAGCCACACTGCGACTCTTTAGAGAAGGAAACTGCTATAAACGTTTAGTTTTAGTATTTAAACAGTTTATTAAATATTGCTTGTGTTTGGAATAAAGTTTATGTTTGGTAGAATTTTATTTTTATTTTCTCAACATGGAGGTGCAGAAAAGTCCAAAATATCAGAAATCTCGGGTAAGATTTTCAACTTCCAATCAAAACCCGATAAATCCAGCAGTTTTTCTGTTTTTTTAATATCATCTGTTGTGCTATGTAACCCTCACTTTAGGATAATATTCTTCACGACACGAGATATCATTTAAAAAAACACAGTTGCATTCGTCTACGCGATCATCCGCTACAGGTTTTTCTTGAAGATCTCAAAAAGGGTAAAAGTGAATTTATTGGGGTTTGCATGTCAGCTCCTCATTTGGAGTATTTAATCTACTCTATGCCACTCTATTTTCACTATTTCCATGCTCTATGCAGTCAGACATAAACAGCCGTATCCATAGATACGTAGGTAACGTAACGCTCACTAGTTAACGCGTAACGTAACGCTCAATAGTTAATGCTTGATTTTACTCTTCATAAAATTTCCGTACCGCGGGATATAACATACAAACATACAAACTACAGACAGTCACTTATGGAACTGCCACTGCTCCGTATTTAGCCGTAGCTTGCCTTCATAAATTAGCCGAAGAGGATACATGATATCCTTTAGCAAGTTCTATATTACGCAGAGATTTTACGTACACGATGTTCTCACAGGAAGCAATAGTTTGTCTGAAGCTATAAACCTAAGAGATGAGCTTGCACAGTTATTGGACAGTGCAGGATTCAAGTTAAGAAAGTGGAATTCAAATGAGTTTAGACTATTGAATGACATTAGAGATACATCAACAGATCCGCTTTAACAACTGGACATGGCTAACACAATCAAAACATTAGGACTACATTGGAACGCTGAACAAGACGTCATACTGTACATAATAACACTGGGAAATAGTACAAAAACAACGACAAAACGAGTTATTCTATCGGAGATAGCCAGACTGTTTGATCCGTTACCAAAGCCAAAATGGTCATGCAACATTTGCGGCAATGTCAATCCGATTGAGACCAACCAGTGCCAAATAATATAGCTGAATCATGGATGTTGTACAGATTGCAAGTTATTAAATTCAATAACTTGAAAATACCGAGACGGGTTGTACTCAAGGAATCTATAGAAGTGCAACTACATGGCTTTTGTGACAGTTCAGAGCTTGCGTATGGAGCCTGAATATACTTAAGAATGGGTGACCAACATGCAGGGTTGGGAATTATACGGTATAGTTGATTTTATACTCTACACGTATTATACTGAAGTATAAAACGTATAATACAGTATTAGACGTCTTGGTAATATGTAACAGTATTATACGGTATAATACGGTATTAATCCGTTAAAAAGTAGACAGCGTATACGAACGTACTATAAATTCCAAAAGTGGTGTTCCAGTTTGCGATGCGAATCGTTTATGCCGGACGTTGCTATGTTTTCAAGTTATTCTTCCTTTGGTTCTTCCTCCCCTTTGTTAGTTTCATCCTGTTCGATTGGGTTGATGTCCGACGATGACTTACGCAACGGCCTTGGTATATTGATTCGTTTTATGTATTTTACATTATTGTTTAGTGCCTGAAATGTTAGAGATAGATGGTATATTTTGCTTATTGCTTGATTTGGGTACCTTTAGTCTGAGTTGCCTCTTGTTGATGTCAGCTGTCATGTTTTGAGCATTGCGTTCTCTTCTTGCAATTTCATTTCGTCTGACTGCAAGGCTGTCTAAAAGCATTTTATACTCTTGTTAGTTTACTAGTGGTAGTAATTATAGTGATGCTTTACCTTTTGTACGTCCGTTAGTTTCAGCTATTTCATTTTCGTGTAGCACCTTTTAACCTCACTTTAGATTTGCCGGTTGAATAGTTGAATTATGTAGTCTCGTTCTGGAGCTGTGTTGTAATGATATTCTCCGTTTTCGGAATCGTTTTCCTGGTTGATGTTGCCCAGTTTTCCTAATTTTATCTTCATATTTCGGTGTGAATGGAAAGGATTGTTTATGTTTTCGCTTGACGTTTGGGTGACTGCTGTCAGTTTCTAAGTAGGAGTGTAATTGAGGTTCTGATGTTGGCTAACCTGTATTTTACAAGGGCGTACTCGTATGTCTCTTCCGCTTGGGAAATTAATATTCGTTTCGCTTTTCTTCCTTTTATTTTCAATTCTTTCTACTCGTATAGTATTGTATCCTTGATATCTTCTTTCCTCTGCTATTCTTCGGTGTTTTTTTTGCTTCCTTATCTTTGATTCGCTTGTCCGTGTCCTGCAACGCCACTGGGTTTTGGTGTCTTTGGTTATCGGTCGGTAACCGGAAATTTGCTCGTGCGCGTTTTTTTCGAAAATTCGTAAGATCCGCTTTGATTTTTCACTTGGATGCTGTTCGTTGAATGAGACGTGTGGTGATTTGAGAGAGTTGTGTGAAAATTTGATTTTTGCTCCAAGTATTTGGGATTTTTCTCCAATCACCTCCTTTAGAAGTCGTTTTCGTGTTTTCGTGTTGTTGGAAAACGTCGTCTTCCCTTTGAGGGACTTGAAGTCTCGTCGAGCAGTTTCAGTGTTGAAAAAAACCCCACGTGGGTTGTTTTTTTTTGTGGGGGAATTTGTTCCTGTGAACCCCGCAGTTTACCGCACGGCCCCTGTCGACGCCGTAGCGTGAGGGTCAGTTTTGCTGTTGGACCACCTGGAGCAGCGAGGCCCCGTCTTCTGTAAGGTCAGATTTAGATCATTTTGTCCCCAGTCCGTGTGGAGTTATCCCACGGCTGGTTTGTAAGTAGCGCCCGGCACGGCATAAACGTGACCATCACCGTTTGTGCAGTTTTTTTCGTCCTATTTTCGCGACGCCTGCGCCTGTCCGTCCGAGAACCGTTCTCGTTCGTTTAAGTAGTTGCCTGGCCACGGCTTGTTGTGGTCACCCCTGTTGTTCTTTTGGACACTGTTTTTTTGTGTAATTTTCTTTTATACTTAAACTTAGTTACGTAGTTCATTTCTTTCTTGGTCAATTAGTTAATTTATAAATTTACAGTTTGTTTCAAATTTAGTTTTCAATAATTTTGCGCATTTGTTTTTTTGTAATTATACTAAATATTTGTTTACACGCAGTAGTTTTTTTTTGTCAGTTAAAATTAGTAGTTTTGTAGATTCATTTTCTTTTAGTAATTAAATTTTGTATAGGGATTTAGCCACCATTGATACTTCCGGTTGCGTCTATTGCGTTTGTCAGTAGAGTGCGTGCGATTGACTCGTTGGTGCATTGCGCGTGCGGAGCTCCGATCGCGTTGTGTATTTATCGCGTCATCCGCGCCTATTTAGTATTTCCATTTTTGGGCGTAACACGGGTACCGGGTGTCTAGATTTTCATTCAGATTACTTTTTTATATTCACCATTTGTTAAATTTAATAGTTGCTTTTTTTCTGATATATCGTTTTGTTTGTAAATTGTTATTCATCCTGTTTATCTACCGCATTATTTTTTTATTATACCATTGAGATTTGACTACGTATTATTTTTTTGTATTGTGTTACGTGTCAACCCCAGTGCTTACCGACGACTTTTAGGAATTGTGGTCGCTGGATATTTCGTGGCTATTTAGGAGGATCAGCCAACAATTCCTTGGCGCCCATTTTTTTGTTTTCTTTAAGAAATTAACCCACTCCCATCACCGATTTGGGTTTAGTCGAGGCCGGATCCTCCTTTGTGACATCACGTCGTGGTGACGTCACACCATGCGAGACTAGGTGGTGCTCCAATAGGGATTCATTAGTGTGCTTTTAGAAAATCTTCCGTACATCAAGCCTGTAATATCAGACAATCCTCAAAAATTTATACCAGCCAATATAACTGCCATGATTTTCAACCAACAATTTATTAACGACATCACTGAAACCGTTTCACTACTGGACCCCATCTGCATATGAATTAATAGGTGTCGGTCGTCTACCGCAAGCATTGCATGTGCAGCTGAAGCATGGCTTAGCATAAAATTTTCACCAGGGTTTGTAGAAGCAGAAGCATGCTTAGAAAAGAGAAGAAACCATGATCTCAAAGTTCCTCTTTTGGTTGCAAATTATTTGCACCCAGTTTATAGGGGCAAGCAACTGACCGAGAAACAATCAGATCAAGTAAATGATTATCTATTAAAAAATTTAGATGCTACCGGATTAGAGGACTTGCTTAACTTTAATAACAACCTTGACATTTTTAATACCCTAAATAGCAAGGAAAACTAAAGCCGCGTTTGTATTGGGAGTTAGCCTCTAGGAAATGCACAAATCTTGGAAGTATTGCTAAAAAGCTCTTATCTCTGCTCAACTTGATCGAGTTTTCAGCAATTGGTCATATGTACACAACAAATTACGAAACAGGCTGGAAGCAGAAAGATCCAAGAAATTGGTAAAAATATATTATACGTTAAAGATGCAGGACAGTGCCAGTACATTTCTTTGCATGCATTCCAGTAACGCTTTTAGATTTTGAGATTTTTTTAACATTAAACAACATTTCAAAATCAGGACTTTTATTTTTTTCTGACTAAAAATCTAATGGCATTGATCGAAAGAGGTTTTCTAATGAATTTTAGTGCGTTTTGTTTATTTTTGAGATAAAAGGTACGTTTAGAAACAGCGAAAGAAATTTGAAATATTTTCTGGGAATCACTGAAACTTATACGTGTTATATGGTAGGGACGACACGCGCCCGCGAATCTCTATTACCAATAATATCGCTCGAAGCCACCTGCATTCTCTTCAATGAATCTGAGAGATGAATGAAACATGAATACGTCCATATCTTTACAGTTTCATACTGTCAACTTTTTTTGTTGTGGCTTGCGACTTTCTAGACTTTAGAGGACACCCAAAGTTGTAAGTTTAGTCAGCAAGTAGCAAGTAAACTAACATTCTATCATTTTAATGAAAATGAAAATGCCGCCAAAATGATCAAACATTTATGTTTGTACAATGTATTACCATCCAAATGATCTGTTAAGCAATCGCATTTTTTCAGTATCTATCTATATTTCAAATTTTCTGTAGTTAGGGGTCTGATTGATTCTTGAATTATCTATCTATAGTTTTCGTAAAGGTATCTCACCTAATTCAAACTTGATCTCGCAATTTTCAAATCAAATCCCAAAACTAGAAAAGATATAAATGTGATCGATGTTAACATTATTTAAGGACGCAAAATGTATCAACTTTGCTTGCTGAAATTTAACCAATCCTGCCTATCATAACAAGCGAGATTCCTGCTGGTATTGGCCAGAGCAATCAGAATATATTAGTTTATTGATAATTAATTAAAGTAAATTATTTTATTCCTTCATTTTATTTTAATGCCCTTAAAGTATTTCTTTATTCAAGCACTTTGGTTTGTAAAATATTCAGGTCTTGTGTTCTAAGCTTACTACTGTCATCTTTCGGAACAATATTATTATTAACTACCTATACAGGAAACCTATATTTGAAATTATATAGTTACATTCCTAGAAACTAGGCTACACGTGTTATTACCCATGTTCGATCGGACTAGTATAAACAAACATGTTTAGTTAAGGACTACTATAAAAAGAGTTTCAGAGATTTTTTAACCAGCAGACGTGATGCAGCTTTCAAGTTGTCACTGTCAGTTCAGAGCAGACGTGATATAGCTTTCAAGTTGTTACTGTCGGTTCATACAAAATACGTATTTATAATTTTTCAGTATTTTTCATAAAGTTGTAAATTCGGTGAAATAAATATTTTTTTAAAACTGAATCTTCGTTACGAAGGACGTAACTGGCGCTGCGAAGAGGATAGCCGTCCAGGAGTCCATCGAGGTCCACCTTTGGAATTTCAATTCTCTGAGGACTATCTGGAACCTGGAGAAGTAGAAGCCCTAGACTATTACGAACACTAAGTCCATGATGCGAAGTGGTCTTCTAGTTCTGTAAGTCCGCTTCCTACTTTTCTTTTCATTATTAAATTTTTTCTTATTAATGAATAGAGAATTAAATAAAAACAGTGAATCTGATCTCAGTGATTCGGATACAGTTGAAGTTATTTTTGACGAATTAAAAAATGGTAAAGTTACATCACATTTTGATCGTAACAAATTTAAAGGTAAAATTAAGAATAAAATAAATTTAGAACGTTTTTCACCTAATTATAAAATGGCTACTAATAATGTACCAGTCTTACAAAGCGTTCTGCCCAATGCCCCAGGCATTTCAAATTTAAATATTCCAGATCGAATGGAATTACAATTAGTTTTAAATAATGCACCTGAATATTACCCAGGTCAAAATTTATCTATTTTTATTAATGAAATGGACAACCTTTTAAAACATTTAGAAGGTCGCTTAACAGCCGATTTATTATATGTAGTTTTTTATACCATACGACAGAAAATTAAAGGCGACGCCCGTGATTGCATCGCCTGCCAAGACTCTAATAATTGAGTCGAGATAAGATCCGCCCTACTCCAAAAATATGGAGATCAGCGTAGCGAGGAATTATTAGTATCTGCTTTACGACACATAACACATCAACGTAACGAAACATATTTAGAATTTTACGCCAAAATTTTACGAGCCTATAATGACCTTATACAATACATACAGTTACACGTACTTGATCAAAATTATTTGACGTACAAACGGACAGAATATAATTAACTAGCAGTAAAAGTATTTCAGCTAGGTATTTTGGAGCTGTACAGAGCATTTTTAATGAATTTTTCACTAGAAACCCTTGAAGAATGTTTAAAAAAATGTCAATACTATGACAATAGAAAACGAGAGGAATCGTTTTATGATTTTATACGACGATCCCAAGAGCAACCTAGAAAAATCGTAAAACCTCAACCAATATTTCAAAAATCACCTTTTAATTCCAATTTTGCACAACATAATAAGCCACAAAATCAGTTTCAAAACCAACATGGTTGGCAATCAAAAACAACTCAATCTCAACCTATGATACAAAAACCATTTACCGGATCAATTAATAAACCTGTCGACAACCCAAATAAATTTTATACTAATAAACAAGTATTTGGCACAAGTGCGAAACCTGCTTCAACATTTTTTAAAACAAACAATAAACCAACTCCTATGTCGGGTGTAAGTAGATTTACGACGCGTGAAAATCGGAATCAACCTGCACATACAAACACTCAAAATTATTTCCAACAAAATAAATAAGAAGTAAGAACCGAAATTTACTTTCATATAATTGTACAATGTAGAGCAAGGTGACGAATCGGAATACATCAATGACATTCAAAGCGAAGAGGAAATGGAAGAAATAGACACAGGCGAAGTAGAGGATCAAAATTTTTCCACACACACCTCGGAAATAGAAGAATCATTGCAGACTTAAACACAATTTATACAAAAACACAACTACCGTTTATTTATATACCCTCGCTCGATCTTAAACTTTTAATAGACAGCTGTGCATCCAATTCAATAATGAATCCAGGTCCTGCCCGTACCAAATTTTCAGAATTCTTATTTCATAAACCTTTTTCAGTTAGAAGTGTAAATAGATTAACTAAAAATGACGAAAATATTCAGTTCCCGGTTTTGCAAGAATTTGGAATAAATCAACCTATTAATTTTCACGTAATTGATTGGCACGATAGATATGATGCTCTAATAGGAACCGAAGATTTCCGTAAATTAAAAACAAAAATAGATTACGATAATGAACAATTAGAAATACAGCAAATTAAAATACCTTTTCATTTAGAATTTAATACATTAGAAATTAAACCATTTAAGCAAAAATCCAGTAAATACCTGAAAATTCCCGTGAACATTATTAAAGGACCCTTGTTAGTTCCCGAATTACAATTTGACAACTATACAACACCTGAAATAATAGTTAATGCCCACAATGGTATCTGCACGATACCAGTAGATCAGGAAATAGAGGTAAACTTTAACCAAAAAATAGAAGTCACACCACTAGAAAAGGAAGACTTTGACGAACCACAAGCCACGACCAGACAGATAGAAATTCCTGAACTAATTAGTACGAACCACCTTAACCATGAAGAAAAATTTAAAATAATACAGCTTTGCAAGAAATACAAGGATGTTTTTTATAACGAGGAATGTGATTTGACATTTACAAATGCAGTAAAACACAGTATTGGAACCAAAGATGAAGACCCTATTTACATTAAGCAATTTAGATATACTTACAACTTAAAACAAGAAATTCAATTACAAATTAACAAATTACTAGAAAACAAAATTATTAAACCATCAATAAATATCTCCGTACAGCTCACCAGTTTGGATAGTATCAAAGAAAATGGACGCATCTGGTAAGAGAAAATGGCGTTTAGTAATAGATTACCGAAGACTAAACGAGAAAACAATAGAGGATAAATACCCACTGCCACGCATAGAAGAAATATTGGACAACCTAGGCAAATGTACTTATTTTTCAACTCTTGATCTAGCTCAAGGCTTCCATCAGATTGAAATGGATCAAAATTCGATTGAAAAAACAGCATTCTCAGTAAGCAATGGCCACTATGAATATGTACGTATGCTATTTGGTTTGAAAAATGCCCCTGAAACTTTCCAGAGAGTAATGAATAATGTACTGCGAGAATACCTGCATAAATTTTGTTTTGTGTACAAGAATGACGTAGTTATATTTTCTAAGTCACTTTACGAACATCTTATCCACCACAGCCTTATATTTTCAAAATTTCGCGAGTTTAATTTAAAAGTACAGTTCGATAAATCCGAATTTTTACGAAAAGAAGTAGCTTTTCTTGGACACGTTATCACACCCGAAGCTATGAAACCTAATCCTTCAAAAATCTAAGCCGTTATAAAATACCCAATACCAAAGACAACGAAAGAAATAAAATTATTCTTAGGACTTGTCGGATACTACCGAAGGTTCATAAATAATTTCATTAAAATCACAGCACCCATAACCAAATGTTCAAGGAAAGGTTCTAAAATTGACATTAGTAACCCAGAATACAGCGAAGCATTTTTACATTGCAAAGAACTGTTAAGCCCGCTACTCACTATGCGCGATGCGATTTGTTGGTGCGATTTGTTGATGCAGTTCGCTCAATTTGGCGATTCGGCAAAACAACGCACTTGCTCTACTCATAGTGCGCCGTTGCTATGCCAGTTCGATTCGTCTGCATTTGCGCCAATAGAGGCAAGTCAGTTGATAAAATGGATTCCGAAGAAGAGATGCTTTTATTAAATCTTGCTGCGGCATATGCATGCTTTGTGGTAGTTTCTTGTGAAAAGAAGAAGAAGAAAAAGAGAAGATGGTGGGTACAGTCTTTGTACAAAAGTAGGTCGAGGTAAGTATAGGTATATAACCTAATTATTTTTTATACTCATGCAAAGCAAGCAAAGCAAGGAGACATCATTGATACCATTAAATGATTTTAGGTATAGCACCACAAACATGATTGCGGATATGCTGAAGGAACCGTCTGGAAAGTTTCACAATTTCTGCAGAATGAGTTATGAAGATTTCGAACTGTTGTTGAATACCATCGATGAACGTATACGGAAAAAGGACACATCGTTTTGATCTTCCATACCAGCAAAAGAACGATTAGCAGTAACTTTGAGATTTTTGGCATCAGGCGATTCGTACCAAAGCTTAAGTTACCTTTGCAAAATTTCCCCGCAAATAATATCGGTAATCATCATGGAAGTATGCGACGCCCTGATCATGGCACTCTCTGAACATTTAAAGGTGAGTATTAACATTTAAAGCGCACCTACGACAAGTAGACGTAAAAGAAATATAATATTTATTCTGTAAACAAACACAAAGCATTATACAAATTCTTCAAAACATTAAGTATGTATAATAAAAAAATCTTTAAAAGCTTGGGAACTATTGAGTCCAGTCTGGTTCTGATGTTTCTGTGTCTTCACTTGCCACTGAATATTGCTGGGCAGGGGTCTCGGTAGCCGTTGCTGTGTGTGATGGTATGTTTGGTTGTGCCAGCAAATGCAAGGGCGGAATTAATTGTGACTGGGATGTGTCGTTTACTGAATAAGGAGATTGCATATTTGACCGGAAACTTGTGTGAGGTTGTTGTTGATAAACATTAGATTGGGAATATTGATAATCCGCAGAACTAGGAGAAACCAGGGGTGATCGAATAGAATAAGGTGATTGAGTACCTTGCGAGTTTGGTGACTGTGACATTGGTGAACTAAAGGTTAGTTCAAACAATACATTGTGCAGTCTGTGCATAGCAAGTTGTCGCGTTCGTTCATCTAATTTTCTTAATTTCATGGCAATCAATTCGCCGTGTATGGTGCACTCATCTCGGGCCGCATTGCTAGCAGTTCTTGTTACTATTTGATTTTTGATAGCCTTAAGTTCTTGAAATGCCTAATCTGCACGATCTTGCTGTTTACGAGGTCGTTTCAAATTTCTTGTTTCGGATCGTTGCTGACATGAAGCTGTCGTTCGTGTCCTTGGGTCTAGTTCAGTTACATCTGAATCGCGTGTTTCGGGATCGTTGTTTTCCTCTACATCAGAATTATCCTCGATTTGTTTGGGCTTTCCACTATTTTCCAAATTATCCTACAACAAAAATTATATTTGTTGCAGACACCACAATCGCCCGTACAATGGAGCAGAATAGCCCGAGCATTTGAGGAACGTTGGAATTTTCCGCATTGTTGCGGTGCTATCGATGGGAAACATGTTGTTTTACAAGCACCCATAAACAGTGGCAGCGAATACTTTAATTATAAGTCTACATTTAGTATAGTTTTAATGGCATTGTCCGATGCTGATTACTGTTTAACGTATGTTAACATTGGATCTCCAGGCAGAATGTCTGATGGAGGAGTATGCAACAACTGTAAATTGTCCGAACATATGGAAAATGGTAGCCTTAATTTTCCACCTGATGATGTTATAGCTGGTACAACTGAACCCCTACCTTATGTAATAGTGGGCGACAATGCATTTCCATTAAAACCAAATATAATGGTGCCTTATCCGAGGATGCACGACAAAGGATCACCGAAAAGAGTGTTTAATTACCGCCTTTCTAGAGCGCGTAGAATTATTGAAAATGTTTTTGGCATTATGAGTTCAGTGTTTCGCGTGTTTAGACGTCCTCTTCTGGTATGCCCAGGGAAAGCAACTACAATTGTAAAAACATGTGTGCTTTTACATAATTTTTTACGAAGAAGCGAGACTTCGCGTACAAGTTATACACCCATTGGAACATTTGACGAGGAGGATGTAGATGGCAACTTTGTAGAGGGATCATGGAGAAGTGATAATGAAGGGATGACATCGTTTCTACCGATACGTAGGATTCCTAGACGACCTCGTGGTGGCGCAGAAAAAGTTCGTCTCGATTTTGCATACTACTTTTCGACTACTGGCCGCGTTTCGTGGCAGAACGAATACTAATTTAACACATTACCTTCTACTTTACTTTCTATTGTAATAAATATATAATTATAAAGTACCCGCTTCATTATTGTTAATTTATTTTTGCTTACCAATATGTCGAAGGTTCCTTTCGGAGTGTATATTCCGTGTAAAAATTCATCTAAAATTGAATAGGGGGGCCATGAAGGTTTATAAATATCATCAGTTCCGGCACCCGATTTTTGGCTGCAGGCAACTTTCCTCCTGTAGTTGCGGTAAGTTTGAAAAATAGTTTCTTTCTTCTTTTTCAGCTCGTCTACACCAATTCCCATTTCTGCAGATATTGTTTGGAACGCATCATGTACTTTATTGCGATTTTTTTTGTTCTTATCACGCGGATTCCACAAACACGTTTGGGCCTGTATTTTCTTTACAAAATTTAATACGACATCGTCCGTCCACTCCATCGTGTGTCAATTTCTCATTTGAACTGATGTGATTGTACGTGTTCCGAGCGAACGGAACGGCAAATCGACGAACTAGTGTATTCGTCGGTGCAATTCGCCGATGCGTTTTCTTTGATGATTCGCCCAAAAACCGACTTCCCGCCGAATCGCCGCACAACGAACCCCATCGACGAAACGCATAATACTCACTATGCGAAGATTTGCGAATCGTCGCATCAAACCGCCACACCAACGCATAGTGAGTAGCGGGCTTTAATTATTAACGCACCAATACTAACCTACCCAGATTTTACCAAGCCGTTTAAATTAACCACCGATGCATCTAATGTCGCCATAGGCGGAGTGTTAACGCAAGATAACAAACCTATAGGTTATTACTCCAGAACATTAAATAGTGCTGAAGGAAAGTATTCCACAATTGAGAAAGAATTATTAGCAATAATAGACTGCACAAAACATTACAGACCTTATCTTTTTGGCAGAAAATTTATTATAGAAACAGACCACAACCGTTTGGTATGGTCAGACAAATTAAAAGAACCGAACTCTAGACTAATTAGATGGAAATTGAAGCTAAGTGAATACGACTATGAAATTTCGTAGCTGATGCATTATCGCGAATCGAAATTAACAAAAGAGAAATTGATGCACTTTCTACAACAGCTCAAATAGATGACTGAAATAATTACAGCGGAAGAAATGGAGGGTTTATTACCTTTTAAACGATAATTCTGAAGATCTACCCCAGCTTTCTCAGCAGGAAATGGATCAGATCCTACAAATGCTCGATACACCAGAACAACCAGCAGAAGCTAGAGAAAGTCCAGATACAATTCACAGCATCAATGATAACGATGATGGTATCAATAACAGAGAGCTCAATTAATAATTTTTCAAATAGACTAATAGTAAAATATGGCAACCAATTTGATATAAAATTTACAAGACCTTTCAAGAAAAATGATTATATGGTAAGTATTAGGAAACAGAATATCGAAGGGGATTCCATTAGAACTTTACGCGAAATAATAAAACCCAATGCTATCTTTTGTATTTGCTTTAAAGACAAAGCCATTGAAATACCATTCCTTAGAGTATGCAAAACATTTTTAAATCAGGGTATTAAAATAATAAAATCAAACCTTTGCTGCAAAGACATAATTAAAAAAGACGAACAAAATCGCATTATAGATTATTACCACGGAAATAATCACAGTGGAATACATGAAACTTACATCCACCTTAAACAAAAACACTTTTGGCCTAACATGAAACAGATGATAACCGAAATAATTAATTCATGCGAATTATGTCTTCAAGCTAAATACGAACGAAACCCATATAACATTGCATTTTCAAGACCACTAATAGCTTAAAAGCCTTTTGAAATACTTCATGTAGATACATTTTCTTTTGATAAATGTAAATTTTTAACAATCATTGATTTATTTTCTAAATATGCACAAGCTTATCAGATATCAGACACAACAGGTATTACCATACTAAATAAACTAAGACATTATTGCTCTCACCATAATAAATTAACCTAATAAAATAGTTTTTGACGAAGGAACGGAATTTAAAAAGAGAACAGTACAAGAATTTTGCAAATTAATGAATATTCAATCACACGATACCACAACTAATAATCCCAATTCAAACTCACCTATAGCGAGGTTTCATTCAACATTAATAGAAAAATTACGTATTGCTAAATTAAGAAATCCTCATGAATCACCTGCAAACTTAGTGATATTAACTATTTATTTCAATAACTTTATTTACAGAAAACTAACTATTATAATAAACATTAATTGAAATTCTCATGGCGTCTTCACAGTCCACACCCTTCTTGTTTCGTCTCTTGATCACTACTCTTGTTGTCGTTCCTTTGATACCAACGCCCTCTGTCAAACAATGAACATCAACAAACAAACGCGTCGGTATACAGGAACCTCACAATATACAGAAATTTATAATAACCGGTCATTCTGACATTTTGTTTGACCTCAAACAAATAAACATATCTGAATAATGAAACTTAAAATAATTCTCAAGTAGAAACTAACACTCACAAACCACATTAACTCATTCACCAATATTCTACTTCATAATCTTGAAAGTGTTTTGGTTTCTTCGGCTGTCTTCTCGGTCTGTCACTTCTACAAACTTTTTCTTCTTCTGGATCACTGTGTTGTTCATCTAGTTCTTCCCCGTCCGGTATATAATTTGATCCTTCGGATTCCTCTTGTGAATCATAGTTCACCAACTCGGCTATTTCTTGCGGTCCTTCGTCTGGTAACTCTTGCAAATCCTCCTCGTTTTCACTTTCTGCATCTGACACCTCTTCATCTTCTACCGCATTACGATAAATTTTCAAGTGCGAAATGTGTGCATTCCCTATGTAATGTCGACCTGCTTTGTCTTTATCTAAATCCTCTAACCGATATATGTCTTTTCCGATGTCCTTAACCACAACTAAGGGCCCTCGATACTTTGTCTGTAGTTTTGTTGATTCACCTGTAGCCTCTGGAGCTCGTTTCATTAGAACAATGTCGCCAACCTTGTACTTATCTATATATCTTCTTTTATCATACCTTCGCTTGTATTCTTCTTGTGCCGTAAGCACATTTTCCCGTATTTCTTGACGTATATTTTCTGGCTCAGTATAATCTGTTCCTCCAACTAAATTTGCAAATTTTGAATCTTCAAATCTTGGGGTGTATCCGTACAAACTTTTAAAAGCTGATTTCCCCGTAGTCTTATTAATTGCGATGTTCAAATACCTTTCTACATCCTTCACATTTTTATCCCAAGATTCTTCTCTTTCCATTGATGTGGTAATAACAGGTAATAAGGTATCGTTCACTCTCTCAACTTGGCCATTGGCCTGCGGCCATCGAGTAGCTATTTTATTATGTAATATGCCTCTATCGTCACAAAATTTTGTGAAGTCCTCTGCCGTGAAACAGGTGCCTCGGTCTGTTACGAGGACCTTCGGAGCCCCATACTTATTTATAAAGTGCTGCAACATTTTTATGGTTTCTAGGCTGGAAGTCGACTTGACTGGATAAAGATTAACAAATTTCGTTAAAGAGTCGATAATTACTAGAACATGTGAATTTCCTTTTTCACTTTTGACAAAGGGACCAACATGGTCCACGTGGATTCTCTCCATTGGTCTTTTCGGCGGTGGGATAGGATGGAGGACCCCTGGACGTTTTCCCCTGGGTATCTTCTGAAACAGACAATCGAAACATCCATTAATATGTCTACGAACATATTTTCTGAGCCCCCTGAACCAATATGTTTCTAAAATCATCGCCACTGTTCTGTCCACTGAAAAATGACCCCTCATGTTATGATACTGGATCACGGTTGCTTTCCTCATTCCATCAGGTATTACATACAACCACTTTTCTTCACCATTTACCTTCACCTTACGATACAGTCGTCCCGAATCAAGTTTGTAGCCCTTGGATCTATTTCTTTCTTCGTTTGTCTTTTCTCGGTCATCCTTCTTCAGTATTCTAATTAATTCTTTTAAGTTATCATCACTTTGTTGAATCATGAGAATTCTATCCTCTTCACTGATAACTAGAAAAATTCTCTTCTCATAAATTTCATCCATTATTCCCTTTTCGCTGGACTCCTCTGTCGCAGCTCGACTTAAGCTGTCTACATGGCACATTTTCTCCCCGGGTCTGTAACGTATTTCCATATCATATTCTGCTAGTGTCGCATACCATCTGGCTATTTGAGAATTTATAGTTCTTTTAGCATTTAAATAAACCAAAGCTTGACAGTCACTTACAACTGTAAATTTGATTCCCAATAACAAGTGTCTCAAACGTTCTACACAAAACAATATTGCTAAAAGTTCAAGTTTTGATGAGTGATATCTCTTCTCAACATCATTAGTCTTTTTCGACACACAATAAACCATGTGAAGTTTCTCATCTGGCCCAGCTTGTAACAGAATCCCGGCCACTCCTAAACTTGATGCATCACAATGCAGTTCAGTTCTCGCCTTTGGGTTATAAAGTTGAAGTACGGGTGTTTCTTGAAGGAGAGATTTCATTTTGATAAAAGCAGCTTCCTCATCTTCTTTCCATCTGAATTCGCACGTCTTCCTGGTCAGATCAGTTAATGGTCGGGCAATTAACGCATACTTATGTATGAATCTTCGGAAAAACCCGGTGAGACCTAAAAATCTTTTTACTTCGGTTTTATTTGAAGGTGCGGGAAACTCCTCTATAGCATGCAGTTTTGATATTCCTGGACGTATACCATCACCTGATAGTTCATAACCCAAATGTCTCACGCTGGAACTAACAAAAATGCATTTATCTAGGTTCAGAGTTAATTTGGCAGTTCGCAAAGCTCTCAACACTAAATCAAGTCTATAACACAAATCGTTAAAGTCTCTTGCAGGGATCAAAATATCGTCCAGGTAAGACACTACTAATTTATTTCGCAAATCTCCTAAAACTAGAACCATTAATTTGGAAAATTCATAAGGAGCATTTTTAAGACCATAGCAAAGTCTATTAAACTCGGCTGCACCATCAGGTGTTACAAACGCCGTCTTATATTTGGACTCCTCCTTTAATGGAACCTGCAAATATCCTGACATTAGATCAAGTGTACAAAACAGTTGACACCCTGACAAAATCTCAAAACAGTCATCTAAAAATGCAAACGGAAAGTTTCTCGAAACAGTTTGATTATTTAGACGCCTAAAATCAATTACTAGTCTTTTATCACCATTACTTTTTGGCACTAAAAGCACCGGCGAAGCATACGGAGAATTAGTGTCTCGAATAATACCGCAATCAAACCATGATTTTAAAATTTTACGAATTGTCTCTCGTTCATCCTGCGTGGTACGATAGGGTTTACACCTTATGGGTACGTTATTGTCTTCTATGCTCACTTCCATTAAATCGGTGCATCCAAGTTCACTCAAGTTCATTGCGAAGCAATCGCGGTACTCATTCAATAAATTCAGCAACTTGTCACTTTCATATTCACTTAAGGGATTCTTAACGGTTAGCATATTCCTAGAGATGGGAACCTTAGTCTTCATTCCACCTTTTCTTTGAGTCTCCTCCTCTTTTCTTGTTTTTCTTAGTTCTCCTATCTTATCACCTTTCTTCATAACTATATCAGCCTGAGGTACAACACGTAAAATTTGTTCTTCCTTTTCCACTACTAATTGTAAAAAGTTGATCTGTCCCTTCTGTAAAATCGTATCTTCTTGCACTATGACACCCTTCTTCCTTGTTTCATTTTCTACTACTAGATCTTTAAAAGGATCCTCATTTCTATATCCAAGCACAAAATTATTGTCAAGCCTCACATAGGCTAAATTCGGTAATTCTGTAAATGACCTGCCCACCAATATATCCATAGGTTGACAGTCGTCCGGTACCACCAAAACTTCAACATCTGCCTCTACTGCATCCACTGTTAATTTTATTTGGGTTGTCCAGTTGCATGTAGTGGCTCCATCTCTACCAAACCCACATAACTTTTGTTCAGTCGGCACACAAGACAATTTATTCTTCTTAACTATTGTTTCTTTCAACGTACAAACCCCACTCCCTGGGTCAATAAAACCAGTCACCTCTATGCTGTCGTTTATTAACATACCACGTATAAGTTTCTTCCCTGTTTGCTCAGTATTTACATTTTCTACAACCATCTGGGTTGGAGATATCTCCCCTTTAACATCCCTTTTCAACGGACAGTCTCTGGAATAATGACCTTGCTGTTTGCAGCTATAGCAATACAAAGATGAGCTTCTTTCAGTATTTTTCTGGTTGCAATATTTCGATACATGCCCATACTTCTTACAAATAAAACAAAGTGGTCGATCTTGAGCATCGCGAGCGGGTAAACGCCTGGGTTGTTCCATTTCTACTTTTACTGAAGGTTTCTTATCCATCCTTACTTGTCTCCAGTTTTCTCCTCTTTCCGATCTAATTCTTTCAACTCTTGCACGTTCTACAGTTTCATATTGTTGAATATCTCGCAGTAACTCATCGACATCTATATGGGATCTTGCTAATAGGGTGGTACACAAATTCTTGTCATATAAGCCGATTAAGATTTGTTGTTTTGTTTCTACAAAATTTAGATTCAATTGTTTGCACAAAAGGTGTTTTGCATGAAAATATTCATTTAAATCTTCACCCCTCCTCTGTATTTTCTCTGTCATACGCTTCCACTTACTTGGTAGGCCTTCTTCTGTACAAAAGGATTTTTTAAAAGACTCTTCAAATTGTGAAAAATTAAATATTTCATCCGCTCTTGCCAACCACCATTTCAAGGCACCACCTTTTAAATTTGATCTTGCCGTCTCCAGCGTAAAAGCTTCCGGCCATTTGTGAAGAACTGCCATACTATTTATTTTCTCTAACCAAAACTTTGCTTTAACAGTGTCATTATCTCTACCATCAAACGTTTCTATATTTTTAGTCAAATCTGGCATAATCTGAAAATTGGAAAAAGTTTCAGTTGTTGCAGGGCTGCTGGTGTTGTGAGTTTTTGCATTAATCTTTCTAATAACTCATCCCTTCGTTTGTTATCTTCGATCATCATTTTAAAAAGGTTTTCCATATTTCCTTCGGGTTTAACCCCACTGGCTTGTTCCAATTCACTTCTGGCTTCTTCTTCTCTTTGACTTACTGCCACCCTTCCGATATTTCGCTGAAAAACTTCGAAAACATCGTCTTGCAGTTCAGTTCTTTAGTTTTCGTTTGACATATCAACACAACTTCCACTCCGGTTCCGGCTACTGTAAGTTTTGCTCTCCTCTTTCTTAACTTCCCGCCGACTCAATCACCCAATCACAATTCTTCTCGTCTGGCACGTGCGCACTTGTTCAACTATGGCTTCCTTGGATTTTTTTTTGTTTTCTTTACACAACTTTATGCTGCTCTTCTTACCTCCAACACGGGTTTCTTTTCACAATCCCACTTCTGAGATCTTAACTATTTATTTCAATAACTTTATTTACAGAAAACTAACTATTATAATAAACATTAATTGAAATTCTCATGGCGTCTTCACAGTCTACACCCTTCTTGTTTCGTCTCTTGATCACTACTCTTGTTGTCGTTCCTTTGATACCAACGCCCTCTGTCAAACAATGAACATCAACAAACAAACGCGTCGGTATACAGGAACCTCACAATATACAGAAATTTATAATAGTAATATCTATAATTTTAATATACAATCAATCTACAACTGGATTTTCACCTTTCGATTTACTCTATGGACCTTATGATAAAGCTCATGAGGTTAACCTAGATTTAACTACCTATGAAAAAAACAATGAAAATAGAAAAAACGAAATCCTCCCCTTTTTCGAACAAATTCACGAAAAAATGTTACAAAAAGGAACCCACCGTTTAGAAAAAACTAATTTAAATAAGGAAAGTTAAGTAATTATAAATCAACCAGTAGTTTATGCAAAAAGAAATAAGCCAAGAAAAACAGACCCTATTTATGATAAAATAACTGTAGAGGAACAAGTAGGAAATAAGTAATTGGAAAAGGGATGTTACGGTTTCAATTTGTTTTAGCATCAGAATATATAAGAACTGAAAGTCTATCGAGTTTTCGTTTGCAATTATTTTATTCTTTCATTTTACATAATTTACCCTTAAAGTTTACAAAATTTTTGATACAATTTCACTTCTAGTGTCCTCTCGCGACAATTTAAAAAAAATACTTAAAAAAACAGTAGGCTTTATTATAATTTGAATTTTCAGATTCATTTCCCTATAGTAGGCTTTATTCAATTTCTTATACTCGTAGTAGGCTCGACCAATATTACTGCCTGTCAGGTCACCGTTGTTAAAGAAAATAAATAAGTTTTGTTTTTGGGGATTGTTGTGTGTATCGCGTGAGTGAGGAATGCACAATAATTTTGTTAAGACTTTATTTAGTCATCCTGAATTGAATCGGGGATTATTTTGGGCATTCCATTGAAAATTCAGTCTTGTAGTGTTTCCGAGGAATTAGGGAACTGAATTTTTATACCCATTTTGGGGATTATTTCTCTCCACCTTACATATAGTACCCGTGAAGTCGGACATCGGACTCGCGAAAGTTGGCCCTCCACATATCAGGGCTAGAAGCTAGAACTACCAGATAATAGAATTTCCAGTTAGAACTACCCGGTAATAGAATTACCGTAACAGCCGTATCCAGTCTCAGCCTACCGTACCGTACCTTCACCTTACTTGGAATTAGAAATATAGCATCATCAGGTCAGCTGTTTTTGTCATTTGACATACAAATTTGTTTTGTTGCATTTTTTTTTTCATATCGTGAACTAATTTGTTTAAAATTTTGATTATTTGTTGGGAATTCTTCACATCCATTTTGTGTCGTTTCTCTTGTAGCTTTTGTATTTGGTGCGTGAAGAATTCTCACTGATGAAGCAAATTAGTTTTATTTTTAGTTTATTTCTTGCCTTTATCTCATAATTATTAATTTATAAAATAACTTTGGATTTGACTATTGTTTTGATTTAAATTTTGCATTTGACATTTGTTTTATTAGTTGGTTTATTAGCTCGTTAAAATTCTGTGATTTGTATCTGATTTGCACATCGGAGTTTAGTATAAAACTCTCATCCACGCTTGCGCAACACGGGCGCTTATTTTTTTGGTTTTGTAAGAACTCTTCTTACATTTTGCGTCCGCTCCTGGCCAGTCGCGGTGCGTTTTCTGTCTTAGACCTTGCGTCGCGAGTTGCGTAACGTTGTTTTATTTTTTTTTGATTGTCCAGATTGTTCATTTAGTTTAATTATATTTATCTATTAAGTTTTAGTTTAATTTATTATTCTTTTGTTACTCATTATTATTTGATCATAAATTTTCTTCGTAAAAAAATTAAAATCTAGTTTATTTTAATTGTTTGTGAATCTACCCCCTTTACTTTCGACATGCCCTGTGGTGGGTTTGGGGTATTTGTTTATGTGAGGCTATAACCCTCCTGGCGCCCATTAAAAATAAAATAAATATTTCTGTTAGAACCGCACGCCATCTCCATCTGTGCTGCCGGAGCCTCGCGTTTTTGACACCTTTTTTTATATCAAGGGTTTTAGGTAGTGAACGCGTGTAACAATTTGGCGCCCAATCGTGGGGCCGACGCTTCATTTTATTTAGCGTCTTTATTTAGATATTTCTTTTGTTAAGTAGGTAGGCTTTGTCAAATCCATAAAATGAGTGGTAAATTAGATTGCGATCGTTTACAAAAAGATGAGCTCACTTATGAGTTAAAGATTAGAGGGTTTACAGAAGTTGGTACAGTGCAGGAAATGCGTAGTTATTTGCGGAAAATTTTGAAATTAGAGCAAGAAGGTCAGGCATTGACTTACCCAGAGTATGATTTAAAATGTGAAGATGAATTTAAGATTATTGAAGATAAAATAGCGGAAACACATGCGTTAGTTGAAGGTCTCATTACCTCTGAAAAAAGCGGTCCATATAAGAAGATAGAAACAAAAATTGTACATGTGTTAAAAAGGCTAGATCGGACAGTTGGAAAAGATAGTGAAACTAAAAAGAAAAGAAAGGAATTGTTTGGAAGTATTTTTAATCTCTCGTCAGTCTTTGAAGAAAAAGTGAAACAACTCTCCAACGAAGATGTTTCTGTACTGGATGTTAGCGTCTTGCGAGAATCCATCGACAATGATGAAGAACCTGTTGACACAAGTTTACAGTCCACTAATTCTCCTAAATTAGGTTCTTTGAACGTGAAATCGATTCCTGTTTTGAAATGGAACATAAGCTTCTCAGGTGATTTGAAAGAAATGTCCGTCTCTGCTTTTTTGGAAAGAATTGATGAATTGTGTATAGCACGACGTGTGTCGAAAGCTGAATTATTCGATTCCGCTTTAGATTTATTTAAAGGTCAAGCACTAATATGGTTTCGAGCGAACAAAAAAAATTTCAGGGATTGGGATTCGCTAGCCAGAGAAATGAAAGATCAGTTTCAGCCCCATGATTATGACGATCGATTATTTGAAGAAATAAAACGAAGAACGCAAGGAGATGATGAACCCATAGGAATTTATTTAGCAGTCATGACAAATTTGTTTTCCAGAATGACTTTGAAAGTACCGGAATCTACGCAACTTAAAATTTTATTGAAGAATATAAATCCATTTTTCCAATTTCATTTAGGACTTACCGAAATCAACACCATAGATGATTTAAAGAAGATGTGTACTAAGTTAGAAGCCAAGAAACGAATTGTGGAAAATTTTTCCCGTCCGTCAAGAAGAAAACATGATTTAGAACCTGATTTGGCATACGTGAGTTCGGTGCAAAATAACGCTTGTAGTGTAGTTACATCAGCTAAAGTTAGAGTGACTTCAGTTAAATGTTGGAATTGTGACAAAGTAGGACATCGTGCAGTGGATTGTGAAATGCCTAAAAATAAACATTGTTATAAATGCGGAGAACCAAACGTTACTGTGCGGACATGCAAAAAATGTGCTTCTCATTCGGGAAACGCAGGATTGAGTCACTAGATGGTAGTGCAGTCGGCTCAGTTTCGGAAACTACCTTAAAAGAATACAAGCAGAAAGTTATTTTGGATTTTATTCTTTCGCAAACCGAAAATGACCAACGACCTTATCTAGAAGTATTTGTGTTTGATAAGAAAATTACTGGATTATTGGATTCTGGAGCAAGTCGAACAATCATAGGAAAATCTGGTTGGAAAATTTTAAAAGATCTTGATTTACAGTTCGATGAGTTAGATTCGCCCTCATGCACCGTTGCCAATGGAGAATCTTGTAGAAGTATCGGTACTGTTACTGTTCCCATAAGATTAATTGATAAAGTTAAATTAATAAATATTTTAGTGGTACCTGATCTCGAACATACTTTAATTTTGGGTTTAGATTTTTGGAAAGTTCTGGAGATAATTCCAGATTTGAGTAGAAATGAATGGAAATTTTCAGAGACAATTTGTGATGTCTCAACAATAGACTTTATCGTTTCTAAGTCGGAACTAACTGTTGATCAACAAATCATGTTGAAAGAATTTGTAGATAATAAATTTGAAATGATGAGCAAGTCCTTAGGTTGTACTAATTTGATCGAATACGAAATAGTAACGGATTCACCGGCCATCAAACAAAGGTATTATCCTGTATCACCGGTAGTGCAAAAACATATAGATGAGGAACTCAATAAAATGTTAGAACTGGGCGTAATCGAAAGATCTAATAGCTCGTGGTCGTCGCCCATATTGCTTGTACCGAAGAAAGAAGGAGGTTATAGGTTCTGCGTAGACTTCAGAAAGCTAAATAATGTAACAAAAAAGGATGCATACCCCATTCCATACGTGTCATCTATTTTGGATCGATTGAAAGGTGCGAAATATTTAAGTTCTATCGATATAAAAACAGCTTACTGGCAAGTACCAATGAAAGAATCAAGTAGGGAATATACAGCGTTTACAATCCCAGGGAGAGGATTGTATCATTTTAGAAGAATGCCTTTTGGCCTTTGTAATGCTCCTGCGGCATGGCAAAGATTAATGGATAAAGTAATTGGCGCGGATTTAGAACCATATGCATTCGTATACTTAGACGATGTGATTATCATAGCACCAACATTCGAAAAACACATGGAGATTTTAATTGAAATCTTTAATCGTCTTTTTGCTGCTGGTTTAACAGTTAGCGCTGAAAAGTGTCATTTTTGCAAACCTGAATTGAAATATTTAGGATATGTTGTAGATAAACAAGGCTTAAGGGTAAATCCAGAAAAGGTTCAAGCCATATTGAAAATTCCTGTTCCTAAAAATGTGAAGCAAATAAGAAGTTTAATTGGAGTTGCATCATGGTATAGACGTTTTGTACCACACTTTTCGACCGTCATAGCTCCCTTGTGTAATTTGTCGAAAAAGAAACATAAATTCAATTGGACATCCGAGTGTGATAGTGCTTTTAAGACCATTAAAGAATATCTTATATCAGCCCCAATTTTACATTGTCCGGACTTCAGTAAACCATTTACTGTTCAAGCCGATGCTAGTGCATTTGGATTAGGTGCCGTCTTAAGTCAAGAATTTCCAGATGGTGAACGAGTAGTTTGTTTTCTGAGTAGATCATTAACGAAACAAGAACGACAGTACAGTACTACGGAACGTGAATGTTTAGGCGTATTGTGGGCACTTGAAAAACTACGGCCATATTTGGAAGGCTCAGAATTTACGGTGATAACAGACCATCACTCGCTAATTTGGTTAAACAATTTAAAAGATCCTTGCGGAAGACTTTGTCGATGGGCTGTGCGATTGCAACAATATAATTTTAAAATTATTCATCGCAAAGGAAAAGAACATATTGTGCCGGATTTATTATCTAGGTCGGTCCCTATCTTGAATGCTGTTACCTTGGAGAAGAACCGAGAAGTTTTTGATTTTGATGCGGATAAAATTAAAGATCGATGGTATTTGAAGTTAAAATCGATGATCATTAAAGACCCTATACTATACAAACAGTGGCGACTTGAAAATGGCAAGATTTATAAATATGTGCGTTGCAAAATACCCGAACTTAGTGACGACAAAGATTACTGGAAAATAGTGATTCCTAAAGAAAATCGTTTCTCTATTATAAAGGATATTCATTGTGATCCTACAACTGGACACCCAGGAGTATTCAAAACTTATCATAAGCTATGTCAGTATTTCTTTTGGCCAAAGATGAAATCGGATGTGATCAAATATGTTAGAAACTGTGAAACTTGCATAGCTCACAAATCGGTTCAGAATAGACCACCTGGTTTTATGGGAAAACGACCTAATATTTCTCAGCCCTTTCAATTGTTAAGTACTGATATTATTGGACCTTTGCCGAGATCCACTAAGGGATATGTATATATTCTCGTTGTTTGTGATTATTTTAGTAAATTTGTTTTAACTTTTCCATTGAGGTCAGCCACCTCTAAAGCAATATGTCAACACATTGAAAATGATGTATTTCTGTTGTTTGGAGTTCCACAATATATCATTACCGATAACGGAACGCAATTTAAAAGTAAAGATTTTGTTAACTTGTGCTCTAAATATAATTCGACTATAATGTTTAATGCTTTGTACCATCCCCAAAATAATCCTACAGAACGAGTTAATCGTGTAGTAAAAACTATGCTTGCGTCATATGTTGAAGAGAATCAACGCCATTGGGATCTATACTTACCTTCTGTTACTTGCGCTATTCGAACTCTGGTCCATGAAGTTACAGGGTATACGCCTTATTATGTAATGTTTGGAAGAGAACACCTGATTAATGGAAGGACTTTTGCGATTGGTAATATCCCGAACGCCGCCGACATTGAAATTGATCGTTCTGATAATCGTATTAATCGAGAAAATGGTTTTATCAAATTGTTTGAAGATATTAAAACTCGTCTTGCTAAGGCTTATGTTAAAAGTTCGTATAGATACAATTTACGTCGACGACCTGTAGAGTATGTAATTGGTCAAATCGTTTGGCGTAAGAACTACGCTCTCTCTAGTAAAGTAAATTATTTTGCTGCGAAATTGAGCCCCCAATATGTAGGACCCTTCAAGATTAAAAAGAAACTCGGTTCATGTACGTATGAACTTACTGATGAAGCAGGTGTGGAATCTAAAGGCATTTGGCATGTCAAGGATTTACGTACTGGTGGCGATGAAAAGTTTGAATAACTTTTAATTTGGTGAGGGGGGAATTGTTACGGTTTCAATTTGTTTTAGCATCAGAATATATAAGAACTGAAAGTCTATCGAGTTTTCGTTTGCAATTATTTTATTCTTTCATTTTACATAATTTACCCTTAAAGTTTACAAAATTTTTGATACAATTTCACTTCTAGTGTCCTCTCGCGACAATTTAAAAAAAATACTTAAAAAAACAGTAGGCTTTATTATAATTTGAATTTTCAGATTCATTTCCCTATAGTAGGCTTTATTCAATTTCTTATACTCGTAGTAGGCTCGACCAATATTACTGCCTGTCAGGTCACCGTTGTTAAAGAAAATAAATAAGTTTTGTTTTTGGGGATTGTTGTGTGTATCGCGTGAGTGAGGAATGCACAATAATTTTGTTAAGACTTTATTTAGTCATCCTGAATTGAATCGGGGATTATTTTGGGCATTCCATTGAAAATTCAGTCTTGTAGTGTTTCCGA
Source organism: Xestobium rufovillosum (assembly GCA_963966045.1). NCBI lineage: Eukaryota > Metazoa > Arthropoda > Insecta > Coleoptera > Ptinidae > Xestobium > Xestobium rufovillosum. The sequence continues at coordinate 14,043,222 of OZ014493.1, read as the reverse complement.
GGAATTAGGGAACTGAATTTTTATACCCATTTTGGGGATTATTTCTCTCCACCTTACATATAGCACCCGTGAAGTCGGACATCGGACTCGCGAAAGTTGGCCCTCCACATATCAGGGCTAGAAGCTAGAACTACCAGATAATAGAATTTCCAGTTAGAACTACCCGGTAATAGAATTACCGTAACAGCCGTATCCAGTCTCAGCCTACCGTACCGTACCTTCACCTTACTTGGAATTAGAAATATAGCATCATCAGGTCAGCTGTTTTTGTCATTTGACATACAAATTTGTTTTGTTGCATTTTTTTTTTCATATCGTGAACTAATTTGTTTAAAATTTTGATTATTTGTTGGGAATTCTTCACATCCATTTTGTGTCGTTTCTCTTGTAGCTTTTGTATTTGGTGCGTGAAGAATTCTCACTGATGAAGCAAATTAGTTTTATTTTTAGTTTATTTCTTGCCTTTATCTCATAATTATTAATTTATAAAATAACTTTGGATTTGACTATTGTTTTGATTTAAATTTTGCATTTGACATTTGTTTTATTAGTTGGTTTATTAGCTCGTTAAAATTCTGTGATTTGTATCTGATTTGCACATCGGAGTTTAGTATAAAACTCTCATCCACGCTTGCGCAACACGGGCGCTTATTTTTTTGGTTTTGTAAGAACTCTTCTTACATTTTGCGTCCGCTCCTGGCCAGTCGCGGTGCGTTTTCTGTCTTAGACCTTGCGTCGCGAGTTGCGTAACGTTGTTTTATTTTTTTTTGATTGTCCAGATTGTTCATTTAGTTTAATTATATTTATCTATTAAGTTTTAGTTTAATTTATTATTCTTTTGTTACTCATTATTATTTGATCATAAATTTTCTTTGTAAAAAAATTAAAATCTAGTTTATTTTAATTGTTTGTGAATCTACCCCCTTTACTTTCGACATGCCCTGTGGTGGGTTTGGGGTATTTGTTTATGTGAGGCTATAACCCTCCTGGAGCCCATTAAAAATAAAATAAATATTTCTGTTAGAACCGCACGCCATCTCCATCTGTGCTGCCGGAGCCTCGCGTTTTTGACACCTTTTTTATATCAAGGGTTTTAGGTAGTGAACGCGTGTAACAGGGAAAGAAAAAACACTAAACACACACACACTAGAAAAATCAAAAGATTAAGAAAACATATTCCCTTGCAGGTTCACGATGACCCTCAGCCAGGCCCTTCAGGTCTACAAGACAGAAACTAACGGATTCTACCAAGAAAATTTAGGCGAAGCCAAAATTTTAGATCACTACCACCGATTTTACTTTTATTTCAATCTCACTCACGTGGAAAACAACATTAGATAACTAACCACGAACGCCGTCATATTTTAAATATTTATTTTTCTTTTTAAACAAGTACATACCTACGTTTTAGGTTGAAATGTGTATTACGAACATATACACATACAGGGCTACGTTCGAGAACTTTGCTGAAATCTATGAGTTAAACTACGGTAAAAAGTGGAAGGGGACTCGGTGGATAAAACATGAAGGGATCGAGGTTTCGAACGAGTTGTATCTAGAGATACCAATTCTACTTTGGCTTTCACGCTTCCCCATCCGCGTGCGCGTGCGCGTTACTTATGTCGGTAAAATGAAAATAGAAAAAACGAAATCCTCCCCTTTTTCGAACAAATTCACGAAAAAATGTTACAAAAAGGAACCCACCGTTTAGAAAAAACTAATTTAAATAAGGAAAGTTAAGTAATTATAAATCAACCAGTAGTTTATGCAAAAAGAAATAAGCCAAGAAAAACAGACCCTATTTATGATAAAATAACTGTAGAGGAACAAGTAGGAAATAAGTAATTGGAAAAGGGATGTTACGGTTTCAATTTGTTTTAGCATCAGAATATATAAGAACTGAAAGTCTATCGAGTTTTCGTTTGCAATTATTTTATTCTTTCATTTTACATAATTTACCCTTAAAGTTTACAAAATTTTTGATACAATTTCACTTCTAGTGTCCTCTCGCGACAATTTAAAAAAAATACTTAAAAAAACAGTAGGCTTTATTATAATTTGAATTTTCAGATTCATTTCCCTATAGTAGGCTTTATTCAATTTCTTATACTCGTAGTAGGCTCGACCAATATTACTGCCTGTCAGGTCACCGTTGTTAAAGAAAATAAATAAGTTTTGTTTTTGGGGATTGTTGTGTGTATCGCGTGAGTGAGGAATGCACAATAATTTTGTTAAGACTTTATTTAGTCATCCTGAATTGAATCGGGGATTATTTTGGGCATTCCATTGAAAATTCAGTCTTGTAGTGTTTCCGAGGAATTAGGGAACTGAATTTTTATACCCATTTTGGGGATTATTTCTCTCCACCTTACATATAGTACCCGTGAAGTCGGACATCGGACTCGCGAAAGTTGGCCCTCCACATATCAGGGCTAGAAGCTAGAACTACCAGATAATAGAATTTCCAGTTAGAACTACCCGGTAATAGAATTACCGTAACAGCCGTATCCAGTCTCAGCCTACCGTACCGTACCTTCACCTTACTTGGAATTAGAAATATAGCATCATCAGGTCAGCTGTTTTTGTCATTTGACATACAAATTTGTTTTGTTGCATTTTTTTTTTCATATCGTGAACTAATTTGTTTAAAATTTTGATTATTTGTTGGGAATTCTTCACATCCATTTTGTGTCGTTTCTCTTGTAGCTTTTGTATTTGGTGCGTGAAGAATTCTCACTGATGAAGCAAATTAGTTTTATTTTTAGTTTATTTCTTGCCTTTATCTCATAATTATTAATTTATAAAATAACTTTGGATTTGACTATTGTTTTGATTTAAATTTTGCATTTGACATTTGTTTTATTAGTTGGTTTATTAGCTCGTTAAAATTCTGTGATTTGTATCTGATTTGCACATCGGAGTTTAGTATAAAACTCTCATCCACGCTTGCGCAACACGGGCGCTTATTTTTTTGGTTTTGTAAGAACTCTTCTTACATTTTGCGTCCGCTCCTGGCCAGTCGCGGTGCGTTTTCTGTCTTAGACCTTGCGTCGCGAGTTGCGTAACGTTGTTTTATTTTTTTTTGATTGTCCAGATTGTTCATTTAGTTTAATTATATTTATCTATTAAGTTTTAGTTTAATTTATTATTCTTTTGTTACTCATTATTATTTGATCATAAATTTTCTTCGTAAAAAAATTAAAATCTAGTTTATTTTAATTGTTTGTGAATCTACCCCCTTTACTTTCGACATGCCCTGTGGTGGGTTTGGGGTATTTGTTTATGTGAGGCTATAACCCTCCTGGCGCCCATTAAAAATAAAATAAATATTTCTGTTAGAACCGCACGCCATCTCCATCTGTGCTGCCGGAGCCTCGCGTTTTTGACACCTTTTTTTATATCAAGGGTTTTAGGTAGTGAACGCGTGTAACAATTTGGCGCCCAATCGTGGGGCCGACGCTTCATTTTATTTAGCGTCTTTATTTAGATATTTCTTTTGTTAAGTAGGTAGGCTTTGTCAAATCCATAAAATGAGTGGTAAATTAGATTGCGATCGTTTACAAAAAGATGAGCTCACTTATGAGTTAAAGATTAGAGGGTTTACAGAAGTTGGTACAGTGCAGGAAATGCGTAGTTATTTGCGGAAAATTTTGAAATTAGAGCAAGAAGGTCAGGCATTGACTTACCCAGAGTATGATTTAAAATGTGAAGATGAATTTAAGATTATTGAAGATAAAATAGCGGAAACACATGCGTTAGTTGAAGGTCTGATTACCTCTGAAAAAAGCGGTCCATATAAGAAGATAGAAACAAAAATTGTACATGTGTTAAAAAGGCTAGATCGGACAGTTGGAAAAGATAGTGAAACTAAAAAGAAAAGAAAGGAATTGTTTGGAAGTATTTTTAATCTCTCGTCAGTCTTTGAAGAAAAAGTGAAACAACTCTCCAACGAAGATGTTTCTGTACTGGATGTTAGCGTCTTGCGAAAATCCATCGACAATGATGAAGAACCTGTTGACACAAGTTTACAGTCCACTAATTCTCCTAAATTAGGTTCTTTGAACGTGAAATCGATTCCTGTTTTGAAATGGAACATAAGCTTCTCAGGTGATTTGAAAGAAATGTCCGTCTCTGCTTTTTTGGAAAGAATTGATGAATTGTGTATAGCACGACGTGTGTCGAAAGCTGAATTATTCGATTCCGCTTTAGATTTATTTAAAGGTCAAGCACTAATATGGTTTCGAGCGAACAAAAAAAATTTCAGGGATTGGGATTCGCTAGCCAGAGAAATGAAAGATCAGTTTCAGCCCCATGATTATGACGATCGATTATTTGAAGAAATAAAACGAAGAACGCAAGGAGATGATGAACCCATAGGAATTTATTTAGCAGTCATGACAAATTTGTTTTCCAGAATGACTTTGAAAGTACCGGAATCTACGCAACTTAAAATTTTATTGAAGAATATAAATCCATTTTTCCAATTTCATTTAGGACTTACCGAAATCAACACCATAGATGATTTAAAGAAGATGTGTACTAAGTTAGAAGCCAAGAAACGAATTGTGGAAAATTTTTCCCGTCCGTCAAGAAGAAAACATGATTTAGAACCTGATTTGGCATACGTGAGTTCGGTGCAAAATAACGCTTGTAGTGTAGTTACATCAGCTAAAGTTAGAGTGACTTCAGTTAAATGTTGGAATTGTGACAAAGTAGGACATCGTGCAGTGGATTGTGAAATGCCTAAAAATAAACATTGTTATAAATGCGGAGAACCAAACGTTACTGTGCGGACATGCAAAAAATGTGCTTCTCATTCGGGAAACGCAGGATTGAGTCACTAGATGGTAGTGCAGTCGGCTCAGTTTCGGAAACTACCTTAAAAGAATACAAGCAGAAAGTTATTTTGGATTTTATTCTTTCGCAAACCGAAAATGACCAACGACCTTATCTAGAAGTATTTGTGTTTGATAAGAAAATTACTGGATTATTGGATTCTGGAGCAAGTCGAACAATCATAGGAAAATCTGGTTGGAAAATTTTAAAAGATCTTGATTTACAGTTCGATGAGTTAGATTCGCCCTCATGCACCGTTGCCAATGGAGAATCTTGTAGAAGTATCGGTACTGTTACTGTTCCCATAAGATTAATTGATAAAGTTAAATTAATAAATATTTTAGTGGTACCTGATCTCGAACATACTTTAATTTTGGGTTTAGATTTTTGGAAAGTTCTGGAGATAATTCCAGATTTGAGTAGAAATGAATGGAAATTTTCAGAGACAATTTGTGATGTCTCAACAATAGACTTTATCGTTTCTAAGTCGGAACTAACTGTTGATCAACAAATCATGTTGAAAGAATTTGTAGATAATAAATTTGAAATGATGAGCAAGTCCTTAGGTTGTACTAATTTGATCGAATACGAAATAGTAACGGATTCACCGGCCATCAAACAAAGGTATTATCCTGTATCACCGGTAGTGCAAAAACATATAGATGAGGAACTCAATAAAATGTTAGAACTGGGCGTAATCGAAAGATCTAATAGCTCGTGGTCGTCGCCCATATTGCTTGTACCGAAGAAAGAAGGAGGTTATAGGTTCTGCGTAGACTTCAGAAAGCTAAATAATGTAACAAAAAAGGATGCATACCCCATTCCATACGTGTCATCTATTTTGGATCGATTGAAAGGTGCGAAATATTTAAGTTCTATCGATATAAAAACAGCTTACTGGCAAGTACCAATGAAAGAATCAAGTAGGGAATATACAGCGTTTACAATCCCAGGGAGAGGATTGTATCATTTTAGAAGAATGCCTTTTGGCCTTTGTAATGCTCCTGCGGCATGGCAAAGATTAATGGATAAAGTAATTGGCGCGGATTTAGAACCATATGCATTCGTATACTTAGACGATGTGATTATCATAGCACCAACATTCGAAAAACACATGGAGATTTTAATTGAAATCTTTAATCGTCTTTTTGCTGCTGGTTTAACAGTTAGCGCTGAAAAGTGTCATTTTTGCAAACCTGAATTGAAATATTTAGGATATGTTGTAGATAAACGAGGCTTAAGGGTAAATCCAGAAAAGGTTCAAGCCATATTGAAAATTCCTGTTCCTAAAAATGTGAAGCAAATAAGAAGTTTAATTGGAGTTGCATCATGGTATAGACGTTTTGTACCACACTTTTCGACCGTCATAGCTCCCTTGTGTAATTTGTCGAAAAAGAAAAATAAATTCAATTGGACATCCGAGTGTGATAGTGCTTTTAAGACCATTAAAGAATATCTTATATCAGCCCCAATTTTACATTGTCCGGACTTCAGTAAACCATTTACTGTTCAAGCCGATGCTAGTGCATTTGGATTAGGTGCCGTCTTAAGTCAAGAATTTCCAGATGGTGAACGAGTAGTTTGTTTTCTGAGTAGATCATTAACGAAACAAGAACGACAGTACAGTACTACGGAACGTGAATGTTTAGGCGTATTGTGGGCACTTGAAAAACTACGGCCATATTTGGAAGGCTCAGAATTTACGGTGATAACAGACCATCACTCGCTAATTTGGTTAAACAATTTAAAAGATCCTTGCGGAAGACTTTGTCGATGGGCTGTGCGATTGCAACAATATAATTTTAAAATTATTCATCGCAAAGGAAAAGAACATATTGTGCCGGATTTATTATCTAGGTCGGTCCCTATCTTGAATGCTGTTACCTTGGAGAAGAACCGAGAAGTTTTTGATTTTGATGCGGATAAAATTAAAGATCGATGGTATTTGAAGTTAAAATCGATGATCATTAAAGACCCTATACTATACAAACAGTGGCGACTTGAAAATGGCAAGATTTATAAATATGTGCGTTGCAAAATACCCGAACTTAGTGACGACAAAGATTACTGGAAAATAGTGATTCCTAAAGAAAATCGTTTCTCTATTATAAAGGATATTCATTGTGATCCTACAACTGGACACCCAGGAGTATTCAAAACTTATCATAAGCTATGTCAGTATTTCTTTTGGCCAAAGATGAAATCGGATGTGATCAAATATGTTAGAAACTGTGAAACTTGCATAGCTCACAAATCGGTTCAGAATAGACCACCTGGTTTTATGGGAAAACGACCTAATATTTCTCAGCCCTTTCAATTGTTAAGTACTGATATTATTGGACCTTTGCCGAGATCCACTAAGGGATATGTATATATTCTCGTTGTTTGTGATTATTTTAGTAAATTTGTTTTAACTTTTCCATTGAGGTCAGCCACCTCTAAAGCAATATGTCAACACATTGAAAATGATGTATTTCTGTTGTTTGGAGTTCCACAATATATCATTACCGATAACGGAACGCAATTTAAAAGTAAAGATTTTGTTAACTTGTGCTCTAAATATAATTCGACTATAATGTTTAATGCTTTGTACCATCCCCAAAATAATCCTACAGAACGAGTTAATCGTGTAGTAAAAACTATGCTTGCGTCATATGTTGAAGAGAATCAACGCCATTGGGATCTATACTTACCTTCTGTTACTTGCGCTATTCGAACTCTGGTCCATGAAGTTACAGGGTATACGCCTTATTATGTAATGTTTGGAAGAGAACACCTGATTAATGGAAGGACTTTTGCGATTGGTAATATCCCGAACGCCGCCGACATTGAAATTGATCGTTCTGATAATCGTATTAATCGAGAAAATGGTTTTATCAAATTGTTTGAAGATATTAAAACTCGTCTTGCTAAGGCTTATGTTAAAAGTTCGTATAGATACAATTTACGTCGACGACCTGTAGAGTATGTAATTGGTCAAATCGTTTGGCGTAAGAACTACGCTCTCTCTAGTAAAGTAAATTATTTTGCTGCGAAATTGAGCCCCCAATATGTAGGACCCTTCAAGATTAAAAAGAAACTCGGTTCATGTACGTATGAACTTACTGATGAAGCAGGTGTGGAATCTAAAGGCATTTGGCATGTCAAGGATTTACGTACTGGTGGCGATGAAAAGTTTGAATAACTTTTAATTTGGTGAGGGGGGAATTGTTACGGTTTCAATTTGTTTTAGCATCAGAATATATAAGAACTGAAAGTCTATCGAGTTTTCGTTTGCAATTATTTTATTCTTTCATTTTACATAATTTACCCTTAAAGTTTACAAAATTTTTGATACAATTTCACTTCTAGTGTCCTCTCGCGACAATTTAAAAAAAATACTTAAAAAAACAGTAGGCTTTATTATAATTTGAATTTTCAGATTCATTTCCCTATAGTAGGCTTTATTCAATTTCTTATACTCGTAGTAGGCTCGACCAATATTACTGCCTGTCAGGTCACCGTTGTTAAAGAAAATAAATAAGTTTTGTTTTTGGGGATTGTTGTGTGTATCGCGTGAGTGAGGAATGCACAATAATTTTGTTAAGACTTTATTTAGTCATCCTGAATTGAATCGGGGATTATTTTGGGCATTCCATTGAAAATTCAGTCTTGTAGTGTTTCCGAGGAATTAGGGAACTGAATTTTTATACCCATTTTGGGGATTATTTCTCTCCACCTTACATATAGCACCCGTGAAGTCGGACATCGGACTCGCGAAAGTTGGCCCTCCACATATCAGGGCTAGAAGCTAGAACTACCAGATAATAGAATTTCCAGTTAGAACTACCCGGTAATAGAATTACCGTAACAGCCGTATCCAGTCTCAGCCTACCGTACCGTACCTTCACCTTACTTGGAATTAGAAATATAGCATCATCAGGTCAGCTGTTTTTGTCATTTGACATACAAATTTGTTTTGTTGCATTTTTTTTTTCATATCGTGAACTAATTTGTTTAAAATTTTGATTATTTGTTGGGAATTCTTCACATCCATTTTGTGTCGTTTCTCTTGTAGCTTTTGTATTTGGTGCGTGAAGAATTCTCACTGATGAAGCAAATTAGTTTTATTTTTAGTTTATTTCTTGCCTTTATCTCATAATTATTAATTTATAAAATAACTTTGGATTTGACTATTGTTTTGATTTAAATTTTGCATTTGACATTTGTTTTATTAGTTGGTTTATTAGCTCGTTAAAATTCTGTGATTTGTATCTGATTTGCACATCGGAGTTTAGTATAAAACTCTCATCCACGCTTGCGCAACACGGGCGCTTATTTTTTTGGTTTTGTAAGAACTCTTCTTACATTTTGCGTCCGCTCCTGGCCAGTCGCGGTGCGTTTTCTGTCTTAGACCTTGCGTCGCGAGTTGCGTAACGTTGTTTTATTTTTTTTTGATTGTCCAGATTGTTCATTTAGTTTAATTATATTTATCTATTAAGTTTTAGTTTAATTTATTATTCTTTTGTTACTCATTATTATTTGATCATAAATTTTCTTTGTAAAAAAATTAAAATCTAGTTTATTTTAATTGTTTGTGAATCTACCCCCTTTACTTTCGACATGCCCTGTGGTGGGTTTGGGGTATTTGTTTATGTGAGGCTATAACCCTCCTGGAGCCCATTAAAAATAAAATAAATATTTCTGTTAGAACCGCACGCCATCTCCATCTGTGCTGCCGGAGCCTCGCGTTTTTGACACCTTTTTTATATCAAGGGTTTTAGGTAGTGAACGCGTGTAACAGGGAAAGAAAAAACACTAAACACACACACACTAGAAAAATCAAAAGATTAAGAAAACATATTCCCTTGCAGGTTCACGATGACCCTCAGCCAGGCCCTTCAGGTCTACAAGACAGAAACTAACGGATTCTACCAAGAAAATTTAGGCGAAGCCAAAATTTTAGATCACTACCACCGATTTTACTTTTATTTCAATCTCACTCACGTGGAAAACAACATTAGATAACTAACCACGAACGCCGTCATATTTTAAATATTTATTTTTCTTTTTAAACAAGTACATACCTACGTTTTAGGTTGAAATGTGTATTACGAACATATACACATACAGGGCTACGTTCGAGAACTTTGCTGAAATCTATGAGTTAAACTACGGTAAAAAGTGGAAGGGGACTCGGTGGATAAAACATGAAGGGATCGAGGTTTCGAACGAGTTGTATCTAGAGATACCAATTCTACTTTGGCTTTCACGCTTCCCCATCCGCGTGCGCGTGCGCGTTACTTATGTCGGTAAAATGAAAATAGAAAAAACGAAATCCTCCCCTTTTTCGAACAAATTCACGAAAAAATGTTACAAAAAGGAACCCACCGTTTAGAAAAAACTAATTTAAATAAGGAAAGTTAAGTAATTATAAATCAACCAGTAGTTTATGCAAAAAGAAATAAGCCAAGAAAAACAGACCCTATTTATGATAAAATAACTGTAGAGGAACAAGTAGGAAATAAGTAATTGGAAAAGGGATGTTACGGTTTCAATTTGTTTTAGCATCAGAATATATAAGAACTGAAAGTCTATCGAGTTTTCGTTTGCAATTATTTTATTCTTTCATTTTACATAATTTACCCTTAAAGTTTACAAAATTTTTGATACAATTTCACTTCTAGTGTCCTCTCGCGACAATTTAAAAAAAATACTTAAAAAAACAGTAGGCTTTATTATAATTTGAATTTTCAGATTCATTTCCCTATAGTAGGCTTTATTCAATTTCTTATACTCGTAGTAGGCTCGACCAATATTACTGCCTGTCAGGTCACCGTTGTTAAAGAAAATAAATAAGTTTTGTTTTTGGGGATTGTTGTGTGTATCGCGTGAGTGAGGAATGCACAATAATTTTGTTAAGACTTTATTTAGTCATCCTGAATTGAATCGGGGATTATTTTGGGCATTCCATTGAAAATTCAGTCTTGTAGTGTTTCCGAGGAATTAGGGAACTGAATTTTTATACCCATTTTGGGGATTATTTCTCTCCACCTTACATATAGTACCCGTGAAGTCGGACATCGGACTCGCGAAAGTTGGCCCTCCACATATCAGGGCTAGAAGCTAGAACTACCAGATAATAGAATTTCCAGTTAGAACTACCCGGTAATAGAATTACCGTAACAGCCGTATCCAGTCTCAGCCTACCGTACCGTACCTTCACCTTACTTGGAATTAGAAATATAGCATCATCAGGTCAGCTGTTTTTGTCATTTGACATACAAATTTGTTTTGTTGCATTTTTTTTTTCATATCGTGAACTAATTTGTTTAAAATTTTGATTATTTGTTGGGAATTCTTCACATCCATTTTGTGTCGTTTCTCTTGTAGCTTTTGTATTTGGTGCGTGAAGAATTCTCACTGATGAAGCAAATTAGTTTTATTTTTAGTTTATTTCTTGCCTTTATCTCATAATTATTAATTTATAAAATAACTTTGGATTTGACTATTGTTTTGATTTAAATTTTGCATTTGACATTTGTTTTATTAGTTGGTTTATTAGCTCGTTAAAATTCTGTGATTTGTATCTGATTTGCACATCGGAGTTTAGTATAAAACTCTCATCCACGCTTGCGCAACACGGGCGCTTATTTTTTTGGTTTTGTAAGAACTCTTCTTACATTTTGCGTCCGCTCCTGGCCAGTCGCGGTGCGTTTTCTGTCTTAGACCTTGCGTCGCGAGTTGCGTAACGTTGTTTTATTTTTTTTTGATTGTCCAGATTGTTCATTTAGTTTAATTATATTTATCTATTAAGTTTTAGTTTAATTTATTATTCTTTTGTTACTCATTATTATTTGATCATAAATTTTCTTCGTAAAAAAATTAAAATCTAGTTTATTTTAATTGTTTGTGAATCTACCCCCTTTACTTTCGACATGCCCTGTGGTGGGTTTGGGGTATTTGTTTATGTGAGGCTATAACCCTCCTGGCGCCCATTAAAAATAAAATAAATATTTCTGTTAGAACCGCACGCCATCTCCATCTGTGCTGCCGGAGCCTCGCGTTTTTGACACCTTTTTTTATATCAAGGGTTTTAGGTAGTGAACGCGTGTAACAATTTGGCGCCCAATCGTGGGGCCGACGCTTCATTTTATTTAGCGTCTTTATTTAGATATTTCTTTTGTTAAGTAGGTAGGCTTTGTCAAATCCATAAAATGAGTGGTAAATTAGATTGCGATCGTTTACAAAAAGATGAGCTCACTTATGAGTTAAAGATTAGAGGGTTTACAGAAGTTGGTACAGTGCAGGAAATGCGTAGTTATTTGCGGAAAATTTTGAAATTAGAGCAAGAAGGTCAGGCATTGACTTACCCAGAGTATGATTTAAAATGTGAAGATGAATTTAAGATTATTGAAGATAAAATAGCGGAAACACATGCGTTAGTTGAAGGTCTGATTACCTCTGAAAAAAGCGGTCCATATAAGAAGATAGAAACAAAAATTGTACATGTGTTAAAAAGGCTAGATCGGACAGTTGGAAAAGATAGTGAAACTAAAAAGAAAAGAAAGGAATTGTTTGGAAGTATTTTTAATCTCTCGTCAGTCTTTGAAGAAAAAGTGAAACAACTCTCCAACGAAGATGTTTCTGTACTGGATGTTAGCGTCTTGCGAAAATCCATCGACAATGATGAAGAACCTGTTGACACAAGTTTACAGTCCACTAATTCTCCTAAATTAGGTTCTTTGAACGTGAAATCGATTCCTGTTTTGAAATGGAACATAAGCTTCTCAGGTGATTTGAAAGAAATGTCCGTCTCTGCTTTTTTGGAAAGAATTGATGAATTGTGTATAGCACGACGTGTGTCGAAAGCTGAATTATTCGATTCCGCTTTAGATTTATTTAAAGGTCAAGCACTAATATGGTTTCGAGCGAACAAAAAAAATTTCAGGGATTGGGATTCGCTAGCCAGAGAAATGAAAGATCAGTTTCAGCCCCATGATTATGACGATCGATTATTTGAAGAAATAAAACGAAGAACGCAAGGAGATGATGAACCCATAGGAATTTATTTAGCAGTCATGACAAATTTGTTTTCCAGAATGACTTTGAAAGTACCGGAATCTACGCAACTTAAAATTTTATTGAAGAATATAAATCCATTTTTCCAATTTCATTTAGGACTTACCGAAATCAACACCATAGATGATTTAAAGAAGATGTGTACTAAGTTAGAAGCCAAGAAACGAATTGTGGAAAATTTTTCCCGTCCGTCAAGAAGAAAACATGATTTAGAACCTGATTTGGCATACGTGAGTTCGGTGCAAAATAACGCTTGTAGTGTAGTTACATCAGCTAAAGTTAGAGTGACTTCAGTTAAATGTTGGAATTGTGACAAAGTAGGACATCGTGCAGTGGATTGTGAAATGCCTAAAAATAAACATTGTTATAAATGCGGAGAACCAAACGTTACTGTGCGGACATGCAAAAAATGTGCTTCTCATTCGGGAAACGCAGGATTGAGTCACTAGATGGTAGTGCAGTCGGCTCAGTTTCGGAAACTACCTTAAAAGAATACAAGCAGAAAGTTATTTTGGATTTTATTCTTTCGCAAACCGAAAATGACCAACGACCTTATCTAGAAGTATTTGTGTTTGATAAGAAAATTACTGGATTATTGGATTCTGGAGCAAGTCGAACAATCATAGGAAAATCTGGTTGGAAAATTTTAAAAGATCTTGATTTACAGTTCGATGAGTTAGATTCGCCCTCATGCACCGTTGCCAATGGAGAATCTTGTAGAAGTATCGGTACTGTTACTGTTCCCATAAGATTAATTGATAAAGTTAAATTAATAAATATTTTAGTGGTACCTGATCTCGAACATACTTTAATTTTGGGTTTAGATTTTTGGAAAGTTCTGGAGATAATTCCAGATTTGAGTAGAAATGAATGGAAATTTTCAGAGACAATTTGTGATGTCTCAACAATAGACTTTATCGTTTCTAAGTCGGAACTAACTGTTGATCAACAAATCATGTTGAAAGAATTTGTAGATAATAAATTTGAAATGATGAGCAAGTCCTTAGGTTGTACTAATTTGATCGAATACGAAATAGTAACGGATTCACCGGCCATCAAACAAAGGTATTATCCTGTATCACCGGTAGTGCAAAAACATATAGATGAGGAACTCAATAAAATGTTAGAACTGGGCGTAATCGAAAGATCTAATAGCTCGTGGTCGTCGCCCATATTGCTTGTACCGAAGAAAGAAGGAGGTTATAGGTTCTGCGTAGACTTCAGAAAGCTAAATAATGTAACAAAAAAGGATGCATACCCCATTCCATACGTGTCATCTATTTTGGATCGATTGAAAGGTGCGAAATATTTAAGTTCTATCGATATAAAAACAGCTTACTGGCAAGTACCAATGAAAGAATCAAGTAGGGAATATACAGCGTTTACAATCCCAGGGAGAGGATTGTATCATTTTAGAAGAATGCCTTTTGGCCTTTGTAATGCTCCTGCGGCATGGCAAAGATTAATGGATAAAGTAATTGGCGCGGATTTAGAACCATATGCATTCGTATACTTAGACGATGTGATTATCATAGCACCAACATTCGAAAAACACATGGAGATTTTAATTGAAATCTTTAATCGTCTTTTTGCTGCTGGTTTAACAGTTAGCGCTGAAAAGTGTCATTTTTGCAAACCTGAATTGAAATATTTAGGATATGTTGTAGATAAACGAGGCTTAAGGGTAAATCCAGAAAAGGTTCAAGCCATATTGAAAATTCCTGTTCCTAAAAATGTGAAGCAAATAAGAAGTTTAATTGGAGTTGCATCATGGTATAGACGTTTTGTACCACACTTTTCGACCGTCATAGCTCCCTTGTGTAATTTGTCGAAAAAGAAAAATAAATTCAATTGGACATCCGAGTGTGATAGTGCTTTTAAGACCATTAAAGAATATCTTATATCAGCCCCAATTTTACATTGTCCGGACTTCAGTAAACCATTTACTGTTCAAGCCGATGCTAGTGCATTTGGATTAGGTGCCGTCTTAAGTCAAGAATTTCCAGATGGTGAACGAGTAGTTTGTTTTCTGAGTAGATCATTAACGAAACAAGAACGACAGTACAGTACTACGGAACGTGAATGTTTAGGCGTATTGTGGGCACTTGAAAAACTACGGCCATATTTGGAAGGCTCAGAATTTACGGTGATAACAGACCATCACTCGCTAATTTGGTTAAACAATTTAAAAGATCCTTGCGGAAGACTTTGTCGATGGGCTGTGCGATTGCAACAATATAATTTTAAAATTATTCATCGCAAAGGAAAAGAACATATTGTGCCGGATTTATTATCTAGGTCGGTCCCTATCTTGAATGCTGTTACCTTGGAGAAGAACCGAGAAGTTTTTGATTTTGATGCGGATAAAATTAAAGATCGATGGTATTTGAAGTTAAAATCGATGATCATTAAAGACCCTATACTATACAAACAGTGGCGACTTGAAAATGGCAAGATTTATAAATATGTGCGTTGCAAAATACCCGAACTTAGTGACGACAAAGATTACTGGAAAATAGTGATTCCTAAAGAAAATCGTTTCTCTATTATAAAGGATATTCATTGTGATCCTACAACTGGACACCCAGGAGTATTCAAAACTTATCATAAGCTATGTCAGTATTTCTTTTGGCCAAAGATGAAATCGGATGTGATCAAATATGTTAGAAACTGTGAAACTTGCATAGCTCACAAATCGGTTCAGAATAGACCACCTGGTTTTATGGGAAAACGACCTAATATTTCTCAGCCCTTTCAATTGTTAAGTACTGATATTATTGGACCTTTGCCGAGATCCACTAAGGGATATGTATATATTCTCGTTGTTTGTGATTATTTTAGTAAATTTGTTTTAACTTTTCCATTGAGGTCAGCCACCTCTAAAGCAATATGTCAACACATTGAAAATGATGTATTTCTGTTGTTTGGAGTTCCACAATATATCATTACCGATAACGGAACGCAATTTAAAAGTAAAGATTTTGTTAACTTGTGCTCTAAATATAATTCGACTATAATGTTTAATGCTTTGTACCATCCCCAAAATAATCCTACAGAACGAGTTAATCGTGTAGTAAAAACTATGCTTGCGTCATATGTTGAAGAGAATCAACGCCATTGGGATCTATACTTACCTTCTGTTACTTGCGCTATTCGAACTCTGGTCCATGAAGTTACAGGGTATACGCCTTATTATGTAATGTTTGGAAGAGAACACCTGATTAATGGAAGGACTTTTGCGATTGGTAATATCCCGAACGCCGCCGACATTGAAATTGATCGTTCTGATAATCGTATTAATCGAGAAAATGGTTTTATCAAATTGTTTGAAGATATTAAAACTCGTCTTGCTAAGGCTTATGTTAAAAGTTCGTATAGATACAATTTACGTCGACGACCTGTAGAGTATGTAATTGGTCAAATCGTTTGGCGTAAGAACTACGCTCTCTCTAGTAAAGTAAATTATTTTGCTGCGAAATTGAGCCCCCAATATGTAGGACCCTTCAAGATTAAAAAGAAACTCGGTTCATGTACGTATGAACTTACTGATGAAGCAGGTGTGGAATCTAAAGGCATTTGGCATGTCAAGGATTTACGTACTGGTGGCGATGAAAAGTTTGAATAACTTTTAATTTGGTGAGGGGGGAATTGTTACGGTTTCAATTTGTTTTAGCATCAGAATATATAAGAACTGAAAGTCTATCGAGTTTTCGTTTGCAATTATTTTATTCTTTCATTTTACATAATTTACCCTTAAAGTTTACAAAATTTTTGATACAATTTCACTTCTAGTGTCCTCTCGCGACAATTTAAAAAAAATACTTAAAAAAACAGTAGGCTTTATTATAATTTGAATTTTCAGATTCATTTCCCTATAGTAGGCTTTATTCAATTTCTTATACTCGTAGTAGGCTCGACCAATATTACTGCCTGTCAGGTCACCGTTGTTAAAGAAAATAAATAAGTTTTGTTTTTGGGGATTGTTGTGTGTATCGCGTGAGTGAGGAATGCACAATAATTTTGTTAAGACTTTATTTAGTCATCCTGAATTGAATCGGGGATTATTTTGGGCATTCCATTGAAAATTCAGTCTTGTAGTGTTTCCGAGGAATTAGGGAACTGAATTTTTATACCCATTTTGGGGATTATTTCTCTCCACCTTACATATAGCACCCGTGAAGTCGGACATCGGACTCGCGAAAGTTGGCCCTCCACATATCAGGGCTAGAAGCTAGAACTACCAGATAATAGAATTTCCAGTTAGAACTACCCGGTAATAGAATTACCGTAACAGCCGTATCCAGTCTCAGCCTACCGTACCGTACCTTCACCTTACTTGGAATTAGAAATATAGCATCATCAGGTCAGCTGTTTTTGTCATTTGACATACAAATTTGTTTTGTTGCATTTTTTTTTTCATATCGTGAACTAATTTGTTTAAAATTTTGATTATTTGTTGGGAATTCTTCACATCCATTTTGTGTCGTTTCTCTTGTAGCTTTTGTATTTGGTGCGTGAAGAATTCTCACTGATGAAGCAAATTAGTTTTATTTTTAGTTTATTTCTTGCCTTTATCTCATAATTATTAATTTATAAAATAACTTTGGATTTGACTATTGTTTTGATTTAAATTTTGCATTTGACATTTGTTTTATTAGTTGGTTTATTAGCTCGTTAAAATTCTGTGATTTGTATCTGATTTGCACATCGGAGTTTAGTATAAAACTCTCATCCACGCTTGCGCAACACGGGCGCTTATTTTTTTGGTTTTGTAAGAACTCTTCTTACATTTTGCGTCCGCTCCTGGCCAGTCGCGGTGCGTTTTCTGTCTTAGACCTTGCGTCGCGAGTTGCGTAACGTTGTTTTATTTTTTTTTGATTGTCCAGATTGTTCATTTAGTTTAATTATATTTATCTATTAAGTTTTAGTTTAATTTATTATTCTTTTGTTACTCATTATTATTTGATCATAAATTTTCTTTGTAAAAAAATTAAAATCTAGTTTATTTTAATTGTTTGTGAATCTACCCCCTTTACTTTCGACATGCCCTGTGGTGGGTTTGGGGTATTTGTTTATGTGAGGCTATAACCCTCCTGGAGCCCATTAAAAATAAAATAAATATTTCTGTTAGAACCGCACGCCATCTCCATCTGTGCTGCCGGAGCCTCGCGTTTTTGACACCTTTTTTATATCAAGGGTTTTAGGTAGTGAACGCGTGTAACAGGGAAAGAAAAAACACTAAACACACACACACTAGAAAAATCAAAAGATTAAGAAAACATATTCCCTTGCAGGTTCACGATGACCCTCAGCCAGGCCCTTCAGGTCTACAAGACAGAAACTAACGGATTCTACCAAGAAAATTTAGGCGAAGCCAAAATTTTAGATCACTACCACCGATTTTACTTTTATTTCAATCTCACTCACGTGGAAAACAACATTAGATAACTAACCACGAACGCCGTCATATTTTAAATATTTATTTTTCTTTTTAAACAAGTACATACCTACGTTTTAGGTTGAAATGTGTATTACGAACATATACACATACAGGGCTACGTTCGAGAACTTTGCTGAAATCTATGAGTTAAACTACGGTAAAAAGTGGAAGGGGACTCGGTGGATAAAACATGAAGGGATCGAGGTTTCGAACGAGTTGTATCTAGAGATACCAATTCTACTTTGGCTTTCACGCTTCCCCATCCGCGTGCGCGTGCGCGTTACTTATGTCGGTAAAATGGCGTTTAAGTATATCGTTATCGACTTGCGACGCTAACGGTCTTCGTGGGTGTAGGGGTATCATAGAGGATTGTCATTTTGTTCTCCTACGGCTAGACGAGTTCTGATCCCGTAAGGGTTTGATATATTTTGCTTGTTTTTACATCATCTTTTTTCCAAAAAATGCGTGTGTCTGGTGCGAGAGGGCAAGAAAGGGCTTTGTTTCAAAAATACGTTCTCTTGGAATATTTATTTATTAATATTAGGACATTAGTCTGCACTATACTATATTTATGCGGAAGCCTGAAAGCCAAAGTAGAATTGGTATCTCTAGAATCAAGTGTTTCGAACGTGCCTGGTGAATCGCGATTAGTCACTGTCACTGTCAGGGCGTCAAAAAGTAAGCAATATGTAATTTACAAAGGCGTGTACCCCTTTTGTTAGAGTAATGTTTTCCATTATAAACGAAAATCCACTTTGAAACGGAATCAGCCAATTCGTTCTTTTTAGAGTGTAGATTTGATGACGTCATTGCTTGCACCATTTCCTTAGAAGGATTAAAGCTCACGCAACAATCCTCCAAATTAATACGCTCTGACGACAGCAAAATTCCATTCAATATGCTTGTCAACCTCATTACTTTTCTAGCAGATTTTCAAAAGATTGCAACTTTCCTTCCTTCCTCACTCACTGATGTATCTGTTATGGGATTTATATACTGCATAATACCGGCTCCTAAGGTACATGCTTTCGTACTGACTAAATTTAGCCTCATTTGTAGGGTCTATATTCTCTATACCACAATGGGGAAGACCCGCTTAATCGAATTTATAACTTTTATTGATTATGTGCCGTGCTGAACGAAAAATTTGCAACTTAGAAAGCAGCATGACCAGGATGGCTAAAACGCGCGCTTTCTGTGGCGTAGGAGACCTATCCGTTGCGCCGCGGTGTTTACGCGTCTCCCTGGAAAAAGTGGGAGGAGTCGAGAAATATACGAGCGCTCAGGGTGCAAACGGATCGGTTTGCGCATGTGAAAATCCCTACCTAATCTGTCGGACCCAGTGGTCAAGTACGTCACCAGCGTCATTTAAATATTGTGTCTCGAGCGTGACGCATGTTTCGTATTTAATTATGACGAAAATAAGACTCAAATGTAAAAATCGAAAGTTGCGGAATTTGTTTTGGGTAGTAAACTATTCAATATGATCGTTTTCAAAATTTGCGGGTTTTCCCCATTCACGCAGCTGCAGATTCGGGGAATTCCCGGAACCGATTTCGCTCACTTCCATGGAGTTTGCTCAGTTTGCTGCCAGAATAGAAATTGCAATCTATGGAATTCGTATTAATTAATACTTTTTTGACGCATGACGAACCAAGTGATTCAAATTTCCTCAAATTAGCGTAAAATTAGTGTGTCCAAATTATCGTATAATTAGGTCTGATCGTACACGTGATATTGTACATCGTACCCACGCCAAGTTATATTATTCACACTTTACACGTAGATAATACTAATATCCCTAAAATTATTTTCACTCTTCTAAAAGATTTTATTTTTTCGCATTTATAATTTGACAATTACTGACAATTCCGAAATTTGTGAAATCAAGGTTACCCAGCTGTCAGATTTCACTTTTTGTCTTAAAATAGATGCAAAATCCATTTTTGCGTGTTCCAAACTAGGACGGAAAATACACACCAGACACAACACAGGGAATGCAAAATTCTGTAAATTACAACAAGCTTTAGAAGAAAAAAGAAGAATCCGCTTGTATTCGAACAAAAACTCCCCGCGCGTCTTTAAAGTTTACAGTCTATTAAAACGGGTGGAAGTGGCCCACTTGACAAAACCTAATTGAGATATAAATAAACGCGAGCGCTGTACCTACTCTATGAAAGTAACAAAACACGAAGTCACCAAATCCCACCAAACGTTCGTGTAAGTTCGCTGTACGCGTTGTTGCCAAATTAAAATTATCTTTCGGGTTAGAAAAATAGGATTTTAACTATCACTTCAAACTGAAGAATTAAAATTATGTTACTCATAATTTTAAATAGAGGAAATAAACTTATGTTGAACATAATTTTAATTACAAGAATTAAAATTATGTGGAAGATATTTATAATGAATAGAATTAAAATTCTGCTGAAGCAGAATTAAAATTATGATAGACACAATTTTAAACAGAGGAATTAAAATTATGTTGAACATAAGTTTAAATACAGGAATTAAAATTATGTAGAACGTAATAATTATTAGAAGAATTCCAGTTATGTAGCAGCAAAATGAAAATACGGAATTAAAATTGTAATAAGTACATCAGTTTTAATAGAATTAAAATTAAGTTCTCCCCCAAACGCAGAAAAAAATTTCCAACAAGTGCATAATGAATTAAAATTCCCTGAATTTTTATTTGACCGAGACTTCACATGTAAGTTAATTCTGTTAGAGTTGCATCTAAATGGAAATTGACAAATAAGAAATGGTAAGATGTGTTATATGTATCACGATTAATTAACAAGCAACCACATTTAAGGTGTTAGAAAAGAAAAGCTTGTCGGAGAATATTTTTAAATAAAAATAATGCAGCTTCTATAGCGGTTTTAAAGTAAATCATTGAATTAAAATTACACAGGAACAACTCTGCAATATTAAAATTCTCTTTGAGGCTAATTAATATTTCTTCATATTTCCGATATGTTCAAATAAATTTATCTCGCCAGTTTCCCTCTGCGAATAATTTGCGATAAGTCACTAGTTCAGTCTAATTCATAAGTCGTAATTCGGTGTAATAAAAAATAATGGCATTTATTTTAAACAAAATAAGAAATGTTCAGATAAAAATGGATATGAATTTTATTTCATAATATTCTTATATGTCTCCCATGTATTGTAAATTAAATTTAACTTGAGCTGAATTTTAAATCGGTAGTTGCTTGTCGGATATAATAAAAATTGTTGCGTGCCTGGACCACCAAAATTTGAATGCTGCTATTTATTTTTTCTTTAACGCAGAAAAGTTCTCCTTTAAAAAGTAAAACGGCTTGCCATAGTCGTCCGTATCCCTAAGATTACAAATCCCACCAGTTTTAGTCACCTGTGTCCTATTAGTATTTTACCTACCATGTCGAAGGTCCTGGAGAGAGTTTTGGCGAATCAAATTGAAGTTCACATAAGAAAATTCAATTACCAGTCCGGTTTTAGAAAAGATTTTAGCTGTAGTACAGCGATGTTAAATGTTACAGACGATATTTTTAAATCCTGGAACGGAGGAAAACTCTCAGTTTTGGTGCTGCTGGACTTCTCCAGGGCATTCGACACTTTGAATCACCGTCTCTTGAGCTCCATTTTACATTACATTGGGTTGGGTCCTTCCTCAGTTGCACTAGCGAACAATTTCCTAAATAATAGAGGTCAACTTGTGACACATGGGGGATTGTCATCCGGTCAATTATCCGCGACTGCCGGTGTCCCTCAGGGCTCACTGCAGTCAACACTTCTGCGCCGACGATACTCAATTGTATTTATCATTTGATCCCGATGAGTGCTCTCAGGCAGTGGCTCCCATTAATTACGTCATAGCTAATTTACTCTCTTTCTCTTTGAAGCATTGCCTTAATCTTAACCCTAGTAAAGCTGTTGCAATAATTTTTGGTCCAAAAGGTAAACGTTTAAATTTAAAAATAGCAGTCAATAATTCAATTATTATACCATTCAATAACAAAGTAAAAAGTCTGGGTCTTTTATTGGATGATAATTTAAGATTTTCTTCTCATTTAAGTAGTTGTTTGCAGAAGGCCTACGCTAACTTGCGATTAATATATCAAAGTAGGCATGTACTCGATCGTCGGATAAAGAAGTTGCTTTGTGAATCTCTTGTTCTGTCTCGTCGATATCAGCACGTTAGTCATAAACTTAAAGAGATCAAATGGTTGAGTATGAAGAACAGGCGCTTGTTGCACTCGGCCCATAAATTTTTTGACATTGTTTTACATAAACATCCTCCCTATTCGTCTGAGCGTATTATATTTAGAACCGATGTGCACAACGTGAACGTGAGATTCAGAGGGACCTCGACAATTCCTTTGCATCACACGCAAATATTTAAGCGCTCATTTTCCTACAACATTGCAAAAACTCTGAATTCTGTACCTGTGTCCATCAGAATTGTCCGTACGATTGAAACTTTTTCGAGTAAGATGTTCACCTTGTTGTTGGCTGGGCAGTGAATGAACCTCGGGTCGATGTGCGGCATTTCAGGTTTATTTCAAATTCTGTTTTGGAACGCGTCATATATCCCTTCTTCTCTGTCTATCCATCTTCTACTGTCTGTTTCGCTTCCCTATCCACTACTCTATATCTATTTTCCCCTTACCTTCCTTCCGTGGTTAGATGGAAGAACAGCTGGGCGAATCCTTGTATCCACTCAAGCTGAATCTCGCCATGGATGATAACTTTTCATTTTGTAATTTAAATATTTGTCTATTTTACTTAAATAAAGACAATTTATTATTATTATTATTATTATTATATAAACAACATCCGATAAAAAATTACTGGATTCTATACAGGGTGTTTCAAGCGGAATTGTACATACTTCAGTATGTTATAGTACCGTTCATTTTGAACCCAAAAGTTCATATAACAATTTTAATGTAGAGTGCATTGCAGAGCAATTATCCAGTACTCTGCTGTAAAACAATTGTCATTTGACATTTAGCTATATTAGGATCGGTCATGGTGGCCCCATTAATTGGCCAGCTAGGTCTCTGGACTTAACTTCATTGGATTATGGGTAGGGATGAAAAATGATATTTATAGAGAAAAATAGGCACTCGTGATGAATAAATTTCCCGTATTATGACCAGCTCTACAAGAACAAAGGAGCGCCAGAAAAAACTGAAGCTTGGCGGTGGGATTTTTGAGCCATTGCTCTAAAATCTATTATTTATTTTGTAAAGAGTGTCCAAATTTGACCTTCCGATTTAATTTAATAATAGAACACACGAAACACTTTAAATGTTATAATTTTATTATTTTATTTTGAAATACAAAGGAAAAAGCAAGATGGCCCGTCCAGACGAGAGGATGGAAAAGGTAGGATCAACCAGGAGAGGCGGCCCAAAGCAGATGGGCAGCTCATGGTATGAGGGGGTATTAGTATCAGAGACTAAAAAGAAGAAAAGCATCCCTAATCGAGGATGAATGGAATAGTATTATCTGCGATGACCTGCAGTGAATTCCTGAGAAGATAAAGTAAGTAGGTATATGTAAGTATTGCTCAAATTGTTAGTGTCAGTACATACGTCTATTCATGCTGTTATGAGTATCAATAAACAACATTTCTAGGAAGAGGCGTTTTCGTAGCTTCTCCTCTTTGATTAAGATAGAAACTTCGTCAAAGTTGGCTGTAAGATTAGATTCAATGCAATGTTGGGCCAGAGCAGTTGCCAAGAGATCTCCTGACGTCACTCCTGTGGGAGGCGAGATGAGCAATCAAATATTGACAGGTTTGGCTTATGTAAACCTGGGGGCTGTCAGAACATTCAACCTTGTACACCATGTTAGAACTGCGAAGTAGAGGAATGCAATCCCTCGGATTACTGAAAAGATTCGCTATCTTAAAGTTATATGAATGCACACAATTCTCAGGTGTGTCTCGTTTTTGAAAACAGAGTTTATACGATATGATAACTCTTTTATAATCCCTTATATTATAAGGGATGGTGATATAAATTTCCCCAGGAAGACGCTCACGAGGTTCATGATCCGAAGGGGGGGGTAGTAAAAAGTAAGGTGTAAGTAATTTCCTTGGATAGGCATTTGTCAGAAAAACATCCCGGAGTCGATACAACCCAGATTGGAGGAAAGTATGGTGAGAGATTCTTTGAACTCTATTCTTCATACCCAAGACCAGATTAATCTTGATGGAGTGCTTGTGGTGGGAAGCAAAATTAAAGAACCTGCCTGAGCTTGAGGGCTTTCTGTACCACTCGGATCTGAGAATGTTGTCATGACCTCTGTGCACAAGAGTATCCAAGAATGGAACAGCGCAATCCGTTTCCCGTTCCACATACTTTCCCTTACACATACTACCCTATCCTGAACTGTCAGGTAGTTTAACTCATATTATTATAAATATTACATATTCATTTTCATCATAAACCCTCGTTTATAATAGCGTTTATTATTTGTCAGTCCTGATCTGTTGACAGTATTATGTGTATTGTACATAATTTCATAATTTATCAATCAAGTTGGTAGCCATTCATGTTTATAGTTACTTTTCATTTTCTCTAGTTTTAGGATTTACAAAACGTGAAGAATTGGTTGAACTTTAATAATTTAAAATTACATTTAACAAAAACAAAGTGTATGGTTTTAACAAGTAAAGCGAAACATGCAAACTTTATAGAAGAGGGACATAAAATTAAAATTGGTGACGAAATTGACTTTGTAAATAGTATAAAATATATAAGTGTAGTAATTGATAAAGACTTGAGATTCAGATAACACGCTAATTATGCAGCGAAGAAAATGTCAGGAAAAGTTAGTGTTCTTCATAGATTGAATTCTCAAATTTCGCGCAATACGGCCATAAGGTTATACAAAACAATAGTATTACCACGTTATATATTGTCCTACAGTTCTTTTTATGCTGTGTAATGAAGACTTAAATAGGCTGCAGAGGTTGGAAAACAGTGTATGAGAGTGATGTTTAAATGTAACAGACACACTAACATAAAGGGAATGCTGGAGAGTTTGGAATGGCTGAGTGTAAGAGAGTCGGTTGAGCTTCAGGTACTTCATATATAAAGTAATAAACGGATTAATGTCAGACTACATGTCTGGAAAATTGAAAAAAATATCAGATGTGCATCATTATGGAACAAGGCAAGATGGCGGTTATTATTTGACCAGAAAAGAGAAGTATAAGACAATGAAGTCTGTTTTTTTGAAGTGAAACTTCTTTTGTCTCGGTAGAGTAAGTTCCTGTGTTGGCAAATGCGAGCGACACGAAAAGTGAAACAAATGGAGGGGAGCACACTAAGAAGACGGGCAGAGGAGAAAGGGAATATCAAACGCCCCACTCTTTAGCGCACGCTCTCTCTCATGCTTCGTGCTCTTTTCTCAGGCAAGCGTCAGTGAGGCGAAACCACAGCGTTTCATTTCTCGTGACGCCGCCCCACTCTTTAGCCACGCTCTGCCTCATGCTTCGCGCTGTTTCTCTCAGGCAAGCGTCAGTTCATTCCTCTAATAACGTTGAAGTTTCACTTCTACCGCGTGTGGCGACCACGCACCCATAGCCCAGTCAAATGGTGGCTTTCCCGTAACAAAATTGCGGAAGTTTTTTCTCAACGGTTATATTTGTTCTTTGGGGTGCTGAATCCGAATTTCAAGTTTGCTGCCATGTAGAAGGTCGGCTTCACAACGAAAAACGCAAAAACCTCAAAATTTTCGCAGTTTTTTCAGTTTCTCACTTATATCTCGAAGACTATGCATTTTTCGAAGATGCACGCTATATACAAAATTAAAGTGGACAAAATTTTCTATTAAATTCACTAGTCAACTTTGATTTTCTGATGTCCGGTATCGGCGCTAGAGCGCGTTGAAAAACATCGATTTTTGGCCCGTCTGCGTCTGCGAAAACGTCAAAAACGCCCACTCCCACCCCCTACAATTCGAAAATAAACATGTTATCAACGAAAACCCTTATTCCACGTGAAAGTACATTAAATTTCCTACAAGAGACGTCCCTAACATTCAATTTTCTGATAACCTACAACCAAAACGGTCCCTCCCACCTGTCTATCTCTCATCGGCGCTATACTTTCGATGTATCACGCTTAAAAGAGGTTGTTTTGAATGAATAGATGACAAAAAATGTTTGATAAAAACATTAACAAATTATATTTACAACATGTTAGGTACACGACACTGAATATAAAGCTGAATATGAAAGCTGCAGCAATGTACATGTGTCATGAAATGAGTGAAAGTCGAGCCCATCATCATCGTCACTTGGAGTAGGTTCTCCATCTGGAAAAGAAAGAAGGCATTTAGTCAGTGGCGGATGGTGAGTTTTTGTCGTGGAGGTTCACGAGTAATGGGCGAAAAATAAAAAATGCGACGGAGGCTACAATTCGCTTTTGTCAAGGTCAAACTTCTTAAATGGGAGATCAGAATGTTTTTTAAATAAGTACAGTTTGCTAAATTTACCTACTTATATAAAGTATCTCTTTTCAAATTCATTGTAGTCACAGTACAAATTTGAAGTAAATAATTAGGTATAGGTGGCGTAAACGTAAATATTTATTTAAAACTTATCTATGTACAATACTTAAAGGTAAAGTTCATCCTTCTGTCCTTTTTGGAGGCAAATTTGTCTATAACTAAGTCATTGAAATTTGGTAAATCCTGGATTAAAACTTTTTTGATGGATAACATTGCTAAAGCTGTTAACCTTTCTTGAACGTGTGGCGTCAGTTACGCCACTGGAAATATCCTCGACCCACTTTACTGAATTAGAACTCGAGTGAAGATGCCGACGCTACACATTCTTTTCGTGTGTAGAAATTGTAGTATAGTAACCTTAATATTATGTAGAACGCTTACCTGGCACTATTGTATTATAACTGGAACACGCACTGTAAATATATATTCATTCATTCATCAACACATGTAACGTAACACACAGACTAATAAACGACTTAGTAGTCTACGTATTCTTCTTCGTTTCTCCTGCCCATCGAACACGCGATATTATATGGTAACCGCCACCGACGTACCATAATTGGTGACCCCGACGTGATGGAAGGCCACCCTCATAAATGGTGACCTACAACGAAGAAAACTGCCGTCCTGCCGCCTGCCGCACGACCCAGTGATCGCTCCTCCAGAACCCACGAACTCAAGTAAGCAACGAATTTATTTTATCTTACTAATGGGCACTCCGCTTTCGAAGGAGGTCAGAGAGGAGGTCATTATAGCGCAGACCGCTAGCGGCGTCGCGTCAGCCCGGCAGACGACTGCAAGCGATTGGTCCAGAGCTGACGCCTGAACAACACGGTCCACAGCATGCCACCACCCGCCGCCGCTCCCGCTGCCGCAGAACGTGTAGGGATACGAATCCCGCCTTTCTGGCAGTCCGATCCCGAGATCTGGTTTGCTCAGGTCGAGCACCAGTTCTCCCTCGCCGGCCTCGACAAAGACGAGACAAGATTCACGTACGTCGCCAGACATCTGGAGCCCAAATATGCCGCAGAGGTACGTGACATATTGCTTAACCCTCCCGCCAATAATAAGTACCTCAAGCTAAAAACCGAGCTCATTGCGAGGCTGTGCGCGTCGCAAGAGCAGAAAACGCGCCAGCTTTTAGAGCAGGAGGAGATTGGTGACCGCAAACCGTCTCAGTTCCTGAGGCACCTCCGTGCCCTAGCCGGAACCACCGTGCCCGACGCCATGATCCGTACCCTCTGGCTGGGACGCCTTCCAGCCCACATGCAACCGATAATGGCTACACAGAAGCACGCTGACCTGGATGAAGCCGCCGAACTAGCCGACGCTATCGACGACGCCGTTCCCCGCAGCACTTCATCCACTCACAGAGTTTCATCTCTGCACGACATGGTAAGGGAACTATCTAATACCGTCTCCGCCATGCAACTCAACACAAACGCCACTGCCGCATCCCGCCTCCCCCGTTCCAGAGCACGTGTAGCGTCTTTCTCACGCTCACGATCCCCAGCATTTTCTCGACGCTCCCGATCTCGCTCTTCTCCACGGAACGAAGGCGCAGTTTGTTGGTACCACCGCACTTTCGGTACCAACGCGAGGCAGTGCCGCCCCCCGTGCAATTTCCAGTCTTCGGGAAACGCACAGGCCAGTCACCCGTAACGGCAACCGATGACATGGCCAAGAAGAAGTCCTGCCGCCTTTTCGTCTTCGATAGAGATTCCCGAGCACAGTTTTTGGTTGATACCGGATCAGAACTCTGTGTTTATCCTCGAAACATCTCTCGTTCACCTCGCATCAAGACGAGCTACCTTCTTCAGGCAGCAAACGGCACACCCATTCACACATATGGTTTCGTCACGCTAGATCTCAATCTGGGCCTCCGAAGATCTTTCCCTTGGAGATTCGTCATTGCCGACGTATCCAAGCCCATTATCGGAGCTGATTTTCTTCACCACTACAATCTGGTGGTTGACATAAAAAATCAATGCCTACTAGATCCCCTAACTCGCATTTCTGCACGCGCTTATAAATGCAACGACAACCATACATGTATCCAAACCGTTTCTGGCACCTCGCCTCAGCACCCTCTTCTGCTGAAGTTTCAAGAAATTACCAAACCCATGGGACTTCCTCACAAACCGACGCATTCAACAAAGCATCATATCCGCACAATTCCCGGACAACCTGTATACTGCAAACCACGCAGGTTGCCCCCCGACAAACTGAGAACTACAAGAAAAGAATTCGAGACAATGGTACAACTTGGAACTGCACGCCCTTCGGAAAGCAGTTGGTCTTCTCCACTTCACATGGTACCCAAACACGGTGACGAGTGGAGACCCTGTGGTGACTATCGAGCTCTAAACGCCCGAACCATCCCCGACCGCTACCCTGTACCGCATATCGAAGACTTCGCCCAATCTCTTCAAGGAAAGACTCACTTTTCCACTATCGATCTGGTCCGAGCTTACAACCAGATTCCCGTAGCTGAAGAAGATATACCCAAAACGGTGATAACTACCCCTTTCGGTCTTTTCGAATTCCCGTACATGTCATTTGGCCTACGAAACGCCGGCCAAACTTTCCAACGTTTCATCGACGAAGTTCTCAGAGGATTACATTTCTGCTACGCGTACATCGACGACATACTAGTAGCATCATCCTCAGCGGAAGAGCACGACGCACATCTCTCACAGATATTCCAGCGTCTCAAACAGTATAACATTCTAATCAATCCTCAAAAGTGTGTTTTCAGTTCCAAATCCGTCACATTCTTGGGTTACCAAGTCTCCGAAACTGGGACACGACCACTTCCGGCAAAAGTAGATGCCATCCGCAGCTACCCCCGCCCACAAACAGTGAAGCAACTCAGGCAATTTCTGGGAATGATAAACTTCTATCGTCGTTTTACTCCCAATGCCGCTGCACTCCAAGCTCCACTCAACGACCTTTTACACGGCAACGCAAAAGGCAAGACACAACTCGTCTGGAACTCCGCCTCGGCAACCACTTTCGACGCCTGTAAAGAGAGTCTAGCCAGTGCAACGCTTCTTGCACATCCAAACCCCCAAGCAACGCTCGCAATAATCAGCGACGCCTCTGACACTTCCATTGGCGCCGCCCTGCAACAGCGTATTCACGATGATTGGCAACCCCTCGCTTTCTTCTCTAAAAAGCTATCACCCGCCGAGAAGAAGTACGCCGCTTACGACAGAGAATTACTCGCAATTTACCGAGCCGTCAAGCACTTCCAGCACATGATCGAAGGTCGTGATTTCGTCATTTTCACAGATCACAAACCAATCACCTTCGCTTTCCGTCAAAAGCCCGAAAAATGCTCACCCCGACAATTTCGATACCTCGATTTCATTTCACAATTCTCTACTGACATCCGTCACATTTCCGGCAAAACCAATCTCGTAGACGATTCACTCTCTCGCACAGAAGAGATAACTGCACCCATCGATTTCGAGTCACTAGCTAACTCACAAGCGAATGACTCCGAAATTCAAAAATTTCTTCGACCCGACTCTGTACTCCAACTCAAAGAAGTACACCTACCCTCATCTGGCATACCAATTTACTGCGACACATCCAAGTCCAGCATCCGTCCGTTTGTCACGAAGTCTTTCAGAAAACAAATTTTCGATGCTATTCACGGACTTTCGCACCCCGGCATTAAAGCGACGACCAAATGCATAGCTCAACGCTATGTCTGGCCCTCTATCCGAGCCGACTGCAGAAAATGGACCCAAGCATGCATACAATGCCAGAGATCGAAGATTCACCGACACATCGCCAGCCCACTTGCAACATTTCCCGTAACATCCGCAAGATTCGAACATGTCCACATCGACATAGTCGGACCGCTGCCCATCTCAGAAGGTAAACGTTACTGCCTAACCTGTACCGACAGATTTTCCAGATGGCCAGAAGCTTTTCCGACCGACAACATCGAGGCAGAAACCATAGCTAGAACGTTCTACGAGGGTTGGATAACACGATTTGGTACACCCCTGCGCGTAACTACAGACCAAGGTCGACAATTCGAGTCACACCTTTTCAAGCATCTCAGTTACTTAACAGGCACCAACCGCCTCAGAACTACGTCATACCACCCTCAAGCGAATGGTATGATTGAACGTTTTCACCGGCAACTCAAAGCCGCCATTAAATGCCACGAAACCGACCGATGGACACAAGTTTTACCCACCGTCTTAATGGGAATACGAGCCGCCTGGCGAGATGATCTAAAATCAACAGCAGCAGAACTGCTCTACGGAGAACCCCTCCGACTCCCGTGTGAATTCATCACACAGCAACAATTCAAGCCATCCAGCGACCCCACAGAGTTCATCAAGGACCTCAGACGCCATTTTAATGCCCTGCGTCCTATTCCGGGGACACGCCACACAAATAATTCAAAAACTTTTATGTTTAGAGACCTTGCTACAGCAGACCATGTTTTCCTCCGCCGAGATGCCGTCCGAGCTCCGCTGCAGCAACCCTACGAAGGTCCCTATCCTGTCGTGCGACGCCGTGACAAAACCTACACTGTCACAATCCGAGGCAAAGACGTAACAGTTTCCGTCGACCGTCTTAAGCCCGCATACGTCTTGAACGACGCCGACTACACCAGCACACCCCTTGCAGATCAAGAACCGCTCCACGTTCACGATCAGCCGACGCCTCCAGCAGCCGTCCCATTGACGACTCGCTCTGGGCGCCAAGTTCGATTTCCAGAGCGCTATCGTTAATCACTCCAAGGGGGCTCCTGTGGCGTCAGTTACGCCACTGGAAATATCCTCGACCCACTTTACTGAATTAGAACTCGAGTGAAGATGCCGACGCTACACATTCTTTTCGTGTGTAGAAATTGTAGTATAGTAACCTTAATATTATGTAGAACGCTTACCTGGCACTATTGTATTATAACTAGAACACGCACTGTAAATATATATTCATTCATTCATCAACACATGTAACGTAACACATGTAACGTAACACACAGACTAATAAACGACTTAGTAGTCTATGTATTCTTCTTCGTTTCTCCTGCCCATCGAACACGCGATATTATATGGTAACCGCCACCGACGTACCATAAACGTAAAAATGTTTTATCCGTTTTAACGACGAAAAGCACCTTTCTGCTTCAACGGATGTCATCGGAATAGTAACAACAACTTTCAGAAGCTGAAGAGTAGGCGAAAACAAATCTTCAAGATAAATTTTAAAAAAGAGTTATTGCTCCAGACATGTTTCTGAAGTTCAGTATTTTGTATATTATTGCTAATTCAGTCCTTAGCCTTACATTGTCAAGAAAAGGGCATGCCTCAATTTTCATAATTCAAATAGTTTATGGGAAATTCTTTTGCAAATATTGAAAATTGCGAAGCCAAAAAGAGATTGGAAGCACTAAGATGACTCGCAAATGAAAACCGCTCCATTGCCTGATGAATAATTGTATCGCAAACTTCTTTGGCAGCAACAATTTTTGAAAGATACTGATCTTAATTTTTTCTTCGTCTTTTGAAGTGAATTACTCCGGAAATATCATCCTCGACAGTCTCAATATTATTTCTTTCCAGCACGAGGCTAAAGGAAACTATCAGCCATACTAAGCACTACCATAGGGACAAGTTGGCAGTCACAGAATATCTGGCCGCACGGGTCAGGAGATCAAGTTTGAAGATGCCAGGATTTTGAGGAAGGAGTCGCGGTTCTGGCCTAGACTATACAGAAGGAGCCGTACAACTTCAACAGGGACCGGGGAATCGCAATACCGCAGATATGGAAACCGCCAGCGGTCCATCTAGCTTCTTAGAACGCTGGTGTAGGAACCAATCGAGAATCAATAAAATAGACGTTTTTAAATTATTCTTCATCAACATACATGCAATTACGAAGAGTAAAGTTGATTTTATTCCGCAGAAGCTTCGAGCATCGCCACATGGTTTAATTAAATTTGATTTCAGAGGCAAACATGTACCGATAAACAAATTAGTCGATGAAAGAAAGGAGATACGAGCTTTCATAGATCAATACCCTAGACATATATAAGCCATTATTTAAGAAGGAACAATGCAGAAAAGGTTTACATGCCTAGTAACCTAAACATTTTCAAAATGCATGAGGAATACCAGAAAGAGAAAAGGAGTAAAGGCGAGAAATTTGCTGGTTATGATGTCTTTCGAAACGTTTTTCATCAAACTGGGTAAAAATTCAAAGAACCCTACATCGACACCTGCCAGAAATGTGATGAATTCAAGGCGATTAAAAAACATGCGTCTTTTACAAAGTAACGAGAAAACCTCTCAATGCGTCATGATGAACATATCATGGAAGCGGACAAAGGATATGAAAGTAAAAGAACTGATAAACGCAGCATAAAAAAACGCAAATGAAATAGTAATTGTTTTTAACTTACAACAAGTCCCGCCTGCATCTTTTCCGTTCACAAACATAGCTTACTACAAGCGAATGCTATCGACCTACAATCTGAAGATTCGAAGTTGCTCAAATTTGGAGTCATCAACATGTTACATGTGGCATGAGGTTATAGGTGGGAGGGGATCCGACCAAATAGCCTCATGTGTTTACAAGCAGATAATGAGCTTACTAGACTCCATCAGACACTTGCGGCCGCCAAAACAGGAATATTGGCATGGCTGCTATGTTATAGTTCGCTTTACTAAAAAATTTTTCCTCTCAATGCGTCATGATGAACATATCATGGAAGCGGACAAAGGATATGAAAGTAAAAGAACTGATAAACGCAGCATAAAAAACGCAAATGAAATAGTAATTGTTTTTAACTTACAACAAGTCCCGCCTGCATCTTTTCCGTTCACAAACATAGCTTACTACAAGCGAATGCTATCGACCTACAATCTGAAGATTCGAAGTTGCTCAAATTTGGAGTCATCAACATGTTACATGTGGCATGAGGTTATAGGTGGGAGGGAATCCGACCAAATAGCCTCATGTGTTTACAAGCAGATAATGAGCTTACTAGACTCCATCAGACACTTGCGGCCGCCAAAACAGGAATATTAGCATGGCTGCTATGTTATAGTTCGCTTTACTAAAAAATTTTTGTTTAATTTGTGCCAGTTACAATTTATTTAACATTTCAATTTTTCGCGGAAGTTCTGGCATATACAGTGCTTCTCGAAAGTAACGGATAAATTCTATAAAATCGTTGAGAAAAATATTCCAAACAAAAGCTCGGACACGTCGATTTTTATTTTTAAATTATCATTTACAAATGTAATTTTCAACCCCCTACTCTTCAACCCCTAATCGCTAACAACCCCAACTTTAAAAATTCAAATAGCAAAGTATCCCTTCTAATGCCTCATTCGATAGCATCTTTTGTGCTGAATACAATAAATAAAAATTTTTCAAAATCGGATGATAAATAACAGATATTTACCAAAATGTATTCAATTGAAAGTGCCATTATTCGAGCAGGCGTTGATACGGTTCTAGCAATGAGGGGTAAAAACAACTGCAATTGTTACACAATATTCAACAAGCGTTTGTCTCTAGATTAGGGTACCTATTGCCTCGCCGTTAACGGACAGCAATTTGAAAATTTGATTTACCTAATTTAATTTTGCACTGTTGTTATTTTTCAAAAATTATTTTGGTAAATATCTCCGTTATTTACCATCCGATTTTGAAAAACTTTTATTTATTGTATTCAAATGAGGTATCAGAAGGGGTACTTTGCTATTTGAATTTTTAAAGTTGGGGTTGTTAGCGATAAGGGGTTGAAGAGTGGGGGGGTTGAAAATTACATTTGTAAATGATAATTTAAAAATAAAAATCGACGTGTCCGAGCATTTGTTTGAAATATTTTTCTCAACGATTTTATAGAATTTATCCGTTACTTTCGAGAAGCACTGTATGTAAATAAATAACAGTATAATACCGGCGTTTCGCCCCCATTCGGGGGCTTTGTCAAGATTTATTTGGTATTAAAGTATAAAATTGTCAATAAACTTTTGACAAGAACAAAATTTTGTTCTTGTCAAAAGTTTTTATTGACAATTTTATATTTACCTATATAAATAGTTTTTATTGTTTGAGAAAAAAAATTTCTTGTCAAAAGTTTTTATTGGTAATTTTATTTTTATACCAAATAAATCTTGACAAAGCCCCCGAACGGGGGCGATACGTCGATATTATAGTGTTATTTATGTACATATATGCCAGAACTTACGAAAAATTGAAATATTTACTAAAAAGCAACATAATTGATCAGAAGTTTTTGTTGCCTGTTCACACTCTGTTGGAATGTGGTAGTGATCATGCAAGAATTGAAAGGGCCGAAAAGCAAATTGGAGATGATTTAAAAATAATGGTTCCACGTGACTGGTATCAGTATGTACGAATAATTCGGGGAAAGAAAAAATTCAACTTTGTTGAAATGTCTCGGGAGGACTTTCTCGCATTTTCAAATCTCAACATATAAAGTGGTTAAGGTTCACTAAAAAATTCGGAATTATCTTACACTCTTAATGATGATGTTCCATTTCGAATTTTAGACATAAAACGAGCAAAAATTCGAGGAAGGCCTTCAGACTACGGAAAACCAACAGTTCCAAACCCTTTGGGCATTAATCCTCTAAAGAAAAGATAAATATCAATTTTAGACTTTCTGGATGTAAATTGCCATGATTTCAATAGGTACGAATTTACCCTCCAGTTCTCAGTCAAAAGAATTTGATGAGTTAGATGACAGTACATCAGACTTCGAGGCTCAATAACTTCTATCTTTTTTTAACGAGGTTTCTTGTTGAACATTGTATTATTTTATTGAATAAAAGGCTTTTTATGAACTGATATTTAATTGTCCCTACTTTGAAATGGTGTGGTAAAAGATGGAAAAACAATATGTTGGAAAATTGAGAAAAACTGGAGTGGTTGATTCCATAACATAATTTATTACAAAAACATTACGGCAATATACACAAGAGAACCGATGTTTTTTTACCACATAACTTTCAAACCTTTCTTGTGTAAAATTTAGTTTACCCGACATATCTGCTTATGCATCTAAGTACAGAAATGGATACAATGGCTTGGTTGAAAAGCAATTCCCTTTACCATCTTTAGGAACTTTACGACGAAGATTAGAAATGATAATATTTGAAAGCGGAATATTGACAGATGTGTTATTTAAAATAGAAAGTACTGCGGTTCAGGGGTCATGAAAAACTCTGGACATGTTATGAATGAATTGGCTGTCTCATCAGCTAAAGTGTACGATGCAGTAAACAAGAAATTTTGTGGAAATGTTACATTACCGAAACATAATGGTACAGCAACACATGGTCAATTTCTTATTAGCTGGTAAGTACAGAAACTATTTTTATTACAGTGAACTTATAACTTGCTGCGCATTTTAGGAGTAACTTCCATATGGAAGCAAATTGTAGCATATTACTACACTGGAAATTCTGTGAATGGATCTGTTTTTAAGGAAATTGTAAACGACATAATAAAGAATGCCATAGAAATCAAATTAGAAATAATAAACTGCTCATCGGATATGGGCGCTTCTAACGAAGCCATGTGGAAGTCATTTGGTATCGTAAGCAATCCGAATGACTTACGTTCATCCAGCACCCAACTGACTAGTAAAAAACTTTTCTTTCTCGCAGACATTCCGCATCTTCTAAAAAATAAAAGTTTGTGATTCCTGATGATCACGTTGACCACGATGATAATCAAATCTTGAAAATTGCTCATTTACACAGGTCTAATAAATGTTCTTTCACCTCATTTTGATAAAAAGCAACTAATAGGCTCAGTTTAGAAGTAGCAAATGCTCTCAGGTATTTGTCTGAGCTTTTAAATAAACCACAATTGTGTACTAGAGCATAGTTTATTGAGTTAGTTAGAAAATGGTTCGATCTGATGAGTAGGCATTCAAAGTTAGCTATTAGTAAATTCAAACCCGATAAATATAATAAGACGATTGAATTTTTACGTGAGGTTGTTTGTTTAAATCAATTTCGTTTGGAAACACTTGGAAACCTGTATTATACAGTCAGAAGTTCGCCTTTCTACTGAAAGTATTTTAGAGATACAAACAATATGCTTTGA
This sequence comes from Xestobium rufovillosum, assembly GCA_963966045.1. Lineage (NCBI taxonomy): Eukaryota > Metazoa > Arthropoda > Insecta > Coleoptera > Ptinidae > Xestobium > Xestobium rufovillosum. The sequence continues at coordinate 14,006,246 of OZ014493.1, read as the reverse complement.
GGAATACAATTCCGTATTTTTGTTGACATCTAGGTTTTCGCAAGACAGTTTGGAAAATGTATTTTCACAAGTGCATTCAAAGCAACTTATCCCAAATGTCCTGCAGTCAAGGAGTCTTTAAAGTTGCTTTCAGTTCCACAATACTTAAAAAATATACCAGCTGGAAGTTATTCAGCAGACGATTACTTTTTATTACATTTTCTAGATGTAAAAAGACTTTAACTTATTTTTAAGAAACTAATTTAAGCGCGTTACAGGTGTGCAACATCGTTGAAACAAATTTAACCTTCCGGACGTCGCGCGCGAGCTCTCGCTCCGCAACTTCAATCTTCTTGTGATAATTCGGTAATGCGCAAACTCCTAATGTGGTAGGCTTCGGTAGTCTCGTAAACTGGCACAATAAATACCAATATGCAGTTATAGGTCAGTGCGTGCAGTTTTTGTGTCAATTACCCTGGATACGGTGTGTCAGTCCGCACGCGAGCATTTCATACAAACTTGTTTAAATAGATCGGAATTTGAAATTTATTCCGCAGCAGTTTTTGCCTAAGGTAGGCGCACCATTTTGCTTTGAGACGTTTCTGGAAAGTTATCTAATTATTTTTTAGGTGTATACGAGTAAGTTCAATACATATGAGCAAGAGTATTTACAAAAGCTTATGGATGAATGTTTTGCAGAGTCTGATATAGAAGAAACTGCTGTGTACGAGGGGTTAATCACTCTGTGAATTGTGGGACATAGCGATGTGCAATACTTTTGTCATTTCATGAAATGTTTTGAATGTTTTGAAATACCTACAAAAAACACCTATGAAATGCTTTGAAATATATGCAATGGCATACAATACCTGCGAAATACTTTGAAATACTTGTGAAATACTTGCGGAATGCTTTGAAATACCTGTAAAACGCTTTGCAATGCCTGGGGAATTAGTTTTGAAATGCCTTGCAATGCCTTTGAAATACGTATGGAATGGTAACTCAACTGGCTCTGCCCAGCAACTTATGAAATTATTACGTTGTAACGTGTAAAAGCTCCAATAGACGGCCAACGCTTTGAACACGTGACTGCATCTGATCACTCTAAGCACTTAGCAATCCGTAATCGTAATACAGTTGCCTCCAGTTCACTGACCGCGATTCCGTACGCACGTGTTACATAAACAACATTTCGGCACTTCCCATCCCATTGGAATACTGTTGTGTTGCTTACTATGCACTCTCTAGGTACATTGTGCTACTGCATTTGTTTCTACATTTGGTTTGTATTTAAGCAGGTAGGTAAAACTGTACTTTCTATCTATTACCATTATTGTAGATATAATAATCTAATCGCGGGGCCGGTATAATTTTTGCAATGCAAAATAAATCCTTTAAAAATACTACGTTTGATACTACCAAAAAAAAGCTCGGAGAAAAGGGAGTCAAGTGCCGAATCTGGAGAAGACCATGAGGAATGTGAATACCAGATGAGATACCGAAACGAATTGGAAATTGACTGTTCGACGGACTGTTACATGGAAAAGACTAAAAAAGAACTATACTAATACTCCACTAATGGAGAGAGTAATGGTGATTCAGACTCAGATTCAGAAGACAAGGTTGAGAATGAAACAACAGATATTACCACTCAAGAATTGTTAGAGCACTTAAGCGTTCTTCAATCTGGTCAGGGTTTTTTGGAACGTAACACTATTCTAAGGAATTCTTAAAAGGGGATCGCAACCAAGCCAAGGAAAATTATGAATATGCAGCAATCAGTGACAGAAGTCCATTTATTATTGTGACGGATTCCCGAAATGTGAATCGCGTAGCCAGAAAATCCTCCATTTGTTGACAGTCCACATCGAAGTTCGGACTGGCTACAAAGAGTAAAAGATGATCTAGAAAGATCAAAGAAAAGAAAATTAAGAGATGGAACAACAGAGACTGAAATTTTTATAGAAGACTGGATGATTTTCCGGGAACACGGGATTGAATTGGTCTTAAATTTCCCTTACTTGGATGGTAGAACTGACAAACAGAAAAAAGTACTCGAAAACTTCTGCAGGTACACAAAACAGAAATATTGGTGCCCTTTGTACTTGGTATGAATTACAGGTTGAACTTAATGATCAAGATAATCCGTCATCAAATTCCAAAATAAAGCTGAACGGAAAGATTATCGAGTACAACTTTGTCAACATTACTTTACATAAGACTACTTTACCTCCTCCAACATTAGGGAATTCGAATTTGATGTATTGTATTAGTACTTTCCACACCGATGAAGAACTCCTCAAACGTAAACTACTTTTTTAATTATTTATAATACGTATTAATAATATGTCGTAAAGTGCCTTTACACTACCTGATTTTGTATTTGATTTCATGACAAATCTAATTGATAAAATATCTTCAAAAATTCTCAAATACATTATTTTTCGATATTTAGACTATCTGATTTAGCTTTCAAGTTTTCATTCAAGTTAATTGGTACGAAATGCTTGCGAATTATGTGCAATACTAATGAAATGCTATGCAATGCTTGTGAAATTGTATGAAATACCAGTGAAATTCTACGCAATACTTGTGCTATACTATTTCAAATGTGGGACGCCTTATAACGGAGTGATTAACCCCTCAGAGTTAATCACTCTTTGCAATTGTGGGACATAGCGATGTGCAATACTTCTGCCATTTTATGAAATGTTTTGAAATACCTATAAAATACCTATGGAAGGCTTTGAAATATATGTAATACCTGTGAAATACTATGAAATACTTGTGAAATGCTCTGCAATACCTGTGAAATACTTGTTGAATGCTTTGCAATACCTGTGAAATATTGTGAAATACCTGGGATATTAGTTTTGAAATGCCTCGCAATACTTTTGAAATACTTATGGAATAGCAACTAGGTCTTCCCAGTAACTTATGCAATTTTACGTTGTAACGTTTGTAAGCTCCAATAAACAGCCAGCGCTTTGACTATGTCTAGCCACTCTCAGCACTTAGTAATCGTAATTCAGTTGCTTCCAGTTCACTGACCGCGATACCGTGCAAACGTGTTAGATAAAAAAAACATTTCGGCACTTCCCACGCCATTGCATGCTTACTGTTGTGTTGCTTACTGTGCACTCTCTAGGTATATTGTGCTACTGCATTTGTTCCTAGATTTTGTTTATCTTTAAACAGGTAGGTAAAACTGTGCTTTCTACCTATTACCATTATTGTAGATATAATAATCTAATCTCACGCCGGTATCCTTTCTGCAATGCAAAATGAATCCTTTAAAAATACTACGTTTGATACTACCAAAGAAAAAAGCTCGGAAAATGGTAGTCAAGTGACAAGTCTGGAGAAGAATTGTTGAGGACTTAAACGTTCTTCAATCTGGTCAGGGTTCTTTGGAACTTAAGAGTTAAGACTATTCTAAGGAATTCTTAAAAGGGGATCGCAACCAAGACAAACTAAAAACCTCGCTAAAAGTTAAAGGGCAAAAATATAAAAAACTTCGGAAGAATATTAGCAATGTTCGGTAGTACACATATTTGTGAACAAATTTTCTCCGTAATGAAATTTAACAAGACGCTCCATCGATCGCGGCTTTTTAGGGTTTTAATTTTGTCAATCTTTTTTAGAATTGTGTTTGTGTTTATTTGTCTTTTGTATATGATAATAATAAATGTTATAATTAATTTGACTATTTATATTATTATTATTATCTGACTGCGGCCAACACTTACCTGCAAAAATTTTAAATTGGCACTCCACCTTCAATGAGTTTGACACCCCTGCTTTGCACTATCTGATTTGATTTTCATGTTAAATCTAATTGAAAAAATATCTTTAAAAATTCTCAAATACATTCTATTTCGATATTATTCAGACTATCTGATTTAGCTTTCAAGTTTTCATTCAAGTTAATGGTATGAAATGCTTGAGAATTATGTGCAATACTAATGAAATACTATGCGGTGTTTGTGAAATTGTATGAAATACCAGTGAAATGCTATGCAATACTTATAGGTAAGTATTTCAAGTTTGGGACGCCTTATCACGGAGTGATTAACCCCTCGGCTGCGTACGAAGATGAATCGAAAAGTGTGGAACCCCAAATTCTTTATAGCGGCACAGAACAGGAAATTTCAGAAACTGAGGATGAGGATAACTGTGAATTTCAAGGGCAAGGCGTTAAATTTATAGGAAAAAATAAAGAAATTATTTGGGCAAAACATTCTATTCTCAGGCCTGGCAGAACTATGACAGAAAACCTTATAGAACATCTTCCGGGTGTAAAAGTGCCTGTAAAAAATAAAACAAATGCACTGGAAATTTGGAGCCATTTTTTTCTGATGAAACTCATTAAATACGATAGTAGAATATACCAACAAACATATCCAATGCCCTTGGATGGTATCGATTCGGACATGTTCCTGCATAACGTCTAACAGCCAAATTAGCATTGGAAAGAAAGACAGATAGGCGTTAAGTTGTCAAAATAATTATTAATAAAAAAGGTACCATCCAAGGGCATTTTTCTGAAGCTTAGACGTTATGCAGGAACATATCCATCCAAGGACATTTTTCTGGAGCTTAGTTCGTCACCTAAAGAAAAACTGAAAAATTTAAACAGCGAGTGGATCAACAACTCGTAGTCAAATGAGTTGCAACATCTCGCAAATCAAGCCCTAAATCAAAATTTTACAAGAGGGAAATAAAATAAGTAAAAAACATTTTTAAGTTAAACGGTTTTATTGTAAAGAAACATAATAATGATGCAGATAATGTACTAAAAGCTAAAAAATAATTAGGTAGGTACCAGGTACCAGTCATCACACCACTCTCCTCATCAATCTAGAGCATTGATCAGACTAAAATAAAATCGTGGGGCGAGTCGAATTTCTATTATCTACAGTCAACCGCTTTGGATGCATCTTCTCAATGGACAACATCACAGAACGATCATTTACATATTTACTCAGGTTACGCTACGCCCCACGATTTTATTTTAGTCTGATCAATGCTCTAGATTGATGAGGAGAGTGGTGTGATGACTGGTACCTGGTACCTACCTAATTATTTTTTAGCTTTTAGTACATTATCTGCATCATTATGTTTCTTTACAATAAAACCGTTTAACTTAAAAATGTTTTTTACTTATTTTATTTTCAAGTTTTTAGTTTTTTAGTTTTTTTTGTTTTGTTATTATTTTTCTAAAGTGTAGTGTGTTCTACTTGTCAAGCCCTTTTATTTGATACCCATATTGAGGGGATTGGAAAAAAGTAATCCGCCATTTTGTGGTGGCGGCCATCCTGGATTTTGAATTTTTCATGGTGTACGGTATTCTACTAGTTAAGCCCTTTCATTTGACACCCATATTGAGGGGATTGAAAAAAGTAATCCGCCATTTTGTGGTGGCAGCCATCTTGTATTTTGAATTTTTCATGGTATACTGCATTCTACTAGTTAAGCCCTTTCATTTGATACCCATATTGAGGGGGTTGGGAAAAAATATCTAATCCGACATTTTGTGGCGGCGACCATCTTGGATTTACAAGGATACTGAATATACAAAATTGTATTGTCGTCACAACTAAAAGTGTGTACCAAATTTCAGATCAATCGGTCAACAGGAAGGGGGTAAAATTTCAATTACTAGATTTGACCCACACAAACAAACAAACAAACAAACAAACAAACAAGGCTCAAGGCAAGCTATATAAAACCGTTAAAAAAAAGAAACTAACGCTTGGTATAAAAAACAATATCTTTGAACCATAGACGTGCGCAGGGAAAAGTTGGGGGGTCAATGGGTATTACAACCCCCCTTTCCTCCGTTATAAAAGAAACACATTATTCTATGTTAACGAGGAAACCTTTGGTATGTTTGTCTAAATGGAAGCATTACATATTTAAAAATAATATAAACAAACACACTTGGTTATGTTCTACGTATATTTTATTTACTCGACGATCGTTTCGGAATTTTATTCCATCATCAGGAGTACAGAGAAATACTTATACTAAATTCCAATAAAGCTTACAGTCTATTTATACTATTCTAAATAACTAAAGAGGGGGAGTTTAAGGTTTATTGTTTGTTTACAGGAATATTTGTAGGAGTGGTGACAATTGAAAATCTAATTGATCATTTGTAACATTTTTCTTTCCGCTGATGGCCTTTTGAATTTCTAAATTTTCTAATAGAGTTAATTTTCTACCTTTATTACATAAATGAAGGGGTTTAAAGTTGGTGGCATTAAAATCATGCTTATTTTCTATACAGTGTGTGCTGAATCCAGTGTTGCAATTTAAAGTTCCTATGGCTTTTTTACAACACTGAATTCAGCACACACTGTATAGAAAATAAGTATGATTTTAATACCACCAACTTTAAACCCCTTCATTTATGTAATAAAGGTAGAAAATTAACTCTATTAGAAAATATAGAAATTCAAAAGGCCATCAGCGGAAAGAAAAATGTTACAAATGATCAATTAGATTTTCAATTGTCACCACTCCTACAAATATTCCTGTAAACAAACAATAAACCTTAATCTCCCCCTCTTTAGTTATTTAGAATAGTATAAATCGAGGTATAAATAGACTGTAAGCTTTACTGGAATTTAGTATAAGTGTTTCTCTGTACTCCTGATGATGGAATAAAATTACGAAACGATCGTCGAGTAAATAAAATATACGTAGAACATATCCAAGTGTGTTTGTTTATATTATAGTTAATCATGTTCTACCAAGCACCTAACGAAAAATCAGTTAAAATTACATTATTTAAAAGTAATTATTCACATTTATGCCTGCAAAATGTCGACTTGTTTCGTATGTTTGTCGAAATGGAAGCATTATTTAGAAATAATTATTCACATTTATGTGGACTAGTTTAGAACATATCAAAAATATGTTCAGTGCAAACATGTACTAAAAAGCCATAATCTGTGTAGAAAAATACAAAAACGTCATGTGCGGTTATATAATGTGTCCTATAACGTTCTCTACATATGGGAAACTTGTTTATTATCCACTTATGGAAAAGAAATTCATAAAAAAAACACTGAATTGCCCCAAAACCAAAATGCACTCCCAACATTCCAAAAATATTGAACAATATACAGGGGATATCAAAAAATAATAATTTGACTGCAGATTAAACTACCCTTATTTTTGAAAATAATGAGAAATGTTAGTTAGGAAAGTTATTCAGACAGAATAAAAGTTATTGATGATTATGAAATAACAGCCACCTATGATCAAATTTATTTTTGTGATAATTTGTGATAAGTCGGAAAAATTAATTTGATCGTAGGCGGCTGTAATTTCATAATTATCCATAACTCTTTATACTAAATAACTTTCCCAAGTAACATTTTTAATTATTTTCAAAAATAAGGGCACTTTACTCTTGAGTCAAATTATTATTTTTGATCTCCCCTGTATATTATCAGATGTTTTTGAAATGTTGAGAGTGCATTTTGGTTTTTGGGCAATTCAGAGCTTTTTATAAAGAATACTTTTTTCATAAACTGATAATAAAAAAGTTTCCCATATGTAGAGAATTTTACAGAACACATTGTACATTAGTTCACAGAAACGACTTATTTCTGAAAAGAAACATATGCATTTGGTAGCAAGTCACGAGCAAAACATGAAAAGGTATTATAGAAACTGTAATATAATAAAAATTGAACATTATGATGTACCTACACCTATCTTATTTTTATTAAATTATATGCCTAAATATAAAATGCAAACAACCCACCGGGCAATATTAATATAGTTTAAAGTAAAAAAGTACATTATGTACATGAATTTTGGATAAATATGGCCGCCGTTGCACACTCTTATCTTGTAGGAACTCTAGGTATTAATACCGCGTACCATGATTCTACAGCTCGTTCTACAGGTTGGCCAAGAGATCTCAAACACTCTGTGTGAATTCGCACAGTGCGAGTTAATTGCTTCAATCCATTAAAAAATTCGCGATTAAAAGTAGGAATATCTAAGGGAGCTTGAACGTACCTATAAATAATTTTTCGTTTGTTATCATAACACCTTTTTAAAGTACCTAAAACTATCTAAAACTATGCTATAATTCTGATTTATATTTTTTAACGATCGTAATAAAACTAATGGCTCACACTGTAGAGATAATTTTAGATTACTTATGTCAAATTTTGTGCCTCAGCAAGATCAGAATTTTCCTCGGGATTTTCATCTATTAAAGATTTAAATGGGTTGAAAAATGTATGCCACAAAGTGAAAGTACCTTCAAAGGTGGGTACCTAATTTGATCGTTGGTAATTTTACTACTTTTTTTACTACACTTCTTCTCTCATTACGAGAAGCTGGAGTGCTTTGAATGTTTTCACCACTAAGCACTAACGCCAACATTCTTAAGAGACTGATATTCACATTGATTGCCATACCTACTTTGAAATAATTACCTACCTACATTGACTCTACTTGTTAATTAAAAAAATACGTCTTGAAAATCTTCAAGTTCTGTCATTTTCATTGTCAACCTCTTGAAGGAAAAAATTTCATGAAGAATTTCAATAAATAACTCACATATTATTTTCTGTTTGTTTCAATCTTTTTTTAGATGAACTAAATCAATTTCCGATAAATTTTCGGTAGGTATCTAGTCTCTCAAAAAAATGTCAAATACCTACTGTCAGTTGTTTTTTATGATTAACTTTTTTTGTTCCGAATTTTTAAGTTGTTTGGCAATTTGAGCCATGATAACTAACAATACAATCAAAATTGTTTGCAAAATGTGTAGATTGAATGATTTCAAAGGAGACGGGACTTACATAATAGGAAACGCTATGAAGTTTACCAGTTGTTTCTCGCCGTTCGGTGCGAGCTGCTTCGTGCGATCGAGGAAAATGGCCGTCTTGCCGGCTTCGTACTTTGTTTGGAATAACTTGTTTATGCAGCTCGTTTAGGACCAATGTTGGGTGGATTTTTATTACACCTACGAATTGACACTTCTTTTGCTTGATGTAGGTTTTCGTGTACAATATTCATGAATAACAACACATACTTTTTAGAATTACATTAACAAACTCTTACAACGTAGTCATTTGCTCGCAATGTGAAGGCCAACTGACCCACAGATAGGGATGGCAAAAATATATCGATATATTCAAAATATCGATAAATGCAGTCATATATATATCGATATGTTTATATCGTTTTTAATGTTCTAATCTATCGATATGTATAAAGATGCATCAGTTCTATATAAATATATCGAAGAGTTTACTTTCCCTTTTCAGTCAAAGAGGTGCTATTTTAAAATTTACACAAAATATACACACATCAGACATTACCTTGAGAAAAGCACAAACTGTGAAACTGCATGGTAATAAAGTGATATTAGTGGCAATGCTGTACGCTGATGCTCTCTGATAGGCGTTTATTTATATCCCAACTAGGTTTTACCAAGTATACCACTTCCACTTTCACTCGCCTTAATAGACTGCTTAACTTCATGCTAAACAAGGAACGAACTTGGCTCAGTAGCAGGGAGTTTTTGTTCGAATCTAAGCAAATCGTTTTTCTTTTTTTCGTATAAAGTTTGTTGTAATTTACAGAATTTTGCATTCCATGTGTAGTGTTCGGTGTCCCGTCACGAAAAGTATTTCTTTAAAGAAAATCCCCTATTACTAATGAAAACAAGGGAATAATAGCACGCTTTATTCCTGTATGTTGTACCTAGCTTTTGGTAGGCAGATTTTTGTAATAAAAAATATACCTATATTTCAAATATATCGATATTTTCTTTGCAATATATTGTACGTATCGACATATCATTTCAATATATCATATGATACAATATGATGATTTAAATAACTATTAACTTCTTTTGTCCCTGATGCCGATTTATTGTTTCAGTACTCGAATTCTACATGCGTTATGGAGGAGCTTGAGTTTGTTTTTGTTGGTGAAGTTGAAGTACTCAATGTGATTAAAACTATGAAGTCGAAAGCTGCTGGTTTTGATGGAGTCAATATAAATGCAATAAATTATTCCCTGCCTGTAGTTCTGCCCATAATAACACACATAATCAACTTTTGTGTTGGTCATGATGTTTTTCCTGATTCATGGAAATTATCACTCATAAATCCCCTGCCGAAGGTGAGCAATCCGCGTGTTTACGGGGATATACGCCCGATAAGCATTCTCCCGGTTCTTTCGAAGGTTTTGGAAAGGGTGTTGCTGTCCCTGTCACAGATGTTAACTCATTTAAATAGATCTAATGTAATCCCCGATAACCAGTCAGGTTTTCGCAAGGGGCATTCCTATGAGACTGCGTTGCTCCGGGTCACCGATGACATTTTTCGATCATTGGATGAGGGCAAATTTGCACTGCTGGTTTTATTGGCCTTCGAAGGCCTTTGATACGTTGAATCATGAACTTCTGTTATCTATATTGCACAATACTGGTTTCAGCTCTTCTTCCATAAAGTTGTTTGGTAGTTAGGTACCTCTCTAATAGACAACAAATTGTCAAAGTCGGAGACAGAGAATCTAGAGCGGCATATGTAACGTGTGGAGTTCCTCAGGGGCCAGTTTTGGGTCCATTGTTGTTTGAAATATATACATCCGTTCTTGTAAACTGTATTAAGCATAATAGATATTACTTATATGCCGATGATACCCAGGTGTATTGCTCATTTTCGGCGGAGGAAGCTGACGTGGCGATTGAGAGGGTGAATTCGGACTTAAATAATTTTTCAGATTCTGCAAGGCGGCATTCATTAATTCTTAACCCTAACAAAACTAAAGTAATGCTTTTTGGTGGGTTGGATAGACCTGTTCTTCGGGAGCAGGTAATTGAAAAATTGTCAATTTCAGTTAATAATAACAGGTTGGAATTGGTGGATGCTGCTAAGAATCTCGGAGTTTGGTTTGATGTGACAATGAAAATCAATTTGCACATTTCTAAATTGATTTAGGCTGCTTTTCTGAACTTGAAATTAATTTACAACATAAGGAAAATAATAGACGTTAAAGCTAAAGTGTTGCTCTGTGATTCGTTAGTTCTTTCCATTTTTCAGTATGCTTCCAGTGTATACGGACCCTCTCTAACCAGTAACCTAAGCAGAAGCATACAGTTAGTTCAGAACTCATGTCTGAGGTTGATTTTTGGCATTCATAGGGGGCAAAATATTAGTCACAAACTTAAATGTGTGCCTTGGCTTAATATGGAGTCTATACGGTTTCTACATGCTGCATGCTTTTATCACAAATTACTAATTCATAAATCACCACCGTACTTGTATGATAAGATTACGTATCGCACTGATGTGCACAATATTAATATTCGTCGAAAAAGCCTGTAGTCTGTTCCTAGGCATAAGCATAAATTTTTCGAAAGATTATTTTCTTATCAAACATGTAAGGTATTCAATTCAATTCCATCAAAATTTAAGAGCATGACTCCAAAGAGGTTCAAGTCTTCACTGAAGAAGTATGTGCTCCACCCTTGACCCTTCTCTCTCTCTCTTTTTTGTTTGTTTTTTTGAGTTTTCTCTTTTTCTTCTCTCTTACCGTTTTGTGTTCGGTTCGTGTTCATCCTTGATCGGCGATATAATAGGATAAGCAGTATTAGTCAGCCCATGCCAAACATGATGCACTTATTTTTAATTTTTTTTCTTTAATGAGGTTAAGTGGAAGAACAGCGATCAGATTGCCTGGCGACTGTGAGCTGAACTTCGCCTCTTCGAAGTATTGCATTTATACATTTTGTTTTTTTATCTTATTTTACTGTTAGTATCATTGTGCGATATGTTAGAATAAAGACGTATATTATTATTATTATATATCGATATATGAAAATATTTTACCATCCCTACCCACAGAATATAATTATGTAACTGGGATGCACTCTCGCGTCACGCATGCGCAGTCACTACACAAGACCAAATTATAGAATGAAATACAAAATAAATCGTTACAATTTTTAACACTGTTGTTTAGGTTCTGGAGCTAGAGATATATTGGGTCGCAAACAGAGTTAAAGTAGAAAACCCTGGATAACAAGGGATATTGTGACTCTAATAGACGAGAGACGAAAATATAAAAATAGGCTAGATGAAGGACGGAAATAAAGGTATTGTGGCATCAGTACGCCACTGGAGAAACATTTGACCCACTTCTCGCAGAAGTGAAATCAAGCAGATAAACGCTGATACGATACATTCCTTTTGTAGTAACTTTAACATAATGTAGACCGCTTACTTAGCATTTGTAAATACATATATAGAACGCACTGTTTAATTTAGCACACATTAAACATATGACTTGTTATACACAATAAACGATTGTCAGTCGACACGCATCTTTTCTTTATTCTCGAAAACGAACACAATATTATATGGACCAACGCCCATAGTATAAAGCGGTCAAGTGGGAAATTATTCGGAAATGTAGGGAAGTGGATTGATAACAAATGCAAAGAAGTGAAAGACGAGTTCGAAGTAGGAAAAACTGACGAAGCTTATAAAATAATTAGTAGAAATTTCAGAGAAATTGGATCTAGCAGCAAGGACATTAGAAACGAGGCAGGTGACATCCTAATCGGAAGAGAGGGGAAGGCAGATAGATGGAAGGTACATTTGGGAATCTTATATGCAGGACAAGAACTAGGAGATATATTAGAAATGGAAATCAGTGTAGAGAGGGATAACCTAGGTTGTCCCATAATAAGAGAAGAGTTTGAGCTAGCATTAGAAAGTCTATAAACAATAAAGCACCAGGTGTAGACGGATTGCAGGCAGAACTGTGCAGCTCAGCGTTTATTTAAACTAGTTAGCCGTATATACGAGACAGGTGAGATTTCAGAAGATTACAAAAGGAACATCATAGTCGCTTTGCCAAAACGGAAAGGCGCGGATAAGTGCGAAAATTTCAGAACTATCAGTTTAACTTGCCACACGTCAAAAATTTTAACTAGAATTGTGCAAAGAAAGATAGAGAAAAGGGCGGAAGAAATATTAGGAGAATATCAGTTCGGATTTAGACTAAATAGAGGAACGCGTGAGGCCATTCTAGCTTTACGAGTAATTATAGAAAAAGCAATAGAAAAGGGAAAGAGCGATTAATATTGTTAAGGACAGAACAGCTTCAGGGATTAATGTACAGGGTCAAACTATTAACATGCTCAGATTTGCGGATGGTATAGCAGTGTTAGCATCCAGCAAAGAAGAATTAGGAACGGCTTTTGAATGAAATGGGAGCTGTTTTCACACAGGGCTACGGCATGAAAATCAATAAAAGTCGCGAATTTCTGCTACTTAGGAAGTAAAATATCTCGAGAGGGTAGGAGCACTAAAGATATAAAACAAAGAATAGAGCAGGGTCGAGTTGCGTTTAACAAAAAGAAACAACTGTTATGCTCGGAAGAGACTCTTAAAGTCGTATGTATGGAGTACAGCATTATACGGGTGCGAAACTTGGACAACAGGAGAAGCGGATCGAAGAAGAGTAGAAGCATTTGAAATGTGGTGCTACAGACGCATGATGAAGATACCGTGGATAGATAAGGTTAGCAATAGGGAAGTATTAGAAAGAGTTGGGGAAAAGCGAAAGGTATGGAAGACAATAAAGAATAGGAGAGATAGGATGGTAGGACACCTTCTAAGACACGAAGGAATAGTTCGTGACATACTAGAGTCAGAGATAGGAATAAAAAGAGGTAGGGGTTGACCTAGATTAGACTACTGCTCTCAAATAGTTATGGATGTAGGATGTTCCACTTTTAGGGAAATGAGTAGGTTAGCTCAGAATAGAAAATGATGGAGGTACGCGTCCAACCAGTCTTCGGACTGAGAACCTTATGATGATTATAATAACTTTGAATATCGACTTTTTCAGTCAGAAGGATTGGGAAGAACATGTTGTTTTTCACACACTTCCTAAAATGGAACAACTAACTATATTTTTGCGAAACAAATGTCAATTTTTGGAGAAGCTTCACGACACTATCAGCTCACTCGTACCGCTCTTATCAAATCAATCAATACAAAATAAACCAAATTCTCAAATGGGTACCTACCTCATCGCGAAACAGAGACAAACAATTTGAACAGGATCGATATTACTTGAGGTCCTCGGTGAATCTTGCCACACGTTCTTCTTGGCCCTTACGCAATGAAGCACATTTAAGTTATACAACTGTGATAAGTTTTTGAAAAATGTCGAATCCAGATCGCTGAGAGCACATAAAAAATTTGAAATAATGTTATAATTGTTTGAAACTGTATGAACACTCTCATGAATGTCTTATAGGTAGCTACAAGAAATTCCGTAGAATACATAATACGTTACTCCTTGACGAGAGTTCTCAGGAATTTACTGACCTCAAGTCAAGACCCAGAAGCAGAACAAATTGCTACAACAGACTTGTGTTCTAACTAGTGCGACACCGTTTTGTTGGGAATGCACAGAGATAATGCCTAATTACTCTAACAAACTTACATTGGCATTTCGTAATTGTTCTACGAGATCGTTACCTGCAAATCAAAAGTGAAGGAAATTCTGAATAAGTCGCCCGGGTACGCAGTACCGATGAGCGAAGTGACGTAGAAGATTAGAACGCCCACCTTCGAGAATAGAACAGAATGAATCTTTGCACACGAGACCAACAAGTGACGTAGGAAACTTCGACGTCACGCTACCGCAAATAGCCCCTCCCGGAAGATATAAAAGTAAAGACCGCAGTGATGCCAAGGGCCATTCTCCTTTAATCCGAAACAGATGTACTTGATTGAACTTGCCTAAGTTCGCCGTATGATTAACTGATATTCAAGGAATAATAAATTTGAGTAAGTGCCCGGTGTATGATAGTTATTACTATCGAAATATTAACAATCAAACACTACCTAGTCACAAGTGGACTAGATCCAGTTTTGCGTAGCGAGGGAGTAAATGCAGCAGGAGCTAAGGGTGTCTGCTGGTGTGGGTTGGATCGATTTAGCAATCTCGTGTGACATATGTCTATAATGAGACGACATACCGGCGGACATCGATCACACCTGGCTAAACCGGCGGCCTTTGGCACAATCCAACTGCAATACTGTTTATTTCCCCGATACGTATAAGCCCGTGGCGTATGAAAGGAGATTGTACTCTGGTGCTACCACGAAAATCACCTACCGACACCCAGCTAAGGAATGCATCTCGGTGCTGCCATGTAAACTCCACGAAACCGATAATAATCCAGTCTGATCATGCGACGAGCCCGTAGCGTGTAAAATCAGGATACACCGCGAGAACCAATTTTAATTTCATGTAAATACCGATTTTCTTGTAAATATTTCTTATTCATGCCAATACACCTTGTACATAGCTAAATTAATAGAATCCCGTTATAATTTTGTTTATGTGTTGTTATTTTAACTGTCGTTTAGCAATAGTAAAAGAACCCACCCTTCTGCTACTGAAAGCTAAGGGTTTATCGACGAATAAGTCTCATACCGACCAGAGCATCCAGATACAACGAAAGAAGTCGTTCATAAGCGAACGACCAGATCCCCGTAAATATACAGTGTGTCCCAATATGTGATACCGAGGGATACAGTTGTGTATTTAAGGGCCCGAATCCAGAGGCACCGCCGAGGATTAAGATACGTCATTGCATAAGTGGCGTCCAAAAATAAAAAGAGACTAGCAACGTTATAACAAGTAGGTATTCAATAATCATAATAAAGCTGGAGTATGCTGAACCTTATTGGACGACGGCAGTTAAGCGAACTTAGTGACACAAAAATTATATGATCAACTTAAACTGAAAACTCAAGCAACAAACGTCTTAATATAAGGGAAGTAGTGCAAATTCGCATAAAGTCTCAATTTAATTCATATTCTACTAATGCCTTTATCTGTCGCACATATATATATGTATATACGCTCGCTTAATAGCCATTGTCTGATGTAATCATTCATCACGATTACGATATTTTTGGCATAAGAGAAACGTGCTCGAACCTGACTTTACCGATGAATATCTGTCGATTCCTAATTACCATTTTGTCAGATCTGATCGGCCAAGTAGAGGTGGAGGTACGGATATATTCCTAAAAAACGGTTTGCGCTTGCAAGTTTTTTACAAGAATAGTGCATTTGACTCCGGTCAATTGTGGTTGAAAGTTAAGTTACTTGACAAATTTGTGGTGGTCGGAGTGATTTATAAGCAGCTTCATTCCAGCGTTCAATCGTTGAACGGGATGAGAGCGGTCTTGGAAAATCTGTATTTGGAGGTGGATTACATAATACTGATGAGTGATATAAATATAAATTTGCTTAGGGCTGACTCTGCCATCTTCAATGATATAATTCATGACTTTAATCTTACACAACTGATTTATGATCCTACGAGAATTGCGGACAACTCTGAGTCCTTGATTGACGTGTTATGCGTAAGCAATCATATGCGTACTTTAGACATTAGAACTACGGACCTTCTCGATATAATTGACCACATGCTAGTTTCGTGTAGCATAGCGGTAGACAAGATTGCGAATAGAACCATTACACGATATTATCGAAATTATGCTGGTATATGCGATGAATCCTTTAATTCTGAGGCGATCGGTGTTCACTGGATGAATTCAATTATTGAAAGTGACATTAATGATAGATAGATAGATAATAGATTTATTGATTCCCATTTGGGATTACAATTCATACCAAACAAATAAATAAACATAAATGAATGGAACAAGCAATAAATAAATAAATAAACTCCTTCTCACAATTCCCATTTAAGTCTATTTAACCCTCCCTCTCCTTTCTCCCCCTCTGTATCCATTCCATCCACTTCTCCCCTCTTCCGCCTTCCTCCAATATCATCTCCACTCCTACCCGTTCCGCGTTCCCTCTCCACCAGCACCTCTCTAACACATGTTCCCATGTCTCCTCCTCCGCCCTACATACCCTGCACAATCTTCTGTCATCGCTTTCCCAATACCTCCCACGTCTCATCTCATTTCCCAGTCTAAACCTTGCCACCCTTATTATCTTCTCTTCGCTTCCCCTACCTCGCAGATATCTCGGCAGTCCCGCTGTTCTTATTTCCTTATATTTGCTGTTATATCTCGATTGTCTTATCTTCTCTTCTTTATCCTGCACTTATATTTGTCTGTCTCTCTCCTCTACCTCCCTCACCATGTTCCATCCTGCTGTTCTCAAGTTCAGTGACATTAATGAGAAAGTTAATTTGTTAAACACGAATATTCTGAAATTGTTTGATTTGCTTGCTCCTGTTAAGCCACGTATTAAGTCAAGAAGTAAGAGGAGTGCGCTGTGCATAACATACCCTATTAAAATTATGCTAAAGTATAAAAATACAGTACTTAAAAGGTATCTTAAATCAAGGAGTGTCGCTGACAAAAACACTATATCGAAATGAAGAAATTTGTTTCTCAGTGCATCAAAAATAAAAAGGGGACTTACATGCAGTATCAGTTACGCCTGAGTGACAACAATCCTAAGGAGTTATGGAGGAAATTGTATAGTTTTGGAATTGGAAATAAAAAGCGCTGCCCCCGTAAAATTGACATTGTCGACGTTAACGCCGAAACATTAAATACGTATTTCTTGAGTGTCGGCCGCGACGTGAACATTTCCAATTCTACCCTTTAATTCTATTCGAATTTTAAACTGAATAATAGTCTTAATTTTTCTCTTGGGACTGTCAGCGCTAGTGACGTAGTGTGACGTAGAGTGTTGAACACCGCAAAAAGGGAATCTTTGGGTCCGGATAATATTAGCATAATAATGGTGAAATTGGTGCCCCCATATATTGAAGATGTATGAGTAAACATTATTAACTCTTCGTTTTTGACGGGTTTTTATCCAGATATATGGAAAAGTGCTCTGGTTCTTCCTTGTCCGAAAATGTCTATTGCGTCTAGCCTAAGTGATGTACGCCCTATAAGTATATTGTCACCATTTTCTAAACTCATTGAAAAGCTAGTGTCCGAGCAGTTGCGTGATTATCTCATGCGA
This sequence comes from Xestobium rufovillosum, assembly GCA_963966045.1. Lineage (NCBI taxonomy): Eukaryota > Metazoa > Arthropoda > Insecta > Coleoptera > Ptinidae > Xestobium > Xestobium rufovillosum. The sequence continues at coordinate 13,988,228 of OZ014493.1, read as the reverse complement.
ATTCAATACTACGCAAACTGCACTCTTAAAGGATGCGGATGATGTCGGCAGGGCAATGGATGAAAAGTGTCTTACAATATTAATTTTGTTGGACCAAAGTAAAGCTTTCGACATGGTAAATTTTGATCTATTTCTTGCCAAACTGAGACATTTAGGTTTGGATCAAAGGCTTGGAATTGGTTTGCTACCCAGGTAACACTATTTGGTTTAATAAACATCTATTTAACGTTTATTTGGTATAATTCTGGTTATTGTATATCATTTACGTGAAATATGTGGATATTAATAAACCAGTTTTACCACATTTCCATTTATATCCCCATAATATACGTTTAACTCATACGTGGATAGTTTCGCGTGTAATATCACGTATGTTCACCGACTATTGATTATGCAGTTATTGTATAAGATGTCTGTATATCACCAAAAAATTTGTAAACGATAATTTTTGTCTTTTTACGCTCAAATGAAGCAAGCGTTAGTACATTCTGCTTATTAATGCAAAAGTATTTTTGAAATTATTAGGTGGGTGTGTACATAAAAATTTTAGCATCAAAAATGTATGTTCAATAGACATTCCAGTCCAATACTAACAAATTTACATCTTTAATCAGCCGTATTTTACGGGAAAAATGCGCTTCGAACCGACCTAAATTATCTGTATACACAGAAATTTATTGAATACATTTTAAAATGTTCGCGACCAATTTACCCAAAGGATTTCGGTACCTTCGGTTGCAGAGCCATCGCGCATGTGATTAGTTCGTGTTTGTCCGTTGGTGTGTCGGTGAAATGGCGTTGTGTGCCACAGTGCCACCAGCAAACTACTTTACGCGGAGACAAAATGTATTCTGTGAATTTACCCTCGTTTAGTTTAGTTGCAGTTACAGATCATCGAACAAGTGGTAGCATAAGTTATGTAAGTTACACTTTGTATAATTAATGCATGTGATTAATATGAACAAATTGCCATTTGCGTTTAAGAACTTATTGCATCTGCAAGCCCGTTGCCCATTTCACGTGTTTTATCTGAAAGAAATTTGAAACTATGTACCTATCCACAAATTTTAGTTACCTGCATTCATTTTGATTCTTGAACATTATTATGATGCTTGCAATAAGAGCAACGTCGTTTTTATTGACATTTCCTTGGTTGATTGCAAATTGAACGTGTGCATAATATATAGGTTGTGCATAATATATAGGTTATACATTCTGGCGGCACTATATTTATGGTATACTGTATACGTATTTTATCAACGTGTACTAAGCGTATATTGTATGCAATAGATATACTTATGTACGCTATTCCACAAGAAACTTTGTTATTTATGTAGATATTATTCAAAGTAATAACAATTATGTCCATAAGTGGTTATAATTTAATTTTTAATCAATTTAAGTAATATTCGGACTGTCTTTTTTACAGAAGTGTCCGAAATAGAAGGTACATTTTATCCTCCGTCCAGTTTTATTCCTTATGTCCCTAGCAGGTGTAAATTAATATTTTAACTTTTTTATTAATGAATGCCTTTGAATTATTTATTGCTATGAACAAAATAATATCAAAACGCCAGTTAAGGCGAAAAATTGCAAAAAAAAATTACTACAAGATATATTTCGTAATGTCTCTGATGGTAATTACGGAAATAACAGCCACCAAACAGAACATAATGAAATAATTAATTTTGGTAACAATCCCGAGAATAGCATTAATGTCTCAAATGTTTTTTTGTAATATTCCTACACAACTGTCTATCCAAACGCTTGGTCAGGACGCTTGGGATATTTCTGGTTCCGCTAAAAAGAAGGACAAGAGAGGTACTGATTTTTTTGTTTGTAGGCAAAATAATTTCAATGATGACAATGGGCAACTGGACACTAATTAAATTTGTGGGATTTTTTCTTTTAATATCACAGTAAATACCACCTTAACACATTACGTCTTGATAAAAGTTTCAAATTCATGATAAATAATTGTTTAAAATGCTTCCAAACATCCACTTTTTCAAACGAGATTTCAGTGTGGGTGTGGCTTAAACTCAAATGACGTTCACTGCGATCACCAATGAAAATGATCAAACCGGTTAAAAACCTATTCCCGCGCAGACACTAAAAACGACAAATAAGTGAGTCATTTGAGCTACGGCATATTTGTAATTTTCGTTTGTCAATTTCTAGTTTCACGTCAGATTCAGATGTCAAAACGGCAAGCAAAGGTTATGCAAACATCATAAGTGACATCAGGACAGCTGATAGAATCTGATAAAATACGAATAAACTACTTCCCGTCAAAAACCGCTGTGTTGTCGTATAATTCAGAGCTAAGTTCAAAAGCGTTTTTATTTCTTCAGTTCCGTTTTCTCGAAATAATTTTAGGTGATTCAGTAATTGTGTTTTGCAGTGCTTCATTTGCATGTATATGTTAGGATCAAAGACCGATTTCGGCCAATGGTCGAAAAGAACGACCAGAACGCGTTCTGGATATCACCGAATTACCAAAGTCCGATATGTCGCGTTGTGGTTGCTTTAAATAGATCAGAACGCGTTCTGGGATTTCTATTCTTGCCAGAACGCGTTGTCCACTGTAACACAAACGCCCAAAGACCGATTTCATGCCTGTATCAAAGCATAGGTCTAAAGCATTCATCCCTTTCTAAAGAACTCGTGTCTAATATTGACACAGAAGAGGAGATATTGGGCACAAAGTCCAAAAACGACCAAAGTCAGAAATAAAATTACAGCCAAATTCTGAAACGTGGCATTCTAGTTTTTCAAAGGTCCGGTTAGTTTCTGTCGGGTCTGGTCAGGTCCAGTCATTTCTAGTTAAGTCAGATCTCACAAGTCTGACTTCTACAATCTCTCGTTCAAATGGTATTCTCGCTTTTACCTTATTTCCCAGAACGTGCCCTAGATTTTATCAAAAAACCATTTACTCATATGATCTGACCTACCCAGACATTACCAGACCCAGCAAAAACTAACGATAAATTTTGGTTTCCGGACTTTACGTCTAACATATCGCTCATCCGAAAGAAAAGTGACACCAAGAAATTGTAAATTTCGCAATAAAATAATGAGAAAATAATGAAAGTTTTAACTGGAAAAGCGACATAAGTATATTTACTAAAATAATCGGTAGATGGGGCAAGTGTCACTTTACGAGTACTCTACTCTGGAAGAATGTCATATTTAGTAGTGAACTGTCATTTATTGGAGTAAGTCACGCTTGTTTTCTAAAAAACGACATATCTTCAAATGTGACCTACCGTATATGCTGAAAATTTAAAACCAAAGTGGCATATTTTGTGTTGTGGCAGTTTTCAATTAAAAACGAGTGTTCCATAAGACACATTTCGACTTATGTCAATTTTTCTTTATTAAAGTACCTAAGATTTTTACTAAATATTCGTGTAATGTCATTTTTCCATCAAATAAATTTGAAGTTATGCCGTAGGTGAATGCAAAAATCAAGATCTAAAAATGATATTTTTTTCGGATATATTCCACGGGAGAAAAATGTTTGCTCTTACAAAATTAATGATTATTTAAAAACATAATAATAACAAAATTTGAAATCTTTCTATAACAAAATATTCATTTTATTCTACTTTATAGTCCATAATGTCTAGTCGAGCCCAACGAATGTTAGAAATGTCTTTTGTACAAAAATTCTTACGACCAGGAAAGTTTCCATGAAATTTCATTGGAAAATCGCCGAGGTAAAAGTGTTGAATTGTTGAGCCGTGCCTATCAAAGAAAAGTTGGTGTTCCCGAAAACAAAAAGAACATGATTTTGTCTTTATTTGAAAAAAATATTATTCCAAGTTATTACAATCTCTAAGAATTTGCTTTTATTTTGTAAGTTAGTACAAACAAGAACATAATTTTGTCTTTATTTTAAAAAATATTGATTTTGCAAATACGTAAAAATTCTGCTTTTATTTTATAATGTAGCATTTCAGTGCTTATACGTACCCACTTTTTGTTCATTTTTCCAAATAAATTGCAAATAAGAAACTGTTAGATAAAATAATGTGTTTTTCTTAAACGGCCCACACACTGTGCAACTTGTTGTACGACAAGTTGTACAACCCAAGTAGATTCGTCCGTCGAAACGATAATTGCATAGTCTGTGGCGTTGTCGTTTAACAATATGTGGGCAAAATACTAAGCAACTTGTGGCACCAATTATCTGTCCAATCTGTAGTACAACTTGTCGTACAACAAGTTGTATAGTGTGTGGGCCGTTTTATATTCAGTATTATCACAAAGATGAAAACAATAGTTAGGTACAGAAAAACGACACAATCCAAAATAATTTTTCAAAAAACGATTTTGGAAACTTGGGGTGTGAATAAAAACAAATTTTGTGTATTAATTATACAACCACGTCTCTAAACTGCAACATACTTTTACAATCTTACTTTAACGTTCAGTGTTTTTAAAAAAAATAACATAACTTCAACAAAAAAAACTTTAATTGCTTCTCCTGAAAATTATACATTTTTTAGTTTTGTCACTTTTCTTTCGGATGAGCGATATACTCTTCTGTTTTAAAAGATTGAGTAATATAAATACCTGTATTAAAACAAGAGTGCTTTAAGTGATGAATCTTTCAGACCTATTCTTTGATACAGGCATGAAATCGGTTTTTGGACGTTGTATTATAGTGCACGACGCGTCCTGGTAATAATGTAAATCTCAGAACGCGGTCTGGCAATCTTTGTAATACCAGAATGCGTTCTGGTCTATTTAACGCGACCAGAACATGACTTTTCGGACTTTGGCAATTCACTGATATCCAGAACGCGTTCTGGCCATTTTTTCGGACCATTGGCCGAAATCGGTCTTTGATCCTAACATATACAATTTAAATAATTCGCTATTTATTAGAAAAGTAGAAATAATGATTTCAAGTTACATATGACAATATCGGATGCAAGAGTGACGTCAATTGCGCCAGGCAAAATTGTTAATTAATTTTTTTCTACCTTAAAGTGAAGCACAGAGAAAAATGCAAAAATAGGGGTCAAATATTTTCTCCCAAATTTTCATTTTTTCAAATAAAAAAAAGTCGTCCAGTTGCCCATTCTGAAATCGAGAATTGTATAATATGAAATGAACAACATCATATAACACGGTATGGAGAATAAAAATTTGTCAGTTTAAATAAGTAAGAAGTTCTTATGTTTTAGAATCAACATCAAAGTACCTAATGTACGCAGAAGTTATTACGATGAAAAAGTAATCGGAATGTTGGAGAAGATAAATGTAGTGCAGGAACAAAAGGCTATTAAAATAATCCATATAACGTTTGCTGGCCGACAACCAAACCAGATCTGTTTCCATCTTTGCCTGTGACAACAAAGGAAGAGTTCAAGTCTTTAGAAAGTCTACTAAAAGAAGATAAAGTATCTTTCTCATATTTGGTGAGTTAGCATTTGAATATTTTGTCGTATAGATGATAAACCGTAAATATTCCAGAAAAATAGATTAGCCACAGTTGGAGGCCCAACAGTTCAATAAATTGGTCTGGCCACGGGAAAAAAGCTTTTCAACCAAGAAAACTTTTTGAAACTATTTATGGTATGCTTGAAAGGTACCCATGCACCAGGAAATAATTTTAAAATTCGTGTAGTTTGCAGAAGCTACGTTATTAACGTTTTATTACCATTTCGATGAGTAAAGTACAACCAAAGCTAAAGAGTGGATTGAAAAATTGAAAGCATTGTTGCATTCTTGGCCAGATTCATTCTTGTTGTAGTCTGCGCGCACACATTTTACGGGCGCCGCTGAGGCCTGGTATTCCGCCAATCGGGACGAAATAAGAACTTGGCGGGAAATTGAATTCAGATTTACCGGAACATTTGTCGGCAAATGTACATTGACCGATGTATGAGAAAAGATGCGTTGTAGGAGGCAGGGGCCTAAAGGAGAAGTATTTTCTTATTTCCATGATAAATATAGGCTGTGTAAAATAGTGGACTTGTACTCAGAAGACACAAAAGAGCGGATTCTTAGTGGCTTAAGGCAAAAGGACATTGTTTATGCGCTAATGGCAAAAACTATCCAGATAAATTGTAGCATGATTTAAGAAGTTAAAATCGGAAAGACAAAATGTGTACGTTAAAACTGACAGATTGGAAGAAACATTCAGTGGGACGAGTAGAAAGGACTTCACTACTGAAAAAATGATAAGTGTTTCAAGTGTGGATTGTGGGGACATATCGCATCCAAATGTCCAAAAACTAGCGTAGTTTGTTTAAAATGCCATAAAGAAGGACATATATCCAAAGATTGCCAGGGTTTGAACAGAAATACTTCAAAGTAATGGTTTAGAGTTAAAAGCATTTATTGACCCCGAAAGTGCAGTTTGTATCATACGTGAAGGCACATGCATGATATGGCAGTTAAGGCAAAACTTCAATCCGTGTATGGTCTCGGTACAGGAATTGTGAACACAAGAGGGACAATTTTTGCGAATGCAACCGTGGAGTTGGTTGAAGTGCCCACGGTTGAATTTCATGTTGTACCTCAGGAGTTACAAGAATATCCAGTTTTGATTGGTCGAACATTCTCAGAGCTCCCCAATATCGAATATGCCAGAAAAGGGGTCAATCTAATGTTTGGATATGTAGACGACCAACCCTTCTAAGATCTAAATCTACACTAACAAGAGAAGGTGCTGGTTTTGGGCCGTTAGAAGTTTACCACAAGTTACCGAATATTTCCGAGACTGTTTCGCGCTAACTTTAGAAGAATTAGGCTGTACTAATTCAATGGAAACAGAAATAATAGATCGTGAGATGAAAATTATGCAGAACAATTGCGGAAAATAGGGAAAATATGGAAAAAGTAAAAGAGATTATTCAAGAATGGAAGACTGGGGATTGCTAGCGAAACAGCTTCACCTTGAGCAAGTCTTGTGCTGCCTGTGGGTAAAAAGGATGGTGATAAACAGTTACTGATTGATTACAGGTTACTAAATGCCCAAACTGCTAGAATCAACTATCCGATGCCGACCGTAGATGAGCAGTTTCAAAAATTGCAAGGCTGTCGACTACTGACGATACTGAAGAAAAACAAAAAAGCCCAAACAAAAAGTTCAACGTTATAGAAAACTGTATTAAAAATATTGAAAGCAATTGTTGTGAACAATAATTTGCGAACGTAAAAATAACAAAGAGAGCGATGCATTCCTCACGACAGCGTGTAAGGCACTGAATTAATTAATAATTTCGTTCGTCAGTGACACAAAACTCTATCCGCAGCGGCGCATATTGGCGGATGGCAGACGGCGCACCGGCGCGGCGCACGAGTGCATCGAACGCAAGGCGCGAGCGCAAAAGCGCGGAGAAGTTCGTCTGCTCGTGATCACGCAGAATAATTATTATTCCCGGGCTTTCCCTTGGCATTTTATAGTTTCTTTAGTTAGCTTGTTTCTCTGTTTGTGTTGTGGTTGAAAGAAGTGTATTATCAAAATTAATGAGTGTAGTGACTGCATAAAATATTATTCAGCAAAGGCGGCTGTATAGCACGAAAAAGAAAATAAGAAGAAACGCGAGGCCATTCACAAAACCAAATGATGAAAAACGCAGAAAAATTGCAATAAATTTACTAAATTAAAATGTAAAATTACTGTCAGAATTCTAGTTTTGAAGTTTTAAAAAGTGTAAAACTTTTCAGTTTTTCTGTATCCAATTTTAACTTATTTTATCTATTATTATTATTATTTTTGCTGCAATTCTGTGCGCAAGGTCGTATTTCCGTAAATTCTTAAAATCATAGCTTATCAAATAACTATAACTCTTATACCTACGGATTTATGGAAAATGCTATTCTACACATCTGTCTGTATCTGAATCATTTATAGGAAAACATTACAGATTGATTCTAATTTCATAGCGATACTTTTAACCTACTTTTGACATTTGAGTTTTAGGTTAACTTCTTTCCGGCATTCCCGCGAAAACTTGCAAGCAAGAAAATTGTTTTTAGTTGAACATTTTACCCCAATATTATAATATGAGGTAAGTTATGTTGCTTATTAGTCTTTTATATTTTGAAAACCTTTACTTGTTTGTTTAAACATCTGTTAAGAAATTGGGTTTATTGTTTATCCTTTATCCTATAAAAATTTTAGTAACTCTGATGAAATTATACCAAAAAGTACGAGCACTTCCCAAAAAAAACGAAAAAGGACAAAGAACACGAGTACACAACAATATGAAGTATACCTACATGTAATGGAAAATGATTACAACTTTAGAAGCGGAACAATTAATCCAACCCTTGACGACAATTATGTCGATAAAAAATGGGAAGAGTTAACAAAAACTTTAAATAGCATAGGAGACGGTCCAAATTTAACAGCAGATGAATGGAAAAAGGTTTGTTGTGTATTTTTGGAAAAAACGTATTTAATTGTTTTTATTTCTGTAGAGATTTACCGACTGGAAATATGCACTTCGGAGCAAATATAGAAAATTAGCTGAACATAGACGAAAAACAGGTTCTGGACCTCAATCGGAAATTAAATTAACACCTTTGGAAGAAAGAGCTATTGGAGTATGGGGGAAGGTTGTTGTAACCGGGACACCATATATAAATGAATACGATGGTTTAACTTCAACTGGTGATTCTGATGTTCCCCGTGCAATGCTGACTGATAAATAGTGCTAGTCTGGAAACGTCGATAATTTTGGACGACTCATTACTGATATCTGAAGAAGTAATACCGTATAATACAAATGTCTTATCAAATGGAAATTCTTCAATTGCGTCAAAGAATACAGAACCATCAAAAATAGAAATATGTACTACTGCAACAGGAAACGCCCAGCAAAATTTATCAAATACTTTTACGGAAAATGCCACTGTGAAAAGAAAAAATGGAGCAAGAGTGAAACCGTTATCATTTTTGGCTGAACAATTGTTGGAAGCAACCTTACAATGCGAAAAAAATTCAAAAGATCTAAATGATACTTTAAAGCAATTTTCTGAGCGTTATACTGAAATAAAAGCTCAGAATAATCAAATTGAATTATTAAAACTACAGTTTGCGATAGCAAAATACAAATTTGAAAATCCAGACTTTACATTCGATGAAAGCTGTTTTGTTTTAGAGTAAGTATTGTCAGGCCTTATTTGATATTAATGTGCAATCAATAAATATTTTCAGTATCTCTTTATTTTTTATTGTGTAGCGTACATTCCCAATATCTGTTCACATGATGTTATTTCTTATATATTCCTCTCTTGCAGCTCTTCCTAATTGTAGAACTTCATTTCCTACATTCAGGTCTAAAAATCAATGAAAACAAAATTAATAATACCTTATTAAACATTTAATTATTAAAATATAAAAATGTAATACCTATATTTGGATTCAATTCTTCATTATTTTCTCGATATTCAATTTCTTCTTCCAATATAGGCAGTCGAGCTCTTAAAGCCATATTATGAAGAACACAACATGTGCATATAATTTTTGCTGCTCTCACAGGATGGTATAATAGTACTCGATGCCTTGATAAACACCTGAACCGACCTTTCAATATTCCATTTGTTCTCTCAATAACATTGCGAACGGTTTTAAGTTCAACATTGAACCTAGCCTCAGGAGTATTCTCCTCGACTGCTGCAAATGGAGTAAAAAGCCAAGGCTCAAGGGGATATCCACTATCTCCTGTTTAAAATAATGTATGTAGAAAACAATAAGAACTATTGTAACTGGTTACCATATAAATGGGACAATGTATCGCCATTTTCATACTCCGTCTTCAAGTAGTTTTTTATATTACTCATTTGCCATATCGCTGCATCATGAACTGAACCAGGATATCTGGCGTTACATCCTATGATTTTTGAATCAGAATCTGATATCTTAAATGCAGAGAGAAAATGTTGCAAAAGGTTTGTACAAATGTACGTAAGTACTCACCAGCATAACATTAATGGCATGTCTTCCTTTTCGATTAATGTATACAAATGGTGGATGCTGTATATCTGCTATGGTGCAATTATTTCCACATGAGTCCCATCAATCACTCCTAGTACTCCCCGCACTCCCCACCTTTCATAAAAGCTGAAAACAAAATACAATAATACAAAGTATGCAAGTCAGGCACCTAACCTACTTTTTACTTACCCTTGCTTGATATAGTTTTTATCTTCCCATGTAGTTGGAAATCGTACCCAAACAGGCAGTAAATGCTGAGTTACTAACGAACATATTTCATTAACAACCCGACTTACTGAAGGCTGACTCAGAGAAATCCAGCAGTTGCAACCCACTGGATTCTGAAAACTGCCAGTAGCTACAAAATTTAATGTTGCTAATACCTAAAATGTCAACAGTTTAAAAAATTAGATCATTATCTGAATTACACGTAGTTACCTTAAGGTGTCCTGGTATACTTCCTTGGTGGATGAATGGTTGTAACTCAGTAATCAGATCTACAACACCCCACTTATCTAAACGGAACATTTGTCTGAACTGACTTTCGGGCATTTCAAATGCATTCATTGTATTTCTTAAGTTCCTTCTAATTATCCTCATTTGATTTCTGGACATAAATATAACCTGTTTTTAGTACCTACGGGAAAAGAATAATAATTTATTGTACTTACCTGTCTTGATCCTCTTCTAAAATAGCCCCAATAAACAAAATTTGTCGATTCATTATGAATTCATTTATTACTCTACAGTCTACAGTCAAGGGAACCCAAGCCGTAAATAGTTATAAGAAATACCGTATATTTATAAGAAACTGTAACCTACAGATTACTTAGAATTGCTCATGCAGCTGTAAGATCTTACAGGGTTTACAGAATTACTTACAGCTCTTACAGACCGGCACAGAATTGCAGCATTTGTTTTGACGTGGAACACCTTAAATATATATAATAAAATGAAAACCTTTGTAATTACGCATATGTATTATGTAGGCAGCGATAAAACGAATGCCTACAATTTCTATTTATACCAGAGAACATCCCTAGGTATATTATATGTTCTTTGTTTTTACCAACAAGCTGCTATTTCAGTTTCATTTAGTATAGCATGTTTGTCATATTGTGTGACCTTTAAAGAGTGTCGTGAATTTAAAACTGAAACTACCAGTAAATTGAAAAACAATCAAATGGACTTTTGATCAAAAACTATTAAAGCTGACGACCGAAAAGAACAAGAAAAGCGCGTTGTGTAACCAGTGACTGTTTGTTTCTACAACGGAAACCATCGGTGATAATATGGCAAGCATATACATAGATATAATATCTAATAAATACATTTAATTTAACATGTTTCACATGTCTTCTCAAGTCTTGATATCTTGTGTAAGTTTTCTTGCAGTTACTACACTTATTCATTTTGGTAATAAAACTACAAATTTACTTCAACCACAACGCAAACAGAGAAACAAACTAACTAAAGAAACTCGATAAAATACCAAGGGAAAGCGCGGGAATAATAATTATTCAGCGTGATCACGAGTAGATGAACTTCTCCGCGCTTTGCGCTCACGCCTTACTTTTGATGCACCCGTTGCGCCGGTGCGCCGTTCGCCCTCAGCCAGTATGCGCCACTGCGGCTAGAGTCATGTCACAGTTTAATATAAAAGAACCGGAGCTGCCGTAACAATTCAGTCATTCGACTCATACCACTATTCTTCTTCAGGGAACGGAATGTGAGACTGCATTCCGGTAGTGGTAATTGAGTCTGAATTTGGCCACCATATTAAAGTCTTTTAGTCTTCAGCGTACAGGACGTGAGACTGCGTGCCTGGTAGTGGTCATAATACGTTCAGAATTAGAATAAAGCTTGTTTTCCGATTTGTAATAAGACTGTGTTATCAAGAATAGTTTAAGATGCATTTACAAGTTGTTATTGTTCAACAAAACCAACAGCAATGTTTATGAAAAATTGGTGGATCTTCTACGCCAGTAGGGGGTAACGGTTCCTTCTGAATGTTCTCAAAAAATAAAGGATTTTTTGGAAGAATGCGAAGCAAGCTATTTTAATATTATAAAAGAAAATTCAACAAATGAAGATGGAATAATGGAGGAAAAACCAACACTTGCATTAAACCGTAAATCAATATGAAGATGACGTGTTAAGAACAATTATTGTACCCGAAAGAAGAAAAAGAAATCTATTTAAAGAAGAAAATGACGCAAACAAAAGGGAAGAAAAAATTATAGCACTCAGACATGATTCAGAAATGATTCAGCGAACAGTGAAAATATTACCTTTAAAAATCCCATTGTTCTGAAAGGCCTGTGTTTCACGTGAATTATGTTATTCAACTCCCGAAAATAGTTTTTAAAAACATTTAATTTTAATCCAAAATTATACAATGTTTAATTTCGATTTATATAGTACAAAAGCAAGCAACAGAATGAATTTTAATAGCGTCTTTCTAAGTTTAGAACTGCGATAAGCTTTCCTAGCATCAGCAACATTGCGTCTTCGTAACTCTTCCCTACTTGAGATGAAAAAATAACGGATTTATTTTTTCGGGAATTGTCCATTTCAATTTCCACGGATTTCATTTCCAACTTCTTGTCTTGATTATGGTTTATTTTGTAATATTTTTTTCTTCAGTTTGAACACGAATAATATAATAATGGCACTTACAGCTTTGAAGTCTGAGTTTCTGCCTGTTCCTTTTCCGATTCTTCGTTGCTCGAACTGTTGGGAGTTGCTGTCGTCTGTAGTAGACTGGAGGTTCGTTCTTCACGTTTTCGGATGAAAAATCCAACCGCAAAAACTAAATTATTTTGCCGACACGCTGCGAAAGTCTATTTTCCGCGGTCACGTGAATCCGTTACGACTGCGCCAATTATGTCATTCAACTACCGAAAATTGTTTTTAAAAACATTTAATTTTATTCCAAAATTATACAATGTTTAATTTCGATTTATACAGTAAAAAAGCAAGCAACATAATGAATTTTAATAGCGTCTTTCTAAGTTTAGAACTGCGATAAGCTTTCCTAGCATCAGCAACATTACGTCTTCGTAACTCGTGTGTATACAATATGACCTCATCAAGAAATGGGATTGAATGTGCAATGTGTTTTAGAACATATCATATAAATTGTACAATTAAGTATGGTTCACATATTAACTCCAGCGTATATTCCTGTAAGGTATGTATAAACAAAAAAATAATCACAAACATTTCTTTTAATTTTTTCATTACGGATGAATTTTTAATTTAGGTTTAAAAAAAAATTCACTTTATTTCTGTCAAATTAATAAAAGTACAATTTTGCTATTTTCGATTTTTATTACTGACCTGACCTGACCAAAACGAACAAAAAAGCCTAATAAGCACATGGTCAAATATCAACCATTACCGAGATATTATTGAAAATGGTCTTTACCAAAGTGAATTAATCATATCACCATTCAGGCCTTGTAGTTGTTTTCAGTTTCTACTTTATTTTCAGTAGACCATGCCAACAAAGTACTACTCATACTATTTGTAATTAGCATATTTATTTTGACTTGCGAATTCGCTTAGTCTCAGTCCATAGAATTTTTAGAACGGTGATCATGTTTCGCGGTTGATATTTTGCAATTTGGTAAACAGAAATCGCACATTTTACAAAAACATTTTGTTCACTGGTGAGGCCCAATTCACTTGTGATGAAATAAATAAGTGTCACAACGAACATCGCTGATCAGATGAAAATGCAGAGGCCACGTTGGAAAGCTGCTTTAAGCATCGATTTAGCATTAACGTGTGATGTGACATGATTAATAATCAATTATTTGGCCCAGTTGTGTTAGAAGGTCGTCTTAGAGGAGCTAGATAGGTATTTAGAATTGTTAGAAAATGATCTGGCAGATCTACTGGACGATGTACCATTGGGTTTAAGGCAAGACCATGTACTTTCAGCATGACGGCGCCCCCATGCATCGAAGTGAAAGGTGGTATTTTTGAAAATTTAACTAAGTAATTTCGGTTTTTGTATTTTTCTGTAATCGAAATTATAATTTACAATACAAAATAAACATTTTTTCCACTAATGCATTATAATTAATTCCTCGACGATTAATTCACTTAAGTAAAGACTATATTTTCAATAATATCTCACGAACGGTTGGTATTTGACCATGTGTGTATCAGTCTTTTTTGTTTGTTTTGGTTTCCTAAACATATTCTCCAAGTATGGCGGGTTCCTCCCCAATCACCCTGTATATGTACAAAACTAAAATATAAGAAAGGGGTACAAAACATAAAATAACATACCTTAAACGTGCTTATATGTATTTCAAGTCAATTCTCTCCTTCTGTTCTGCAAAATGGTCTATGATTTTTTCGTTGAAGTTTGGAATGCTCTACAAGCGTTTCCTCGATGCTCACCATAGACAAAGCACCAAGTCTAGGCTGTCCCATTATATTGCGTAAAAATGTTTTTGCCCGTTTCAAAGTTGAAAAACATATCTCACTTTCCAAAGTTGTCATCGATAGTGTACACAAAATATTTAATAAATTCACTGCTTCAGAAAATGTTTCAAACAAGTTCACGTTAATAAAAAGTTAAAGTATCATGGCGACTACACCGGAATTATTGCGAAAATCCTCACGACAATATATTACAACCGCGAACCGCAGCATTCCTTATTCCTCATTAAAAAAAAATGTTTGTGAACATCCCTAATTTCAAGGCTTTTTGCTGGTCGGAAAAGTTTCAAATTACACTAAAAGATTATTCTTTTGGGCCAGGTCAGGTCAGGTTACGTAAGTACCTACCATTTTCCTAATTCTAAACAACACAGCTAGAATGCAACCAAACTGTCATAAACCATACATATTAATTTGTTTTTAGCACTTGGAGGCACTTGCTGACACAGACTTAAATGTTGAAGCAATAATTTGTGATTAGTCTACGACCAATCAGAGATTGTTTAAATTACTAAACATTTTACCCGCCGAACCATATTTTACAAATTAAAAAAAATAAAATACTAAAATAAATAAAATACTAAATTTGTTAAATGGATATGGAAAGAAAATTTCTTTCGAATATATTGCAAAAGTGTGTAAATTGAACAGCCGAAGCAAAACAGGGAAAGCATTGCCACAAATTAGAAAAACTAATTTAAAACCAAACCCATTCCAAAAAATGAGGGTGCGCTTGGCTGCAATAATTATGACCAGTGTAAGACAAAGAAGAATTTCCGGGACTTTAAAAAAATCTAATGGACATTTTGAAGGAAAACTCTGCTCAAAATCTTAAATCTGGATTTCGTAAATGTGGTATTTGTCCTATTAATCGCCACGAAGTATTGCAAAGAATGCCCATGTACAACACTGAAGCCTTACCTGACGTGAATAAATTAGTTGGCGACAGTTTTATTGAAAACCCCAACTCGAAGAGGCATTCCATCACATCTACAAGAACAAACAAAAGAAGAAAAGTCACGTTCGTCCTGGGAAAAGTATCACAGCCGCAGATTAACCCGCAAAGTAACAGTACTGCATTGGTGGATTTGGAGAAACCATCAACTTCGTCTGCTTCAACAAGAATTTTGAAAAGAGTTTATGAAGAATCTGGTAGTGAAAGTGAAAGCACTGGACATGTTTCTTATGAAGAAAGTGGCCAGAGTTTTAATTCGGTTCAACTTGTTGAAGAGTGAGACCCAAGGCACCGCCCTGCAAAAAAATTAAGTCAATGATGGCAACAATGTACTTGCAATGTACGACAATCAGCTTTATCCAGGTCAAATGAAAGAAGTTGCTAGTGATACAGTTTTAATTTCGGGCGTGGTAAAAAGTGGTAAAAACTGGAAATGGCTTACAAAACCGGACTTGATTTGGTGTCGCACATAAATATTGTTTCACAAAGCGAAACACTAAGGGGGTGCAAAGCCACGGCCAGACCCAGTGGAGATGGCTGGGTTCTAAGGCAAAATACATTTTCACCCCAGTCTACAATGCCTGTTGTTTCATCTACTGTGCGACTTTCCTCTTAAACACCATTTCGCATTCCTTCAAAATTGAGTGGGCTCTTTATGAAATAAATTAATAATAATCCCGGTCCCCATGCGATGCGAGTTCGAAAAGTGGAATCAACGTCTTCACCTTTCACTCTACAGGACGTATACTTCGCAGCTGATGATATATACGATCCCACAAAGACTTCCAATCCTTGAAAAAGCTGCCGGAATTCCATTAATTGCGTTATTGATGTGGTTAGATGCTGTTTTTCACTAATGCAAGCATATTTTGGAAGTGAAACTTCTTTTGTCTCGGTAGAGTAAGTTCCTGTGTTGACAAATCGAGCGTCACGAAAAGTGAAACGAACGGAGGGGAGCAGTCTGCGAAGACGGGCAGAGGAGAAAGGGAATATCGAACGCCCCACTCTTTAGCCACGGTCTGTCGCGCTGTTTCTCTCAGGCAAGCGTCAGTTCATTCCTCTAATAACGTTGAAGTTTCATTTCTACCGCGTGTAGCGACCACGCACCCAGTTTTTTTAATAAGTAATTCATTTAATAATTTATTATCTCGACTGCAACTTTTTATTCTTTCGGAAATATTTTAAGGATTATCATTAGCACTTAGTTATGAGACTTTGTGTTTATTCATTACAGAATTAGTACTAGACATGGTTATTGAAATACGCTGTTCAAAGTGAAGCACAAACGGTGACTGACTACTGCAAATTATTATTATTAAATAGTAATATAGGAAAAAGGAAAACCACACACAACCACACACACACACACACACACACACATACAATCTTTAGATACGTTTCTAATTTGGTAACAGAATATTTAAAAACTTTTATTTTGACAAATTACAACTTGTTCGTTTCGACAACAGATAAAGACTAAGTGTTATGACAGGATAAATGCAAGTTTACAATTTTTACTACAGTGCTGGAAAAATACAATGAAGGGGATACGATTGTCGTCGAACTATACAGTGAAATGACCGTAAGTTGACATAAAGACAAGACAATATTTAGGTGAGATTCTTTTTTGTTATACATAATTATAATATTTAATAGATACATGAAGAAAACTGGGTGCGTGGTCGCCACACGCGATAGAAGTGAAACTTTCAAGGAATGAAAAATTTATAGGGTAAACAGATGATTGGAGTGTATGAGTTTCAAATATATCTTTATTCATCAACTCCCATGCCCATGTCTTCACTCAAATCTAAAACTCATTAATTTACTACCAATCGCTACCACTACCAACTCAGGTAATATGGATTTGCAAAATTGTTAACGAATTTCAAAATCGTAGGTGTCACATTCACCCCAGCAATATTCAAGGTTAATGGGTGAATATGTCACCATTGGTTGGGGTTAATGTGACATGAAAAATTAATTACTAGTTACTGCTTACAAGTTAGTACCTAATTTAAATTTATTTAATAAGAATTTGACAGACAAAAACTTAATAACAAAACATTTTTGATAATTTAGTGTGTGATTTTAGGAACACAAATGCCAAGAAATTACAAGAGGAAGAAAATTGAATGGGGCGAAGGTCGAAGATGAAGTTCAGCTTGGAGTTCAAAATTTCGCGATCCACGCTGACACTTAAATTAAAAGGTTAGCAAGGAAAGAACCAAGACAGTCAATGCTTAAAATTGAAAATAAAAAACTGCTCTAAGCCAAGAACAAGAAAAACATCTGGTTAGAATGTTAAGAATTATGAATAAATGGGAAATCGGTCTATCCAAAGAAGAAGTGAAAAATGTAGTTGCAGAATATGTTATTAAAAATTCAATCGAAACTCCTTTTAGATATAACCGCCCAGGAGATGATTGGTGGCAAGGATTCAAAAGCCGTCATGGGTTATCCTTGAAAAAGCCTGAAAGAATTGAAGGAGCTAGAGCACGTCAGGCAGATGATACATTTATCATTCAAGATTTTTATGACAAATTGGAGACCATCCCAGAAGAGGAAGAACTAATTGGCAAGCCTCAAAACATATGGAATTGTGACGAATCCGGTCTACAAGAGTTGTATGTGAGAGAGGAGTCCCAGCAAAAATAAATACAGAAGGCAGTGGTCTAGCCTCGACTACAGTTTTGGCTCGTATTAACGTTGCTGGAGAATGTTTGCCTCCTGCAATAATACATCAAGGTAATCGAATGTGGAACAGCATCATCGGAGGTGAAGAAGCTTATCCAAACACAGCTTATTTTGCTACGGATAATGGATGGATGGATTACGGAAGCTGCCTTTTTTGGAACCAGAAGTGTTTTTAAAGAATGTTACGGAATATCCATGTCTGCTTATCTATGATGGTCATGTTTCACATGTTGGCATGGATTCAATTGAATTAGCCGTAGCTAATAATGTAGTTATACTTAAGCTTCCCCCTCATAACAGCCACGTCTTACAGCCGCTTGATGTAGCAGTTTTTCGAGGCTTGAAATCCAAGTGGGTCTCCATTCTTACCGAATGGGCAAGAAATAATATTGGGCAGAAACTTGCGAAGAGCACATTTTCCGATCTGATAGGGAAAGCCTGGAAGACTCTTAAACCAGATACAATTGTTAAGGGCTTCAAAAAATGTGACATTTACGATCCTTCAATTCCTTGGATGAATCAAACTATCATTCCGAAAAATTCAAAATTTAAATACTTAGAATCATCTTTAAATGAATCAAACCAAAAAAACTTGAAACACTAATTGAAGTCACAGAAGCTCCCTCTTCCTCCAGTTTTGCAAATCCCTCGGAAAACTGCAACGAAGAAAACACAACACCCGGAAAGAGTTTTGAACGCATCCTTTTGAAGATGGCACGTCCAACTGAAGTAGCTATTAAAACGGCAAAACGAAGAATAAACGCATCTGAAATTATCACTAAGAAATAATATATTAATAATTTAAGACGTGAAAAAGAAAGAAAAGTTATTGATGCACTCGACAAAGCAGAGAAGCAAAAACAAAAGCAAAAACAAAAACAAAAGAAATCGAAAGCTATGAAAAAATTAGAAAAATATCAAGATGATGAAAGTGGAAGCGATACGGGACTAGAAGAAAAGGATTTAACAGTAGAGTCCTGGGATAGTTACACTGATGAATCAAACGAAGCCTTTATTGAAATGGAGAGACCCAATGATGAAAACACCCCCACGTGACCGCAGTGACGTCATCGGCATTTTTTTTAAATAGCACCCCCCATTTTTTGGCAGAATCTTGTAGCGCTTATCATCCTGATTACAACGACATACCACATTCATATTTTTCCTTGAACATTTTTGTAGAAAAAATTAAAAATTAGATTAAATTTGTGAAACAACGAAAATCAAGTTTTATTATTTTTTGTTTTAGTTGACACTTGAAATTAAATGTCAAAAGTTTATTGTAAGAAAAGAGTTGTATTTTAAACATTATTAGAAAATATGCGCTTAACAGAAACTGAAAGGATTCAGATACTTATAATGCTTGGTTGCGATGGTAATACACGAACGCAAGAACAAGTATGTGTATTATTTAACCGCAAGTATCCTAACCGGGAGCCAATTACTCGTTCAACAGTGAGCAAAATCGAAAATAAATTTCGACTAACTGGTCATGTTAAAGATTTGCCGAAAACTGGGCGTCCTAAAAAACCGGAAGATATCAAGCTGGATGTTCTGCTGACTGTGGAAGGAAATCCGCATGCTAGCACTCGACAGATTGGAATGGACTTTGGCATTCATTCCACTACAGCACTTAGGATGCTCAAAATGGAAAAATGGCTTCCTTACAAAGTAAAATTTGTCCACGAATTGGCGGAAGACGACTTTGATCGGAGGTTGGAGTTTTCTGAGCATATTAGAGAACTTTGCGATGCAGACCCAATGTTCGTAAAGATAATATTATTTTCCGATGAAGCAACATTTTGCTTAAGTGGACATGTTAATCGACAAAATTGTCGATACTGGGCTTCCCAAGACCCACACACAGTACCCTCAAAAAATTAACGTGTGGGCAGGGATTGTGCAAAATCAAATTTTGGGTCCCTTTTTTTTCGAAGGCACATTAACGGGAGAACTGTATTTACCCTTTCTTCAGGAAGAACTAACTCCTGCTTTAGCGGTTTTATTTCCAAATGAACACGATTGTGACCTACCCAATGATAACTTGTGGTATCAGCAGGATGGAGCACCTCCACACTATGCTGTTGACGTGCGACGATATCTTAATGAAGTTTTTCCTGATAGATGGATTGGACGAGGGCCAGTCGAGTGGCCAGCTAGGTCTCCAGACCTAACACCGCTGGACTACTTTTAATGGGGTTACATAAAAAGTAAGGTTTATGTCAATAGACCGAATAATTTAGACGACCTAAAGCAAAGGATAAGAAATGAAATGAGACAAATTTCACCTGACGTTATTGAAAATGTTCAACAGGAGTTTGTCGCACGCCTTGCATACTGCCAGGTAGCAAATGGCCAACATATTGAACATTTATTGTAATGCCTAATTGTCTCTTTTGTTATTGTTTATGACATTTCCTGTATTCCTGGAATGACATTTTTTGATTTGATTTTGTTTTTATGTAAGAAAGACCTTTTATAAAATTTCGACATTTAATTTAATTTTTAATTTTTTCTACCAAAATGTTCAAGAAAAAATATGAATGTGGTATGTCGTTGTAATCAGGATGATAAGCGCTACAAGATTCTGACAAAAAATGGGGGGTGCAATTAAAAAAAATGCCGATGACGTTACAGCGGTCACGTAGCCGGTGCAAATTCAAAGTGCCATACATGAAATTATGCGCAAAAAACAAACAAAATCGACGTGTCCGAGGATTTTTCCAAATTGCATTGGTTTCAATTTTATTGAATTGGTTCCATACTTTTGCAGCGCATTGTATATCACAAGCCGTTGAAGTATGGGTTGATATCGAGGGGTCATCCAGTGGTGGCAATACCTGTACAAATTGAGTGGCAGTCTCTGACAGTCCTTGGCAGTCATGGCAGACACTGGCAATCACTGGCAATCACTGGCAGTCACTGACAGTTACTGACAGTTACTGACAGTCAGTGGCAGTTAATACAGTCTAAGGCAGTGAAGCGGCAGTAATTGGCAGCAAAGTGGCAGTCACGGTTTGGAGTGGGAAATCGCAGCATGTTATTGGTCTTAAGAATTATCTAACGCCTCCAGATTCAAATTTTCAATTAATAGTAAAAAAAGACTAGTGTGAAACACGGAAAAACAAACAAGAAAACTGCAAACTTTAGGTCTCTGAAAATCAGATGCCCAGACACTGATTCAAGTACCGACAACTCAACTGAATCGACAGAAATGTAAAATCGATTTTTGGGAAAAGAGAAATCGATTTTGGAAGTCGATTGCGGAATCGATTTTGGAATCGATTTTGAAAGTCGATTTTTAAAGTCGATTTTGGAACGGATTTTTAAAGTCAATTTTGTAATCGATTTTTAAAGTCGATTTTCGGATCGATTTTTAAAGTCCCAAGAGTCGCAAGAGCGGCAGTGTACCAGGATGTCCAGTAAAGAAAGGACCAAATCACAAATCTAGTTTCTTCGGGTCAAAGGAAACGGATGTGATGCAAAGGGCAACTTCCTACGAGTTCTTGCAAATAAAGTATAGTATTCCACTCTCGAATTATGGCTCGTGCTTTAAGCTTTTATCCTGTATACACTCAGTGGAACTTTGGCGTAAATTCACTATGAATTCTTTATAAGATAACTCCTGAGGATACTTACGTTGTCAGCGAAACACATGTCGAGCTTAATTACTGTTTTTGGCGTTGTATCAGTCTTTTTCGTTTCCAAATAGAAGCGCGCCGGCAACTATATGCAAGGCCGGTGCCGGCTACGGAAGCACTCTCCTTTAAAAATAGGTTTTCGATTTTTCCAAAAATATCGATTAATCGAAAAATCGATCAGCACTAGTAGATATTGACACGAACCAGGAAGACGAACCCACGTACCAATTCAAAAATGAAATACATATTTCCAATCCAAGAAGAGTATTACGCAATTTTTATTATGACAAATTGTACATAGGACGAGTTCTGGCACTAAAAGGAAACCAAACGTGTACAATTAAATTTTTACCAGAATATTTGGACACATTCATTTGGCCAAAGAACGATGATAGTGTCATATTGCATAATTTAACCCAGAAACATTTTAGAACATTCCAAATTTACATTTTACATTCAAATTTAAATAAATAAATAATATAAATTCCTTTTTAAATTCATTGCTGAAGTAAACTGCAGCATTGACAGAAATTGCAAAGGTGAACGGATGTGCGATCGCGGCACGGGAGTCGCGTCACGGGGTGGGCAGAAGAAGGTTGAAGTAATGTGACATTTCCGATCATCCAGAAAACGTAAGTAAGATTTATAAATATTTGATTATCGTTGTTTGTAACATTATTCGATTATTGTTTCTTCATTTGTTTATTTCTTTATTTGTTTGTTTCCATTGTTTCAAATTCCGAAAGTGTGAATTTAAATTCATGCGCAATTTTATAAGTAAACGGAAGAAAACTGGACATTAGGCTAATTAGTTAATCCTTTCCCGATCCCCAACGAAACCCCCTGCTGACCCAGATGCGACACATGGTGGAGGCGCCCTTTTAGCTAGTCAAATGTCCAGTAGTAAGCCTATAACAAGAAGTGAAACGAAAAAGAAATTAGTCGTAGAAATTAATGCGAATGAATTAGATAGTTTCAACCCACCGTCAAGAAGTACAGAAAATTTTTACCCCTTTTTACCCTCCACGAGGTTAAGCCGCAGTCCCACGTCAGCCCCACTTCCAATCACCACAAATAACACTTCTCATAAGAGAGAAAGCAGATTTTCTTTCGACGACTTACTAAATAATTCCAACGAAGAACCTACTCCTAACAGTTTCCCCACTTTACGTCCAATAACAACTACACAAAACAAAAACGAACTAAAATCTCCCTTAGAAAAAGTAATATCGAATAACTCTAAATTAAAAATGGCCAACACAACTATTGCGGATGCTTTTAATACAGAAAAGAAACCGGCTGTACCAAAATTCATAAGTCCAGAAATTTTCCATCCAGCAAAATCAAATCCTCGTGAATTCATAAAAAATTACGAAAGAACAGGCATCGCCAATGGTTGGTCCAATGACCTAAAAATTGCTTATTTCGGAACATTCTTAGAAGGTGCAAGCAACAGGTGGTACGAACTATACGTACAAGAAAACCAAAACGATACTTGGGAAAAATTAGTTAAAGCCTTTATTCAAGAATTTAGCGATGGTGTAGACGACAAATCTGCTGAATTAAAATTTGAAAATAGAGTACAAAGCGACACAGAAACTTTAAAAAACTATTATTATGACCTTAAATTTTTAGCATTTGACTACAACCCGACCATGGACGACAGAACATTTATTAAATATTTCGAAAGAGGCATATCTAAAAAGTGTGTTACGACTTACAAAATATTAAAGCCAAAAGACTCTACGATACAGACAGTTAAAGAAATTGTAGCTAAAGTCGATGACATTTTAGAATCAGCACAAGACAAACCAGACGATAAACCGAAAAATATTTTTCCAAACCGCGGTCCATCCCAAACCTATTATCGACAACCCCTCCCCTATTCCCAAAATCAACAAATGATGAGACCAGGGCCACATTTCCCTCACTTTCAGAATTTTCAGCCGAATTTCAGACCGCAAAATATGTCTCTTCAGAGAAATAACTGGGCACCCCAATACCCTTATAGAAATAATTATCCTCGTCCGCCAAATACTAGCAATTCACCTAGAATGCAAATTCACCAAACACGAACCAATTTTGGAAATCCGATTTGTTATATTTGTGGAAAACCGGGTCATTACGCTTCGGTTTGTAGATTCAAGCAACAAAA
The DNA here is from genome assembly GCA_963966045.1 of Xestobium rufovillosum. Classification (NCBI taxonomy): domain Eukaryota; kingdom Metazoa; phylum Arthropoda; class Insecta; order Coleoptera; family Ptinidae; genus Xestobium; species Xestobium rufovillosum. The sequence goes on along the minus strand of OZ014493.1, from coordinate 13,964,358 downwards.
TGTCAGAAATGCGCAACATTTAAACACCAACGGGCACCAGTAAATCCCCGAGATGCTCGATTGTATGTCGGGGTAAAAAATATTTTGAATATTTTAACTTTTATTGTCCAAATTAATAACAAAAGTGTAGTCGCTTTGATAGATACAGGCTCTGAACTCAATGTAATTAGAGAGTTCGAAGCTCAAAATTTTACAAGAAAAAAAATCGAAAATACATTTATAATAACGGCAGGAGGAAATCACGTAAAAGCTTCCGGACTTGCAGAATTCAATTTAAAATTTGGCTCTCTTAAAACGAAGACAGACGCTATAATAATTAAAACTCTACCATTTCCAATAATAATCGGCATGCAGTTTTTAAGAAAATTTCGCGCCATCATAGATTTAAATAATAATTTTATTTCGTTAGAAAATAGGTTCTTTAGAACAAAAGTTATGTTAGAAAAGATTGTGAAACCTAAAACTCAAAGCCATGGAAAAATATTACATTCTAATGTCAGTAGTTCACGTTATAAAAATTCAAATAAGCATAATTCTTATGGTACTGTCCGCAGAAATTACGACTATAGCGGAAATCAATTCACGCTCAACGAAGTATCTACGTTGACAAAATCGGCCGGAACTCAGCGCACTGAACCCGTAACGTCATATAAAAACTTCAAGCTTGCAAAAATTTGCGTAAATGAATTAATTACAAAATGTTTAATAACTACAAAAAACCTTAACTTCCAAAATAATTTAGAGTATACTTTCTCTTGCTGGGTACCATCAGAAAACAAAAATTCAGAATTAAAACATGTAAAATTTGAAGATGTCAACATGTTTGAATTAAGATACAATTGTTTGGATTACGAAATATTTTGGAACTTAATTTTTAAATTAAAATCGAAAATCATAGAATTGAACATCAAAAAATTAGCTATTGAGAAAATAAACTTTGATTCAGAACTTGTAAATTTCACAGAACTACAAAAAATTATTACGTACGCATTTAAAGATATGGAAGTCGACATCGTATTATATAAAATAGAAGACTTAACTCAAAACGTTGATTTAGAAACAAATGTAGAACATGTGATGGTACATAGAGATGCGGAGCAACATAATTCTCCGCCCTTAGAAGTTAAAATTAATTATAATAATATTGTACACCAACCTAAGAGTAAAATAATGAAAGTAGTTTTAGCAGAAGATTATAAGGTACAACCGTTCGCTTCTATTAAAGTAGAGTTAAAAGTTAGTGATAAAAATAGTAATAATTATGAAGATTTATTTTTTCTACTAAAAGAAGAATTTTTTACTAAACGTGGCTTAATTTTTATGATTGATGAGATGAGAGGTGATAAAATAAGAAGTGGTGAAATAATTTCATGTAGCAATGTGCCTGTGGTATTATTTAAAAATTCTGCAGTAGGATTCTTAAAAAAGTTTAGTAAGGGAAAGAGTAAATTTATAAACTTAGTAAAACGTTCTGGGTCAAAACCAAGCAAAATGAGGGAATTTAAAATTAATACCAACCTGTCCTCAACAGATAAACAAAAATTAGACAAGTTATTGGAAGAATATAATGACATATTCGCAGACGATATTTCTGAAATAGGTCGAACTCACTTAATGGAACATAAAATTGAACTTTTCGACGAAACGCCTTTTAAAAGCAAGCCGTATAGGGTTAGTCCAGCAGAAAGAGAAACTATAGGTAAACAAATTACCGAAATGTTAGAACAAAATATTATTAGTCCTTCCCAATCATCTTATTCATCACCGATAGTTTTAGTTCACAAAAAAGGAGAAGTTGGGAAAACCAGATTTTGTGTAGATTACAGAAAATTAAATTCAATAACAAAAAAGAGTAACTATCCAATAACTGATTTAGAGTCAATATTAACGTATTTAGGAAAGTCAAAAATTTTTTCTTCCTTAGATTTATTTTCTGGATTCCATCAGTTGCCATTAGAAGAAAACTCAAAAAAATATACAGCTTTTACAACTCCTGGATTTGGCTTGTTTGAATTTAACTGTCTGCCTTTCGGTTTATGTAACGCTCCATCTTCTTTTCAACAATTAACTGACACAGTCTTACGGGGGTTAAAATGGAAAAGTGTTCTATGCTATTTAGATGATATTATTATTTTTTCAGAAACTGTAGAAGAGCACCTAGATAAATTAAAAGCAGTGTTTGAAAAGCTGCGAGTCGCTAATTTAACAGTTAAAACAAAGAAATGTGAATTCTTTAAAGAAAAAATAAAATTATTAGGTCACATTGTTGACAAAAACTGTATTAGGCCCGATCCTGATAAATTAATCTCTATAAAGAATTTTCCAATTCCTACTACAAAGAAAAAAATGCAAAGTTTCATTGGTCTATGTAATTATTACAGAAAATTTATTTTAAATTTTTCAAAAATCGCTAAACCCCTTTTTAAATTACTCGAAGAGGATAAAAAATTTATTTGGTCATCAGAGCAGCATAAAGCATTCGAAATATTAAAAACTAAATTGACAGAACCCCCAGTTTTAGGACATTTTAATCCAAAAATAGGCTGCGAACTGAGAGCGGACGCGAGCAAAGATGGCTTAGGGGTTATTGTACTACAGGAATCAGAGGGAAAAATGCACCCAATAGCGTATGCATCAAGAACTTTAACAAAAGCGGAAAAAAATTATACAATATCTGAATTAGAGGCTCTGGCAGTAATCTACGGTTTAACGTATTTTCGGCACTTTATTCATGGAAATCCTGTAACAATCGTTACAGATCATCATAGTCTCTGCTATCTTCAAAAGAAACAAAATTCAACCGGACGATTAACACGATGGCTAATTAATTTGCAAGATTTTGATTATAAAATTGTTTTCAAAAATGGTAAAAATCATAATGATGTTGATTGTCTTTCGCGTAATCCAGTTTTTCCATCACCAGCTGAAAATGATGACATGTTTGATATTCCACTTTTCTTAATAGGAAATGACGAAATAGCAGCAAAACAAAATAAAGACAAAGACATTGTGGAGTTATTAAACGCAATTCAAAACCCAGACGATTTAAAAATTTCGATTGGAACCAGACGTCGAGCAAAAAATTTTAGAATAATTGACGGTGTGTTATATAAAAGAAGTGCTCAGTTCACAGGGGAAGAATATTTATTAGTTATACCAAAAGAATTGGTCCATGAAATTTTGTTTTCTAACCATTCAGAACCTTTAGCAGGCCATTTAGGCATAAATAAAACTTACAACAAAATTATTATTATTATTATTATTATTATTATTTGTAAAAGCCTGTCCAGATTGCCAACATAGAAAAGGTGCTCATAATCAAAAACCACAAGGTTTGTTGCAACCAATTCCAGTAGGAACCCCATTTGAAAGGGTCGGAATTGACATTTTAGGCCCATTTCATAAGTCAGAATTAGGGAACACGGTGGTAGTAGTAGCCACAGATTACGCAACACGGTATGTTGAAGTTCAGGCATTGCCAAACAGTCAAAGTTTAACAGTGGCAAAATTTATTTTACAAAATGTTATTTGCAGACATTCTTGTTTTAAATACTTACATTCGGACAGAGCTCAAAACTGGAGATCAGAATTAGTACAAGATTTATTAAAACTTATGGCAATCCACCCCTCATACACAAGCTCATATCACCCGCAATGCAATGGTGTAGTAGAAAGGTTTAATTCAACAATTGCAGAAATGATTTCTAAATTTACTGATACAGCACAGAAAAATTGGGATATAGCTATACCCCATGTAACGTTTGCATATAACACGTCAGTTCATGCAACAACAAAATTTTCACCATTTTTCTTAGTTTTCGCTAGAGAAGCTATCTTACCCACAGAAGCAAATTTAATAAATTTACCTAAAAATAAAACTATACAAGAAGTTAGAGAACAGATACTAGCAGCTCGAAGTTTGGCAGTTGATAATATTTCTAAGAGGCAAGAGTATGACAAAATTAGATATGACAAAAAACATAGGCATGTAGAGTTCGATCCTGGCGAGCAAGTGAAAATATTTTACCCTAAAAGAATAGTTGGCAAATCAGAGAAATTATTATTAAAATGGGAAGGTCCGTATTACGTTGTAAAGAAAATTGGAGAAGTAAATTATGAAATAAAAAAAGGTGTACACCCGAACTCCAAAAGAGAAATAGTTCATGTATCAAGAATACTCCCCTATTATGAACCTTTTCTCCCTTTTCCTGAAACTAAGGACGATATTAAGGATAACTAATATTGATAAATAATATATAAATCATGTACAGGTACAGGCAATTAACGTTTTTCTCTTTCATAGGAAATGTATCCACTCGCCTTGTTATTCAGTCTAATTATACCCTCTCAGGAGATTCATGTGGAAGTAACCGCAGGAGCATTCTGGAAACCGATGCCAGATGTGATAGCCTACGAAGCCTCCCTCCCTCTACTATACGAAAGCCCTTGGTCAGAACCAGAGTCCAATCATAAAGTATCAGACAACAAAATTTGTAGCGTAAGTGACAACAAAGAATTTGTAGTCGAGTGCCAAGTAATAGAACATGTTAAGACCCTAAATAAAATTTTCATCGATGAAATTAATTCCTTAAATGAAAACCAAAACATCCCTTTTCAAAATGAAAACAAAAATAAACGCGCTTTAGATTTTATTGGCGATGCGTTGAACTACTGCTGTGGTGTTGCAACAGAACACAAATTACATAATTTATTTAGCAATGAAAAGCAAATGGAAAACCACATTAATATTTTAACTAAAGGTTTATCTGATACTTTGACAAATATATCCCAAAATTCAGAAAAATTCCTATTATTCCAAAACCAGACGAATATAAATTTAAAGAAATTAGAATTAAAAACACATACTATTAAAAAATACTAAACAATATTAAGAATCAAGTTTTGAAAGAAAAAAAAATTTAATACGAACACTAAAAAAGGACACTAAAAAAGTTTATACCTATTGAAAAATAATTCAGATTACAAAAATTATTAAAAAGACAGCTTGTTATCAACTCGTGCAAACAACATCAAATCCACACAATTATTTTGAAACCAGAAATTTTAAAACATGATTTACAAAAATTACAATCTGAACTTAAGAAAGCTAGTCAGGACCTGGCCATTCCTGATTCAGACTTCTTACGTTATATATAAATTCCGATTTATTATTGTATATTTATAGAAAGAAATATATACATACGCATCAAATTTCAACGATTAAATTCGGCAAGTCACAGAAATTGTTTGAGTTGGTAACACTGGAAATCGTACTATTTCACAAAAAAAAAATAAATAAATAAATTTAAAAAAAAAAAAAATACAAACGGACTCATGGCTCTGACACAGGCGCAACAAGCAAGGGCGGAAACAAATTTTCGTGAACATGATATTTTAATAATTGTAATAATTTGTTGTATTGTAATTTTCGTAGCAGTACTAGGAACAATGAAGATTTGCAAGATATTAAAGAAAAGAAGGAATAAACAGAACAAACCAACAAAAGAAGAAATTGGGATGACTCCTATGGGAAAACGTTATGTAATGATAATCGAGAACGTAGAAAATTTAGAGGAATGTGAAGCGGTTAACAGGCTGACATGCATTATTATGGAAATAAAATAGTGTGCACACTTGAGATTAAATTTGAAGTCAGTACTGACGATATAAATATAAGTTTTGTTAAGGATAATTTAAGTTCCAGGAATGATAATTAGGTACCTAGATAAATAAGTTAGTATTTATAAGTTAGTAATATGATGCATCATACGAGGGAACATTAAAATGAAATCTACCTAGCCATGAAACAAACGCGCTATCATGACAAGTATTTACTGTCAAGTTGCTGTAACTGTTTAACGAGTATCTGTCAAGTTGTGTATACATCAGTTCATTTTTGTGGTGTATGTGAAGCTGTAAACCCAGAGATATGAGTGATTTAAAACTAGAGCATAGAAGCGTGATAAATTTTCTGACAAAAGAAGGCAATCCGCTAAAAATCATACACGAACGTATGACTGCTGTATATGGTGAAAATTTTCCATCATATTTTCAAATAAAATTCTGGTCAAAGCAGTTCAAATGGGGCAGAGAATCCATTCGAGACGACCCTAAAAGTGGACGACCTGTGGAGGCAAGGAGCGAAGACAACATCAAGAAAGTGGAAGAAATGGTGCTAACAGGATCGACGAATTAAAGTCTCGATTATGGCCCATGCAATAGGAATCTGCGACGCATCTGTGTTGACAATTTAGCATAAAGATTTGGGGATGAATATCGTCAGCGAGCTGGATTCCGAGAATCTTGACTCCTGAACAAAGGTTATGCAGGCAAGAAATTTGCGAAGAAAACATGGCGGCGTTAGCTCGTGACCAAGACCTTTTCTACAAAATTGTAAAGGGCGATGAAACGTGGGTGTTCCACTGGGATCCCCCAACAAAACAAGAGTCAATGCAATGGTTGCACAAAAGATCTCCACCACCCAAAAAGGCAAAGACGCAAGCAAATGCAGGGAAGCTGATGGCGACAATTTTTTGGGATAATGGGGGCATTCTGTGGAATGAATATATGCAGAAGGCATCTACAATTAACGCAGATATCTACAAAAAAAACAATTAAAAATTTAAAAGTTGCGATTCGCCAAAAGAGGCCCTGTAATTTTGCCCAAAAAACTTTATTGTTGCACGACAATTGCCGCGTGCATAAGGCTCACAAGTTTGGGAAGAAATCAACAACTCTGGTTTTGTTGAGTTACGACACCCCCCTTACAGCCCTGACTTAGCTCCGTCGGACTATTACCTCTTTCCTAAGCTGAAGAAACACTTGCGAGGACTTCGATTTTCTTCAGATGAAGAACTCAAAGAGGCCGTTTCCGAGTTTTTTGAGGAGTTACCTAAAGAATTCTTTTTGGAGGGTATCGCGTTATTGGAGAGGCGTTGGATGAAGTGCATAACTGTTAAAGGTTCATATGTCGAAAAATAAAATTTTGTTTTTTGTGTAGCTCTTTTCTTTCCGGGTTAGGTAGATTTCATTTTAATCTGCCTTCGTAGTTTAAGATTTTTTTTTAGTTTTGCAATTTACACTAATTATTTTTTTTTCTTTTACGTTTTACATGTATCAAGCTAATTCTGAAAAACACCAAAATTTTGACCTGTCATAAAGCAACAACGCTACAAGAATTAGAAGAATCTCAACCTACTGCACCCAGTGACTGCACCAAACATCACTAATCCAGGCAACAGTTATGGACACATGAACACTTCAAATAAAAGCTGTATGTTATAGAGTGACTAACCAAAAACCAACGTCATATGCGTTAAGTAAATGAAGACATATGTACTGTTGAAGAAAAAATGAAGAAAAACAGAACTTCAAGTACCTAGTGGTCGAAAAGTAGCTACTCAGCAATGAACTGAAGTTGTGGTACTGTGGTGTTACGGTGTATTATAAGGAGTGTGAGGACTACAAAATATTATCAAATTTCAGACAATGACAGGTTTAAGACAGTTAGACTAAAAACTATATGGTGTTTCCGAAAAACTGTTGTAGGATTAATTATGTATTTTTCGTCAAAAACGTTGTTGTGTTAAAATAAGTTCCTTTCGTAGATTTTATAAAAACCTTTCAGCCCTTCAGGGGAATGGCTTTTTCAGGATGGGCGGAAGTGTCATATTGCATAATTTAACCCAGAAACATTTTAGAACATTCCAAATTTACATTTTACATTCAAATTTAAATAAATAAATAATATAAATTCCTTTTTAAATTCATTGCTGAAGTAAACTGCAGCATTGACAGAAATTGCAAAGATGAACGGATGTGCGATCGCGGCACGGGAGTCGCGTCACGGGGTCGGCAGAAGAAGGTTGAAGTAATGTGACATTTCCGATCATCCAGAAAACGTAAGTAAGATTTATAAATATTTGATTATCGTTGTTTGTAACATTATTCGATTATTGTTTCTTCATTTGTTTATTTCTTTGTTTGTTTGTTTCCATTGTTTCAAATTCCGAAAGTGTGAATTTAAATTCATGCGCAATTTTATAAGTAAACCGAAGAAAACTGGACATTAGGCTTATTAGTTAATCCTTTCCCGATCCCCAACGAAACCCCCTGCTGACCCAGATGCGACAATATTCAGGAAGTGGAAAATAAGTATACAGGGTGTCCACACGTTCTGCCCCTGTATATGTATACATTATGTTACAGGAGGAGTGGTACATACTGTATGTTATACTACCGTTCATTTTGAACAGGAAAGTTCATATGAACAGGTGTCCAATTCCCAATGGTTACTGAGATACAGCAATTTTAGTGTAGAGCGCATTACAGAGCAATTTTCCAGTACACTGCTGTAAAAAAATTTGCCTTTGACATTTAGCATTATTAGGATCGACCATGGTGACCCCATCAATTGACCAGCTAGGTCTCCGAACTTAACTCCATTGGTTTATGGCGAGGTTTATGGGTTATGGGGTGGGATGAAAAATGATGGTTATAAAGAAAAATAGGCACACGTGATGAATTAATCGCCCGTATTATGGCCAGAGCTATAAGAATAAAGGAGCGCCAGGAAGAACTGAAAAGTTTGGATGTGGGATTTTTCAGTAATTCCTTTAAAATCTATACCATTTCTCCTGAAACACCCTGTGTTTCAATGTTTCAATGTTTCAATGGCGGCAGAGTAGGTTGTCTGTTTGAGTTGTTCCCAAAATAACTAGTATTCTGAGGGAGTTACGTGTCTGATTTTGTTGTTTCGGTGTGGATAATCTGAAATCTAAGTTGAGTTGCATCTTGATAATCGTGAAAATCCTAAAATGCCACTAACACGTGAAATAATTAGTGAAATTAAAAATACTGTAGCAGCGGCTATAGCAGAGGCAATGACGAAGATAACCGCTGTTATCGTGGCCAAAGTCGCTGCACAGATGGAAGAACGTTTTTCAAGATATGAAATGGAAATGAAATCACTTCGAGAAGAGAACAAAAAATTAAGATGTTTTGTGTCAAATAAAACTGATGCCCTAGAGCAATACTCTCGGCGAAATAATTTACGAATTTTTGGTTTACCAGAGGATGCTGACGAGAGTATAGAAGAAAAGGTGCTTAATTTTTTCAGCGACAACCTTAAGATGCTTTTGAATATTGATGACATAGACCCATGTCACAGAACATCTGTGTTTAAGTAGGGGAAATGTCGTCCCGTATTAGTCAAATTTGTTTCTTATCGGGCAAAGTGGAGGATACAGGTCTCGCAGAGAAGAAATTTGAAGGGGACAAAGTACGTTGTTGCTGAGGATCTGACTGCATCTCGGGTTCAGATCATGCATAAAGCTCAAGAAAAATATGGAATGGGTAAGGTTTGGACGATGAACGGAAATGTGTATGCAGATGTGGCTGGAAGCAAAACATTAATTAAGGAGTGATTGCATGCCTTTTTTCAATGTAATCAGTGACTTCATTTGTGGTTAAGAAAAACATGGTAATGAAGATTGTTGTGTATTTCAACGTTTAATGTGTTAAGAATTAAGAAGTAATCTCTTTATTTTATTTTGTTTTATTCATTTTTTTCGGAAGTACAATTTGTTAAGAATTAAATAATCTCTCTATTTGTTTTATTCATTTTTCTTTGGGAATGACTGCAAGTCATGGGTGGTTTGAGACTTTTGAGTCGTTTCATTACACATATTTTATTCTATTTTTTGTCTTCTTCACTTCATTTCATTGCTCATTTCTTTTCTTTTCCTTACTCTTGGCCTGTGGCACATGACGCACATTAATGTTAGGTCTCTGACAGCTGCGTTTGATCGCCTTCTTGATCATGTAAGCCTTGCAAGCTACCTATGATATTTTGTGTGTGAGTGAAACTTGGCTTCGGGAGGGCATCGGTGATGATGTGGTGGCTCTGGAGGGATATTCGTTGGTGAGATCTGATCGTGGTGGTAGGGGTGGGGGCGTTGCTGTGTATGTCCGCAGTAATATACAATTTCGGATACTGCTAAAACTTTGTTGTGACTGTCTGGAATGCTTGTGGGTTGCAGGTTGGTGGTGCGGATCATGTGATTGGAGTTGTATACAGGTCTCCGAATGGCATGACAATGTTTTTTAAGCCGTTTTGAAGATTATACTTGTTGAACTGTATTCTCATTTTGATAGCATCCTTTGCCTTGGAGATTCTAATATTAACGTTATGTGCAATAGTTCAATTTCAAATAGATTATTATCCGTAACTGAAACTTTCAATCTGTCACAAATTATAACTGAACCGACGAGAGTGACAGATTCATCTTTTTCTTTAATTGATTTGATATTTGCAAATGTCTCCAACATATGCCAATCGTCTGTTATAGATGCTCAGGTTTCGGATCACTTCCTCATTTCTTGTAGGCTTCGATGCAGCTCTGAGCCAACCATAAACCCTAGTTTTACTTATCGAGCGCTGGGTAACATTAATGCAGAACAATTTAAAATTGATCTTCAGTCTTTACCTTGGCATTCTATTTTTTGGACGGACAACATCGATGCGAAGACCATGAACTCTTTCATTTTTTACCTTTGCGACCTTCATGCTCCTCTCAGGGCCGGTTGTTAGAACGCGGATCAAAATGTAGCGCGAGGCTAGAATTTTTGATCTCGGTTTAAATCAAGATTGCGTTGTTAGTACGCTCGAATTGATTTTAATTCTGATCCCTGTGCTAACCTCGATTCAAACACGGTTCAAACTGTAAAATGGGTTGTTGGAACGCGAATCAGTGTGTAACGCGCGATTAACCTTGGTTCAGAATAATTCGTCGTCCCGCACGGATTAACTTTTGACAGTTGCCAATTTTCTGTGTTCTGTTTTAACTTTATTTCTAAGGTAAGTAAATAATTTTCATTATAGAATAATATAAATAAATGTATTATTAGGTGGTGTACCTATATAAAAAGAGAATTAGACGTCAAAAATATTTAGAAGAGAACATAACCACATTTTTATTCAATGGAATTTGTTATTACTTATTGGGCTTATTTTCCGATGGTCCACATATTCTTACGTTAGAGAAATTAGGTAGGTATTTTGCATTCTTTCACAGGTATCCACAATAAATTAATGATAATGTCGCATTCAAAATTCTTGATGATGAAAAGTAAACGAGCACATACCTACCTAAATAAGCAAAAAGAATTTGTTGTGCATTTATTGAGAATATGCATGTGATCGAATACATAGTAGCTTCTGTATGCAATGTAAATATAAAGTGGCTTAACTTATTTGTGCATGATGCACAAAAGTAGGTATTTTCAAATAAATTGTAGTTTCATCGCTCTTACCATAAAAAGACAAACAACTTTCTGAAGACATTATACTTTTCAGGAAAGGATTTCCTTGTTCATCAAAAATTATTAACAATTTTTAACACAGATATAAGGGGGGTGACATCGTTCCTACACGCTGCAGCATAATGCATAGCCCGTTATAATATAGATAATAATATAACCTTTATTTAGTAAGTTATACCTACCTAAGTTATGACATTACATTAAAAGTACAATCTACAATAAAAACAGCCAGCTACTTGGCCGGTTTATCTAGAGCCACGGTGGCGGTATCGTTAATACATTGGTGTAGTAATCCGTTAGGTTCCGGATCCTTCTTCACTCACTCCGCCACTGCGGGCTGTTACCTGTCAGGTGCTGGAGTGAGTTCCACTCGTATCATTGATATAACATTATTGCGAGGTACAATGGCATGTATCGATACTCTTCATGTACTCTGGCATATACGGAGTCATGGGCTGAGTGAAATGAAAATAAAATTGAATACGATTAAAATATTTTCATCTCCAATCCATCATTAAAATAATCTAGATGTTATGTATCAAACCTCTCTGATCCTGGTGAGATACCGGCTGTCAAAAGAAAGTGCCGTAGAAAAACTTTTGCACCAGTTTGGAGATTAGCTCGAACCGATCACTCATCGAACCAAATCTATCAGTGCTCGGTACCCATACTTAAAGACATATGTATGGAGTACAACAACAAGAGAAGCGGATTGAAAAAGAATAGAATGCGTTTGAAATGTAGTGCTTCAGGTGCATGATGAAGATAACGTGGATAGATAAGGTTAGCAATAGGGAGGTATTAGAAAAAGTTAGGGAAAACAATAATAGATTGGTAGGGCACCTTCTGAGACACGAAGGAATAGTTCGCGACATACTAGTCGGATAGAAATTAAAAGAAGTAGGGGTAGGCCCGGATCAGAGTACTGCTCTCAATTAGTTGGGGATGTAGGATGTTCTGCTTTAAGAGAAATGCGTAGGTTAGCTCAGAATAGAAGAGGATGGAGGTGCGCGTCCAACCAGTCTTCGGACTGAGGACTTTATGATTAATATATTTTACTTTCGAAGTACTGTACAAGGTGTCCCAAACTGGACGCGTTCTTATGGGAACACCCCTTATTTGAAGAGATAGAAAAAAATTAACCAAGGTGTCCGGAGCTCAAATTTAATGAGAAAACCACTGGCGCAAACAAAACTTTGCTATCTCTTATCGTTTGGCCGCTAGAGGGCGATTTTCAAATTTCGTCGATTTCTTTTATGTCCTATAACTTGTTTATTAATAAAGATAATTAATTTTGGCAAAAACTTTCTTAAGGCACTTTTTTCTGTAGAATCCATTGCAATAGGCAGTTTTTTTTACAGGGCGTTTAGGTTGTCGTGCACCACCCCAAACTAATTTTTTTTATATAGACCACCCTATATATTATGAGATTTTTGAAAAGCTCGTAAAATTTCCAAAATTTTGATGTATCACTTGTCATGTTTACCTTAAAAACCATTAGCAACATTTAAAGAATTATTAATTTATTATAATAACTATGAGTAATCTTATCATGAAACTTTAGATCTGTGGTTTTCATCATAACATGTTAGCATCCTATGTCATTTTATTAGTCATAGCAATCTTGATTTCTGTAGGCACAATATTTTAATTTTTAAATCGTAATGTTGCTAATGGTTTTTAAGATAAACATGACAAGTGATACATCAAAATTTAGGAAATTTTACGAGCTTTTCAAAAATCTCATAATATATAGGGTGGTCCATTTAAAAAAAATGAGTTTGGGGTGGTGCACGAAAATCTAAACGCCCTGTAAAAAAACTGCCTATTGCAATGGATTTTACGGAAAAAAGTGCCTTAAGAAAGTTTTTACCAAAATTAATTATCTAAATCAAGTCCCTGAAAGGGGGCAACAGCTCTTTCAGTAATCATAGTGGCAGAGATCGTGAGGGTCGGTATGGCACTGTGATACACACTACTGCGATGTGGAAGGCAACGGGAAACCACCACATTATTATATCCCTGGTACAGCGTACTTCGAATTTATGATGATGGCACTTTCTGGAGTAAAATATTCCGGAGGTAAAATAGTCCCACATTCGGATCTCCGGGCGGGGACTGCTTCGGGGGGAGTCATCAGAAATGATAAGTGTAACATCTCACGAGTCGGAGCGTGGAATGTTAGAAGCATGAAACAAGTAGGAAAGTTAGAGAATTTGAAAATTGAGATGGATAGGTTAGCATTAGACGTAGTAGGTATTAGTGAAGTGCGATGGCCAGAAGCCGGAGACTTTTGGAGCGGAGATTTTAGAGTAATACACACAGGATCTGTAGTTGGAAATTCGGGAGTAGGAATTGTTATGCGGAAAAAAGTAGGGCAGAGTGTAGAAAATTTCTTACAGCAAAGTGACAGGGTAGTTATGGTTAGGTTAGATTCGAAACCTGTAAAAACAGTAATAATACAGGTATATATGCCCACTTCTAACTACAGTGATGAGGTCGGAGAGGCAGTTTATAGTGATATTGAACATGTGCTAGATTTTGTGAGAGGACACGAAAATTTAATAATTATAGGAGATTTCAATGCAGTCGTAGGCACAGGGCGAGAGGGCGGAATAGTTGGTCCCTTTGGATTAGGCAATAGGAACGATAGGGGAGTGAGACTGATAGAGTTCTGCGATAAACATAACTTAACGGTCGCGAACACTCTATTTCACCATCATGTTAGGAGACGCTACACGTGGAAGATGCCAGGAGACCTAGGGAGATATCAAATAGATTACATTCTTGTTAGGCAAAGATTTAGAAATCAAGTTAGGGATTGTAGAAGTTATCCAGGAGCAGATATAGATAGTGATCACAATATAGTCGTTATGAAGGCCAATCTTAAATTTAAGATTTTGAAAAAACGAAGCGGAAAAAGGTACCTTGACCCAGAGAAACTAAAAGATGATGATACGCGCGATAAGTTCGAGAAAAAGACAAACGAAGTACTAAAGGGCGCGGGCGAAAATATTGTTAGGGACATAGAGGAAGAATGGAATTGCATTAAAAATAGTTTAGTTTCCTCAGCTAGGGATATTTTGGGACATAAACAGAATGAAAGTAGGAAACCCTGGATAACAAAACATATTGTGAGTCTAATAGAGGAAAGGCGCAAATATAAAAATAGGTTAGATGAAATAGGGAAACAAAGATATAAGGCGATCAAGTGGAAAATTATTCGGAAATGTAGGAAAGCGAAAGAGCAATGGATCGATGATAAGTGCAAAGAAGTAGAAAATAAGTTCGAAATAGGAAAGACTGATGAAGCATATAAAATAATTAGGAGAAATTTTAGAGAAATTGGATCTAGTACCAAAAGCATTAGGAATGAGGCAGGAGATATCCTAATCGAAAGCGGGGAGAAGGCAGATAGGTGGAAAGAATATTTAGGAAACTTATATGCGGGACAGGAAGAGCAAGATATATTAGAAAGTGAAAGCAGTGTAGAAGGGGATAACCTAGGGAGTCCTATAATGAGAGAAGAGTTTGAGCTAGCACTAAAAAGTTTAAGGAATAATAAAGCACCAGGTATAGATGGCTTGCAGGCAGAAATCTTAAAGTGCGCAGGTCAAGAGGTAATAGATCGTTTATTTAAATTAGTTAGTCGCATATACCTGACAGGCGAGATTCCAGAGGATTACAAACTGAACATCATGGTAGCTTTGCCAAAAAGGAAAGGCGCGGATAGATGCGAAAATTTTAGAACTATCAGTTTAACTTCCCATGCGTCAAAAATTTTAACTAGAATTGTGCAAAGAAGGATGGAGAAAAAGGCGGAAGAAATATTAGGAGAAGATCAGTTCGGATTTAGACGAAATAGAGGAACGCGCGAGGCCATTCTAGCTTTACGAGTAATTATAGAAAAAACGATAGAAAAGAGAAAGAGCGTATATATAGGATTTGTAGATTTAGAAAAAGCCTTCGACAACGTAAAATGGGGGAAGATGTTCGAAGTGCTGAGAAAGGTAGGGATGAAATATAGGGACAGAAGAATAATACATAATCTCTACAAAGAGCAAAAGGCAGTTATAGAATGTGAGCAGGAACGAAGGGAAGTAGATATCCGGAAGGGAGTGAGACAGGGATGTGCATTGTCACCTCTAGTTTTCAACTTATATATCGAAGATGCGATTAATATTGTTAAGGAAAGAACAGCCTCAGGGATCAATGTACAGGGCCAAACTATTAACATGCTCAGATTTGCGGATGATATAGCAGTGTTAGCATCTAGCAAAGAAGAATTAGGAGCTGCTTTGAATGAAATGGAAGCAGTTTTGACACAGGGCTACGGCATGAAAATAAATAAAAAGAAAACTAAAATTTTGGTATGTAGATGGAGTGAAAATAGAACTAAAATTGAAATACAAATAGGAAATGAGAAGATAGAGGAGGTCGCGGATTTCTGCTACTTAGGAAGTAAAATAACCCAAGACGGTAGGAGCACTAAAGATATAAAACAAAGAATGGCGCAGGGACGAGTTGCGTTTAACAAAAAGAAACAACTGTTATGTTCGAGAACGGTTAATATAGAGACTAGGAAGAGACTCTTAAAGTCGTATGTATGGAGTACGGCATTATACGGGTGCGAAACTTGGACAATAGGAGAAGCGGATAGAAAAAGAGTAGAAGCGTTTGAACTGTGGTGTTACAGACGCATGATGAAGATACCGTGGATAGATAAGGTTAGCAATAGGGAAGTATTAGAAAGAGTTGGGGAAAGGCGAAAGGTATGGAAAAAAATATAGAGTAGGAGAGATAGGATGGTAGGACACCTTCTAAGACACGAAGGAATAGTTCGCGACATACTAGAGTCAGAGATAGGAATAAAAAGAGGTAGGGGTAGGCCTAGATTAGACTACTGCTCTCAAATAGTTAGGGATGTAGGATGTTCTACTTTTAGGGAAATGCGTAGGTTAGCTCAGGATAGAAAAGAATGGAGGTACGCGTCCAAACAGTCTTCGGACTGAGAACCTTATGATGATAATTATCTTTATTAATAAACAAGTTATAGAACATAAAAGAAATCGACGAAATTTGAGAATCGCCCTCTAGCGGCCAAACGATAAGAGATAGCAAAGTTTTGTTTGCGCCAGTGGTTTTCTCATTAAATTTGAGCTCCGGACACCTTGGTTAATTTTTTTCTATCTCTTCAAATAAGGGGTGTTCCCATAAGAACTCGTCCAGTTTGGGACACCTTGTACACCCTAAACTAATTTTGAAGTTTATAATAATTATTACTAAATTATTATTCTCCCTAAAGTTCTTTTAATGGCCGAAATTGTCCTTTTTTATTTTCATATTCATATAGACTTCTGTTGAAAAGCAGCATACTCAATTTGTTTTTAAATTACTTAATTTTGAAAGCTGTACTGGAAAATCCTTTTCTTTTAGGTGAAGCTGCTTCAGTCTTCTATGGCGGGATTAGATGGGAGTTGGTTGGGCAACACTAACGGGACCGACAGCTGTAGTGAAAAATATGTGGGAGGATGTACTGGATACACCCTCCACTATAATTAGGCGTTGTTTCAATAGAGACATCTCCTAAAATAGTATTGAAGAATAGTTTTGATCGTATGATCTAAACAAAATACTACTCGTAGCTTCAAAATATTTTCGGAAGAAAATTGCTCCATTTGGATTTGGAAGTGGATCAATTTCCTTATCCATCAGGGCCAGCACTCTAGCTTCTGTCTCACTGAGCTGAACAGAATAAGGATGATCACCAGTGCCTTTAACTTCTTTCTAATAATTACAATATTTTTGGATATATTGCATAGTTATTTGTGGGCCAAATAAATTTATTATATTATTGTTATTATTATAATAATTTCTTCAATTTCTGTTCATTTTTAGTTTCAGTTTAGTCAGAAACTATACATTTCATAAAGAAACCTTTACAAAATCTTGTTACTTGTATTTTTATGGTCTAAATAATAATAAATTTCCTCATGTCAAAAATATTAATTTCAAATTTTTTTTTATTTTGCCATAGCACATTTTTATTTTTTTGTACTATTTATGCATCACACCTGAAATTTGGCATGGTCACAAGGAAGTTTTTCATGCACCAATGTTATCAAGAATATTTTTTTAAAATATATGATAATCCAATCCAGTAAATTCTAATTTGACTGCTGTACGAGTTGGTAATTTGCATACGATTTCATCTGTGTTGTGCACAAAATTATTGCAATATGCCGAAAAACTTGTCTCGTATGTCGAGCCGGCTTCTCTCTCCACTAATATGAGACAAGTATGAAACACTCGCTAATAAAAGAGATAAATAATCTACAACTTGACTGAGCTCAGGGATTCTCAAACAGTTTTTATCAATGATCTGAGAATCCTTCTTCTTGTATTGAAAAAAAACAAGAAATAAATACCTTATCGGTTGTGTCCTCACTTGTATGATAAATCGTTCAAATATCTTCTACATAGTAAAATATTTTGATTTTTAAGTTTGTAAATAAAGAACTTTATGATTTGTTTTAAAGAATAAAAAATATACCGATATTATAGAAAATACTTTGCAGACTATCACACAAATTATATTAACAATATACACTACAATTTTGAAGCTTCAATCTAGATTTATGCAAAGGAAAATGCTCATGTTTACAAAAGAAGCCAGAGCTGAAGTCTTATGCTGGTGAGAAACTTATTCAATGATTTGAAACAAAACTACATATTGGAAATAAAATCATAAAATGCCACACTGGCCCTGCTACAAACCATATACAAATTTAGCATAATTCTCCCCTTACACTACACCATAAAAATATGGAAACTTCATTGTTACTGTTCCACCAGACTCGGCAAAAGTGCCTTTTCAGAACTATTAAAATTTCTCAATTTTCTCATCATTCATTATGCCGAAATACGCAATTATGGAGCACCTAATGCACAAAATACTGAATTGAGGTTATGTACATACGCTAGAAACTTCAAAAATTACCGTGCGCTTGACTTATTTCGGAATACTTGATCTAAAACTGACGTACAGGAGTTGATCCAAGTGTTAGCACTCGTGTCAGCTAATCGCGCGTTACAATTTGTTCTAACAACCCGATCAAAATGTAGCACCGCGTTGACTTTAATCCGAGATTACATGATCTGGATCAAATCAAAGTTTCTAACAACCGGCCCTCAGAGTTTCTAAACCTCGCAGAAATAATTGTTATTCGCCTTGGGTTACAGATAACATAAAGTTTATGATGAGGTTGAGAGATGGAGCTTTAAGTCGATTCAAAATTAGCAAACTTCCTGAACATTGGGCGTACTATAAACAATTAAGGAATATTACCACATCTGCCTTACGTTCTGAGAAGAAAGCCTATCTTCGTGACTGTTCAACTAGGGAAAAGCGGAAAGAACTAAGCAGGCTGAATGTCCTTAAGCGTGGATCGCCTAATTTGCCACCTAACCTGAGTGACGTGAATTCGTTAAATTCTTACTTCGTGGAATCCTGTAAATCTGAGCTGCAACCTAGTGACGAGTTACTCAATTTTTATTCTACTACCCTACTACCTGGTATTGCTAACCCCTTGTCTTTTGGTTGCGTTGATGAGATCTCCATCCTCGATGTTTTGGCAGCAATAAAATCCAAGGCGTATGGCAGCGATAACCTTAATATTTCCCTGATTCTTCTGTGCTGTCCTTATATTCTTCCTTTTCTGACTCATATTATCAACGAATGTATACGTAAATCATATTTTCCTAGGGCGTGGAAACATGCGCATGTAATTCCATTGGCAAAAGTTGCTGCACCCTCGGAGTTTAGTGATCTCAGATCGATAAGTATACTACCTGTATTCTCAAAAATTCTTGAAAAGATTCTGGAGCTCCAGCTTCGCGTGCATCTGGATGCTTGTGGTGTGCTGGTGGGCAATCAGGTTTTAGGAGAGGGCATAGTTGTGCTACTGCTTTAACTGAGGTAACAGATGATATTTTTCGAGCTTGTGATAGTAATAAAGTTACCGTTCTCATTTTAATTGATTATTCGAAAGCGTTTGATACCTTAAATCACAATATTCTTCTATCCATGTTACATTATGTCGGTCTTGCTCCTGATGCGATCGATCTGCTGTGTTCTTTTCTGTCCGATCGGGTTCAGTTTGTAAAATACAATAAAAACGTGTCTCTACCTTGTAACCTCATATCGGGTGTGCCTCAGGGTAGCATCCTTGGTCCTGTTCTATACACTATATATACATCGTCATTTCATAGGTCGCTTTCACATTGCAAATATCATTTCTATGCTGATGATATTCAAGTTTATCATTCTTTTGAACCGTCTGATGTTATGCATGCCCGTGTTCTTATAACTAGTGACCTAGATGAACTAGCTTTTATTTCCAAACAATACCTACCTTTTAAAAATAAACCCCAAAAAGTCATGCGCGATTCTATTTGGTAGTGATTCATTTAGAACTAGTGCTATAAACCCGTTGGTCTTAAAAATTGACAAAGAAATCATACCTTTTAAGGATTGTGTTAGGAATTTGGGTTTATATATGGACTGCAACTTGCGTTTTACTCAGCATGTGAACCTCCTATTAAGAAGAACTTATTCGGCACTCAAGCTTATCTACAGTCAAAGACATTATTTAGATCTGAATACCAAGAAAATGCTCTGTGATTCGTTAGTCCTGTCGCACTTTAATTTTTGTGACATAGCCCGGTCAAAGTTATAACATTTTCTTTTCCTCCTCGATCTACTATTTGTGTATCTTCGTTTATTATAATTTACGCTCTATTTTGTCTGTTGATCTCCCTGTGCGTCATGATTTGTCGGTTGTCACGTTTGAATAATTTGGTAGGTATCTGTTGCACTTATTTTTCCGAATTCGTTACAGGTTTCTGTATTCCTGATTTGCAGTTCTGTTGTTTACAGTCGTCTTAAATTCTAAAACATATTATTTTAGATCGTTTATATACATGCATATCTTATTTCTATCGTAGCCTTTATTTCCACTTTTGCAGTTTCATTGCACTTGGCTGGATTGTTTATCTGTCTTCGATTCATGCTATTCATGCTGGATATTTTGATTTGTCTGCTGTTTCATATCTTAAATTTGGTTGCCTAAAATAGTTGCATCCCTTGGTACTCATATTGTATTAGGTTTATTTGCTTATGTTTTGCGTCCACTAACTTTTCATGTCTTAGTCAGGTAGAATTGTCATCAACTTAAATTCTTCCGTGTAAGATGCTTCCATATGTTCATTTGTTTATTTCGTGAGGACGTTTGACCCTGGCAGCTTGTATGTCAATCCTCAGCCGGCAATCTTTGAAGTTCTCTTTCATTGGCGTGCATGTGGGGATTAGTTTATCTTCTTCGTATTCTCTTCTTTATGTCATTATCGCTTCTTTTCCTTTACTTCTACTTTGATGGCTTACCTCCGCCCTTAGTACGGTATGCCTGTCGCATTTGGCTTTATTGTAGGTCTCTTTTCTGTCGTAATGCCTTCTTGCGCATCGCTCTTTCTTGTGACGCGACGTCACTGTCCTATTTTTCCCAAGATCATCTCTTGTAGCGCGGTTCGTTTCTCTTTTGGTTTATGACTGTTATAGTGCATAGTTGGCGATTGACAGAATTTTTCTAATTCGATTATTGCGTATTTTGTGCATCAAGTTTCTTGGATTTAGTCTTTCACCAGCATAAAGGAGCGTTCGAATTTTGTGTTTGCTACGTTTATAGTGTATTTAGTTCGACGATTTCTCCGATTTTTCTGGATTGCAGTGCACGTGGTCAACTCCAATTTTCTGGAAGCCCTCTCAAGGTGAGCCATCCTCCTGTTTTATCTATCTCTGTAGCCTTCTTCATCATTCGTGATTCTATTGTGTGTCTTTTCTTCAAATATTTTAGGGTTTTTCCACCCGGGGTATAAATAACTTAAACCTCCCCTGCTGGCGCGGCTTTCGTCCTGGCAGCTGCCATCCGACGCTATTTTAGAAGCCTGCTGCCTGTACTTGGACTTCTGTGACTCCAGGAAAAGAAATTTTACCTAAGTTATACATAAGGTCAGATTTTTCCATATTGTTCCGGTGGCGCCCTACTATTGGTCCCGTGTCGCTGTAGCGGAGTGCTCAGCTGTTTTGTGTAGCCCGTCGCGGAGTATCGTGACAAACTTTCAGTTTTGTATTTATGTACAGATTTCCTTCTCGTCGTTCGTTCTTCCGGCGTGCGGAGTCGCGATTGAATTATTGATTTACGCTATTAAATTTTGTTTTACATTTTTGTATCTCATTCACTACATTAGTGCCTTTTGTATTTAATCATTTAGCTTATTTAATTATTTTTGACTTGGTCTATTCAAATTTCAAATTGATTTTGTAAAATCGTAATCGCCGTGCTTGAGTCGCGTTTTGTTTGTTTTCTTGTACGTGTGTACGACTTTCGGGTGAACTTGCGTCAGCGAAGCTTCGTCGCCGTACGTCATCGCGTCGTCCGCGTCTGACTTCATTTCGGGTTTTTTGCCCTGTACGCAGATTTAAATCACGGCATTGCGACCCTATTTTTTTCTTAGTCATTGTATAAATTTGCATATTATTTTTGTTGTACTTGCACTTGCAATTTTCATTTTTCAGATATTCACACTTATTTTCATATTAGATTATATTAGTGAATTCGATCATAATTATATTATACGTTTAATTTTGAGTGTTTGGTTTCTTTTATTGTCTACTATTATAGGTACCGTAACAAAATGACATATTTTCGGTTCAACTTTAAAGTCTTATTGCTATGAGACATTTATTTTTATTGTACAGCCTGACTTATGAATTAGGGCCGTTTGGACCTCAATATATTTTTCAACTATACTATCTTTACGACGTCTCTTAAAATAACATAATATCGTTTTCTCCAACCCTGGGAACCTTTCAAGTTTCACAGAACTTTCCTTTACATTTTATTGCCGTCTATATTCTCACAGGCCGACAATGGCTATCCCAAAATCAAAGTGACAAAATGTTTCAATTTCAATATTTCGTAGGCATACCAGAATCATCAAGAAATTTCCAAGAGAACGTCTTTGGTTAAAGTATGTTTTAGCAACAATTTATTAAACAGCCCCGTCATAAAACCCTGCAATTCCCATTCTATAAAGAAATTTAGTCTTCTCAAATAAACTGTCGGAACCATAAACCTATAGAGCATTTCCGTTAGAACCCAAACAGACATCAAATTCGCCCCAGGGCATGTCAACTACTCGTCGCATAGGCCATATAATTCCAAACTCAGGTTTCGTAGTTGAAAACAATGGTAATTTAAAAATATTAAAATTCAATCCTCCGCTTTTCCACAGGGTTAAGTTGATTATTAAATAAGTCATCTTGTTAAGATAAGATAAGATAGGTTCACCCTTAAGGGGAAAATTCATTGTTAAGTTTAGAAATAGGCCTCATGTATTGTTCATAATTAAGGGTATAGATTAAGATATCAGTTTTGTTTGATCGCGAGTGGGTAGGGCATTTTTGGTGGAGTTTTTAGCCCTACACTATCCGGCAGGCCACTCTATTCCACGCCGTGAGTAATTAAAGTTCATTAGGTCGAGCGGCTAAAATTATAAATTTTGTTATTTAACGTTGCTGACGTTTAGGCCACCAGCAGTACTCAAGCACTTTCAGTCCTGTCGCCATTTCCTGAGTAAGTCGAGAACTATCCGAACTTCTTAAATCTCCACCCCCACATTAACAAAAACCCAATCCTACAAACCCTCTACCCCGAGAGCCACCCCCTGGTCTGTCCCAGGCCCTTCCTAATTTTTCTTGCAGACAGATCCTTTAAAAAGGGACGCTGTCCATTTCTCTGGGACATTTTGTTTCTCGTTTTTCTACGTTCCACATTTAGTGAGTACCGGTGAGTGTTCCGAGTGTCTTCTCCTTTGTAAGAGTGCTGCTTCCAAAATCTTTATTAATTCCTTCAGAATAATTCGTAAATTCACTTTCATTAACAGGGAAAAACCTTTTTTTTCTTTTTTTTTTAATAATCGTTCCATTAAACTTTTCATTCTATACCCTGGATTTAATTTCTAACCCCCGTACCCTTTTACCTTCCCACTAGCCTTAAGTGCCAGTGTGGAGTGTGTGCGCCGCTAAAGCGCACTCGCGCAAAGTTTTGTGACCGGTGATTGTGCACGCGAGTGTGAGACGACGACCCCGGCCATCAACGGGTTGAACGTGTACCGGACCACCGGGAGAGAAAAGGTAGGATTAATGCTCACTCACTTGTCCGAATTTTTCTGAGTTTTGTTTGTGTTATTATTTTCTGTTACAATTGTGAGATAGGGAAAGGGGTGAGAGGTTGAGTTTAGGGGATCCAGAAATACTTTAGGTACGAACTTCACAAGGTGTTATAAGCTCTCAAATTTGATGTCAGGTATCCAGGAACAGTTACCGCTCGGCCCCTGGTGCCTGCTACATAATTGGTGATCAGGCGTGGCGTATTTTTCTACATCCTCAAAAACTTGACCTCAATCCAAATTAAATAATTATTAATATTGTTAGAGAACAGAGAACGACATGCAGTAGAAAGGCGAGAAACGTGTCCCGGTGAGTTTAATCGCTCATCGTAATTAGTGAGGTAAATTAGTTTATTTAGGGCAAAAGAAAGAAGTAAAGGGATTTTGTTTTCATATTAGTTCCTTTTGTTTTATTTTATTTTTAGAATCCGTAGGTAATTTGAAAGGATTAGGAAAATTGCGACTAGGTAGGTAAAGTAACTGAAAATTAGGATCAAAGAACTTGCAGTTTAGGTATACATATATGTCCATACAAGGAAGAAATTGAGAAATTGGTTAGATTTTCTTAGGTATCATATTTTTTTTGTTATTATTTTTATTTTTTTTGCATTTCAGTCAGTTAGAAGGGTGTTTGATGGGTAATCAACTTCAACTTTCTATCAAATAGGATTAGTTATTATCTGTGGGAATTCCTATTGGGATAACACCTGTATAGGGCTGTTAGGCAGGTAGTGACAAGTGGCGCACGACCCTCAGTCGTAAACAGATTATTGGACCTTACTGGAGTAGGTTTATTTGTGTAAAGTAGGCCAGTGTGCTAAACCACAATATTTATTATGTTTTTAAAATTTTACAGGTTTATACGAACAACGTTATTAATTTCTATCTTTTTGCGTTACCATTAAAGCCCCTTTTACCAATTTAAAATACCTGTTTCCGGGTACGGTTATCGTACTCATTATCCTATTCTTTGAGCGCAATCCCTTTCGCCTTCAAAGTTAATTAGCAGGTTAGCTAGGTCGATGATAAGAATAGAATATTAGTTGGAAATCTAGTTTTCCCAGTTATTTTTTTTAAAGAGTAGGTAGTGGAGAACGCTTAGGTTCTACATTTTTTTTTTCAGGGAATTAGTTGCGACCAGGGAAAATTATTAGGTAGTCAGTTTTTTCAGATTTTTTTTTCCTTAATTAAATTTTGCATTTCAATCGAGTAATTTCACATTTGTGAATTAGAAACTATATCACCACATGGTATCTCAGTAGAAGTTAGTGAAATAATTACGGAGAGTAATTAAATTTTTGCAGTAGTTGTTACTGGGAATATCTCTAGTAGCCGATTTTTTTATATATATAATTAGATAGTGATAGTTAATTGGCCAGTGTAGCGTGTCATTCCACTCTTAGTTAATCAGGTCGCCTACAAACGCCCACATCTCTATTAGTAGTTTTATAGTTTAAATAAGGGGAAGTTAGTCGTCAAAATGAGTCAAAGAGATACACCTCACTATCACCCAGAAAATATTGATGTGCCAAATACGGCACCGCAACCTCTGGTAACTAGGCCATCAGTTACCACTTTACCAGCGGGACTGCCCACTGTTGTTACCACCATGGAGTTACCCACTGACCCAGCATTTACAGTTGACACAGATGAAGCGAGAGCAGGACCATCAGCTCGTCGTACGGGCGCGATACCGAGGCAACGACCACCTAACAGGTCGGAATCGCCAACTAGAAACCCAATAGAAGAATTAACGCAATACTTGAGAAAGGCTAGTGTAAGTGGACCGCAAGCCTTACTAACAATCGATAGTTACGAAGGGGGTCCAGATTACGACATATTTATTGATATGGTGGAAAGCACTGGCGCAGCCTATGAATGGACCGGAGCGGAAATGGTTCGAGCGGCAGAGATGAAATTAGTACATCATCCTCTATATCCAAAACACTCCTACAACATGGTTGGTGGACAGCGGTGCTGCGGTTTCGTTAGTGAAACAAAAAGTTGTAGACAGATTTAGATTACCGTGTCGTTCAAATGGTAGGTTCATTATCACAGATATCTCTGGTAACGTATTTAGCAAGAAAGGAGTAGCTATTGTTAGGACTCGTATTCTTCGCGATAATATATCTCAGGTGGAGCATGAATACGTCATCTGTAACGATAATCTAAATTTCGACACAGACGGGTTGATAGGGAATGATTTCTTAGGTAAATTCCAGCCGCTGCTGGATTATAGTACTCATACTTTAGTGTTAGAGGGATGTAGGGTAGTTATGCAAAGCGATCGAGCTCTGTCCAGTCGTCAGGGTTTTAATCAACAAGAACCCGTTGCTATAACGCCGGCGCCGTTGAGAAAGATACAGGTGTCGTCTCGAGAACTGGGATGTCGCAGTAAAGCGAGCGAGTTCTCACCGGCCTTTACCGTACAAAAAGTATGAGGAGTAGTTTTTAATACCGCGCCCAAAGAGGTGCGAGGAGCAGATATTTATCGGAGGCAAGGGGCGGCATCTGAGGATCCTGTCGGTTTCGAGGTCGCCGACGAAAAGTCCGTAGCAAGCTTACCAACCATAAGAGACATAAAGATAGACAATAGACCGGAGGATATGAACGTGGTCCCAAATCAGTCAATAGAGCATGGACTTAATGAAGGTGGGGATCCTCCTCGCCTGGTTAGGATCCATGAAGAAGTAATTATCCCAGCTTTTCATGGTTGCGATCTGAATGTTCCTATCGGAGGGCCCGCCGAGGGGAGTATGATGATCGTGGAACCACTTCACCTACAGACAGGTATACAAATCGCTAAGGCAGTAGTGACGATTCCAGATTATCCAGATAGCAGAAAGGACATAACCGTGTTACGTTTTAATTTGGTATTAAAACAACAATTGTATTTTTCAACATTTTATTATAGACTAGTACTTACATCGTGCTCTGATTACCGTACTTGTATTCCTATTTTAGGTCTCTCACTTATATTTAGTCTATTATTGCTTTGATTGCCCCTGTTCTCGGTTCTTGCATCTGTTCTCCGATCATGCCTCCGTTCATTGTCTTGTTGAGTTTCTATCAATTTGTTTGAGGGTAGAACTGTCTTAAAATTATTATTTCTTGTTAGGCTCGCTAGTCTTATGGATTTTGTCTCACTTACCTGCTATTTTTGAGTCCCCTTATTGCCTCTGTACTTTGTAGCTTTCTGTTCATGTTTCTGTCATTTTCAGTCTTGGAATTGTTCATCTTTCGTATTTATAATTTGCTGAGCCTACCTTGGGGAGGAATGTCGTTCCCTTTTCACGATTTGGTCGTATAATTATTCATTTAATAGCCTCCAACTTGTTGTTAGTCTGTTGTCAGATTTTTGAGGTTAATTTGGTTACTTTCGGTTCTGCCAACTTGTGCAGGACATTTTCCCATTTAGATGCTCAGTGGCGCGCCTTCTCATTTTCATTTTCCCTGTCTCATCTTTCGGTTCTTTATGCATTGTCTTATCTATTCTTCTGTCTCTTGAGACCTCTTTATGACTTTTCTTATTGCTATCTTCTTTTCCTTTGGGTTTGCAAGTCATTTTAAGCTTTCTTTCCTTTAGTTACCTATTTCATTACCGGTGACGCCTCTGGAAGATTTGGAAATCTAGGGTGCTTCTGGGTACATTTGTAGTTTCGGATGGGGCCACCTTGTATTTTAGTCGGCGGTTTTTTTGGAAATTCCGATTTGCTTTCTGAAACGGCACTTCCGGCTGTATTCTTCTTGTGAGTGGTTGGTGACGCCAAGTTTTGGGAAATAGATTTTCTTGCCAGTTTCTGGGATTTTCTTGGGTCCCGACCGTTTGAAGACGTCGATTTGGTTGTATTGTGCAAGTTTAGGAATCGTCGTCTAAGCCTTTTGGGATTTTAACTCGCATTTGGAGTCCAGTCGGTTTTGTTGGAGAAAAAAACCCCACGTGGGTTTTTTTTCTGGGAGCAATTTTTCCGTGGGTGCAAATTTCGATTTTGCTGCACTTTTCCCCACGTTACGAAAAACGCCGATCACCTGGTGCTGAGCTACACGGAAGTGGTTTGCTGTAGCAGCTGACCTGCATACTTTAACTTCTGGAAGGTCAGATATCAATTTTGATTATTTCGTCGCCTGTCCGTCTGGAACATCGCGTCCAACGGCTGGTTTTGTGTAGCGTCCGTCACAGCTTTTTGTGACAACTTTGTATTTGTACTTTTCGTGTTTGCGCGCCGCTAGTCCGTTCAGGAATCGTCCCGTTCGGCTAGTTTTAATGTAGATGCCTGGCCACGGCTTGTTGTGGTCATCTGTTTGTTTTTTTGACATAATTTTGTCACGTTATTTTGTTAAATTTAATTTGTCATTTTGGTATAAATAATTCCCGTAGTTTTTTTTTTCCATACATAGTTTAATCATTTTGCCAGTGTTAAGTTAGATAAGAGTTGTTTGCTTTGATAAATTTTGATTAGTTTTTTTTGCCGTTTATTCAATTTTCAATTCAATTTTATACTTAGATATATTTTTTTGTAACGAGATTTAGAAACGGTCGATACTGCCGTTTGCGTCTATTTGCGTTTGGGTAGAGTGCGTGCGATTGACCCGTCGGTGCGCTGCGCGTGCGGAGCTCCAACCGTGTAGGGTATTTACCGTGTCATCGGCGCCTATTTTGGTTTTTTCTTTTTTGGCGCAACGTGAGTACCGGGCGTCTAAATTTCCCGCAGTTTTGTTGTACTATTTTTTTTCATATTAATAGCTATTTTGATTTATACCACTATTTTTTTTATTGTATATTCATTCTGGTCTATATTTATTTTTCATTATTATATGCTGGCTTTATTATTGAACTATATTTGTTTTATTATTTTTTCATTCATTTGCCCTATTGTGTACCAGCGGTTTTTAGGAGCTGTGACCGCTGTGTTTGCGTGTTCATTGGAGGATCAGCCAACAACTCCTTGGCGCCCTTTTTCAGTTTTGCCCACCCCCATCTTCGGCTCGAGCTTAGCTGCGGCGGAATCCTCCTTTGTGGCGTTCGCCATTTGGGTGACGTCACATTTCTGGCGCCCAACGTGGGGCCATTTTTTTTGTAGGCCATTTTTTTGTAAGCCATTTTTTTTGCGGGTCATTTTTTTGAAACCTTTATTTTTTCGCTTCGTCGTGGAAGCCTTGAGGGTTTTTTTGTTCTATATTTTGGGAATATACAGTAATAAAATTTTTTTGTACCTTTGCGATTTTTTTGTGTATCTTTTGAGTGCTTTGTGCGTGCAATTTAGGCGCAATACTTACGTGCAGTGATACTTAGGTGCTCTGTTGGTGATAGTGGTGAGCAATATTAGTGTACAGGCTGTGCGTGGTGTTGTGATAGTTTTGCACGTGCATTCGTGCATAGTGATTTTCAGTTATGCCTTGCAACATGAACGTCAATCGCCTTTCTTCGGACGAACTCACATATGAATTGGAGATAAGAGGGATAGCACCTGGTACTTGTGACGAGATGCGCAAACTTCTAGCGCGAGCTAGAAAGATGGAGAAGTCTGGCGACAGTATTTCCTATCCTGAATACCCTTATACCTTTGAGCAGGATGAGGAAGCAGTTGCGAAGAAGATTGGAGAACTGAAGGCTGATATGGAGAGTGTAGAGGGACCAGCGGATAGCGGATCTGTCGTGAGAATGGAAAGCAAGTTGACTCATGTGTTGGGACGTGTTGATAGGATGGTAACGGTTTCGAAGGAGCAGAGGGAGAGGAAAGCTAAATTGGTGTCAGGTGTTATGATGCTCTTAACGGATTTGGAGGAGAAGGTGGAATCATTTGCTGTTGTTAGAGTTGTGGAGGAAGTTGGAGATGTACCACCTAGCCTCACTATCCTAGAGGACTCTGTCTTGATGGCATCGCAGGAACCTCAACCTGGACCGTCTAGTATGCCTATGCCTAGGCATTCAAGCCTTTGGCGCCCTCAGCTCACGTCAAAGCCGTGCCTGTAAACAAATGGGGACTTCAGTTTTCTGGTGAAAAGAAAAGTATGTCCGTTAATGCCTTCCTCGAAAGAGTAGAAGAGTTACGATTGGCTAGGCATGTCTCGGAGGAACTTTTATTTGATTCTGGTGTCGACCTGTTTGTTGGAAAGGCTCTTATATGGTACCGCGATGCAAGGAAGACTGTGAACAATTGGGGTGAGTTAGTTTGGTCGTTGAGAAGAGAATTCCAACCTACAGACTACAACGAGAAGCTCTTAGAAGAGATAAAACGGAGAACACAAGGCCCGGATGAGAGTATTGGGATTTACTTGGCTGTCATGTCCGCGATGTTTGGTAGGATGAATTGTTCTATCTTGGAGAAGGTTCGATTAAAAATTCTATTACGTAACATCTCACCATTTTACCAAACCCAATTAGCACTTGTGGAGGTCACCACCATTGACCAGTTGAAGTCGCTATGCAGGAAACTGGAAGAACATCGAAGTAATGTGGAGTCATTCTCGCTTCCATCTAGGAAGAGTATGCTAGAACCTGATCTGGCTTACATTAGTACTGAGGCAACTCCTGCTGTTGCCGCTGTAAGTGCAGAATCATCGTCCAGGACGAAGAAACCAGATGGACTCTGTTTTAACTGTAATCAGCCAGGGCACAGAGCTGTAGGATGCATGCAGCCGAAGAAATTAAGGTGCTACGGGTGTAAAACTGAAGGGTTCACCCGGCGAACCTGTCCAAATTGTAAGAAGGCTTCGGGAAACGGAAGCGGACGTCCTTAATTCGTCGGGATTTGGATGTCCAGGATGTGAGTCCGACAGTTAATAAAGTGCAAGCCGTGCTTGATTTCATTTTGGAGCAGGCCCAGGGAGACCAGCGACCTTATCTGTCTGTCGATGTGTATGGGAAGAAGATGTTAGGTTTGTTGGACTCGGGATCCAGCAGGACGATTTTGGGTGGGCCCGGTTGGCAAGTGGTCCGAGACATGGGAGTTCCTTTAAAAGGCTCTAAGGGGGAGATGTGTACGGTGGCAAATGGGAATAGTTGCGCCATTTTAGGTACCTGCTCTTTGCCTATTCACCTTAAGGAACGTGTGCGTGTGATGGATGTGCTTGTTGTGCCGGAGCTGCCCCACCTTCTCATTTTAGGGTGGGATTTTTGGAAGTTGATGGATGTCGTGCCTGGAATGAACGAGTGGCGTTTCTCAGACGAACTCCCTTTTGTGGACTGCGTCAATAATATACAGGGAGAAGAACTTCTCAATTCAGCAGAAAATGAGCAGTTGCAAGCGCTCATTAGTCGCAATGCGGAGCTGATGGATTCTTCTTTGGGTCGTACTACTCTCGCAGAGCATGTTATAACCACCAATTCGCCACCTATCAAGCAGCGATATTATCGTGTGTCCCCGATCATGCAGAAGCATATTGATGAGGAGTTAGAGGAAATGTTGAGGCTGGGAGTAGTCGAGAAGTCCAATAGCCCCTGGTCCTCGCCTATTGTAATGGTTCGGAAGAAGGATGAAGGATATCGCTTCTGTGTGGACTACCGAAAATTAAATAGTGTGACGGTGCGAGACAGTTACCCTCTTCCTATGGTGACGGATACTCTGGACAAACTTAGGGATGCCCGATATCTATCCACTTTAGATATAAAGTCCGCCTACTGGCAAGTTCCCATGGCAGAGGCATCTAAAGAATACACCGCATTCGCTGTGCCCAATAGAGGCCTGTATCAGTTCCGCCGTTTACCTTTTGGACTGCACAACGCACCCGCGACTTGGCAGAGACTTATCGATAAAGTCCTGGGACCCGAATTAGAGCCGCACGTCTTCGTTTATTTAGATGATGTCGTGGTCGTCACGCAGTCGTTCGAGGAGCATTTGACAGTGCTTGAAGAAGTTTTTAGGCGCCTCAGAGATGCGAATCTCACTGTCAGCATGTCGAAATGCCAGTTTTGTTGTCCGCAGATGCGCTTCTTGGGCTATGTGGTTGACCGTTTCGGCTTGCGTGCCGATCCAGACAAAGTCCGTGCCATGTTGGAGATTCCATCTCCCAAGAATGTCCGTCAGGTTAGACGCGTGGTGGGTACCTTTTCATGGTACCGAAGATTCATTCCTTCATTTTCTACCATCATTGTACCCCTATGCGCCCTTCTCAAGAAATCTAGGAAGTTCGTTTGGACCTCGGAGTGTGAGACTGCCTTCTGTGCTATAAGGGATTTACTTGTTGCGGCCCCTATCTTGAGCTGCCCTGATTATAGTCTGCCGTTCACCATACAGACCGATGCTTCTGCTTATGGGTTGGGAGCAGTGCTCAGTCAGATGCACCCTGAT
Source organism: Xestobium rufovillosum (assembly GCA_963966045.1). Classification (NCBI taxonomy): domain Eukaryota; kingdom Metazoa; phylum Arthropoda; class Insecta; order Coleoptera; family Ptinidae; genus Xestobium; species Xestobium rufovillosum. Next base: position 13,932,457 of record OZ014493.1, on the reverse strand, counting down.
GGAGAGAAAGTTGTTAGCTACTTGAGTAAATCGTTGACGAAGCAAGAACAAAATTACTCTACCACCGAACGAGAGTGCCTTGCGGTGTTGTGGGCCATCGAGAAATTACGCCCGTATATTGAGGGAGTGCCTTTTACAGTAGTCACTGACCATTATTCTCTTGTATGGTTGCAGAATTTGAAAGATCCAACAGGCCGTCTCGCTCGATGGTCCGTTAGACTACAACAATACGCATTTACCATCGTTCACAGGAAGGGAAAGGAGCATGTGGTGCCGGATACGTTGTCGAGGTCGGTTCCTGTGCTGGATGCGTTGGATATTGCTGGTTTGCCTCCTGAGAACAAGTTGGACTCACCTGAGGGAGAGCCGGATGGCTGGTTGATTAAGATGAAGGATCGAGTTGCTGGTGACCCACTGAAGTATCGTAGTTGGAGAGTTGCGGAGGACAGGCTGTTTAAGTACGTGAAGGCGGATTATCCTCAATTAACCTCTGAGGCAGACTGCTGGAAACTCGTAGTTGCAAAAAGGGATAGGCTACAACTGATCCGAGAGGCCCATGATCCACCCACGTCTGGTCATGCTGGAGTGTACAAGACCTATGCGAGGATGGCAGATAGGTATTATTGGCCTAAAATGAGACGCGATGTTGCGGATTATGTTCGTAGGTGTCGGATGTGCATCGCTCATAAGCCTCGATGCGAGAAGGCCAATGATTTTATGGTGTCACACCCCAAAGTAGACAAGCCATGGGAAATGATCTCCACGGACTTGATGGGGCCTTTGCCTAGGACCACCAAGGGACACAAGTATATCCTCGTTGCTACTGATTACCTCAGCAAGTACTCGTTAGTCTTTCCGATGCGTACCGCCACAGCTCAGAGTGTTGCCAAACGGATTGAGGATGATGTATTTTTGACCTATGGGGTACCGCGTACCATTATCTGTGACAATGGAACCCAATATCGTAGCAAGCATTTCCAACAGGTTGTTAGTGGATATCAGAGTTCGATAAAGTATTGTGCTAACTACCATCCGAGAGCGAACCCAACTGAGCGAGTTAATCGAACACTCAAAACTATGTTGTCGATATATGTTGCCGATAATCACAGAATGTGGGACCGAGACCTGCAACGCATAGCCTGTGCCATTAGAACCTCCAAACATGAGACCACAAAACTTACCCCATATTTTATTAATTTTGGTCGAAAAATGGTAATTTCAGGTGAGGAATATGGGGAGAGGAATGTTGGAGTGGAAGATGATGAAACTGCGGAGACTGCAGTGGACCGGAACATGGCATTGAAGCAAGTATTCAGGGATGTCAGAGTTCGCCTGGAGTCTGCCTCTAAGAAAAGCACCGAAGCGTACAACCTTCGGGCCCGTGGAGAAAAGTTTGTTAAGGGCCAGCTTGTCTGGAAGAAGAATTACGTCCTTTCTGATGCTTCGAAATATTTTTCAGCAAAGTTAGCTCCAAGGTACGTGGGTCCCTACGTCGTGCATAAACCAGTATCACCTTGGACTTACATCTTACGAAATGAAGACGGTAGCATGTTGCCTGGAACCTGGCATAGCAAGGACTTGAAGAGTGCTCCTGTAGAGGAAAATTAACCAGAGGGGTTAATTTTCTTGAAGTAAGGGGGGGATTGTTACGTTTTAATTTGGTATTAAAACAACAATTGTATTTTTCAACATTTTATTATAGACTAGTACTTACATCGTGCTCTGATTACCGTACTTGTATTCCTATTTTAGGTCTCTCACTTATATTTAGTCTATTATTGCTTTGATTGCCCCTGTTCTCGGTTCTTGCATCTGTTCTCCGATCATGCCTCCGTTCATTGTCTTGTTGAGTTTCTATCAATTTGTTTGAGGGTAGAACTGTCTTAAAATTATTATTTCTTGTTAGGCTCGCTAGTCTTATGGATTTTGTCTCACTTACCTGCTATTTTTGAGTCCCCTTATTGCCTCTGTACTTTGTAGCTTTCTGTTCATGTTTCTGTCATTTTCAGTCTTGGAATTGTTCATCTTTCGTATTTATAATTTGCTGAGCCTACCTTGGGGAGGAATGTCGTTCCCTTTTCACGATTTGGTCGTATAATTATTCATTTAATAGCCTCCAACTTGTTGTTAGTCTGTTGTCAGATTTTTGAGGTTAATTTGATTACTTTCGGTTCTGCCAACTTGTGCAGGACATTTTCCCATTTAGATGCTCAGTGGCGCGCCTTCTCATTTTCATTTTCCCTGTCTCATCTTTCGGTTCTTTATGCATTGTCTTATCTATTCTTCTGTCTCTTGAGACCTCTTTATGACTTTTCTTATTGCTATCTTCTTTTCCTTTGGGTTTGCAAGTCATTTTAAGCTTTCTTTCCTTTAGTTACCTATTTCATTACCGGTGACGCCTCTGGAAGATTTGGAAATCTAGGGTGCTTCTGGGTACATTTGTAGTTTCGGATGGGGCCACCTTGTATTTTAGTCGGCGGTTTTTTTGGAAATTCCGATTTGCTTTCTGAAACGGCACTTCCGGCTGTATTCTTCTTGTGAGTGGTTGGTGACGCCAAGTTTTGGGAAATAGATTTTCTTGCCAGTTTCTGGGATTTTCTTGGGTCCCGACCGTTTGAAGACGTCGATTTGGTTGTATTGTGCAAGTTTAGGAATCGTCGTCTAAGCCTTTTGGGATTTTAACTCGCATTTGGAGTCCAGTCGGTTTTGTTGGAGAAAAGAACCCCACGTGGGTTTTTTTTCTGGGAGCAATTTTTCCGTGGCTGCAAATTTCGATTTTGCTGCACTTTTCCCCACGTTACGAAAAACGCCGATCACCTGGTGCTGAGCTACACGGAAGTGGTTTGCTGTAGCAGCTGACCTGCATACTTTAACTTCTGGAAGGTCAGATATCAATTTTGATTATTTCGTCGCCTGTCCGTCTGGAACATCGCGTCCAACGGCTGGTTTTGTGTAGCGCCCGTCACAGCTTTTTGTGACAACTTTGTATTTGTACTTTTCGTGTTTGCGCGCCGCTAGTCCGTTCAGGAATCGTCCCGTTCGGCTAGTTTTAATGTAGATGCCTGGCCACGGCTTGTTGTGGTCATCTGTTTGTTTTTTTGACATAATTTTGTCACGTTATTTTGTTAAATTTAATTTGTCATTTTGGTACAAATAATTCCCGTAGTTTTTTTTTCCATACATAGTTTAATCATTTTGCCAGTGTTAAGTTAGATAAGAGTTGTTTGCTTTGATAAATTTTGATTAGTTTTTTTTGCCGTTTATTCAATTTTCAATTCAATTTTATACTTAGATATATTTTTTTGTAACGAGATTTAGAAACGGTCGATACTGCCGTTTGCGTCTATTTGCGTTTGGGTAGAGTGCGTGCGATTGACCCGTCGGTGCGCTGCGCGTGCGGAGCTTCAACCGTGTAGGGTATTTACCGTGTCATCGGCGCCTATTTTGGTTTTTTCTTTTTTGGCGCAACGTGAGTACCGGGCGTCTAAATTTCCCGCAGTTTTGTTGTACTATTTTTTTTTCATATTAATAGCTATTTTGATTTATACCACTATTTTTTTTTATTGTATATTCATTCTGGTCTATATTTATTTTTCATTATTATATGCTGGCTTTATTATTGAACTATATTTGTTTTATTATTTTTTCATTCATTTGCCCTATTGTGTACCAGCGGTTTTTAGGAGCTGTGACCGCTGTGTTTGCGTGTTCATTGGAGGATCAGCCAACAACTCCTTGGCGCCCTTTTTCAGTTTTGCCCACCCCCATCTTCGGCTCGAGCTTAGCTGCGGCGGAATCCTCCTTTGTGGCGTTCGCCATTTGGGTGACGTCACAACCGTTCGTATCCTTAATGTAAGTTCAATACCACAGACCATTGAGAAAAATACACCAATATTAAAATTGGTAAGTGCGACTGAGCAAAGGTTGATAGGGGGTATCGTGGAGATTGAGCCAGAGAGCCACGAAGCGAATCTTCGGCCTTTGTGTAATGAAACCTGGAGTAGGTTGGAAGCCGTATTGTAGCAGTATAAGGAACTTTTTGATCTGATAGACACAGATTTAGTAGAGTATAAAATCGATACCGGAGATAGTTCCGCATTTGCGAAAGCGTCATAAATTGAGTAAACCGTAGAAAGGACGTCAACGAATAGTAAAATTAAAAGGCGTGACGGCTACGATTAAGAAGATACATGGAGGTAGATTCCAAAAAGTACATATGAATAGATTGAAACCCTGCTTAGCGACAGAAACTGTAGGTAGGTAATCAGTTAGGTTACGAATAGAAAAGAAACCAACGCAGACATAGATTTAGATTTAGCTTTTGAGTTAGGAGTAGGAACAAGATCAGAATCAGATAGGGGTAGGAGTAGGGAAATCAATCAAGTGGCGGTAAATCAGGTTCCTTTACCAGTAGATCCCTTAGAGATCCATCTCCCCACCGCTATCTGTCAACAGGAAACCAACGATGATGCCCCAAGACGAGAAGAAGAAGAAGACAACGAGAAGACACCAGAGGAAATTACAGAAACAATTCGAACGGAGGTTTCGACGGCTACCAGCTGTCATACCAGGAGTGAAGGACCAACCAGCAGACAGGAACCATGGATGAGCAAACTTCGAGTTTAAGGTTCTCGATGACTTAATACTTAAAATTTTTTTTCTGTCTATAGATGACGCTTCTCGAGGTGCTCATGTTTCTAGGATGCTACTGTAGACGGGGAGGGGAGATCCCCCGATTGTAGCGTAACATTGCCAGGAACCAGCACTAGACATCACGACGCCGGTGTTGTGTAGTTAAGTGTTGCGCAGTGCGAGAGTAAAAGTGGCGTTAGGGACTGAAAGGAACAATCGCCTAGATTATGTTTGTTTTTTTTTGTTTGTGGTTCTTGTCCACGATTTTGTGCTTGTTAATATTGTACTTCTATAATGTTTTTGTACGTGTTTTTGTCTTTATTTGTCTTTGCTTGTCTTTGTTTATGTGTTTTAATGTCTTAATGTTTAAGATTAATTAGCTAGGATTTATTATTTTCAGTCTTTTCCTTGTTAGTTATTTTTCTAGCGTACCAAAGGAACAATCGCCTAGATTATGTTTGTTTTTTTTTGTTTGTGGTTCTTGTCCACGATTTTGTGCTTGTTAATATTGTACTTCTATAATGTTTTTGTACGTGTTTTTGTCTTTATTTGTCTTTGCTTGTCTTTGTTTATGTGTTTTAATGTCTTAATGTTTAAGATTAATTAGCTAGGATTTATTATTTTCAGTCTTTTCCTTGTTAGTTATTTTTCTAGCGTACCAATCAATTTAACCTGGTGGAAAATTAATTGATCCGCTTAAACAAGGGGGTAATGTAACAAAATGGCATATGAGAAATTTATTTTTATTGTACAGCCTGACTTATGAATTAGGGCCGTTTGGACCTCAATATATTTTTCAACTATACTATCTTTACGACGTCTCTTAAAATAACATAATATCGTTTTCTCCAACCCTGGGAACCTTTCAAGTTTCACAGAACTTTCCTTTACATTTTATTGCCGTCTATATTCTCACAGGCCGACAATGGCTATCCCAAAATCAAAGTGACAAAATGTTTCAAATTCAATATTTCGTAGGCATACCAGAATCACCAAGAAATTTCCAAGAGAACGTCTTTGGTTAAAGTATGTTTTAGCAACAATTTATTAAACAGCCCCGTCATAAAACCCTGCAATTCCCATTCTATAAAGAAATTTAGTCTTCTCAAATAAACTGTCGGAACCATAAACCTATAGAGCATTTCCGTTAGAACCCAAACAGACATCAAATTCGGCCTAGGGCATGTGAACTACTCGTCGCATAGGCTATATAATTCCAAACTCGGGTTTCGTAGTTGAAAACAATGGTAATTTAAAAATATTAAAATTCAATCCTCTGCTTTTCCACAGGGTTAAGTTGATTATTAAATAAGTCATCTTGTTAAGATAAGATAAGATAGGTTCACCCTTAAGGGGAAAATTCATTGTTAAGTTTAGAAATAGGCCTCATGTATTGTTCATAATTAAGGGTATAGATTAAGATATCAGTTTTGTTTGATCGCGAGTGGGTAGGGCATTTTTGGTGGAGTTTTTAGCCCTACACTATCCGGCAGGCCACTCTATTCCACGCCGTGAGTAATTAAAGTTCGTTAGGTCGAGCGGCTAAAATTATAAATTTTGATATTTAACGTTGCTGACGTTTAGGCTACCAGCAGTACTCAAGCACTTTCAGTCCTGTCGCCATCTCCTGAATAAGTCGAGAACTATCCGAACTTCTTAAATCTCCACCCCCACATTAACAAAAACCCAATCCTACAAACCCTCTACCCCGAGAGCCACCCCCTGGTCTGTCCCAGGCCCTTCCTAATTTTTCTTGCAGACAGATCCTTTAAAAAGGGACGCTGTCCATTTCTCTGGGACATTTTGTTTCTCGTTTTTCTACGTTCCACATTTAGTGAGTACCGGTGAGTGTTCCGAGTGTCTTCTCCTTTGTAAGAGTGCTGCTTCCAAAATCTTTATTAATTCCTTCAGAATAATTCGTAAATTCACTTTCATTAACAGTAAATTCATTTGTTTTTTTGGTAAATTCATTTTGGCTTTGCCGCCGACCATTTGTAAATCCTGCCAGGGAAAAACCTTTTTTTTCTTTTTTTTTTAATAATGGTTCCATTAAACTTTTCATTCTATACCCTGGATTTAATTTCTAACCCCCGTACCCTTTTACCTTCCCACTAGCCTTAAGTGCCAGTGTGGAGTGTGTGCGCCGCTAAAGCGCACTCGCGCAAAGTTTTGTGACCGGTGATTGTGCACGCGAGTGTGAGACGACGACCCCGGCCATCAACGGGTTGAACGTGTACCGGACCACCGGGAGAGAAAAGGTAGGATTAATGCTCACTCACTTGTCCGAATTTTTCTGAGTTTTGTTTGTGTTATTATTTTCTGTTACAATTGTGAGATAGGGAAAGGGGTGAGAGGTTGAGTTTAGGGGATCGAGAAATACTTTAGGTACGAACTTCACAAGGTGTTATAAGCTCTCACCGCTCGGCCCCTGGTGCCTGCTACAGTACCACCTTCACGTATCTTTTCGTGATTATGGTTTATAAGTGGAGTCGAGGTAGTGTGATTTGGAAAATCACGTGGCGCCCTCGGTTAATATATTTTTTCTATTGCTTGGCCCACCCTACTCTCCGTTTAGGTTGGCCGCGCTGCCTCTATCTGTAAGGACCTATTGTAGTTTGTTATTTAGTTTTTGTAACGTCATTTTGGCACGTTATAAAGTAGACTAAAATATAGTGGTAAGTTTGCAATAATTCGCATAGAGCTAAACATTGGTACAGTTCTTAGGTACACTATTACAAACAAAATATCAAAAGTCCCCACCGATCCTTCGCCTGCTAAAAAATTTATTCAAGGTCAAAGGTCAAAAATGTCGCTCTTTTGCATTTTTCTCGTAAACGGTAAGTGTTATCATAAAAATAGGTCAGACAAAATTTGTAGATCATGAAATTATCTACAAAAATTGCTCTTATACTTTTTTTACGAATCACCATTTCTGAGATATCACCATTTGAAATATTGAAAATACTAATATGCATGCCTACGCCGCCTATACAGGGTGATTCAGAACGGGCGTGCCAAATTAAAATGGGCGCTAGAGGAACTCCAAATAAGACGAAAATTTTATATGAACATAATTATGTTCTAAAGTGACTACTAACAGAGATACAGGGTGTAAAAGTTTCAATATTTTTTTAAATATCGTAATGTAATAATTGATGTGTTTTCTCGTTCTTCTTGTTAGTTTTGTTAGTGTTATTCTTAATAAACTATTTTTTTCAATTTTCACTTTCCTTGCATATCGGTGAAGCCATTATTGCATTATGGAAAATTTCAGTGCATGTGCACGATTTCACAAAAAGCTTTTTCGTTCAAAAACTAAGCATTTTACGAAAAATTTGGAAGATACCAAATTGAACGTAGATTTTAAATACATTAATATCACCTGCATTCGCCAGTGGCGTAACATTGGATTGGGGAAATAAATAAACGGCTTACCCCGTAGCAACGCTACTGATGGGGCTAGCAGAGCAAATTTTTTTGGAAAATTAGAACTTTGCAAATGAAAACGACACCTTAAATTTCAACTCGATAACTTTCCTTGTTACTAAGATAATAAAAAAATAATAAATAAAACTTTTACACCCTGTATCTCTGTTAGTAGTCACTTTAGAACATATGTTCATATAAACTTTTCGTCTTATTTGGAGTTCCTCTAGCGCCCATTTTAATTTGGCACGCCCGTTCTGAATCACCATGTATAGGCGGCTTGGCATGCATATTAGAATTTTCGATATTTCAAATGGTGATATCTCAGGAAAGGTGATTCGTAAAAAAAGTATAAGAGCAATTTTTTTTGGCAGACGTAGGATCGGTGGGGACTTTTGATATTTTATTTGTAATAGTGTACATAAAACCTGTACCAATATTTAGCTTTATGCGAATTATTGTAAATTAAAATGTCTATATTGACCGGACTAACAGTGTATATGGTCCTAGTTTAAATAGTGTTGATGTTTTTCGTGTCCAAAAGGTTCAAAATTCGTGTTTGCGTCTAATATTCGGTATTAGAGCACGTTCTCATGTCTCTCATAAGCTGAAGGATGCTGGATGGTTGAATATATACAACAGGCGTCGCCTTCATATGGTCTGTTTCTTTCTCCGGATTATTAAATACCAAATGCCCATATACTTATATAGGAGACTTGTTTTCCGTGCGGATGTCCATAGTGTTGCCACGCGGGCGAAAGTCTCTGATGCTCACAGTTCCCAGGCATCGCAAGGAAATATTTAAGAGATCTTTTTCCTATAACATAGCTGCTTGCATGAATAAGGTGAACCGCTTGAATTTGTCTCTTCCTTGCCATGTCTTCAAGAAAAAATGTCATCGGATCTTGCTTGATCATCAGTAGACCATTATGGTGTTTCTGCATATATGATACTGATGTGTTTGGCTTATGGGTTATTGTGCTTCACTCTCTTTCTTCTTCTTCTTTTCTCCTTCGTCGTCTTCTTGTTAATTTCTACTACACTTCCTTCCCTTTCTTTTTCTGTTGTTATACTTATTCGGCTTGTCTTTTCATTTCATCTCATTCATACATTTCAAATATTTTGTAAAATTACCTACCTGCTAATAAGTGTAGTATAGTTTAGTTAGGCCTGTATGGGAGATCAGACTTTGCATACTCTTTGCGGATCCAGATGTCTGAATGCTGGCCTTTTAGCACCAACATTTTTTTTCAATTTGTGTGTCTTTATTTTATGTATTTTTGGTGTTAATAAATGTATTATTATTATATCATGGACCTATCCAAGTTTTGGAAATAATCCATTTTCTATTAAAAGAAGTGACAGATTAATTATTATGAAATATTTCAAACAATTTAAACGTTTGAACCTCGTTTAAAGAATTCATAAATTGGCACGGAATAAATTCTATGAAGAAATGACTACTTTAAATTAAAATTAAGTGTTCAAATTAAAAAAATAGGTACGTTTATGCGGGATGTTAAATGGGTAGAACCTTTGATTTAACAGCAATATTTTCTAAAATTTTCGGTAGCCCATTTCATTTTTGCAAAACTTTTTAACAAACTGTGACTGTTAATTTTGTGCATTGTAGAAAAAAATTTCTTTTTGCATTAGTGTTAAATGTAATATGTAAAAGTTTGAAATTCTTCGGTGTTTTTGCTAGTTGTTTAGAAGGTATCTTCCTGTTTCATGCGTTCCCGTTTCGTGCGTTTTTGGGTTTCTACCTGTTTTCGTGCCGATTCGAGCGTCAAGAATTTACTGGGTAATTAATTAGTGTCAGGTTGTGCGAATACGGCCAAAAAAGTGGTTCCACGGCCCACTATTTCCGGTCTGTGGGCAAGCTTAGCAGCGAAGCGAGCTGAGCGTTTAAATCTCCCCCCAAAACAAAAACATCATTTGAAAACAATAGGAGAGAAATCAACATACACTTCTGCATTGAAGTCTAGTTTCTAACAGCGTTGAGTTGTAAAGATAAACTCGAATTAGGAGCTTATTGCATTATCAGCAGGTCAGCGCCCGAAACTGCACTCAAACCAGGTAGAGGTTTGGGACGACGCACGAAATGGGAAAATTTTCATCGACGCACGAAACGGGAACGCCCGAAATGGGACTAAATCGTTTAGAATGTACAATAATCTTTTCTGCAGGCAACAACGGAATTTCTACAGTGATTTTTTGAAACTACGTTATAGGGAAAGAAAATGTAGCAACACGCCACCTGCTGGGTGTAATTTGTAGTACTACGAAAAGTATTGTAGCCATGATAATAGATCTTTTGACAGTATTTAGTTAAATAGTTATTATTTTGCATAAATAAAATGGAAATTGCAGCGAAAAGGAGCGTTTGTAATAAATACTACCTGCTGTGTGGTTAATTGTCAAAGTAAGAAAGAAAGAGAATCCAAGCTATCCTTTCACAAATTTTCAAGAAAAAAAAGTGCAACTATTATACAAATCAATTCATTCGGTTTAACAAAAAAGGTGGATGCTAAAATTAAATGGAAATGGTTCATAGTTTTTAGAGGCATTGACTTTTTCCTTTTTCCAGTAGCACTTAATGTCAGTAGGGCATAATAGATACTTCAAAGTCAATAAATAATACCAAACCTAGAACAAGTAGGTAGGTACATACACAAACACCAGAAACGCAGAAATCAATAAAATGTCATTTGCTTTTTTATTAAATTGCATACACTTCATTTGTAGCTAATTTATAGTAAGTATGATACATAATACAACCTGGTGCAGATGAAGAGTAACGCAGCAACATGCTCACACCGTGAAGATTTTCCAGCTTTGCAACTGCATTCTTTATATGCACATCTGAACCCTCCAGAATAAAGAAACGTCTAATTCATGTGGAATACCTAATCCCGCAGACCACTCGTTTTTAAACACAAAGCATAAATAACACACAGAACACTATTTCAATTTCTAACCTCTAATGCCGCATAAAATTATATCATTGGCATTTAAAACTGCTTGCCCTTCTATTATGCAACGAGAAGTAGAGCTTACCTTCAAATAATTGAACAAATAACCAATTCTTAACACGAAATCCATTTTGGGAAGAAGATTGTAGCAAGTAAATTATGACAAGAAAAGTAAGTTGTTTACATAACATACTTTTCTTCACCGCCATAATTGAAACGATTACAGCGCGTCTATAGTTCATTTTTTCCCTATTGTTACCTTCGTTATTTAATAAAAGCATATACTTTATAAATAACAGTTTTTGGCAGTAAGTAGCAATCACTGGTAGTCAGAAGCAATCACTGGTAGTAAGTAGCATTCATTGGCAATCAGAAGTGATAATTGGCAATAAACTAGCAGTCGCTGGCAGTAAGTGCTAATCGTTCGCAGTCACTGGCATTAATTGAATTGGAATTGGCAATACCTGTACAATTCTTGCCCAGTGGTTGACCCCTCGGTTGATATAATTATTGATAACCTTTTGCAACCCCACAGGGACCTATTTATGAAAAGGTTTGATCAGGAAATCAAACCTGTTCACTTGTTAGCCAAGTTGATGGATCCCAAGTTTGCAGCAGAAAAGTGGCTTTCAGATATACATCCTGAATATACTCCTCCGATAATTGAGTTCCAAATAAGTGACGAAACATTTTTCCATCTTCTTTAATTCAAGAAGATGTAATAAATCTATTTTCATCTGCAATGTGGTGGAAACTTGTGGGAAATAGAACTGAGAAACTCTCAAAATTGCCACCTGGATTTTGCGATTTCTTTCTTAGGTCTCCTTTCTGCTCCGGCACCCACCGCTGCTATTGAAAGAAATTTTTCCACGTTTGGACTAGTATGGAATAAAATACGAAATCGTCCAGCGTTGGAAAAGGCAGCAAAACTGGCTCAAGTTTATAGACATTTGCGTTCCAACGAGATCCAGTCAGAGTCAATAGATTGGTGAATATAAAAAAATATTTTTGTTCTTTATTTTCAATGTTGTTTGGTTTATATTTTGCATTTTGAATATATTTTAATTTCTTGTATGATTTTTTATGCATATTACGTTCTAAAACCCGCCCGGGTTCTTTACTGTTTTTTGCAAACGGGCGGGTCTTTTTCGGGTTGAGTCCAGTCTGGCGAACCCTGCTCTTTCGGAACATATTCCGCAATGCAAAACACCTGTATGTCTACAATTGGAAACTGCTATTTGTAAGACGATCGGAACAATACTGAGTGAAAATTACATTAAATTTCTGACAATATCTGTCGAGGGTTTGTACTCTATTACGCAGTCGTGAACAATTATTATGCAGCAAGTGCGTGTATTTGCAGGAAAATTATCCGAACTTTCAAATTCCGATTTGACATTTACGGTCGATGACTTTAAGGATTCGCTTTGCTTGGAGCAGTCGATTACGAATATGCCTTTCTTGTGGAATTCGCAATAGGTCAGTAACGATTAAGGATGTGAAATTCCGTGGTAACTTTTCTGAAGTCCACGTACATTTTCTTGAAATTCGGTCGTAAAGATTCATATGGATAATACACGGTGTTTAAATAAAAATGGATATTCGTTAAGTTCACGTGATCAAAGTAAGCTTTATTTGTTTTAGAATTGTCTTGTTTGTTTGAAAGGCTACTATAACAAATTTAGGTCGTTCAACGTTTGTTGTAGTTTTCACAGTCCACACATCGCGATTTGAGTCACACAATGTGGGAAGTTCCCAGCGTCTGAACGGAATAAGTATCGGAGAATCTTTAGATATTTCATTCAAATCTTAATTTCGGATAAATGTTATTAACTCGCAACTTTATGTTACTGATCGATTGTTTCTAGATAAACAAATTATTGTCAAACAAACGATTGCCCATAAAGCTATTAATTTATAGGTTCTAGAAGTTTCTATAATTTTATGTCGCCGTTGAAATTTAATACTATTTGTGCTCGACTTGTTGATCGGAAAAAAACGGAAGAAAACGTACCTAATTTTTAAATGTTCGTTGAATGATCTCATATTGACGAAGTAATAGTAATATGTATTGATATTTATACCGAATTTGTTTTGCAAATATTTGCAGTTTTTGTGAAGACGCGCGAAGTACAAAGTGAATTTGTGAAGTGCCAAATTGTCTTTGTTCCGGTGAGTACAGAGTACATTATATTGTCTAGTATTAAAGTAGCTATTTCTGGAGCGAGTACTCTGAGCGGCCATAACCCTTTGTAATTGCGTCACTCAGGCTAGCAACAAAAGACACCCCTAGTAACTGGAGCTAGTACTCTCCATAACCCTTTTGTACTCATATCACAACTCAGTACTAGTGCGATTAATTTTGACATAATATCACAAGGGTATTTTGTGCGGTACACTCTTAATGCCCATCACAAAGTTCTTAAGATGCTTACGTAATCACATGCGTAACAGTTGCTTATAATTAATTGACGTAATTATTATTATGCATTATTCGATTATTACCAGATATAAATGAAATAATACGATGAATAGTAAAGTGATTTAAATGCATTCGTAAACACAGTTTTCAATTTAGTAGTAGGGACAGCGAACTGGGAAAAATGTGCTCAAAGCTGTTTTTATTTTCAGTGACGCATTATGGACAAACACCTCAGAAACACCACAACAGAAGACATTTGGGCATGGGCAAGATATTCTGGCAATGTAAACTAAATGTAAATAATTTCATTAGATCCTGACATAAGCACTTACTATGCAAAAGCAATTAATCCAACAATAAATCATTCTTTCTTTTCCTACATGCAGTGTTTATTTCTTTTAATGAATCACCCAGTATAGGAAAAAACTTCTTACAATCGATGCAGATATGGTCGATCCTAAATCTTACCAGTCGCAACACATGCTTTCTGCTGATTACGCGTTTGTAACACACTACAGAGGAGAATTCTTAAAATAATTCTGAGTAAACCACGTCTTTATCCCAGCGATCTCTTGTTTGGGGAAGCGGGTGTTTTTGATATCAAACAGCTTTTTGCGTGGAGGGCGCTCAATTACATTTATGACCATGGCGATCTGCTTACTCCTTTGACGCATGGGCGGTCTACGAGACGGCAGGCAGATAGAAATGAGGATGAAGAGTATTGGGCAGAGATCTTTTGTCATAATAGGCAAGAAAATTTACAACATTCTTCCTCTAACTATAAAAAGATCCTCTAATAAAAGAATTTTTAATAGAAATATTAAGAATTGGTTACGATCTGCCTCCCCAAATTTAATACATTCTCTTTTTGACAACTGAATTCGGAACAATGAGGAATTACCTGCGACTTTTCATATGGCCTCCGATTCCCGTTCCCGGGATCTGAAAGATTAATGAATTCTAATAAAACATTGCTTTTGCCGCACACAAGCTGCGTTATGCAGCTTACGCGGTTTTCTGGGAGGGTGGCTTCTGTGCCTCCATTCAACCAGGCTGATTATTGTGCGAATTGATTCTTTTGTTGTTTCTTTCTGATTCATGCATATGTACTTACTTTTTTATAGGCATTGTTGTTATTATTATTTTTTCTATGTGTGTATTTTTTGAAATGTATTTTTTTTCTCCAGAGTATAGGCGTTGTGGAGACTTCCTCTCCCTTAATTCTATTGTATTTTTTTGAAGGCAACTAAAATGAATGAAATGAATCTTGAAAGATCTCCAACGGATAATACAAAGGTATTCGACGTGCACAAGTTTTATCAGTATGCAAGGTTGGTAAATTTTCGTTTTCGTTATTGCACGGATCCCGCCATGTCGTAAGTTTTGCATTCGTTTATGTTTAAGTTATGTAGGAAAGCGCTGACTGGCCAAGGATCCCGAATTTTATCTACTTTTTTTCAATTCAATTCATCACTTTTTGGAAACTGAAGCACTCTAGTACACCCTCTAAGGGCAAAATTTTAACCCAACTATAAATGAGCTTGTTCATGGTTGTTCATATGCATTTGTGCAGAAGTATTGTAGTAAGGTGATAATTTCAAGAACATATTCATTGGTTTTAACGTGAATTTAGTACCTACTTTTCCACGTATTAATAGGTCGTATATGTAGAACAAAATTTAATGAGTGTTAAAATCGCGTTGAACATTATTGGCAAGACAGGACGCAACTGCAATTTATGTTGCAGTGTTTTTTGCTGCAGAAGCAGAGCCAAGGAAAATAGACATCTGAACTTTCATGAGTTTCCCAAGAAAGGATCTCGTAAAGTGCTACTTCAAAAAGCTGACGGTACAACCGAGCTCATCGACTTGTACAAGGCTTGGATAATAACCTTAAAAATGGGAAAACCTGCATCTAAATTCGTAAGAATCTCTTCCCTGCATTTTAAACCCGAAGACTGTTTGTTTCCTAGGAAGTTTTTCTTGTGATTGTCTGTGAGCATGGTAGATTCAAATGATTTAATATGTTCAGATTTGCAGAGAGTACGGCGTGTTTTAAAGAAGGGTACAGTACCTACCAGGAATTTGCATGTTGCATCCAAGGTAAAATTCGACAGAGAAAGCAAGGTCACTCAAGGAGAGCCCTAAAATGATATTTGCAGAAGACAGAAGTAAAAAATTAATGTTTACTTTATTTTCTACGGGTGCGAAACTTGAGCGATAGGAGAAGCGGGTCGGAAAAAATAGAAGCGTTTGAAGCTACAGATAAATGATGAAGATACCTTGGATAGATAAGGTTAGCATCATATAGATATCAGAAAGAGTTGTAGAAAAGCGAAATTTATGGAAGAAAGTAAAGAATAGGAGAGATAGGATGGTAGGACACCCTCTAAATAGAGATGCCCGCCATCTTATAGAAAATTTCATCCCATTTATGAATATTATATAAGGTTTGATGGGTTAATTTTCAAGAATAATCGAAAATGCGTTGGTCCCATTGACCTTCCCAGATTTCGATCTAACTCTTCTCGAAACAACTACACTGGGGAACACCGTTATTGCGTTTTATAACAAAAGGTCGATATTGATAATGGAAGACGAACCATCTTGATGGATATTATAATGAAGTAAGTCTATAATTGTTTTATTACACAAAGGCTGGCACATGAAAATTACAACATATCGGCGGCCAAAATTATAACGTTGTTCCCCATAGAATGCACAGCAACTTATTACGTTCCTGCTATAACGAAAATAAATTCTGTAACTGGCAGGCCTATTATTGCTAAGGGTCGGTTAGTAGATAAATGTAGAAATTTGTTAAGAATAAGCCGATGCTTTCCATGCGAAATCAACACCTCTCAAACTACCGACGACCAAGAACCTCTCGAATGTCTAAAAGATTACAAAATTTGGTTGTCTACGCGAACAGCCAACAGCCCCTTGGAATGAAGTGGTGTCCAGACAGTCAAAAACCTTTAGCTTAAGACAAAAATCGAAACGACTGACTGTTCAAGATTTTATAAAAGAATGGCTAATTTTAAGAATCACCCCAATAGTGACAGCTTAGTAAGTAAAGCTAGGCAATGCACTTTACAATACCTATGCCAGGAATTTCCAAATTAAAGAAATTGTAATATGTACATTCAGATAAGGAAATAGAATGAGAAAGACGAATAAACCACACTCTCGTCCTAAATCAGCTCGTAGACGAGTAAAAAAGTTATATAATATAGGTTCGTTTTTGTTATTAACAGAGAACATAAAAAGAAAGATTACGTGTCGTTACTAATAAATTGTGCACAGCGAATTCTTGATTTCTGGGAAGATTGAACTGCAGCCAGGAATTCAGTGAATCTGTAATTTATTGATAAGCAAAAAAATAGTTCACCCTACGGTAGAATATTAAGAACCACCAAGTAAACTTTCAAAGTGTTAATTGCTTGCTTTTCAGTAATGGACTAAATTAAAACTCTGTTGTAGAATTATTGCATAGTCAGTTGCCTTCTAACAGTATATTATTTTCTTTGTTGCACCTCTGTGTGTACAATTTATGTATTAACCACAAAATGGGTGATTTCGTAATTATGTATAAGAAAATACCGAGATCATAATTTCAGATTGAATTGGCCGACGTATAATATATAATTTTTATGCAAGAACTGGGACGTATTTATGTAGAACTTGCTAAATATAAAAAGAGATGGCCTCAGGGACCAGTTAATCAATCAATTCAATTCTTTTGATACTAGCAAAGAACGAGATGGGTACTTGGCTACTTTGATTTCCATATAACCAGTTTAAAGGAGAAGAAATAGAAAACCAGAAGAACGTGCCGTTTTCAGTTATTGTTCCTACTGGTGCTGTGATCGCATAATACGAGATGAGCGATCTAGTGAAATACAGATAGGTTTTTTTCTTGATAATATATGCATCTACCCCTTCACGTAGTAATGTTATATTCCCTGAGAGCAATGATCATAGTATTAGTTCAGATACCAATGTTTGTAGAACCCGCTCTGGTAGAACTGTTGTTAAACCACTTAGATATATAGTGAGTAAGTGCTTATATGTTTATAAGAAGGGGAGATGTGACATGGGCACGACCGTGCACATGTGAGCCTTGGTGATGGAGAGCACACCTTTGTGTGGACATATCATGATAAGCAAGTGACGTCAGGCAGCCATGCTGGCAAGATCATTAGAAGAATTAAGAGTTGAGTTGATGAGTTGTTTATTGTCTAATCTGTACTAATAATCAATAAAGCATTACAAAAAATACAAGATGTAACATACCCTTTTACATATAGAGCAAATAACTACCGAACCGACCAATTCTGAAATTCAAGTCGCATTTTCAACTTCAAACACTCTTACGACCACATCGCAAGAGAACAGTAGCCAGGTTTTCCTCTCTACTGTTTACCTACACATTCTCGATGTATACGGCAACTACCACGGTTGTAGGGCTTTACTGGATGCAGGTTCGGAATCACACTTTATTACGAAAAGCTTATGTGATAGACTGCGTTTACCCATTTCAGAGGTTCAGTGTTCAGTCAGGGGAATAAATCAGGTTTCATCTCCCATTAATTTCAAGTGTAATGTCAAAATTGAGTCTAGGGTTAACTCATTTGCTACTAGCTAACAGTGTTTGGTGGTACCTCAAACTGCCGGTAACTTACCAAAATATACTATTTCCAAATCAGATTTAAATATCCCACAAAATTTACGATTGGCAGATCCATATTTTAATGAGTCTAGGCCAGTGGACCTGTTCATAGGGGCCGACCTATTTTGGAAACTGTCATGTGTAGGGCATAGATCTTAGGGACCAAGCAGCCCGATCTTACAAAAAACACTTTTTGGCTTGGTTATATCTGGCGGAATCAATTCACCGGGCCCATCTAAAACTATTAAATGCAATCTTGTAACGGAATTCGAAGTAATACAAACTCAATTGCAACGCTTTTGGGAAATCGAGGATGATTCATTAACAGCTCCAAAGCAGTTGTCTTATGAAGAGCAGGAATGTGAATTGCATTTTTATAACACATTCAAACGCACGAAAAGAAGTAGATTTGTGGTCACTATCCCATTTAAAGATAGTATATGTAGACAAATTAGGTTATTCCAAAGAAATTGCCACAAAACGGTTTTTGAACGAAAATTAAAATTAGATCCTACGCTAAAGGATCTTTATACAAATTTGATTCACGAATATTTGCAGATGGGTCACATAACACCAGTTTATGATCATCCTGATAATTCTGTTTCATATTACATGCCGCATCAGAGCGAGTTAAAAGAGGACAGTTTGACCACAAAGCTGAGGGTAGTTTTCGACGGATCTGCGAGCACTACATCTGGGTTTTCGATTAACGACTTGCAGATGACTGGTCCCGTGTTACAACAGGACTTGTTATCAATAGTATTGCATTTCAGATCTCAATTTGCGGTTTCGGCGGACATAGCAAAAACGTACCGCCAGAACAAAGATGCTTACAAAAAATATTATGGCGCGACAATCCCTCTGATGAGCTACAAATTTTTGAATTGAACACAGTAACTGCAGCGTCTTACTTAGCTATAAAATGTTTATTTGCGTTGGCGGAAGAAAATTCGAAAGTATTTCCAGAAGCTTCTCGCATCATAGGTCAAGATTTCTATGTTGATGATCTTCTGACTGGTTTCGATAATGTTCAGGAAGGCAAATTATTGTGTAAACAAGTCGCAAATATTTTAAACACGGCAGGTTTCGAACTTCGAAAATGGATTTCAAATAATTTGGAGATCCTTAGTGATTTTAAAATTTCAGAACCGTTAGCAATTCTTAATTTAGGCGCGCATGAGAACCCTAAAACACTTGGACTTCATTGGTCCTGTCAAGATGATGCGCTTATATGTATATGATATCAAATCTTACAACAATTCAACATTAGTTTCCAAGCGAACTATTTTATCCACAGTAGCGCAGATATTCGATCCTTTAGGATTACTTAGTCCATGCACGGTTATCGCCAAAATGATTCTCCAAAGCATATTATAGCAGCATAAGCTTTCTTGGGATGAATCGTTACCCTTACCATTACATTCTCGTTGGTTACAATTAAGGGAAAAATTTCATATGCTAAACACTTTGCAAATTCCAAGTCACGTTATCTGTTATAATTGCAAAACAGTTGAGCTCCATGTATGAGGCGCCGTTTGTGTCATAAATAAGGGACAATTCAATAAATTAAATTAGCCTAAGTACTGTAAAAAATATTAGATTTATTATTTCTTTTTCGCTTCTGCATAATAAAATATAATTCCATAGAAGTATTTATAAAAAAATCAATATATTTTTCTTTCAAACAATGATTTTCCAAAAATAATAAATATCAATTTTTATTTTTTAATGTTATATGTAATACCTAATCAACAATTAAACAATTAAATAATAATTTTTTTATCGCAGCAGTGCCTACGGCAATCTGAGAAATAATAAATTTGGAATTATTATTTTTTAATGTCATAGTAATCATTTTCTGCAAATAATTAAATACGGAAGCATTTTTTATCGCACTGCGTTGAGGAATCCGAGAAATAATAAATTTCAGAGTGTGAGAAATAATAATTTTGAGCTTCACCTTTACGGCGAATGGCGGCACTGTGGTAGTGCTTTTAGTTCATTCGTTCCGTAAGTAGCTCTTGTATACACTGGGGTACGTTCAGATACTACGAACGGCGCGCGCCCAGGCGTATGATATCGTTCCGAAATCCTGTTGTTTTGTGACTTCACATACCAAGCTAAAGAGTTGTTGTACCGTTCAGAATTTTCGTCGGTGAAACAACTTTTCGCCGCAGTTTGGAGGTCGGCATTTGGTGTGTGACACGCGCAGTTGTGTTGTTTAATGAATTTTATTAGCTTTTTCAGTTTGACAGACAGATGTTTGTTTGGCCGATGCTAGCTTTACTTTGGCATCCACGAGAATAATAGGTACTTCAAGAATACAAGAATACTGCAAGAATAATACTTCAATACTTGTGATTTTGTTATGTTGTCGGCTTCTCGCGCCCATTAGCAATTAAAGTGTAGGTATTGGGAGACATCATAAACTGAATATTCAGTCTACCGAGACATCAAAAAGATTACATTCTTTTTATTGTTAGGCAAAAATTTAGAAATCAAGTTAGGGACTGTAGAAGTTATCCAGGAGCAGATATAGATAGTGATCACAACATAGTGGTTATGAAGGCTAATCTTAAATTTAAGATTTTGAAAAAAACGAAATGGTAGGAGACACCTAGACCTCGAGAAGCTAAGAGACTGTGATTCGCGCAATGAGTTCGAGAAAAAAAACGAATGAAGTACTAATGGACGCGAATGAAACTACTGTTAGGGACCTAGAGCCGTCGAGGCCGAGGTAGAGGCAAAATGGAATTACATTAAAAATGGTTTAGGTTCTGCAGCTAGAGGTATATTGGGTCACACACAGAGTGAAAATAGAAAACCCTGGATAACAAGGGTTATTGTGGTTCTAATAGATGAGATACGAAAATATAAAAATAAGCTAGATGAAGGAGGGAAACAAAGGTATAAAGCGGTCAAGTGGGAAATTATTCGGAAATGTAAGAAAGCGAAAGAACAGTGGATCGATACGATAACAAATGCAAAGTGAAACATAAGCTCGAAGTAGGAGAAATAACTGACGAAGCATATAAAATAATTAGGAGAAATTTCTGAGAAATTGGATCTAGCAGCAAGAACATTAGCAACGAGGCAGTTGACATCCTAATCGGAAGAGAGGAAAAGGCAGATAGGTGGAAAGAATATTTGGAAATTTTATATGCAGGACAAGAACTAGGAGATATATTAGAAAAGGAAATAAGTATAGAGAGGGATAACCTAGGCTATCCCATAATAAGGGAAGAGTTTAAGTAAGCTTTAGAAAGTTTAAAAAACAATAAAGCACCAGGTGTAGACAGATTACAGGCAGAAATTTTAAAGTGTGCAGGTCAAGAGGTAAAAGAGAGCGTTTATTTAAACTAGTTAGCCATATATACGAGACAGGTGAGATTCCAGAAGATTACAAAAGGAACATCATAGTCGCTCTACCAAAACGGAAAGGCGCGGATAAGTGCGAAAATTTTAGAATTATCAGTTTAACTTCCCACGCGTCAAAAATTTTAACTAGAATTGTGCAAAGAAAGATGGAAAAAAGGGCGGAAGAAATATTAGGAGAAGGATCAGTTCGGATTTAGACGAAATAGAGGTATGAGCGAGGCCATTCTAGCTTTACGAGTAATTATAGGAAATACAATAGAAAAGAGAAAGAGCGATTTGTAGATTTAGAAAAAGCCTTCGACAACGTAAAATGGGGGAAGATGTTCGAAGTGCTCAGAAACGTAGGGATGAAATATAGGGACAGAAGAATAATACATAATCTCTACAAAGAGCAATATGCAGTTGTAGAATTTGAGCAGGGACGAAGAGAAGGTAGTCAGACAGGGATGTGCATATAGTCACCTCTAGTTTTCAACTTGTATATCGAAGATTCGATTAACATTGCTAAGGACAGAACAGCCTCAGGGATTAATGTACAGGGTCAAACTATTAACAAGCTCAGATTTGCGGATGATATAGGTAGCAGTGTTAGCATCTACCAAAGAAGAATTAGGAATGGCTTTGAATGAAATGGAAGCAGTTTTGACGGAGGGCTACGGCATGAAAATCAATAAAAAGAAAACCAAAACTTTGGTATGTAGAGGGTGTGAAATGTGAAAATAGAACTAAAACTGAAATACAAATAGGAAATGAGAAGATAGAGGAAGTCGCGGATTTCTGCTATTTAAGAAGTAAAATAACTTGAGATGGTAGGAGCACTAAATGTATAAAACACAAAGAATAGCGCAGGGTCGAGTTGCGTTTAACAAAAAAACAACCAACTGTTATGCTCGGGAACGGCTAATGTAGAAACTCGAAAGAGACTCTTAAATACGTATGTATGGAGTACGGCATTATACGGGTGCGAAACTTGAAGAATAGGAGAAGCGGACTGAAAAAGGGTAGAAGCGTTTTAAACGTGGTGCTACAAACGCATGATTAATATATCATGGATGGATAAGCTTAGTAATAGGGAGGTATTGGAAAGAGTTGGGGAAAAGCGAAAGGTATGGAAGACAATAAAGAATAAGAGAGACAGGATGGTAGGACACCTTCTAAAACACGAAAGAATAGTTCGCGACATACTAGTCAGAGATAGGAATAAAAAGAGGTAAGGGTAGGCCTAGATTAGACTACTGCTCTCAAATAGTTAGGGACGTAGGATGTTCTACTTTTAGAGAAATGCGTAGGTTAGCTCACGATAGAAAAGGATGGAAGTACGCGTCCAACCAGCCTTCGGACTGAGAACCTTGTGATAATGGGTAAACAACAGAACCGTTTAGTAACGTGGTTTTAAACAGTAGTTGTTTTGTCATTAAATTAATACCCACGACACTGTCTGCCCGAGCGTTTCAGTCAGATTTTTATTCTAAAACAAATTCACGTTCCATTTGACGTTTATCAGTGTTATTTACAATAATCGCCAGCGTTTATTTATATCCCAACTAGCTTTTGTCACGTAGGCCACTTTCATGTTAACGCGCTTTTATAAACTGTTAAACTACTTGCTAAACAAGCTACAAGCTTAGCTCAAATACCGAAAAGCGCGGGGAGTTTTTGTTCGAATCCTTTTTCTTCTAAAAAGTTTATGGTAATTTACATATTACAGAATTTTGCATTCGATGTGTTGTGTCTGGTGTCCCGTCAGAAAAGATAGTTTTTTTAAAGAAAATTCGGGATTACTAATGTGAATAATAATAAAGGATATCTGTGCGTTGGCAAAACCTAGTTGGGATATAAATAAACGTTTCGTTGCTATGACCCCGGCTTTCTGAATTGGTTGCATCATAACAAGGAAGTCGGTATCCGACTTAAGCCTGTGGCTTTTTCACATATTTAAAGTATATCTAAGTATGTGGGTTTTTTGAACAACCGGGCCTTAGACTGTGAGTATCCAGGATGCTTCAGTCGTAAAATTTACGTTTGACGGCTGCTGTACGCCACGTTCCAATGACAAAAGTTAAAGCTACTATCGACTATTTACGGCAATACACCACAAAAGTGCGCGTCACAAACGTCAGATTTCCATTCCAAACAAAACAAAGCCCTGTGCTACCTGACGTTTTAACCTAACCTATGCAATAGTCGTTTTCAAGTTTTTCCACGTAAGCGCAACACGCAAATTGTAGCTACATAAACTGTTTTCCCTGCAAAACTTCTAGGTATAATTAGAAGAGGTAGCTCAAGACGTTGTAAATAACACTCAAATGGCGTCAAATGACACGTGCCTTTGTTTTGTTTGGAATGAAAATCTGACGTATGATGTCCACAGTCCACATAACTTGCAGTTTATGTTCTGTTTTTCTGTGGTGCAGTCAGGAGTCACCAGTCACGCCACCTGTACATTTGGCTTTCTCGCTTTCTGGGCTGCGTAGTGCGTACGTATGGATAACTCATATAGGTATGGATAACTCATATAGGTAACCATATGCGTACGTTTGTTGTTCTGTGGTTACGACGAGACGTCGTCGACGGCAGTAACATGAGTTTTGTTGAGAATTACTTTAATCAGTTAATTAGAGATTATGAACAAGTTCGTGGGTTTCTCGATAATAACGATGTAGAATTACTACAAACAAATCTGCGTAATTTCGAAAATCACAGCAGAACATTGAATTACTTGAGAAATTCTGTGTTGGTAACAGATGTTGTCAATATTTTAAATGGTATTTACGAGATCGTGCAGTCTTTGATAAATGTAATTAATGAAATATTACGAAGATCGCAATTACCAAATTTAGCATCCTCGTATTCGGCTGAGTGTATGCCAAACGGTTGTTTGGGCAGACCTGGTTATAACATTACTGAAGAACAGATAATTTTTCTAAGGAATAATGGGATGAAGTGGAAAGACATCTGCTGTAACTTGAATATTTCAAGAAGTACGCTTTACAGGAGAGCAGTTGATTTTAACATATTACGGCGGCAGATATCAGATGCAGAACTTGACAGTATTTTACAGGAAATTCTTCAAAGGATGCCCAATTCGGGAGAAGTATATATGATGGGTAGTTTAAGAGCAATGCGGCTGCATATTCCAAGAAAACGATTGAGAGAAAGACTTAATATTTTAGATCCTATTGGTCGGATGATTCGCAGAAGAAATCCAATAAGAAGGCGAATGTATAACGTTCGAGCTCCGAATTCTTTATGGTAAGTGTTTAAATGATTTAGAACTAAATTTTGTCACTAATTTTAATATAAAATTAGTTTTAAGCTTCCAAGTCATTTTATATATTGTACTAAAAGAGCCATTATCAAACTAAGTACCTACCTATTTCCATTTCTGGACTATTTTTGCAGGCACATAGATTCAAATCATAAGCTGGTGAATTTTCGTATGGTGTACCATGGTTGCATAGACGGGTTTAGTAGATGCATAATTTATCTGGAATGTATCTGTGATAATAAAGCAGATAGTGTGCTCAATCTATTTCAACATGGCACTAGTAATTATGGCCTACCTTCTCGAGTTAAAAGTGATCATGGAACGGAAAATGTAAGAGTGGCTGAGTACATGTTAGAGACAAGAGGCCTCAATAGAGGTTCATTCATAACTGGGCGATCTGTACATAACCAACGTATAGAACGGTTATGGTCAGAAGTAAATAGAACTGTAACAAAACAGTTTAAAGATTTGTTCTTGACAATGGAAAATGAAGGAATTTTAGATGAGTTAAATGATTACGATTTATTTTCCTTGACGTATGTCTTTTTACCACGGATTAGATTATCGGTGAAGCTATTCATTCAGCAATGGAACTACCACGGTTTATCCACAGAAAGGGGTATGTCCCCAATAAACTTATGGCAAATGGGTATGTTGAGGAACAGAAATATTTTGGAAGATATGGCATATACAGAAAATCCAGATTTGTATGGTGCGGAAGGAAGTGGTGTACATGAAATAGAGACAAGTAATAATGTTGTAATACCAGAATTAGATTTAAATTTCAGTAATGAGCTTTTGGAAGAAATCTGCGAGGCTGTCCCACATTGTTTAGCAGAAGACGGCAATAATGGCATAAATCATTATTTAACTGTCAGACAAATTGTGAAGAATTATTTTAATTATGACCAATAAAAATGTAGGAATGTAGTAGGAAAGTGAAAAATAAACGGCTTTGTGGCTAACTAAAATTTTTACTTGTTTCTCGATTCTCGTTATCCTATTTAATACAAGGCAAAAATATCATAAACAATCTTTTCTTTTGACTATAAAAACATCAATAATCACAATAACGGAACTTATAAAAATAAAACTCAGAGCAAAAGGCGTTAAAGAACACAATTCATTCAGTTTCAAAAGTATGGTAAAATACAGGGCAATTAAGAATGATTCTGCAAAATTTCCGTAGGTTGTTCAGAATCAAAATTAAATGGTGTAGTTTTTTATTTCGCCAAAAGGTGCAAAATAAAAGGACTGCAACCCCCAAAGAAGCACCATTTACCATATTTTAGCAATAACTCCCGATTGAACTGATATTGGTGAAATTTTGTACAGCACCATAAAAAGGTAGGCAAAATTTGCCTCAATTAATTCTCCCCTTCCTCACCAACCCTTTCGTATTCAGCTACCCTTCCACAAATTTTTTAACCATGTTGAACATAAAACATCTAATAAATGTTATCAGATGCGGCATTTCATTCTGCACGGGAAGGCATATAACAATACAAGGTGAACTATTTTCGACTTAAAAGTGAAAAATTAAATCCACTGACAGAGGACACTTGAAACAAGTGTGCTATAGTGTGCTAAAAAAGGCGTATGCACTGCTGGACACAAAAAAAACTTAATAAAAGCTTTGAATACCATTCTCAGCATAAATTTCAAACAAATAATTATGGATAATGCCAGCTAGAATACGGTTTTATTTAGAGGGTCATGGCACACTCGTTTAAAGTGATTCTGCCAAAAATACCTGTCAGCATGGTTAATCCTACACGTTAAGAGTGAGGTGTCCCATTTCGATTCACAATGAACCCCTGCATCTGTTAACACCGGATGTTTTGTGTTTCACACGGCTAAGAAAATAAGGCCAAATTTATGAAAGTGAGGATTTTGAGATGGTGGATGAGAATCAAGTTTGTGGTGCTTTTTTTTCTCTTTTTATTAAGCCACGTGGAATTTCATCAACACTGGTTCAGTCCTTTGAGAATTTTCATTGAAAAATGTAAGTTAATATCGTCTCTTAGTGGGTGGCAGCCCTCTTATCCTGGGCCAAACAAAAAATAGGTGTCATTCGTAATTTACTTTTTGGCTCTGAACATCCCACCGAAATTTTGCAGGATAATTCAGAATTACTCTGTATATTTATGCATATCCAAAAACCATACCATTTTTAATACCGAAAGTAATGGCTTGTTTAAACGGTTCGTATGAATTGTGCACTGTTGGTAGGTGTAAAACAAGACCACAAGTGTTTCCTTTTGGGTAGGGGCAGGGATCATTATGTAAAAATTGTATTGTAGGTTTATATGGAAACCCTAATATTGGAATTTGGTGTGTTCCTGTACAAAAAATGAGAATTTCCTGTAAAGAACAATATTCCATTTCTTGGGATTTCTCAATTTCCTCGGGACTTATCAATTGTTTTTCTGAAATAAAAAAAACATCTCAATATAAGAAACCAACTCCAAAAAATCAAAATTCGGTTAAAATTAAAAATACCAATTTAATAATGAACAAATATAACTTACCAGCACAATCAACAACGTAATCTTTCCAAAAAGCCATT
The DNA here is from genome assembly GCA_963966045.1 of Xestobium rufovillosum. Lineage (NCBI taxonomy): Eukaryota > Metazoa > Arthropoda > Insecta > Coleoptera > Ptinidae > Xestobium > Xestobium rufovillosum. The sequence goes on along the minus strand of OZ014493.1, from coordinate 13,905,116 downwards.
ACTTGAGATTCAGTTTGGCGTTTATTACTTCCTTGTACACTGTAAGTTATCTGGAAGATTTCATCGAATGAAGATACAGTTAGTGATTGCCCATGATCACACATAACCTCTATGAAGTATTCTGGATACTTTCGTATATAATCAATCAAATGAAATGTGTTTAAACCATCAGTGAATTGACTGAAACTTTTTGTCAGTCGTTCAACAGTATAAAACTTTAGTACATCTAAAAATAATGAAACAAATATTAAATTAGAAATAGTTGATTAAATGGTGATAATAAATATTACTTAAAAACAATGAAATAGTTTATTAGAATATTGACCAGTTTCAAGATTAAAAATCTCGTCTTCAGTAAAGCAAAATTGTAAACATATTTTGAAGACAAGATGCTTAATCTTGAAACCGGTCAGTATTCTAATAAACTATTTTCATTGGTAGTACGCGAAGTATATTATGAATTCAACATGAATTACTACCCAGAAGTAAATGCAGAAAATATAAAATACACACTTAGAAACACTTCGTCACTTTTAAAACCAATGCCTAGATTGTTTTTAATTTTCAGCAAAAAATATACTAATATTTAATAAATATACAATAGTTTGCATTAAATTTTGATCTGTTTTCCAAATAACATTTTCAGTGGCAGCACCTAGTCACGAGTTTTATACTGGTAGCTACCAAAAGAAATCTTTTAATATGCTACACTGTTAAACATTTAGATCATGAAAATAAAATAATCTCTAAATAGGAATATTCCATAAAGTAAAACTACCTTTAATAAGGAATTCTTTCTTATTAAAATCATTAATTGTTTGCCATCCTGCTACCATCAAGTATGTACTTTCTATCAATACATTTTTTAAAGTTGCCAAATCAGGTGCGTTCTGAACCATCTCAAGTTCTTCTTTTACTAAATCATTGCATATATCATTCACTGAGGGCTCTATCATTTCTGGTGTTTGGTAAATCATTTGAAAGAGTAATTCTGAAAAAAAGCCTGGCCCTAACCCAGCATGTACAAGAGACAATGCAATTAATTGACCAGCTGCAAAATATTCTTCTTTTTCCAATGCATCTTTATTTAAAGTGAGGTGTTTCTTGCCTTTCGGACCTTCAAAGAGGGATGAATCTTCTAAAAAGTTAAGGACCAACCGAAACATTTCCCGTTGAGGCCCCCCGACATCAACTGCACCTTCTGAATTATTTTCAGAATCCGTAAATAATACTGAAATTTTATTATAAGCTGAGAAAGAGCTTCTTTTTAAAGCTCTAAGACAGCAATTAAAAATGTCTCCTCTAAACACATTGAAATAATTTAAATTTTCAGAGCTAATTTGTTTACTCAAATGCAATACAATCTCATTTAACGAAGCTGGTTCAGCATTAATTATTGAATCACAATCGTCTTGCAACATACTCTCTGACTGACTTGTACCGTTCGTTGCTATATTATTTGCGTCATTTTTATTGTCTTCATAATAATGATGTTCCATAAACTGAACATTGTTATTTAAAATTTGAAGGGGCCTAATGTAAACTGGCTTATTGTAAAACAGTTTCGATAAAGTATATCCATTTAAACCATTTTCTGAAGGCACAACGGCCTTTACCACGACTCCTCCCATAGGTACGCAAATTTCAAAGTTGATGCCATTCAGTTTGTCATCAAATTGTGTACGTATACATTCATAAACTTCTTGAGTATTCCATGATTTACTGAATTCGACAGCACCTACAGCAAATCCTGCAATAAAATATACTTAGATAATCACGTACTTACTATTTTATTATACAGTTTCTCCCACTTCAGTTGAAGATACCTCAATGCAATAAGCTTCCATTTTTACCAGCTATACATATATATCCATAACTATAAATCTGCAGTTTTTCCTTGCACATATTTTGATTTTTTGCTTTGCCTGCTGTTCAAATGAAAATGGCAAAATTTAATAATTGATATTAGTAATTCACAATTTTTCAATCAAAAACAATTATTAAGAAAAGTTATTCAGTCTTATAAAATGCACGAATACCAGATTTCGTTCAAAAATTCGAATTTTTATGTTTCTAGTAATTTTTGCACTAAGCCCACATTAACTACCATCCATGTACCTATTATAGTTATTAGTGGCAGTTAATATGGTCTTTTCAACAAAATTTGGTACTCGAATTAATATTTCATAAGACTCCAACAACTTTTCTTCGCAAATTATTTCAATAAAATAACACTAATATTAATTATTGAATTTTGCCATTTTCTTTCGATCGTAACAGGCAAAGTATTTAAACCAAATCAAAATTTACACTTGGAAAAAATGCGTTTCATGGAGATGGAAGAAAAATTAAACGTATTCCTTTAAAAATAAATACGAAATCGAGTGGGACACATTGTGTACACTTAATTTCTTGTCACACTACTTACTGTACTAATTGGTTCATACCTTCTTCATATGCATTGGCTTTCAACTTGCGGGCAAGCGTTTTTCTCGAATCGGGACTCTTTAATAAAAGAACTTCTTTTATGAAATACACATTCCTTTCATTTTTTTTCTTCCTTTTATTAGTTAAGCTACTACGAATGCTAGTAGCGCGTGCATTACTGTTAATACTGGGAAACAGCCGCAACAGTTCTGTTCTTACATTTGGAGAATTTTGAGGGACAACTGAACTGCTTTGTACTGGTGCAATTTCATTCGATGTGGTTCCTTGTTCTTGCAATTGAGGTTGTCCTGAACGTAGGAAATCTTCAATAGCATTCCGTACTACTGGACTATGTAATACTTGGTCTACTAATGTATTAATGTTCGACATTGTCCATATACAACTTTTTATTTTGACGTGGAACTACAACAAGAAAATCTAACATCAAATTCTAACCTGAGATGATTGTAACACTTCGTTGTATTTATACGCACCTTATACGCTTTCCGACAACTCCCTGATCTAGTACTACCACATTGCAGCAAGAAACAACGAAGAAAATGCAAACCGTATATCATACGTACTACTAAATTTATAGGTTAACTGCCGTCCCGGCTTTTACGTAAAAATCGCAGAGCCCGGTAGGCGGTAACGATATTGCAACAGAACTACTTAGGAACGAGTGAACTAAAAGCACTACCACAGCGCCGCCATTCGCCGTAAAGGTGAAGCTCAAAATTATTATTTCTCACACTCTGAATTATTTGCAGAAAATGATTACTATAACATTAAAAAATAATAATTCCAAATTTATTATTTCTCAGATTGCCGTAGGCACTGCTGCGATAAAAAAATTATTATTTAATTGTTTGCAGGGAAGATTAGGTATTACATATAACATTAAAAAATAAAAATTGATATTTATTATTTTTGGAAAATCATTGTTTGAAAGAAAAATATATTGATTTTTTTATAAATACTTCTATGGAATTATATTTTATTATGCAGAAGTGAAAAAGAAATAATAAATCTAATATTTTTTACAGTACTTAGGCTAATTTAATTTATTGAATTGTCCCTTATTTATGACACAAACGGCGCCTCATATCCATGGCTTTTCAGATGCTTCCGAAAATGCTTATGGATGCTGCATTTATATAAGAAGTATAGATCATTTCGGTAAAATTTCAGTAAATTTGCTTTGTGTAAACACGGGTGGCTCCTTTAAAGTCAATCACTATACCGCATTTAGAGCTATGCGGAGCTCTTATTTTAGCCCAGTTAGCAGACAAAGTAAAACGATCAATGTCGATTAATTTTGACGGCCATTTTTTTTTGGTGCGATTCTACAATCGTAATCGTTTGGATCAACACGCCCCCAAATATTTTAAAAACATTTGTGGCTAACAGAGTTGTCCAAATTCAAAATCTCACAAGTGCAATACAATGGAATCATGTCGGCACAGACGACAATCCTGCGGACCTATTTAGTAGAGGTCTTTTTCCGGAGCAGTTGCTTAATTGCCGGTTGTGGTGGAACGGTCCATCATGGCTCGGCTTGCCCAATTCAGATTGGCCAAAACATGCCGTCAATCTAAACAAAGCTGAAATTCCTGAGCAACGTAAATCAATAATCTGTAATATAAGTATAGAATCAGAATTTTATTTATTTAAAAAATATCCTAGGTTAAGAACTTTGCAAAGGGTAATTGCATATTGCCTACGTTTTAAGGATAACACAAGAAAATCAAAGGACGAACGTGCTCTTGGTCCCTTATCAGTCCAGGAATTAAATAAGTCATTATTGAAGTTAATTCAAATTGCGCAACTGGAGAGCTTTCCAATGGAATTGGCAGATTTGAGTAAAACCCAGTTAAAAGGCCGCTTGTTGTCCTTAAACCCATTTATGGATGAAAACGGTGTACTTAGGGTGGGCGGTAGATTATTCCAATATGACAAAAGGCATCCAATTCTTCTTTGTTCACGTCATCATTCTACAAAATTGCTGTTTCGCCAAGAGCATTTAAGATTGTTACATGCTGGCCCACAATTGCTTATGTCGTCCATTAGGGAATGTTATTGGCCACTCTCCGGTAGAAATCTTGCAAAAAAGGTAGTTCCTGAGTGCATTATCTGCTTTCGCGTTACACCAAAATCTGTAAATCTGCAAATCTGTAAATCTTCCTGAAACGCGATTGACTCCAACTCCCCCATTTTACATCACCGGAGTTGATTTTGCAGACCCTTTCGTAACCAAAGATAGAAATGGCCGTGGTTCCAAAACTTCGAAGGCTTATGTAAGCTTGTTTATATACTTTGCAACAAAGGCGATACACTTAGAATTGGTGACGGCTCTATGTACAGTAGCCACTCTTAGGCGATTTGTTGCCCTCAAAAATTTTCTCAGACAATGGCACTAATTTTATAGGGGCTAAAAACGAATTAAACAGCCTAGGCTAATTTTTGCGTAGTAATCAAAACATGTTACAAAATGTTGCAACAGAAATTGGAACGGAATGGACTTTCATTCCTTCGCACTCTCCCCATTTCGGCGGAATCTGGGAGGCGGGCATAAAATCTAGCAAATCCTATCTAAAACGAGTAATGGGAAATAACATATTCACATTTGAGGATTTTTATACAGTGCTGGCTCAGGTGGAGGCAGTTTTGAATTCAAGACCTCTTTCGCCCATGTCCGATGATCCCTCAGACTTCCAACCTCTTACACCTTCCCACTTTCTGATAGGTAGGAAATTGACGAGTATGCCAGATGCAGATTTTCAAAATATCAGCGAAAATAGGTTAACCCGATTCCAGCTTCAGCAAAAGATCACCCAACATTTTTGGATTAGATGGTCGAAAGAATATGTAGGAGAGCTTCAATACGCTTAAAATGGAAACGTGACAGTACCCATTTTCTCAAAGTGCAGTACCCATTTTCTTAAAGTGGGTACGTTAGTCCTTTAGAAGCAAGACAATTTGCCGCCGTTGAAATGGACATTGGGTCGAGTCCAACAGCTTCATCCCGGCGTCGACGGTGTTGCACGCGTTGTGTCTGTGAAAACTCCAAGTGGTAATATTTTAAAGCGCTGTGTTGGTAAATTGTGTGCTTTATCGATGGATTCGTAAAACTAAAATTATTTTGCCAAGATTTATTTCTCGTATTGTTAGCACTGTACTTGATATGTTTTGCGTCGTTGCGCTTTTGAATATTGGCCTTAAATATGTTCGTATTTTTTGTATTTTTTGTATTTTTTTAAATTTTTTGTATTGTTTGTAGTTGTACTATACTGCATTGTGCTTTCATACTTTATTGAAAGCCCAGTCTTTCAAGGTAGGCGGTATTATGTTAAGATTTGCAAATTTTTGTTTTTGTTCACTTTTGATGCATGTTGCGCCATCTGTGATTCTCAGCTCGTACTGTGGGCGCAGAGAGATGACGTTAAACCTTTGTTAAAAGTCAGTCGGTAAGAAGCATCATCACATGCAACATGTGTAAAACTTTGTATTTTTGTTAAAATTGCAAAATATCAAGCAGTATTTTTAATTTGTTAAAAAAGAAGCGTACATCAAATCAACAATCTTCTTCAGTATCAGTTTCACTTCTTTTAATAAAGTACATATCTCCAAAAAATTCATGGTACTCTATTTAAGCCAAATAATAGTTCTGATAATGATATTTTCTCAGTTTGAACTTTTCGACTCTTAGACCTTTATTTAATTACACTCTTCAATTTTCTTATAATTTTGTCTATTGAATTGCATTTTAGAAAGCATGAGATTTATAAAAGAAAATTACATAAAAAGCAAATTACAGGACAAATCACGAAAAGTGCATCTTGCTACTTGAAAATAAATGCTCTAATACATATGTTATATCATGTCAATTGAACAACCACCTTTTATTTTATTGTGTTCTAATTTATTTATTTTAGTACAAGTGGTGTTAAAAGCTTCCGAACGCCTCGGGCGATTATCCTCTCTTCCGCTTTCTCTTTGCTATAAGGCCCCCTGGGTCTCTCCCAATGGGTCATCGCCCTATTTCTCTTTGCCCCAGACCCATGTTTTTGCGTTCGAAAACCGATTTCTAAAATTTGTCAAAGGCAGCTAAGTTTGATAAGAAAATTAGTTATTAATAATCTGTAAAATTACATAATATCAGATATAGAGACCGTACCAAATAATGCTTAGGAATAAAAATTATGATATTGAGTTTATAACACTACAAGCAAGAAATTAAAAAAAAAACATGTCAGCTGAAAGTGATAAAATCTATGAAATGGAATATCGAGCCATCATTAAATACCTGTATTTGAAAGAGTTACGGGGTAAGGAGATTTACGAAGGCATGGTCAATACCCTTCATATGCCACTGTCAAAAATTGGGTTTCTTGCATGAAAAGAGGTAAAGTTTCCGTTAAAGATGACGAGAGACCTGGAAGACCCATTTCAGTGTCAACCCCAGAAAATATCGATGCCGTCCATGACTTGATATTATCAGACCGTCGAATTGGAGTAAAATGGATAGCTGAGACCCTGAGGTTTCATACGAACGCGTCCATCACATTGTTCATGTCGATTTAGGCATGAAAAATATTTCTGCAAAATGGATTCCCACATGCTTGAACGCGGATCAGAAGCGAACTCGATTGGGAACATCGCGCTCAATCTGTTCCCGATTTGATAATGATCTGAACTTTCTGAACCGAGTTGTCACTATGGATGAAACCTGGCTACATTTCTATGATCCAGAGATAAAGCAGCAGTCAATAGAATGGAGGCACTCTGGATCTCCAAGGCCAAAGAAATTTCGTGTTCAAAAGTCTGCCGGAAAAGTTCTTGTTTCAGTGTTTTGGGATAGTCGTGGTATCATCCGCATTGATTTCCTGGGCAAAAAGAAAACCATAACTGGAGAGTATTATTCAGCATTATTAGCAAAAGTGCTCGGAAAAATTGCGGAAAAAAGTTGCGGAATGGTCTCCAAAGGAGTTTCTTTTGCAAGTCAATGCGCCTGCACACATATCGCACAAAGCCATGAATAAACTTCGCGATTTGGGGTACAAATTGGTGGAACAGCCCTCTTATTCACCTGACTTAGCTCGCTTCGATTATTATCCGTTTCCTAAACTGAAAAAAATTTGAAAGGTCGCAAATTTTCTTCCAACAAAGACGTGATAGAAGCTGTGGAAAGCTGGTTTGAAGACCAAGAAGCAACATTTGTTAAAGGCTTAGAGGCACTGCAGGTTCCCTGTAAAAAGTGTGTTGAGTGACTGTGTAGAATAATAAAATATTTTCAATTCCAAATTTTCATTGCTTCTGTAGTAGGGTAAGATTAAATCAATATCCACTCGTATGTACAGAAACTAGAAAAGGGTAGTAAGTGATTGTGTTAACAACTTTAAAATTATGATGTTTCACTCTTGCAGTGGGGTATGTAGGATATTCTATGTTTTGGAAAATGAGTAGATTTTTACAAAAATGTTTATGGTAGTTACGATGGGAGAGCATGAAATTGAAAATAATTTAAAATTAATCTTTGCTTAACAGTTTAACGGAACCGAGGTAGCTGCTGTATCTTTTTCTTGTCTCAGTACCTACTAAACCGAATTTATGTGCATTTGTAATATGAGGGCCCATGCGCTAGAGTTTAGATGATAAAATCATACTATCGATAAACCTTCATGCAATGTGAAATTTCTTTTGCAGTATTTTCTGCAGACGGCGATACTCGTCTAATGAAGAGCATGCGAATTACAACTAATTTTTCTTGCCACGACGAAAATACTCTACAGCAACTCAAGTTGCGCTTGAAATGAATCAACTGATATGTGTTCAAGACACCATTCATACTGGTACGAAGTTGTGTACCAAATTTCTTAATCCGTCCAGTGTACTTGTACTTGTAATTTTAATATGTAATGTTGCTTCAAAAACGCATTTGGAATATTTATTAAACGAAGTGTCGAAAGAAAGCATTTTGTTAATTCAGAATGATTTAAACCGTGAAGACAAAGAAATGAAGCTGTATATGTGTTTACCTTGTTGAAACAATAAGTAATTGGAAGTGATGGGACAATATCCTACTTAAAGATTATCCTAATGACATTAGATTCTTTCTTATCGATAACATTAACAAGTCGCAGATAGAATATACAAAATATAGTTTGCCGTTTTATTTTTAAGAATATGGTGATACTGCATTGTTCATTTAAAAGAATATACGTTAATCATTAATTTAATTACTAGTAGCGTTTACATGTAGATTGAAATTCAATAATCACACCTTAAAACTAACGACAAAATTTAAGTGTCGCAAAGAAGACAATTTTTTCCTGCTTTGGTTGTTCAGCAGTCAACGTTGCGAGAAGTTCTTCAGAGATGATCCATGAAGATCCTAAAAGATGCTGTGGATTATGCGAAAACGCTGGTAGTACCTAATGAGGAAAAGTGGCTTGGCATAGAAATAACAAATTTACAAATAGGTGAACATAGAAGATTATAACCTCGTACATGACAGTAAGAATTAACTGCAAATAAAATTCAAGCGATTATTACATCATTTGCTCATATTTTAGAGATCACAAGTTAGTAAACAAAATATAACTTTTAATGACTTAACCCGAGGACCTACCCGACCACCGTAAACATAACCGGTATGTTAGATGGATGTCTCAAAATCGTGTCGCATTGCGCATGACTTGGCGTGGGTCGCTAAAGTCGCGCGAGTTTGTGACAGCTCGTTGTAAAATACTGCACATACAGACGCTAAATTACGTTAGTTGATTTATCTAGGGTTAGTTGCTGCATAGTTGCTGTTTAAACGAAGTGATAAAAATGCCAAACTGTGCCGTTGCAATTGTCACAGAAAAACTAAAACCTCGGATATAAATTATTATCGGTTTCTCAAGGATCCAAACTTATCCAAACAATGGGTCACTGCCTTCAAACGAGATGATAAGATTAATTTAGACATTGGTATGAATTTTTAGATTGTATCTCACAAAAGACATAGTGAACATAAAATTCCATTTTAGCATGTATTTGTTCCATTCATTTTGAGGCAAATTGTTTGGAAATCCCTTTAAAATAGAGATTAATGAACACCACCTGCCCAAAGAACAGTCGTACTTTAAAAGTGGATGCAATACCTACGTTGCATCTTCCAAATAAAAAAACGACACCGCAGCGAACAAGATTTGTATTAAGAGAGGAGCGAATGTTGAAGCGTAGAGAGGCTATAAGTGATATTCTTTCCAAGGAGAATTAAAAATCAAACAATGAAAATGGTGTACAAATAGAATAAATTGAAAAGTAAGCACTTAACACTTATGAAAATTGTTTGTTGTGTATTTTATTTACCTGTGAGTCTGTTTAGGACAAATCAGCAAGATATTGGAAGTTTAAATATTACCGATGCTGAGAATAATATATTGCATAATCAGTAAGTGTATATGTTACCGGCAATGTCCGTTGTGCAGTCAGTTTGCCTACACGGAGAAAACTGTATAATAAGAAATAGATGTTAAAGAAAATCTAATAGAGTGTATTATAAATGTGGGTCACTCTAAACATCTAGCCTTGTTACTGTTATAAGAAAAATCTTTTAACGCTAGATTGTATTTCTAACTGGATGACATTATAGGGCATATTAGAAAATATTCCTATAATACTATTTTAATTGGTTTTATAAGACGGAATTTTAAAATAAAATTATTGGCATGCGCATTATATTTTTGCTGTATTCTGTGGTTGAAATTAGTGTCCATTCTATTGTAGTTCTTCGGCAATGACTTTCAAGTTCCAACTGTACTACCCCCACCCCTTCCCATCTTTAAAACTTTGATGTACCCGTAACATCACGTACCTGGTACGTCCGGCCATTTTCGTGGAAACGTTTAAGGTTGCAGGGGATCCAGAAAAAAATCTTAATTCCCGGGTTTTTCATTAAGAATTTCTGTAGTGAATAGTAATATGAGTTACGCAGAAGTGGAAAAATTTCTTGTGGAGTGGAAATTGGACGATTACGTGGAAGTTTTCAAAGGTAAGCCACACATTCTTTTTAATTAAGTCTCCAAACTTATTGTTACACTAGGTACATGCCCAATAATATTACTTGTTACATTATGTTAATAGTGGCTATAAATAGTTTATACCTTAGGTACCTACATGTACCGTTAAAGTACCTACCATAGTACCTATACAGCTTGTCCAAAAAAGTTTGCAACAAGGAAAACTTTTCATTACAAATTCATCTGATTATTTTTTGACGTTTCTATTTTCCAATAAATTAACAGTATTTTTGATCACGTGTTTAATTCTGTCCAATTAATTTATTATTATAGTGAGAATTTTTTACTTAACTTGTCCCAGCGGGAATTTTTTTTAGTATTTTGTTTTTGTTGATAAAACGACTTGTTTTCTGGTTTTGACATATGTCATATATGTTTTAATCGCAAATTGTGACACTGAAAGAATAATATTGAAAAGTTGTTTCTTATTTGAACGTCAAAAAATAATCTTTCGAATACCACACGAGAGTAAGAATAACTTGGAAAATAATTCTTCACATTTTACTCAAACTTGTCGCCATTCGGCAATAGACACGAGAGCCCGTCGATAATCTGTCGAATTTTTTTCAAGTTATTCTCACTCTCTTGTGATATTACTACTGAAAATTTTATTCTACATGAAATTTGGTGCTCGTTACTAAACGTAAGATGAATATTAGAAATTAGACAGCGTTCTTGGTGTCGGTGGCATTTTTTCAAAATACGCCAAAGAGTTAAAAGTACCTTAATTTGCGAAGTTAACAAAAAAATTAGGGAAAAGTTGTACCAGATTAAAAACATCGTCAAAGAATATTCTTTGACATTGTTATGACAAGAGTTGTGTGCATTTGTCAGTATTTGTGAATTCATCAGATTAAATTTTTGAATTAAAACGTTGAATAAATTTGCTATTTGCAACAAACTCATAAGTATAGGTATCTAAATTAACTTTCAAGAGTGTAAAAGCTTAAACATATTGTTACCGTGCCACAGCAAGAGTCTCCACCAATGGCAGCTCGCCATTACGTCAGAAAGATGCATAAAAACCGTTGCTTTTCGAGATCTGCGACTCAGTCAGACACCAGCCACCGCGCTGGTCAGAAGACCAACTCCAAGCCAACATCAGACATCCAAGCCATCTCCAAGCCAATCCAAGGGATCCAGCACATCCTAGGACAAATCCAGGTCAACCTCACTGAAGTGGTGTTCACATCGCCGGTTCTTATCAGAACCCAGAAGAAGGAATTCAGCCTGCTCCTCCAGGTCAAGAAACCGCTACCAAACACTCCCCTACGTGGCTTCTGCGAGCTATTGGGAATTTTCATTTCAATCATTGTGTTTCCTTTCAACAGCATCAACGTCACCACCACCCCTGAGAGAGTTTTGTCAACGCAGCGCACGGCCATTTTCACGGCCCCAAAGACGCTGCTTGTAACAATTGGCGCCCAGCAACGTGGGGCATTTCCTTGCTGGAGCAAGGACGAACTGTTTGACAAATTGAAAGGTACACACCGCTGTTTGACATTTTCGAAAGGTACACAATGGCGACAAGAAGCGGCACCCTCTACGCCGCCGAAGACGAGGCCGTTATGGAGCCCCCAAACACCAGTTCTCGGACTGTAACAACCGAGTGGCGCCCAACTACTAACGAAAGGTTCCAGAAGGTAGAAGACACCCTGGTCCAGGTCGCAGAACAACAACAGCAATTTCAATTGCTTCTTCAGCAACAATTTCAGCAGCTGAACCAGCTGTTTCTGGCCAGCCAGTCACGCCCTTTTCAGGGTACGTCCTCCACGTTCGGCACAGCCGGAGAAGACTCCGTCAACGGCTGTCCAGGTCCCGTGCAGCACCAAGAAGCGGCCCCAGGTGCCCTGCACGCAGAAGCAAGGGGTCCACGTCCGTGCTGTCGCTCGCCTGACAGTTACGGCCCTCCACCTGAGTTCTCCGGCCACCTTTACGAGGATCCCCAGATGTTTGTCCGTGAAGCGGAGAAATACTTCATGGACGAGGGGATACCCGAGCGCCAGTGGTCTCGGCAAGCAATGCGGCTTTTCAGAGGGGAGGCTCGGCGAGCCTTCGAGCCTCTAATTCATGACCGCATTCCGTGGCCGGAGCTCCGCCAAGAAGTTCTTGCCAGGTTTGACAGTGACCGGGCAAGAAGGAAGGTCAGCGTAGCGTACCATGGGGAAGCTCAACCAGCCCGCCAGTCAGTGGAAGTTTTCATCAGAACCAAGGTGCAACTGGCGCGCCGCCTCCAAGTCCACGAGCCCATGGAACAAATGCTACAGACGATCATTGACTTGACGAGACCCGACTTGCGACAATACCTACGATCTTTTGCTTTAAGATCTGTTGCAGAATTAATCGAGGTCGCACGCACCATCGAGGAAGACTGCGAGGCCCAATTTAAGTCCAGGTCTCCTCCAGCTCCACGTCCGTACTGCCGCCCGTCCAGCAGTTACGATTTGCCGCCGCCTCGTCGAAGCCTATCGCCCTCGCACAGAGAAGCTCAGAGGTACCGAGAAGCTCCGTGGCCAAGCAGGCAATCAAGCCCTCCGTCAGTGAGGCCCGTTTTCACATCAAACCAGGCGAGCCCGTCTCCCAGGGCAAGCGCCTCCATGCATACCGTGCAACACCGAGAAGAGACTCCAGGTGTCTCGCACGCTCCACAAACACATGCACGCCCGTCAAGCAGTCACGGCGCACCATCGCCTTGGCGAAGCCTATCGCCCTCGCGCCAAGAAACTCCGAGGCACCGAGAAGCTCCGAGGCCAAGCATCAAGCCAGATACTCCGTCCATAAGCGTCATCGTCGCGTCAGACCAGGCGAGCCCGTCTCCCAGGGTAAACGCCTTCATGCAACAAGAACCAGCCGTTGCATGCATTGACGCTACGCACAACTTCACACATCTGAAGTCTGTGTCCCAAACACAACCAAAGCAATTTTCTTCCCAACTGGCCACGCAAATCGCCAGCACCCAATCAAACCTTCCAGCGGTTAATTCCTTCATCACATCGGGCCAGGCGAGCCTGTCTCCCAGGGTAAACGCCGCCATGCAGGAAGAAGAAGCTGCTTTAATCACCCACGACTTCACGCTTCTGAAGTCCGTGTCTCACACTCAACCAAATCAATCTTCTCTCAAACCGGCTACGCAAATCGCCGGTACCCAGTCAAATCCTCCGTCAGCAATTCCTTTTGCCACCCCAGACCAGGCGAGCCCGTCTCCCAGGGTAAACGCCTCCAAGCCACCAGAGGAAGCAGCGGCTGACGCAAGTCTTTCCAGCCGCCAGGAAGAAGAGAAGAGCTACCAAGAGTCACTCTCTGGTCCTGCCGATGCACGACCGTCAAACCTGGCGCAGAGACAAAAGACACAAGGGTCAGGCCGAAAGACTCCTCGGCGTCACGCAGAGGCGGACGCACCACCAAGGAAGAGCGCGAGAAGCGACGCACAAGCGCAACGAAGATCAAGTCCGGCTCCAAGCCCCAGTCCGCCCGACGGGCGCACGCACCCACACTCAGGCGTCAACGGAAGACGCCGGCCCAGCAACCGATGCCCATGGGAACCAGGTGGTTTCCCCACGTCAACCACGTCAGAAGCTTACGCACTACCTTAAGTGAAGTACTTAAGCAGGGTCGTAGCTCTAAGTGACATGTACATAGTTAGATTTAAGTTTCTTTTTTTTGACATGTACATACTTCACTTCGTTCAATTCAATCTTTTTTTTCGCGCTTGCCAATTTTTGTTAATCCTTTTTTTTCAGCTTTGCATTGTTCTAATTTTCTCACCTTGTACATTTTTTGTAAATGTTTGCTTGTGTTTAGAAAATAAAGCCAATGCCCAATTGGCTCGCTGCCACGTTGAAGCCTTCAAGCGGGGGGAGTGTTACCGTGCCACAGCAAGAGTCTCCACCAATGGCAGCTCGCCATTACGTCAGAAAGATGCATAAAAACCGTTGCTTTTCGAGATCTGCGACTCAGTCAGACACCAGCCACCGCGCTGGTCAGAAGACCAACTCCAAGCCAACATCAGACATCCAAGCCATCTCCAAGCCAATCCAAGGGATCCAGCACATCCTAGGACAAATCCAGGTCAACCTTACTGAAGTGGTGTTCACATCGCCGGTTCTTATCAGAACCCAGAAGAAGGAATTCAGCCTGCTCCTCCAGGTCAAGAAACCGCTACCAAACACTCCCCTACGTGGCTTCTGCGAGCTATTGGGAATTTTCATTTCAATCATTGTGTTTCCTTTCAACAGCATCAACGTCACCACCACCCCTGAGAGAGTTTTGTCAACGCAGCGCACGGCCATTTTCACGGCCCCAAAGACGCTGCTTGTAACAATATCAAAGCTGTTGAACACAATTAATTTCTTGACATAATATTAAATTTGTTGCAATGTATCTTCGTGCCAAAAAACAAAAAACTGACAAGTGACGTCTCGTTTTAGAAAAATCAATAAAAGTATATGTACCTACCAAATTTTATAACTTTTCTTTAGGTAGGTACCTGATGTGCTTTTTGTATATTCACAAACCAAGGTACCTACATACCTACCTATTTGGGAAAAAATTGCCGTTGACACTTAATAACAAGTCTGCAGTCTGCTTAATTTCCGACATGTTCATTTTATGCTCAGTGGTAACTAGCATCAGCTTTTATGCAGAATAAAATTTTCTAACAAATTATTACTAAAAACATATTCATGTCACACACTTTTTTGGACATACTGTAGGTAGGTAGTAGTTGGTGTATACTTACATACCTATATGGGGTGTTTCTAAATACGTTTCCAATTTCAAGATGCAATTTCTTGGCTGATTTGAAGTGAAAGTTTTATAAATATGTCTAAAACCTTTGTTTTCAAGATACGGAAGTTCAATCAAAAAATTAAAATTTAGCTCTCCCGAAACAGTTTCTTTAGAATTTTGTTATTTTGCGGAATGTTAGTGGATCATGATTAATAGGTAACTTAGCATAGAGACCCATATATGTACCAGGAGTGGTGCCACAGACAGGTCTGTGGGGATACCTATTTTGTTTAAAGAAATTGCGCGGAATTTATCAATTTACATTATAGGTATTACAAAATTTTCAGTTCAAATCAGCTAATGAATATATTGGGCATTTCATAAAAATAATTTTACACACACAGAATGGCCCAATAGTGAGTCAAAGTTCTAAACTGCCGGTTATAAGACACAAAAAATTCTAAATAAATAAAATATATTGTTTGAAGATGCATATTATAAAATTATTTTGAAATATACACAGTGTGTCCCACTTTAGATGAAAACATTTCACTACCGTCTTCGTGTCTAAAGGAATAGATTAGATTATAATAAAAGAAATACAGAACTTTAACACACTATTGACCCAGCCTCTAGGTACTTATACAGTCTGCCCATGAAAGTCTGCTTCATAATGGAAAGAAATTGTTGGATTTTTTTACGACTGGCATAATATTGATGTTTGCTTTTGACAAGTTAATGATATGTTTGCCATTTAACTGTTTTTGCTTTTTTGATAACTGCATTAATTATACAGTGCTTTCATTTCAAAATCAGCCATCACCCTCAATAACACTTGATAAGAAGGGAATTCGGCTTAAACAAAAAACACGTCAATTTAGATATCGAGGGGGAAGTTTAAAACCAATACAGATTGAGTTCTAGGTTTCACCCCCTTACCCTCAGCTACCCCTACTTTGAAATTTCAAATAGCACCCCTACCTTGTGATACATCATATTAAAGTCCGTAAAAATCCTGAACTAACCACGTTTAAAAAATTGGATTCGGTAAAAAATAAGGTATGGTCAAAAATTATAAGATAAAGTCAAAAAATGTATTTTCAGAATTATTATGACAATTTTAGAAAATTTACTTTATTATGTGTTCAAAATGTGCTCCATTGTTTGCTAGTCGATAATACAATCTGTTTTCGAACCCGTTGTGGACTTTTTGAGTAATTTTCTGGAGTAATATGTCTACACTCTTGGGTAATCCTATTTCATAAAACATGACAAATTGAAAAGTGTGCTTTGGTAAAAGAGTGTAGACGGATTACTCCAGAAACTTTTCAGAAAGTCCGCAACGAGTTCGAAAACAGACTGTATTATTGTCTAGCAAATAATGGAGCACATTTTGAACACGTAATAAAGTAAATTTTCTAAAATTGTCATAATAATTCTGAAAATACATTTTTTGACTTTCTTACAATTTTTGACCATAACTTATTTACTGATCAAATTTTTTAAACGTGTTTAGATCAGGATTTTTACGGCCTTTAAAATGATGTATACCAAGGAAGGGGGTGCTATTTGAAATTTCAAAGTAGGGGTAGCTGAGGGTAAGGGGGTGAAACCTAGAACGCAATCTGTATTTTGGTTTAAAATTTCCTCCTGGATATATAGATTGACGTGTTTTTTGTTTAAGCCGAATTCCCTTCTTATCAAATTTGATTGAGGGTGGCTAGTTTTGAAACGAAAGCACTGTATTTCCAAAAATATAATTTTAAACGTTTTCCCATACGAAGCCAACTTTCTTGGACTCACTGTATAAAACCAGAAATGTAAATTTGTTTTTTGTAATAATAATTATAGATCAAGGAATTGACGATGAAGCGTTTCAACTTCTAACGAGAGAAATGATTAAAGAAGTAATTCCTAAAGTCGGACCAAGAACAAAATATCTAAACAAATACACGACTCTGTTTCGCAGCGGTGTATGTATCAACCATTTTGATTTTGATTTTTGATTTTTCGGAGTCTAGCAAACAGTAGGTGTATGCAGAGTATTGTCTGTTCTTTTCCGAGTGACAAACCACCGTACAATCCTCATATACCCGTTTGAATATCCGTGCAAGTTATTCCCGAGCAGTTTTCCCCTAGATTTTTTCTACAACTCGGAATTAAGACATAATAATAATTCAATTCTTATTTTTATAGAATTTTGAATCAGAATCAAATCTAAGTTCTTGTAGTACTTTGACAGCTGATTCAAGTGATGATATTGGCAGTCCTTGTAGTTTTAAATTATTAGCTACTGCAGAAGAACCAAATATAGCAAACTTTGAGTTTGTACAGCCATTAACAATACCACAAAAAAGTAAATATGTACTCTGTTTACAAATAGCAACTTCAATATTAATGCGGTTTATCTTATTAGGAGCAGCTGATGAATTTCATTATCCATCAACAGCAGAACCAGAAGCAAAGAAAAGAAAATTCGATACAATATTTCCAAATGTAAATTCGAATTATGTATTAGATAAAAAATATATTACAACATAATTTTCAGGGTCTAGAAAAGTTCCTAAAAAATAGTGTTGATGGAAGAAAAATATTGTTCAATAAATTAAAATTAAACGAAACATTGAGAAATTCCTTGACAACATTAATCATACATTATCCTTTCAAAAAGTACCCCTCGACACATAAGTAAGTTTATTTATAATGTTAATTAAATAAGTATAGATATTTGTTTAAATAATTTCAGAATTCCAACGACGGATCTTCTCAGTGCAGCACAAGAAATATCGCACGTGTTTTCGAAGGAGAGCTCTAATACGTATTACGTACCATACACACCGAAGACTCGTTTGTCTCCGCGAATACTGCCTGGTGGGAAGTTGGCAAGTAAATACATCAATTTCAAACAAAAATATAACTTTGTTGAGAAGTCAGCTGCCGACAATGCAGTTGACGATAATGTAGAACAAGGTAATTAATATTATTTTTCTTGTACGCAGTTTAAAAATATAATTTCAGATAAATTAAATGCAAATTTTGATGAAGAAGGGGTCCAGGCAAATGAGTACTTAAAACACAATTTAGAACCACAAGATGAAATAGTAAAATACTGGCAAATAACGTACTACTTCCGAAAGAACCACAGTATAAAAGCCGATACAATCAGTACATATTTCGATACTTATCCTTCTTTAAAACAATCAGATGGTTGGAAATTGCTAGTTCAAGATTTTAATACCGAGTTCGGAAGCGAACATGTTAACAATCTCTACAAACAATGGCCCCGTTTAGCTGCAGCTATTTTGAAAATTGCCAACGAAAGAAATATTTTTGAAAACATTAGCAATGAAGGTATTACATTAGTATCAATAATTTTGATACTACAATCTGGTTATTTTAATATTTGTTGCAGGAATGCGAGCAGTGTTTTCGTTTCCGTATTTATTTCCACCAGTAACTGTTGGGAGCTCTAAAAGTAAATACAACTACCGCCCCAGTAAACTAGAGGTTCAGGAAAGCTTTGCTTTACATGTAAATGTAAGTTATACCTATACATATTTACTTTTTTGAAACTTGTAATGGTTATACTGTATAAATTGTGGGCCTTTGGGAAGAAAAGATTAATTTCACTATTTTTAAATCATTTTGAATTAATAGGTTCTTAAACTAAGATTAATCCTAGATATTACATTTCTTGTTTCTCATTAAAAACTATTTTGTAACAAATATATAGGAATTGAAATGACAGGTGTAGTTTTGGCTCCTTCAATTATCGTAATTTTTGTAAACTTTTGGATACTGCACGTGCACATAAAGATATAAATTATAAATTGCATGAACAGTTTGTATGGATTTTGGGAGATTGCAATAGAAAATTGAAAATCTAAATTTTTTATCAATCAGTTTGACAGCTGGGATTTTTTTTGGAATTATTTTTGACATTTGGTATTTTTACAAAATTGTACTAAAATATTCTAATATGAGCCTCTGGCTCTGGACTCGCTGAATTGTCGGTACGTTGTTCTATTATTAATCTACCTACTAAAGATACATAAATAAATAATAAAAAAATTAAAGTTTTTTCTATTTTGCATTTTCCCTATAGTCTGAAAACAGATTTTTAAGGTATGTAGGTTCTTGTAACTCAAGCCGTTGCCCTCTTTGTTACAATTGTTTCTCGAGGTTTCATTTGCGGCTGCTGGGGTAATCGTAGTGTTTTTTGTTAGCATACTTAAAAATCCAATTGTAATTATTACAAAATTGAAAGTTAAACATTCATCAAAGGTTCCTCGTTATAAGTATTACTTAAGTAGGTACCAACCTAGATATTAAGTTTTCTTTGTTTTCAGACTCCAGCTGATATAACTGGAAAAGTGCAAGAGCGAAGACTGATTGTTCTCAAGAATAATTTAACAATTCAACCATTCTTAATAATTGTTGGGCAAGGTGAAGCTGTATACATAAGAGTTAATGAACATATGTATCCAATTGAATCATTCGTTAAAGGCATTGATGTTACCTTTAAAATTTTTTTTTTGCTTTAAATGCGCAATATCCTTCTGAGTGCTCACAAGTCTGGATGTATCTTCAGCAGTATGTATATAATATCAAAACTGCTTCTGATAAAAGATTTACATGTCTAGATATGGTTCATAACATGTTGTACGAGTAGAACATTATATGTGTAACTTTCTAACTTTCTGCCATACACAGTGGGTAACTGCTTGAAATAAACAAAAAAATGCCTTCTTGCTTTGTTTGTAAAAGTTTTCTGAAAACTTCAAAGTTGCTAATTTTCCATTTTAAATTGATCCATGGTTTAACAGATTCCTCAAACTATATGTGCTTAGAAGTGAATTGTAGAAGGAAATTTTCCTCTTTAAACTCATTTCTTAAGCACAATAAATCCCACAAACTCCCAAAAAGAACTGTGTTGAATGATAAAGAGAATTTTAGTTTTCAGTCTACACCAATCATTCATTCTACGCCAATCATTGAAGCAGGAGTTGATACCTCTATCACTGATTGTCATACTGATAGAAGTAACCAAAATTCTGAGAAAAATGAATCATTTTGCATTGAAAAATTTAAAAATTTAGTAAACGAACAAGTTTGCTTGCTAGTATGCAAATTATTCAGTAAAAGTATCTTACGTCGTAATCAAGTTCAAAAAATAATCAGTTAATTCAGAGACTGTTTCTTACTACCTTTGGAATATGTGAAAAAGTATATTGTTTCATTTTTGCAAATTGATACTGACATTGATATTAACAAAATCATCAGTTTATTTGAAATAATGGAAAACATGTTTGACAAATTTGATACGGAGTATTTACAATTGAAATATTTAGAAGAAAGTGATAAACTTATTAAACATACAGCCTTGCTTTTAGGAGAACAAATGCAAATTAATTGCAAGGGTATTATGGAACCTGTTGCCATAAAGACACAATTTATTCCTGTCCGAGCTGTTCTTAAATCCTTTTTTGAGTTAGACAATGTTTATGAGTCAACTGTGTCATATATGGAATGCTTAACAAGTATAAATTCTCCATTGTGTAATATAACACAAACCGAATTTTGGAAAAGTAAAGCAGTACATAGGAAACTAGTAATGCCCCTATTATTGTATTTTGATGAGTACGAAACGGGGAATCCATTAGGGAGACATTCTGGAATACATAAATTAGGCGGTGTTTATTTTACTATACCTGTGATACCTTTGGAATACCAGTCGTTACTAGAGAATATTTTTTTATGTATGCTATTTCACGCTATTGATCAAAAAGAATTTGGTAAGGAAGTCCTATTTTCAAAAATTGTAGAAGAACTAACTTTTTTAGAAACTCAAGGAATATTGGTAAATATTAATAACAAGCAAATTCACATCTATTTTCAATTAGCTCTAACTCAAGGTGATAATTTTGGTTTGAATATGGTGCTTGGTTTCACTGAATGTTTTCGGTCAAATTATTTTTGTCGATTCTGTAAGACCAATCGAAATGACACTTATAAACAATATGTTCTCGATAGATCCCTTTTGCGAACCAAAGATAATTATGAAGCTTATTTAAAATTAAATAACGTTGCTCTTACTGGAATTACAGGTCCATGTATATTTAACAATATTCCATCTTTCCATGTAACTCATAATTATTTAGTCGATATAATGCATGATTTGCTCGAGGGAGTTTGCATTTATGATATGGGGTTAATTTTAAATCATTATATATTAGTTGAAAAATTGTTTGATTTATCTGTTCTCAACTCCAAAATAATTTATTTTAATTATAGTTTTGAAAGTAAAAACAAGCCACCACCTGTAACATTAGAATAAAAAATAAGACACTGAAGATGTCTGCCTCAGAAATGTTGTGCTTCTGTAGGTATTTTTCTTTATTATGTGGAGATTTAGTTCCTAATGATAATAAATATTGGAAGCTGTATTTATTGCTACGTAAGATATTGCTAATTGTAACAGCAAGATATATTCCAATTGAATGGTGCGAAATTTTAGAAAACCTAATTACTGAACATCATAAACTGTTTCTTGAATTATTCCCACATGTTACATTAAAACCTAAACATCACTTGATGCTCCATTACCCCGATATAATACGCAAAACAGGCCCCCCAGTTCATATTTGGAGTATGAGGTATGAAGTTAAACATCGACAGTTTAAATCTGCTGCAAATGTTATAGCCTCTAGGGTTAACATTTGTTATACCGTAGCTATTAAAAACCAGTTACAGTTATGTACGAGGATCGTTATTAATAAAGGATTTGAAAAAGAGATTTCCACAGGCACAACAATTTAAAAAAATATTTCAATGAGCATATATATAGCACAATATTGGAACAAAACGTCCCTTCAAACATTTTTAAAACAAACTATGTAATAATATTAGGTACAAAATATAAAGTAAACGATTATATTGTAATAAACAGTGAGGACGACCTTCCTAAATTTGGGCTAGTAGAAACAATTTTGGTTGATCCTACAAATAATAAGACATACTTTCTCTGTATGACATTAACAACTAAAAATTATTCAGAGCATTTTCAGTCTTATGAAGTCAAGTTTTCTAGCAACTCTTATGACTGTGTATGTCAGAATGATTTACCATACGTTTACCCTGTTTTGTGGACAATAAGCATTTTATTAGTTTGCGTTATATGATATAAATTTAAGTTTTTGTATTTTTTAACAGCTGCAAAATAAATTTTGTTTCATAATTTGGAATTTTCTTCACGAAACCCTGTTTTTTTCTAATAATTTGTTGTTGCCTGGTAAGTATAATAAAAAATATTAATTGGTATTAGGTATCAATTTATTTTTTTATTTAAATATATATACCTAGTTAATAACATGTAATAACATAACCATTCGTTTTTATAATACTATATTATGAAAGCAATGAAATAGTATAATATTAAACGTTTATTCCGCTTTAACGCAGCGCTGCCGAATGACCTACCCCAACATTTGACTTGGCAGTTCGACGATAATTCCGCTAGGAGGAAGAAAAGATAACTAATACAATTTGGTTTGCGCCTGAGCTAACCTCTTTCAAGCAAAAATAGCATGAGAGATTAATAGAAACTCTAATTAAAATCTAATTAAGCCAAGCAGACAAACGAAACTGCACATGCAACTTCAAATGAACTTTATATGCCCAGATTTAGCAAAACACTGAAGAAAAATTCTGATCCATAAAAGTAATTAAGGCGAGTAACAAAAAATTTCACCGTAACCTCCAAAGATTGACATAATCCTGGTGTGCATTTTCTGTTAAATTTATTGTAGGATGGGCCGGGAAGCAAAAAGAACTAATATTTAACAAACGACAACAAGAACTGCCATCTTTATTCCGCCAACTTCTCTCGTCTTCTGTCAAAAACACCAAACGTCAATACAGATTAGTACCAACTATGAAATTCAAAATAAACTACTCTACAGTTCGTCCATCCTGACCAAGATCGACCTCGATCTTACCCGAATTAATACGAACACTTCCAATACATCACTTCACTTCCTCTACTCCAATACACTTCAAACAAACTTCAAATAGGTGCAGTTTGCACAAAAGTTACGTACATAAAATTGAAGCAGTCAAATACAGAGTCAAATACAGTTTCAAATACAGTTCCAATTTCAAATACATTTCCAAATACTTTAAAAAAATTAACAGACAACACAGACATAATTCATTTCAAATACAGGCAAAGTTTAAAGTAAACACAAATAGCTTAAACATATTTGCCAAATGGACATCAAATAACAGCAAAAATAAACATTTCTATTACAGTTCGTAAATGTAAACAATTCCTAAACTAAAACATATTTTTCCTTATATTAACAGAATGTAGAAACTCAATATTTCCTTAACTGCCGTATAACTTAATACGTGATGCTTCCAATACCCCCTCATAAGGTCTCTGAGTATTTTGAAAACCCTCAATGTCGCTAATTACATATCGGTCATTTGACAGAACAGATTTAACGATATAAGGTCCTCTATATTTTGGAATCAGTTTTTTGCTATAACCTGGGGTGGTATCAACATTGGCAATCATAACTAAATCTCCTTCTCTATACTTATGGGCTTCTTTATGTTTCTTATTATAATATTCTTCATTCTTTTCTTGCTCTCTAATTATCCTTTCTGAAGCACTTTCTCTTATTTCACCTAAATCTATCTCTTGCTCGTCTTCAATGCTTTCCAACATCAACCGAACATTATCAGGTACAAATCCCCGTTGATTTCTACCAAACAAAAGCATTGCAGGTGTTTTACCTGTTGAACGACTAATAGTGTTATTGTAATAAAATTCAACTTTATCTAAAATATCATCCCACTCAACAGTCGAACTAATTAATTTCCCCAACATTGGTGTTAACGTTCGATTCATTCTTTCTGCTTGCCCATTAGCTTTGGGAGCACCAGTAGCTATTGATATGTGCTGAATACTATATGGAGCAATAAAATCTTGGAACTCTTCAGACTGAAAACAAGTTCCCCTATCAGATATAATTTTGTTAGGAGCACTAAAATTTGAATAATAATTCGACAAATGTTTAATAACCTCACGAGTGTTCGTGGTCTTACACGCATAAAACTTAATGTGTTTCGTGAAACCATCCACAACAAAAAATATATGTTTGTTTTTTCTCTGGGTGGTCTCTAATGGACCATAATGATCTATGTGAATACACTCAAATGGCAATTTGCCCTTCGGAATGCTGTGAAGTAAACCTTCCCTTTTACCACATTTGGGGTTAAACTCTATGCACTTTAAGCAATTATTTATATGATTTTTGATTTTGTCTCTAAATTTAGGAAACCAGTAAGTTCTTGCTACCAACTCACACGTTTTACTAACACCAAAGTGTCCCATATTGTCATGATAAGTATATATGATGCTATGTTCCATATCATAAGGTACATAAAATAGGAGGTTATCACCGTCTTTCCTATAACCTAATCCATTTCTTAATTCAAAAAGTGGATGTTCTCTCTTCCCTAATTCTTCTCTAACCTTAACTATTTCTTTATCAGTATTTTGTTTAACTGCTAAACTTTGCTCCAATGTATTCCCTTCCAGAACCATGACACTATGAATCCTACTTAAAGCATCTGCGTGCTTCATACGAGTATTAGGTCTGTGCTCAATAGTATAGTTATAATTTTGTAACAACAAACACCACCGCATTATCCTAGGCACAATGTCTTTTTTCATAAGAGTCAATCTGAAACTGTCACAGTCTGTAACAATTTTGAACTCCAAACCATTAAGGTAAGTATGGAATCGTTTGAGAGCATATATGACGGCTAAACACTCAAGCTCATAACTATGGTATTTACTTTCATAGTCCGAAGTCCTATGACTAAAATAAAATACGGGATGGAATCTGTTGTCATCCTGTTTTTGTAACAGAATTGCCCCGAATCCTAACGACCTTGCATCACAGTGCAATTCAGTTTCTTTAAAAGGTGAGTACAATGCTAAAATCGGCTCAGACATTAATTTTGACTTTAAAGTTTCAAAGGCCTCTAACTGTACTTTACCAAATTCATATTTTACATCCTTTTTGACAAGATCATATAATGGTTTACTGATAACAGAAAAATTACGGATAAATTTTCGGAAATAACTAGTCAAGCCTAAAAAGCTATGTAGTTGTTTGGAATTTGTAGGTACTGGATAATTTTTTATAACTTCTACATTTTCTTGACCTGGCTTAATTCCCTCTACCGTAACTCTATATCCTAAAAAGCTTATTTCTTGCATCAGAAAATAGCATTTATCTAACCTAAGTTCTAACAAATTATCATTCATTATCCTTAAAACTTTCTTTAAGATCACCAAATTTTCCTCCACAGTCTCGGTTGCTATCATCAAATCATCTATATAATTTATAATCTGCTTACTTTTAATTAAATCTTTAAATATTGTTGAAATGTAACGGGAAAACGTAGCTGGGCTTGTGCTTAGACCAAATGGCATTTTGCAGAATTCAAATTGTCCAGAGGACGTAATAAAAGAAGTGTATTTACATGACTCCTCATCTAACGGAATGTGATAAAAAGCATTCTTTAAATCCAGCTTGGTGAAATATTTTTTACCATGCAAAAGTTCTAGGTGGTCTTCAATTAATGGTATTGGAAATTGGTCTCTAATTACATATTTGTTCAGCGTACGATAATCCACGCATAATCTGTAATCGCCCGTTTTTTTCCGAACTAAAACAATAGGAGAGCAATAAGGAGAACAACTCTCACGTATAATACCTTTGCCTAACAAATCAGCTAAAATCTTGTCGAGAGCAATTTTCTCACAATATGACAATCTTCTCGGACGTGCATAAAATGGTTCTAACTTTGATAACGTTAAATGCATTTTAAAATCAGTCTTAGGTACACACGGCTTTTCCGCGTTCCAATAAGAGTCGGTCAAAGTAAATTCAACACGGTTAATAGTATCAAAATTAAGAGTTTTGTTAACATTTAAAACAACATCCTTGGTTTTGGAAACATCCTGTATAAGTAACACTTCGTTGTTCAAAAATTCATCATGAGTCTTTTTAATCTCAGATAGTAATTCAGAGGTTTGCCTAATATACACGTTTCTACCTGAAAAGACAAAAGAAACATTGGGCTGTGAAATCATATCTCGCCCCAATAAAACATCATATTCCATGGTGCCATCAGGTACTACATGAAATCTTATTAGAAATTCAAAATCTTGAATGCACACAGTAAATGACACAATACCTAAAATTGTAAGAGGCGAATGATTAATTCCAGTATAGGAACCTGAACAAAATTGGTCATAAACTATTCCTTTAGGAATCAATGAACTTTTAATGATAGAAATTGCACTACCGGGATCTAACATTGCCTCACAATTTATAACATAGCACTTATCTAGCCAAATCCTGATTTGCTCTACATAAGCAGGCACCAATGAAGCTTCCGGTTGCACTACGTAAGTACTGCTGTCAGGTGAAATCGGTTTGGGTCTCTCTGAAGGTTGATTCTGGGTAGACCTCTTGTTTGGACAATCTGCTGCTTTGTGCTGTGCAGACCCGCAAGTAAAACAAGAACCCCATCGTCTCTTGGGAGAGTTACACACGTTTGCCGAATGACCAAATTTATAACAATTGAAACATCTGGATCTTGCAGCTGCTGCCGCTGGAGCTGAAAAGGAACCATGTCCAGGTGTCCCTGAAGAACTTGATGCTTGGGGCGCCGGCCTTGGCCCCACATTACGAAATACAGCAGGACCTCCCGCTCGATCCCCCTGCGTAACATTATTCATCACCCTCAATAACTCCTCAACTGCTGAAAACTCCCTCATTCTTGCTTGACTCTGCAAATTAGGATTGTCAAACCCATCAATCAAATAATCAATTAACTCCTGTTCTCCCAAATTGCAATGATTCCCCAAAATAACTTTATCATGATAATAACTGGAAAAACTTTCTGATCTCTTCC
This sequence comes from Xestobium rufovillosum, assembly GCA_963966045.1. NCBI lineage: Eukaryota > Metazoa > Arthropoda > Insecta > Coleoptera > Ptinidae > Xestobium > Xestobium rufovillosum. The sequence continues at coordinate 13,877,892 of OZ014493.1, read as the reverse complement.
ACCTACGAGCTTCGAATTTTCTCATCGCTGACACTCTATCAGGTCTTCCACCGAACATCATCTCAAGCTGTTGCTGTAACTCTGGCCATAGCATAACTACATTTGCAGCTTTAGAATGGTACCAACTTCTGGCCGCACCTGTAAGCTTCCCAATTACGATCAGCTGCATTCGTGCGTCATCCACGTGGTAGACTTCTTGCACTTTTCTAATCCTTTCTAACCATGTAGTGATATGGAGGCTATCACTGTTTCCGCTAAACTCGGGAACTAGTTCCATAATTTCTTTGTTTGAATAACCGGGTTCACGGCTGCGATTATGCTCATCATTCAAATTAATCGTTCTTACCGCGATCTGAACAATGTCCTCCACCGATAGCACTGCAGTTGGAGTCGGCTGAGACGACACCGTGCCGCCTAGGGCCCCACAATCGCTTCCCTCCATCTTGCTGGCTGTTGCACGTGGCTACAGGTTATGTTCTGTTACCATTCGCAAAAACACTTAAAATCTCAAAACTATTCCTTCCATCAAATATGGACACAAATACTGAATTAACTGGCTTCTACCCCACACCTGAAAACTGTAGGATGGGCCGGGAAGCAAAAAGAACTAATATTTAACAAACGACAACAAGAACTGCCATCTTTATTCCGCCAACTTCTCTCGTCTTCTGTCAAAAACACCAAACGTCAATACAGATTAGTACCAACTATGAAATTCAAAATAAACTACTCTACATTATAAAAACTTATAGCTTCTTTGCATAAATCTAGACACTTTGTATTCAAGTAAACCAGAAATTCTTAAAAGGACTTACAGATAAATGTTTTGCAACAATCGTAGGTGTATTTTCTGACAATCAACTTTGGAAACTCTAATTTGTGGTTAGATCATTAGATACACCCAAGATTTACATACAGTGGACAGCTGGCTGGTACACTTATTCCTTGAATCTCATTTTCAGACACAAGTTCTAGAAGAAATATTAAATCAGTCGGACGATAGGTTGTTATGTCTAATGCATAGTTATGAAGCCAATTAACTAAAAGTTATGAAATATTTCTAGCAGTTGAGAATTCGACAATTCCAGTCATGTGCACTCGTCTCGTTTTTATCAATATAAACATGCCCATGTAATGAATAATTAATGTTGTAATAACCTAAAACAAGAAATGTAAAATCACGCCTTAAAAATGGTTTTATCTTAAATTATCGAGCAAACCTGCCATAAAATTTTGTAGGTAACCAATACATAGTGGCAAAATTTCATTTCGATCTAAAACCATAAAAATATTCCCATATAAACAGGTAGACACTTTCTGTGTTTACAATAAATTGTTGGGAGTGTGTACGTCCACCTCCGACGTGTAGGTATACTAAATATCAAAATTAGTATATGTATACGTCGGACGTGCAAATGTTAAAATTAAGATCCCCTTCGGATGTAGACGTAGACAGGACCTAAATTCGTTTATGTAGTCTTCAATGTATTGTAAGCGATTATTTATATCCCAACTAGGTTTTGCCAAGTAGGCCACTTCCACTTTCACGCACTTTAATAGACTGTTAAACTTCATGCCATGCAAGCAACTAACCTCGCGCAGTACCGAATGGTGCGGGCACTTTCAAGACGCGCGGGGAGTATTTGTTCGAATCCAAGCGGATTTTTCTTCTTCTAAGGCAAATGCTAATATCTGGATTATTAAAATATCTCAATTATTTCCAACACTGGCTATCACTGACGTCTAACAAATATTGAATTGACATTAAAATTGAAAATATGACATATAGAAATTTCAAAGGAAACTGTAATTTCTCTATTTAGTTTACCGCCATCTACCATCAACTCTTTTTGCAGAAAACGACTTAATGTTTCGTAAGACAGATTTCTGACCAAAAATTAATTTTGCAAAATTATCCTGAATTCTTTTTGCATGAGTTGAAGATTAATCTTAATCTATGTATGTTCAGCTAGAAGGAAGTATTTAAAGCAACTCCTGAGGATGCAGACGGTATCAGCGAAACATGTATCGAGTTTAATTACTGCGTCACTGCCTTTTGGCGTGTGGGGTTAACTTGTGAAGAATTCAAAGTGAACTTACGCCAAAGTACCAGATCCAACCACTGAGTGTGTGTATGTGTGCGAATTAAGCTTAATTTACATGCATCGGTTTTATCAGATAATTTTTGTGCCTGAAAGTATTCTCAATGATGAAAATGTTTCCCGAACAATAATTATAATCGAGCTCAGCGCTGCAATAAAGCAGACTTTATAGTTAAAACGTTAAAATGTCACACCTAAAGAATTTTTTCGAGAAAATGTGCTATTTTTCACTAGTTTCAAACGAAGGAGTTTGAAAAGTAACAAACTTCACACAGTGAATTTTGATGAAAATCGGCTGAATGACCAACAAGCTTCAGGATACGGTTACTGACAATCGAATTCTAATAAGACCCACGTCTGACTACCTCAGCTTGAAGGAGAAATAAGATTACTTCAAAAATTTAGGAAAAGCATTTCTCTCAGAACGTTCGCTCTAGGTGAACTCTGATGCATGCTTCTAGGTAAATGGGTGATATTCAGAATATTTTTTCTCCGGGAGATACTGAGATTCCTGGTTTATAATACGGTTGGATTACCACGTGTGCCGTTAAAATCAACCTCCTTGCTGCAATAAAGCAGAATTAACAGTTAAAACTGTTAAATATAATAAGGCCTCCTTTTCCAGAAAAATAAACCATTTCCAATTGAAGCAATGTTTCAAATGAAAGAGTAATAAATTCCTAACAGCAAAATTAGATAGCAATCGACAGTTTTAGAAGACTGTTATTGGCAACCGAATTCTAAAAGTTCGAACATCTGGGTAATAGGACTTGGAAAGTCAATAACAAACTTCTGAAAATTGAGAAGAACATTTCCTCCAAAACGCTCACTTTGCGTGATCGATTGCGTGGTTCTGGGTGGATTGGGCGTGGCGAGAAAAGGGTTTTTCAAGAAATAGTGAGATATTCGAACTACAAGTTGGGTAGGATTGATGCAGCGCTCCCACGCTTCTATAAGCGACCTACGTGCTGCAATAAAGCAGACTTAACATTTTAACACTTATAAATGCTATAAAGCGTTTCCCTGCGAAAAAATAACCCACTTTCTATCAAAACACAATTTTTTACTCGCCAGACTTTATCTCTTGAAACACATGTTAGTGGAAAATGGTCGATTTTTGTGGAATAAACCTTTATTACCTTTAAGAGGGTGTGAAAATAGAACTAGAACTGAAATATAAATAGGAAATGAAAAGATAGAGGAAGTCGCGGATTTCTGCTTTTTAGGAAGTTAAATAAGTCGGGATGGCAGGAGCACTAAAGATATAAAACAAAGAATAGCGCAGGGTCGAGTTGCGTTTAACAAAAAGAAACAATTATTGTTATGCTCGGGAACGGTGAATGTAGAAACTCGGAAGTGACTCTTAAAGACGTATACCGCGTGTCCCGGGAATTCTGAAGCATCCTGTTTAACATGGGAAATTTGAAAATTGCGATTTACATGTCCCCAAAGTGTTTTAAGGATATACCGAGTATCAGAACACATACAATGTGCACCAGATAACGTTTTTATGCAATAATTTTCAAAGTTTAACAAAAAATGTTTAATTACAAATGTAAAAAGCACGACACGACAGCCGTGTCCAAATGGTATGGTGAGTTTAATCGCAGCACCGCAGACATTGCATCCGTCGTACAGAGGTTCGAATCCAACAGCGGTTAATTCTTTTTTTCTTGTGTTGTTATTTTGATTGAATGGCGATTGATTTCTATCAGTAAAGATGCATAATTAAACGCTTTATAATTTCAGCAATCGCCGTTTATTCAAAGTAACAATACAAGTATACAAGTAAAAAAAACTAACCGCAGTTGGATTCGAACCTCCGTATGCCGGATGCAATGTCTGCGGTGCTGCGATTGAACTCACTAAACCATTTCGACACGGCTACCGAGCTTTCTACACTTATATCTAAACTTATTTGATTCCCACGCGATATATTTTTGGAAATATTTTTTACATTTTTTGTTAAACTTTGAAAATTATTGCACAAAAACGTTCTCTGGTGCACATTGTATGTGTCCTGATACTCGGAATATCCTTAAAACACTTTGGGGACATATAAATAGCAATTTTCAAATTTCCCATATTAAACCGGATGCTTCAGAATTCCCGGGACAAACGGTATACTGAGTACGGCATTATACGGGCGCGAAACTTGGATAGATAAGGTTAGCAACAGGGAGGCATTAGAAAGAGTTGGGGAAAGCGAAAGGTATGGAAGACAATAAAGAATAGGAGAGATAGGATAGGATGGGAGACAAGAAAGAATAGTTCACGACATAATAGTCAGGTAGGGGTAGACCTAGATTAGACTACTGCTCTCAAATAGTTAGTGATGTAGGATGTTCTACTTTTAGGGAAATGCGTGGGATAGCTCAGGATAGAAAATGATGGAGGTACGTGTCCAACAAGTCCTCGAATTGAGAACCTTATGATGATGACCTTTAAGTTTTAACTATGACTGCTTTATTGCAGGGCGGAACTCGATTATTGCGATTATTACCGCAATCGTATCTTAGGATTGGTAGTTCAGAAATTTCACTATCTTGAAAATCTATTCCGACGACACCCACAAAATTCACCGAAAACACCCACACTGTACGTTCTTGGGGAAAATGTTTTCTGAAATTTCAGGAGCATCTTATTTGTCTTTCAACTCCAGATAACCAGACGCCCGATCTCTTTCTTAGAATCCAATTGAAAATAACCGTTTCATATAACTTATTCTGCCAATTTCCCTATAGGTATTTCCACCGTTTGCAGTTTGTCATTCGCCAGGCTGTATCAATTCAAAGATTCTTATTGCCGAAAAGTATTTTTTTCGGAAAATGATGCTTTATTATAACTAATAGTGTAACTATCATATCAGCTTTATTGCAGCAAGGAGGTTGATTAAAGCGACTCAAGTGCTGCGGTAATCCATCCATATTTGCAAACGTGAAAATTTCACTATTTTCCCGCAAAAGCAATTCTTCCCGACGTCACCTCTGATCCACCCAGATGCATGCAATAGTTTCCCAGTGCAAACATTCTGAGCAAGATGTATTTCCGAAATTATCTTATTATTTCCCCCAGGGCCCGGATAATCAAACGCTCGATTTATTTGCATCGGCTTGCCAATAACCATCATGTCCTAAAACGTGTCGGCCATCAGCTCGATTTCGCTCTCATTCCACCGTTTGAGGTTTCGTACTTGCCAGACTCTACCTATTGTTTTAAATATTATTTTATTGGAAAATTGTACATTTTTCAGAAAAAGCCTTATAATTTATTACATATGCAAGTATCAACTATTAAGTCTGCTTTATTACATCAGACAACCGATTACATGGACCCACGTGCTGGAGAAATCTAATCCTATTTATAATTCAGCAAGATCGATATCTCCCAGGATAATTTGTTCCCATAATCTACCCAGAACCACGCAATCTTTCACACCGAGAAAACGTTCTGATGAAAATATTCTCCCCATGTTTTCACAGTAAGTATCTTATGTTTCCTTCAATTCGAGGTACTCAGACGCTCGGTCTATTAGGATTAGATTTTCAATAAGCCTCTCATAAAATATCACCCATCCTGCAGTCAATTTCTCTTTAATTCTAATGTTTAAAGTTTGTAAATTACTCTCCAGGCTCTATCTTTTGAAAGTTTGTCTTGCTGGCAAATAGTTTATTTTTCGACATGAAAACGCTTTATAGCATTTAAAAGTTATTTAATTATTAACTCTGCTTTATTGCAGTACTTAATGTCGATTATAGAAGCGCGAGCGCTGCACCAACCGTACACAACTTGTAGTTCGAATATCCCCTGAAAAATTCTTTCCTCGCCACTCCCAAGTTCACCCGGAACCACGAAATCGATTACCCAAGGTGAACGTTCGAGGAAAAATGTTTCTCTCACATTTCAGAAGTTTGCTGTTGGCGTTCCAAGTCCTAGAAGCCACACGTTCAACCTTATAGAATTCGGATGCCAATAACAGTCTTCTGAAACTTGCCCGTCATCCTATGGATTTCTATCTGAATTGGCTGTTTGAAAGGTTATTTCTCACCAGACTCTATCATTTGAAAGATTGCTTTAATTTAAAATGGTTTATTCTTCTGGAAAGAAGACTATTACATTTAATAGATTTAACTATTAATTCTGCTTTATTGCAGCAAGGAGGCTGATTATAACGGCACACATGGTAATCTAATTAGGGTGAGTTGGATTCAAAGAGACTGTTATTGGAAATCGAATTCTAATAAGACCCACGTCTGACTACCTCAACTTGAAGGAGAAATAAGATTACTTAGAAAATTTGGGAATCGCATTTCTCTCAGAACGTTCGCTCTAGGCGAACTCTGATGCATGTTTCTAGGTAGATTGTGGGTGACATTCGGAATATTTATTCTCCGGGAGATACTGAGATGCCTGGTTTATAATACGGTTGGATTACCACGTGTGCCGTTAAAATCAACCTCCTTGCTGCAATAAAGCAGAATTAACAGTTAAAACTGTTAAATATAATAAGGCCTTCTTTTTCAGAAAAATGAACCATTTCCAACTGACGCAAAGTTTCAAATGAAAGAGTCCAGTGAATAATAAATTCCTAACAGCGAAATTACATAGCAATCGACAGTTTTAGAAGACTGTTATTGGCACTCGAATTCTAAAAGTTCGAACATCTGGGTACTAGGACTTGGAAAGTCAATAACAAACTTCTGAGAATTGAAAAGAACATTTCCTCCAAAACGTTCACTTTGCGTGATCGATTGCGTGGTTCTGGGTGGGTTGAACGTGACGAGGAAAAGGTTTTTCAAAAAATAGTGAGATATTCGAACTACAAATTGGGTAGGTTTGATGCAGCGCTCGCGCTTCTATAAGCGACCTGCATGCTGCAATAAAGCAGACTTATAACACTTTTAACACATTTTTACACTTATAAATGCTATAAAGCGTTTTCCTGCGAAAAAAGTAACCCACTTCTAACAAACCCCAATTTTTTATTCGCCATCAGAGGGTGTGAAAATAGAACTAAAACGGAAATATAAATAGGAAATGAAAAGATAGAGGAAGTCGCGGATTTCTGCTATTTAGGAAGTAAAATAACTCGAGACGGTAGGAGCGCTAAAGATACAAAACAAAGCAAAAAAGCGCAGGGTCGAGTTGCGTTTAACAAAAAGAAACAATTGTTATGCTCGGGAGCGGTTAATGTAGAAATTCGGAAGAGACTCTTAAAGACGTATATATGGAGTACAGCATTATACGGGTGCGAAACTTGGACAATAGGAGAAGCGGATCGAAAAAGAATAGAAGCGTTTGAAATGTGGTGCTACAGACGCATGTTGAAATCTTGCAGTATCTTGTAGTATCTTGTAGTTCAGAAATTTCACTTATCTCGAAAATCTATTCCGACGCCACCTCCCAAAATTCACCGAAAACATCCACACTGTACGTTCTTGGGGAAAATGTTTTCTCAAATTTCACGAGCATCTTATTCGCCTTTCAGCTCCAGATAACCACACGCCCGATCTCTTAGAAACGAATTCAAAATAACCGTCTCATATAACTTATTCTGCCAGACTTATTCGCCAGACTGTATCATTTCAAAGATTATTTTACTGCGAAAAAGTAATTTTTTCGGAAAATGATGCTTTGTTACAACTAATAGTGTAACTATTAGATCAGCTTTATTGCAGCAAGAAGGTTGATTAAAGCGGCTCAAGTGCTGCGGTAATCTATCCATATTTGTAAAGTGAAAATTTCACTATTTTCCCGCAAAAGGAATTCTTCCGGACGTCACCCCTGATCCACCCTGATGCATGCAATAGTTTCCCAGTGCAAACATTCTGAGCAAGATGTATTTCCGAAATTATCTTATTATTTCCCCAGGGTCCGGATAATCAAACGCTCGATTTATTTGCATCGGCTTGCCAATAACCATCATGTCCTAAAACGTGTCGGTCATCAGCTCGATTTCGCTCTAATTCCACTGTTTGAGGTTTCGTTCTTGCCAGAATCTACCTATTATTTTAAATTTTATTTTATTGGAGAATTGTATATTTTTCAGAAAAAGAATGCATTATAATTTATTACAAATATAAGTTTCAACGATTAAGTCTGCTTTATTACATCAGGCAACCGATTATACCGACCCACGTGCTGGAGAAATCTAATCCTATTTGTAATTCAGCAAGATCGATATTTCCCAGGATAATTTGTTCCCATAATCTACCCAGAACCACGCAATCTTTCACCCCGAGAAAACGTTCTGATAAAAATATTCTCCCCATGTTTTCAAAGTAAGTGTTTTATGTTTCCTTCAATTCGAGGTACTCAGACGCTCGGTCTATTAGGATACGATTTTCAATATCCCTCTCATAAAATATCACCCATTCTGCGGTCAATTTCTCTTTAATTCTAATGTTTAAAGTTTGTGAATTACTCTCCAGTCTGTATCTTTTGAAAGTTTGTCTTGCTGGGAAATGGTTTATTTTTCGACATGAAAACGCTTTATAGCATTTAAAAGTTATTTAATTATTAACTCTGCTTTATTGCAGTACTTAATGTCGATTATAGAAGCGCGAGCGCTGCATCAACCGTACACAACTTGTAGTTCGAATATCCCCTGAAAAATTCTTTCCTCGCCACTCCCAAGTTCGCCCAGAACCACGAAATCGATCACCCAAAGCGAACGTTCGAGGAAAATTGTTTCTCTCACATTTCAGAAGTTTTCTGTTGGCGTTCCAAGTCCTAGAAGCCACACGTTCAACCTTCTAGAATTCGGATGCCAATAACAGTCTTCTGAAACTTGCCCGTCATCCTATGGATTTCTATCTGATTTGGCTGTTTGAAAGGTTATTTCTCACCAGACTCTATCATTATTTGAAATATGTTTTAATTGCTTTAATTGAAAATGGTTTATTCTTCTGGTAAGAAGACTTTATTACATTTAACAGATTTAACTATTAATTCTGCTTTATTGCAGCAAGGAGGCTGATTATAACGGCACACATGGTAATCTAATCAGGATGGGTGGGATTTAAGAGACTGTTATTGGAAATCGAATTCTAATAGACCGACGAAGGAAACATAAGATACTTTGAAAACTTGGGGAGAATATTTTCATTAGAACGTTCTCTCTGTGTGATGGTTCTAGGTAGATTATAAGCGACTCCGGGAAGAAATTACCTAGAAAGAAATCGAACGGGGGCAAGATTCCGTACGTGGGAATCGCAACAAAAAAAATAGTCTCGGACGGGCAGAGGTTTAACAACATATTTTAAATGTTTACGCCTTAACGAACTCCGCTTAATTCACGGGGACACATTTTTTGTTAAAAAAATTAAGTGTAAAAACAGAAAAAAACATACGCCTCGAGAATCGATCACTTTGAGGACTCTTTGTGTAAGATAGAATACTTTACGATCCTGCGCTAATTTTCTAAATGTTTCCATTGGGTTCAAAAACTAAAGCCTTTGTGGTTTTGAACGTACCTCGAATAAAATAAAACAAGTAGTGATTCAGACTTGCTGAGCAAATTCTCTCAATCAAATTTTTTGACTAGATGTAAATGTGAAAAAAAACGGTCAGGTAGCTTTTAGTGGCAAGAGAGCTAGCTTCTAGCGTCCACCAAACCTTGCTTGTGTCCACGTTACGTCACTTTTTCCCATGAAATGCGCAATACGTACATCGAAGATAAAAGTAGGTTTCGTGCAAAGCATAAAAAATTCAGAAATTTGTCATGGGGAGAAAAATTACAGTAGGTAGCGTTAGTTTTTCATAAATAAACGTCTTAACACCACACCCATAGCACATCACTAGCCATTCGAATGTTGTTCGGATTGTAGTATTTTACGGCTCCATTGGATAAAACCTACGTATAAAGTATGAAAAAAATCGCTTTACTAATGTGGAAGTTATTCAGATACATCGAATTTTCAACATCCGATGTGTCCGTTAGGAAATCATTTTAGATTATGTCCATAAGAACTTTTCGTAATATTTTGAGTACATTATCTACTGTTTAAGTTTGTTCCACGCATCATGCACCACGGATTTTTTTATGTTAATTGTAAAAATAGTATTTATTTCAGGTCTTCAAAAACGTCGCATCTGAAAATGAGATCAGTTGAAGAAAATTCAAATTGTTTATTACACTTTTAATGGAATACACATATTGATATCTCAAACAGGAACAAACATATAGGAAATCGTTAATAAAAAATGTACACATTACATTACATTACAAACGTTTACAGAATTATTATAATTTACAGCAGCTAACTGTAAATGATTGGTGCTAAAGAGAGATAGATAGCACAAAACTTGTCAAGCTCCTGGCATTACAGACGTTGCTTCGTGATAGGCACTACTTTCTAGTAGCACTACTTTCTACCTTTATACTCTAATATGATCGGCATTCAATGTAGTGAAAATTAGTATCAGAATAATACTTAGATTTCTCATCATACGTTAAAATATAAAATCAATTATACTTAAAGTATTTTACATTAAACAAAGTCAAAGTAATTGACACTAACGCTGATAAGGGTGTTTCACAGTTATGAGTTTCCTATATTTATATTGCCTGAATAGTTTTAAATACATAAAAAAACTTTTGCATAAAAGTTTACTCTGTGAAGTTCTTTATACATACTGTAAAATTCTTTCAATTATTATAGTTACAGTACTTAATTATTTTTCTTTTAATTCTTTACAGTGACACAGTAATAATTAAACTTGGCTGAAACAAAATAAAATATGGCCCACTCGATCAAACATATCAAGGCAGCCTTGATTAGCAAACATGTAGATGCACAAAGAAACTTAATATTTAAATTAACATCAAATAAAGTACAACAAATCGGAACATACCGCCCGCCGTGAAAGGCTCCACTTTCAATAACAATGAAATGAATTAAAACTAAAGTCATTCAAATAAACAAACGTCACATGCACGAACAACGTCATGGCGCACACGCACAAAGCTCTGCTTTAGAGTTCGCACCTTTACACATCGATGGGAAGAGGGCAAATTTTTGGAAACGCTCTCTTCAGAACACCATCAGCAGTTCCAATAGTGGCAACTCGACAGATGCCATCTTTGCCAGGGTGCAACTCTATTACACGACCTAGCCTCCACTTCAATAGCGGCAAGTTGTCCTCCTTCAAGAGAACTAAAGTACCTAGCGTCAGGTCGGACTGAAGCTGACGCCATTTTGCTCGTTGTAAAGTTCGCTGACATACTCGCGGCTCCAACGAGACCAAAAATGCTGCACTAACTGTTGCAAATGTTGAAATCGAGTGAGTCTTGATTCAGCAACATGAGTGACGTCCTCGCCAGGAACAGAAGTCAATGGTCTTCCAATTAAGAAGTGGCCAGGAGTCAGGGGATCGAAATCCTCAGGTTCGAAGGAAATGAGTGATAAAGGACGGGAGGTCAACACTGCCTCGACCTGTGTCAAAATAGTATAAAACTCTTCAAATGTTAAGAGAGCATTACCCATAACCCTTTTGAGGTGGTGTTTGGAAGCCTTAATACCAGCTTCTCATAAACCACCGAAATGTGGTGAATGACTCGGAATAAAATGCCAATTAATACCATGATCGCCAGCGCGTGCAATAATGTAATAATGTAATGGCGAAGCACACGAACTATCCTAAATAACATTTAGACAGCTTCGCACCTCTGCCCTTTCTATCTTTATAAACAAAAGTCTGGCATAATGAATTCCGGTAGAGTTAAAAGGGGACGAAAATTCTATACGATCCTTTGGTAAATCACCCATGATCGGAGCAGTAGTTCTCAGAGAAAATCTAAAACATTTTACACAAAAGTGGACCACCTGTTTACATAAATTTCGTCCAGATGTGATCCAAACACTATCGCGAATCGCGGCAAGTAACATTTTAGGGCTAGCATGGAGTACCTAGCCGTTTATGCTCATAACTGACAATCAGTTTGGAAAGAGGATGCTTTCCAGAAAGTACAAGGGGGTGTTTTTTGTCATATGGAGAAGAAGAATTTCTGATTCTTCCACCAACATGAATCAAACCATCAGCATCAATAAAAGGATTCAGCTTAGTCAAAGTAGAAATTTTGGTTGTACGACCAGTTTTCAAAAGTTTCAACACATTCTTGAAAGAGTCGTATTGAGACATTTTTAATAAAGCACGAAAAGAGGCTGTAGTCAACAATAATTTGTGTACGAGTTTGCGAGTGTGGAAAAGAAGAGAGCGATCCGTTCCTTACAGCAGCGCGCCTGTTGCTAGAATAATTTTATGCAGTGATACGGTGTCGCGCTCCCCTCTCAAGTCGTACGCGCAAGTATATCCCCACTGAAGGCGGCGCTTCCCTCCTCAACAGAATGGGAAACGGACATGATTCGCTAACCGAAGTGATCACATCTGCTCGAAGTACAAAATACTGGTTCACATAAATAAATTCTGACATGATATGCGGGAGCTTCGATTAGGCAACGATGACTAGGGCAAGACCTCCGATTGGCTGAAGTGAACTTTGGGACCTTTCAGTTTACTATATAAGAAGTCGGAGCTGCCATAAGAATTCAGTCATTCGACTCAAACCACTATTTCCAAGCCATTTCTTCAGGATCGGAATGTGAGGCTGCATATCCGGTAGTGGTAATTGAGTCTGAAATTGGCCACTGTTTCCAAGTCTTTTAATCTTCAGAGTACAGGGCGTGAGACTGCGTGCCTGGCAGTGGTCAAAATTCAGTTTTAATCAGTTTCAAGTTGTAAATATTGTATATACGTTTCACAATTAGAATAAAAGTTTAAGTTTTCCGATTTGTACATACAGTGTGTTATCAAGAATAAAGTTTAAGTTACCGTTACAAGTTGTTATTCTTCAACACAACCAACAGAGGCATTCAATTCGTCAACGCACAAAGGACCAAAATTTCGCTCAGGAGCAGGCGTCGAAGCGTTGTGTTTAAATCGAAGGCAATGTGGAATCTTTAAGTTCAAAGGGCAACGCACCCCTGGAAAACAAATCAGCAGGATTTGACTTGGTGGGAAGCATTTCTGGAGAGGTCTTGTATTTGAGACGTCCTATTCGCAACAAAAGTCTTCAATCGATTAGGCTGCATTCTCAGCCAACCTAGGACAATCGTGGAATCAGTCCAGAATGTCAAACTGTCAAAATCAACATTCAAAGCCAAGATAACTTGCTTTACCAACTTTGCTAGAAGTAGAGCACCACAAAGCTCCAACTTCGAGACCGAGATTAGCTTCAAAGGGGCAACCTTGCCCTTGGAGAACATCAAGCTCGAAAAAATGTCACTGTCTCGGTACACAGAGCGGATATAAACACAAGCGCCGTATTCCTTCATGGAAGCATCGCAAAAGGCATGCAAGGATATGGACTTGGAATTTTCGCAAATCACAATTCGCGAAAACCTTAATAAATCATTAATTCAGGAAGAGATGTTTTAAAGGTAAACCATTCTCTCTTCAGATCACAAGGTATGGGATCATACCATGAGAGCGTTCATGACACATGGAGCAAGAAGACCCATTGGATCGAAGGCCTGAGAAAAATCAGAAAGCATGGTTCTCATTGGGAGACTGCTTGAAATGGGTTCAGAAATGGAAAACAGAAACTTATTAGAATGGTTAGACCACAACAGACCTAGCGTCTTTGCTTTTCAGCCAAAGTCAAAGAGACTTGGATGGACATTCCCAGCTTCGACATTCTTCAAAACATTAGGATCATTTGAAAGCCATTTGCGAAGGGGGAATCCACTTGCAGAAAGGGTTTTGTTCAACAGTGCACAATATTCTTGAGCTTCCTTCAAAGAGTTGGCTCCACTCAAAACATCATCCACGTAAAAATCATGTTGGATAATTCCTGAAATTTCAGGATGGGCTTCACATTAAATTCCCATCTGCATCAGGCAGCGGGTGACCAAAAAACTTGGGGCAGCCGTGCCATACGTAATTGTGTTCAAGTTGTAAACCAAGAGTGGGGAATCAGGGCTCGTCCTCCAAACAATTCTTTGCAATTTCCTCTGATTCTCGGTGACCAAGACTTGTCGATACATTTTCTCTATGTCAGAAGTAAAGTAAAGTAAGCGTACTTCTGAAATCGAAAAAAGATCGGATTGGACCACAAGGCCAACTTGTTGGATGCCGTTCAAAGACGCACCACTTGAAGTCGCTGAGCTACCATCAAAAAAAACTCGCAGCTTGGTCGTGAGACTCTCTGCCTTCAACACTCCATGATGAGGCAAATAAAATTGGTCATTGGAGATTTCAGTGGAAGGAACCGAAGTCATGTGTCCCAACTCCTCACATTCACGCATGAATGTTTTGTACAAATCATTCAAAGATGAATTCGATTGGAACTTTCTCTCAAGGTTGTAAAACCTACATTTTGCTTGTTCATACGAATCTCTTAGCACTTCAGGGCTATTCTTTAGCGGAAGTGTCACCATAAATCTCCCAGAGTTATCACGTCTGACGGTTTTTTTTGGAAATGAGCCGCGCAATCCACTTCCTCTTTGGGAAGAAGGAAGGAATTTCCTCTAAATTTCAAAACTTCGTCAATTTATTGGTCATCAATATTGGAAGTTGTAGAAAAATGACAACGTGTCATATTCGAGTAACTTGTATTAACAGAAGAAACTGGACCGGAAACCACCCAGCCAAAACGAGACTTTTGAATAGGCTTCTCGGGTCCCAAGGAAAACTGTCTGGCACAAAATTTTCCTGAAACAATTGGCACCCAACAACAGATCTATTTCAGCAGGAACGTTGAAATCAGGGTCAGCCAGCTTTATGTTTTCCGGCATTTTAAATCCATCAGTGTTGATGAGAGAGCACGGCAACATTCCAGTTATGTGAGGAATTACAAAAGAGAATGTTTTCAAAACGTAATTGGTGGCATCCGAATGTATCCTCACTTCACAACGAGAGTTTAAATCGATAGAAGAATTTGCAATGCCACGAATTTGCATGTCTGAAGGTCTCTCAGGCAATCCAAGCCGATTGCTAAGATCAGAAGAAATGAATGACGACATACTACCCGAGTCCAGCTGTTGGTTGTGTTGAGGAATAACAACTTGTAAATGCAACGTAAACTTTATTCTCGATAACACACTTTTATTTACAAATCGGAAAACTTAAACTTTATTCTAATTCTGAACTTATGTACAATATTTACAACTTAAAACCGATATAAAATTGAATTAGGACCACTGCCAGGCACGCAGTCTCACGTCCTGTACTCTGAATCATGTCCGTTTCCCATTCTGTTGAAGAGGATAGCACCGCTTCTCAGTGGGGATATCGTTGCGCGCACGACTTGGGAGGGGAAACGCTCCGCACTAAACATGCATAATACTCCACCAGTTGACCGAAACACAGAGAACGGAGTGCACATCACATTTCGATATTTCTTATGCAAATTATTGTCCACAACACCAGCAATGCCTTAACCTTGTGAGCATTGCCATCTACATTAAAAATCTTCACAGAAATGGTGGGTAGGAGAATACCTTGATGATTTGAAGTAAGAGCAGAAACACTCACAGTTTCATCACCGTTTGAAGAAGAAGAAGCACCATCAACAGGCTTGGAATCACTATTTCTATACAAATGAACCAAAGTATGGTGTTTGCCACCACATTTCTTATACCCAATTCTAGATCTACATTGCCGATTAAAATGTCCTTGCGACAGGCATTTAAAACAAACATAAAGTTCCTTTGCTTCGGATCTTCGCTCTTCAATCCTGAGCTGCCTAAATTTACCATAAGAATGCAACTAATGAGCATTGTTGCACATCGTACAATCAGCGTCAGTGGAAACAAACGTCCTCATATTGGGGCGATCAACTGGAGGCTTGGTACGCCTCTGCTCTATCGTTTCTAACAAAGATGCTCTTTTCTTACAAAATTTCATAAGTTCTTCAAATGAAGGCAAATCATTTTCATCATTCAAGTTTTCAAATTCCTTTATGGTAGCAGTATCCAGTTTGGAATTTATCAAAAAGATCAAAAACGCTTGCCATAAATAATTCTCGCTCACAAGAGAATTCAATGAACGGAGATTTTTTCTCAACACAATCAATCAACTGTCTGATTTTTGCAGAAGATACCTTGGAAATATTATCAA
The DNA here is from genome assembly GCA_963966045.1 of Xestobium rufovillosum. Classification (NCBI taxonomy): domain Eukaryota; kingdom Metazoa; phylum Arthropoda; class Insecta; order Coleoptera; family Ptinidae; genus Xestobium; species Xestobium rufovillosum. The sequence goes on along the minus strand of OZ014493.1, from coordinate 13,861,669 downwards.
GGTCAAACAGCGATCTCAAATAATGCAATTTATGAACAGCTGAGAGGCTTTCATTCTCATGTATCAGCATCCCAAACAAATCTTTGAAATTCAACCGGTCTTCAGATTTGCCAGAAAATTGTGGTAACTGAATCGTAGGTAACCTAACGAAGTTTCCGTTGTTACCGGAGGGGTTTGTATTCAATGAAGTCCTACTACCACGCGGAGAACCAGGAGCACTGGATCCTGCTGGTGAACCTGTAGGGGAACGAGACTTTGTTGCTTTCCTCAATAAACAAAGCGCGGCAGCGGTCGCTTTATAAAATCTAGATTCAAAATCTAACATGTGAGTTACCTCAGCTTCAACATCATCAGCTTGGGCCTCAATATCCAACTGTGAATCAGAAAAGGAACCTAATAAATTTTCAACATCAGCAAGATGTCTGCGCAATTGAATGACGTCATCACCTTGTAAAACATTATTCTCAGAATAAATCTCCTTTAGGCTTTCCAGAAAAAATTTAAATCTTGTAAGGCGACTTTTAAGGGCACCTCTTTGTTGTCTTTTAGCTTCCATATTGTAGATATGGACCTCAACGTTTTCTCAAAATCAAAAAATCAAGATACAAATCAAAGGGTAAGTCTGAAAACTCCTGTTGTGCACAAAAAAAACGCGAAACTGTAAACTGGCGGCACAAGAAAAACAAAAGCACGCCAAACAAAACAATGCACGCAAGGGAATTCAAAAATCCAAAGGTAATTGTAGAGAAAGCCACAAAAAAATTTCATCAAACAATCAAATTGTAGTGTAAACTACGAAAAATGTTCAAGCGTTAGCAATTGAAAGGAAAAATTGAACTGTCCACACAAGAATTGCATTTGCCGACCTTTATAAATGATTAAAAACAATTATTTATCATCAAATGTCAATAGGATGCCCGTGCGCTACGCCACTGGCTAGTCCAAAATTCAAAACGCATTAAAGCTAAAGATACGCAATCTAAAATATGCAATTGGTACGTGCGTCAGTAAAAATATTTTTTTCGAAAAACACAACAAACGCCAAGAAAATTTGTATCAAACACAGTGTAAGGCATTTAATTTTCAAATAATAAAGTGCACATTTATATTGAAATCCATAAAAATTCTCAAAGGTGAAGAAGTCCCTGAAAGGAAAAGAATGGTTAGGCAATAAAAAATGTAAAACACCTGACCTTGTTCAGTTGCAGAACCAGATGTAAAGACAAACGGCAGCTGGCAACAATAATGGCAGGGCGTTGAGAATTCCATCGCCGGCACGTGATCAACTGATGCTTGAAGCTTCCACTCAAGAAACGAAGCATCCAAAAAATTAAAACTCCACCAGTTCAAATTCACAAATAAAATATCACTGGTATTCAAAACAGCCGAAAATCCATAAAGGTCCAAAATGTGTGGACCAAATTCTTCAAATAGCCGAAAATTCATGCGGCACGAAGGTCCAAAATGTTGGGCAGGTTTTCTTCGACGTTGTCTAGGAGCTTTGCCACCCGAATTAACGGTGTTTCTTATTCTTACCACTGATTTTGTAGTAGTATGTAGTAGAATAATAGGTAACTTCAGCGGACTGTATTTTTGGAGGGTTTTATTACCATAAACATTACACAAAGTGTCGCACTTAGAAACATTAAATGCAAATGCAAATAGCGACTGGAATACACATAGCGTCTGCCGCCGTGCAAACAGATGTGCACTGGCCTGCTTCTCAATGCGTACTCAAATAAACACTTTAGGCACATCTACGCGACAACGGCTGAAACAAACTAAAACATGGCCCACTCGATCAAACATATCAAGGCGGCCTTGATTAGCAAACATGTAGATGCACAATATTTAATATTTAAATTAACATCAAATAAAGTACAACAAATCGGAACAAGAACCGTTGTTTGTTTATGCTTGCTAGGGCAAACGTCATCTTGTGTCAAACTCACTTAAACTGTGGAACACACAATAGGTATTAGGTACAATTACATTTTTGTTATTTGAAATCAGCAGCAGCAGCAGCAGCACCTCACTTATATTAAAGGCGTTCATTTTACTGAATACCATAATAAAAACTGACAAGTAGCCCAAAAAATTAAAAAAGGAAATCTCCCCAAACGCTAAAGAAACTGACAGCGAGGTTAGTTTAGTACGGTTCGCCCGATAAAGAAACGAGTTTTAGGCATGGAATACGCAAACCACATTTGCGTCTAGGCGGAAAGTGCAACTGCTCCAGTGTGCAGTAAAGATAACAAACATAAGTAAAAATTATCAACATGTTTGCCTCAAGAAAATTTTTAACCTCAACAAAAATCTGTTCTCGTATTATATGAAGTCATGAAAATACCGTTCGGGTCGTCATAAAAAAATCATAAAATGCCGTGGGTATTTGTGATTACTGTAGGTAAATTATGTAAAAATAAATTTTTGCGCCTGAAAGTAATCCATCAACTTACTGACGACTTGAATTAATGGGAAAACAAACCGGAATTTTAATTATAGCTCTTCACCGAAAAACCATTTTATGTGCGTATTCTGAAGTTAAAAAGCATCTTTACATCAGTAATTAACATTTTTCAACTAAAAAGGAAACGAAACACAACACTCGCAGCCTAGAAGCTATAGTTGCACTTTTCGCTTAGACGCACGTGAGAACAGCTACACGAGAAAACACTGCACAAATGGGTGAATTAATTTTTATCCATAAAAGTACAAAGTGGCTCCATCTACTCGGGAAAATTCCCCTGTCCTCTCACTGCTGCAATAAGCAAGAGTTTGACAGCAGAAAATCTCAGTTTATGGCAGCTAATTGAAAAAAATATTTCTGCTCTAAACCTTATTTTTTCTGCAGTAAAAAAATCGAATCTGCTGTAAAGAGGAATTCAAGATTATAATATTCAGTATTCCTATATAACCTAATTATTATTATCAAATATTTTATTTTTTATTAAAAAATTATCTTGCTATTAATAAGAGTTTCATATTAACGTTAATATGGAGTCTATTACACATTAATAAATAAATATAATAACATTAACAATATGTCACCATTAATTTTATAATCTAGATTCTATTAGTGTACATTGAGATATTGTACCCGTTAATAGAACTTCTTTAAGAGATAAATATAGTGAAGCGTATTAACCTAGATGCCTGTCCTTCAGGGTATGGAAAAATATATTAACGGGTATTAGTTTTCTAGTATATTTTAAAAGACATTTTTCTCAGGGTAGGAAAAGCGCGCATTGCCGCTTCGATTCAGGCAAAGTCCAAAATTATTCCCTATTTCGAAGTTTGCCTGCTCTGTGATGCGGCAAAGTCCGAAATAGTCTTCCATCGAGAATGACGCAACTGGTTATATCTGAATTGCACCCCTCAGTTTCTGTGGCTACGGAGATATACCGCCGACTTCAGCTGTGCTTAGTCGTTTTTCGGACACAAGTGAAAGTGAAGATATGCAAGTATGAGTGGCGACAGTGAAATGAAGGCTAAATTTATAAAGAAATTGGAAAGCATTGATAAACCAATAAACTCATTTTACATTCCATCGCAGAAGAGATACGAAGAGATAATATTAAAGAAGTAGAAGAAGCCAAGAAAGCGGTCAAGAAAACAACCCTACAATACCGACGTCTTAAACGTTACGATGTGTTGCTTGTTGGGGGTATTAAGAAGCTAATTATACAACTGTCTGAGCAAACGACCGAAGTCAAGTACTTTGTGTCCAATGAAGAATTGTTTGAGGTGGTTCATAACGCGCACAGAGAATGTGGTAATGCCGGAAGAGACATCATGATTGAGCGAGAAATATGCAAATGTGACTCGTGAATGTATAGCATTTTATTTAGAGCTTTGTGAAGCCTGCCAAAAAAAGAAGAAGCATCCAAGAAAAAAGGAATAACCGTTAAACCGAGAAGTAAATTCGCGAGGACAAGTCGATCTTATTGACATGCAGACGTGCTCTGACGGTGATTTCAAATACATCCTTAATTACCAGGATCATCTTTCGAAATATCTTATTCTGCGGCCGCTGAAAACGAAAACAGCAGAAGAGGTCGCCTACAATTTAGTAGATATTTTTTGCATTTTGGGGACTCCTTCCGTGTTGTAGTCCGATAATGGACGTGAATTTGCGAATCGAATTATTGAAGAATTAAAGGTGCTGTGGCCACAATTAAGCATAGTTCACAGAAAACCACGGCATTTCCAAAGCCAGGGAAGTGTAGAGCGATCTAACGTTCAAAACATATTGTTTTCCTGGATGGAGGATAATCAAACCAGGCACTGGCGGAGGGTCTGTGTTTCTGCCAGTTACATAAAAACAATGCGTATCACAGTGGAATACGACAAACTCCATTTGAAGCAATGTTCGGTAAGTACTTAACAGTTTAGTTGCTGTTCACAAATCTCAGATTTAGTTACTTATTTTTAGGAAGAAAGGCTCATATAGGTATTCAGACTTTACCTGATTCGATTAAAACAGTATTGAAAACAGAAGAAGAATTAGAAGAAGCGCTTTCTGCAGTGAATACTAACAAAGTGAAGAAACAATTAATTTGGAATATCAAAACATTGATATTGAAAACGACAACTCAAAACTACAATCCAGCTCTGCAGAAAACGTATGTGTCATTTGCGGAAAGGAAACATCAGGTGCACACAAGTGCGGAAACTACGGTGAAAATGTTCACGTCATTTGCGCTCAGGGTACCAGTACAAGCAATGACGAAGAAGGTTATGGGGCATCAGTTCTATGCCTACGATGTGGACAGAAAATAACTGCGACGGTTAATAAGGAGGTCGCCTATGAAGGATTAAAGGTTCAAGCAGAAAAGATGAAGCAGCTGTCGCAAAAAAAGTTTCCGGAAATTCAAGTAGGGGAATCAGTCACAGCGCCAGTTTCGAGTTTAGATAGAAGCAAAGGAAATGCCCGTAAAGTAGTAGGTGTTGTAATGGAAAAGACTGAAGATGGGTTTTATAAAATCGGTACAAGGCAAGGTAAAATCAGTTCTCTATACGCAAGAAACCAAATCCAAAGTTGCAAGGAAGAATTTCTGAAAGTCGATGACGTCCCGGGAAAAGAACTATAGCTTAGAGAGATTAGTGGTCGGAGTTCTGCATTTGGCGGGCAGAGTTTTCAAAAGTGCAATTGTACTAAGAAGTGCACCACCAACTCCTGCAAATGCAAGAAAGCAAAGTTACTGTGCAGTTCAAAATACCACCACTCAACATCTTGTAGCAATAAGTGACATAGTAAAGTTAACTCCAAATATTTTGTTTTAGTTGGTATATTTTTGAATGTTTATTCGCAAAAAAAATAATATTTTGTTGTTGGATATCGATTATAAATAATATATAGTTTCACTGTTTTTAGTAGGTGTCAAACAAAGAATGTAGGTAATATGTTTTTGCTGAATTGTGTGAAAAATTATTGTATTTTGTTAAAAAAATAATTTCGTTAAAAACTATTTGATTTTGAAAAAAATTATTTTATTTTTGAACAATATTTTTTATTTTCAAGAGAAATGTTTATTTTTATTGTCAATACACAATTTTATATTACTTAATTGTTTCTCTCCTGTCCCAAACGGCACCTCATACATCCATCTACCCGTGATAGAGATTATAATTTGTAACAGGAAGACCATTTTGGACTTTGCCTGCCGCACATTTGGCAAACCTAGGATTGCCGCATCACAGACAAGGCAAACTTCGAAATAGGGGACAATTTCGGACTTTGCCTGAAGCAAAGCGGCAATGCGCGCTTTTCCTAGGCAAACTTAGGTATCACTGCACAACGGACATTGCCGGTAACATATAGATAAAATAAATATAGTAGGTATATGAGCAATTTCAAATTTTAGAAAATTTGAAGCTGAAAATGAAGTTAGTAGATTAAGAAGGACAGTCTTGTTACTTGAATCCGAGATAGCCAGACATGCAAGAAAATGAACGATTATTAAATGAAAATACCACAATAAAGAGAAGCCTACAGGAAATTTTCACTCCCGGCCAAATCAAAAAGCTAACCAAACCGAGTATAAAGAAAATAAATTGGTCATCTGAAGATATTGCAGCTGCCATTTCATTAAGGAGTGTTAGCCCAAAAGCTTGCCGCTACTGACGATTAGTGCTGGGCGATGTTCATCGATGTTTTTTCAACATCGATGTTTGGCTTCGATGTTCGATGTTTTCAGCATCGATGGTAGCCTACATCAACATCGATATCAACATCGATGTTTTGCTAACATCGACTGGCAACATCGATAAAAACGGTACCGCGCTGCGCTGGCGGCGGTTTCGTTATCGCGTATGAGTCATTTGTCGCCGGTACTTTTTTCGTGTACCTACAACTTACAAGCTGTCGGCTCGACGTCGCCGGCTCCCTTTGAGGCTTGCAGGTGTTCTACTTTGTTTTGTCTAACTGATAATTTAAATTTACTTTTCTCTCTTGCTCCCGCATCTTTTTGCCTCTGCCTCTTTGATTTAAAAACACTTTTATTTTGACGGCGACAAAGCGATGTTGTTTCGTTTGGTTAACTCTCAACTTGTGACTTTTGAGTGAATAGCAGTAGCAGGGCAGGTAAGCTTTTAATTTGGTTATATATTCCAAATGAATATCCAAAGGTTTCTTTAAGAGATTAGCACATAAAAGATGCCTCCTAAAAGCAGCTTTTGGAAGTACTTTGAAAAACAACAGGGTGATTTCGCGCGTTGTAAAATTTGCAATAAACAAATTAAAACTTCTAAGAACACGTCAAACTTAAAATGCCATTTAAAATCAATGCACGGAGATATATGTCAGATGGATCAGCAGTTAGAAATTAGCGCTGCGCAGAAGTAGAAGAGTGTTCACACGAGCAGTTCTTCAGAAGTGGAAAATTTTGCTAGCGAATCTGCAGATGCAGATGCAGACACCAGCAGCATCTCAGTTATAAGCGAACGCGACGATGCATTTTCTGATTCCGATATTTCTCAACCGAGTACATCTGCATCACAAAGGCAAGCGGCGCCTACTGCACATTCAGGATTTGCCAATAGTTTCAAAAGACAAAAGACCATTGATGACACCTTTGCTGACCTCACCTCATACGTAAAAGGTGGCAAACAACACTCCAAAATCACTAACGGCATATTATATATGATATGCTGAGACTTCCAACCCGTATCGATAGTATAAAACGAGGGATTTCTGCATTTCATGAAATCAGTTGCACCCTAATACAAAGTTCCCTGTAGGAAGTCGATGAACAAGGTTTTAGACCAAAAATACGATGTAATTTCCAACGTAGTCCGCTCCAAAATTTCGAAGTCTCGTTTCTGTTGTATGACTACCGACATTTGGACGGATACTCTCCACAGCAAAAGCTTCTTGGGGGTCACTATTCATTTTGTGGAAAGAACTCAAATGTATTTTTTCACACTAGAAGTTCACGAACTGTCCAAACGCCATACTTCGGATTACATTGCTGAACAGCTGCTGATTGTTTGCCAGAAATGGGATGTGCCAAATGAAAAAATATCAGCTGTAGTAAGTGATGGTGCATCAAATATGACAAAGGCAATTACTACTGCCTTTGGAAGTGGACGCCACGTACACTGTTTTGCACATCAGCTTAACCTTGTGGCCACCCAATCCATCAAGAAAGTTCCATTACTTGTACAATTGATTGCAAAAGTGAAAAACATCGTGACCTGGTTTAAAAGAAGTGTCATTGCGTGCGATGAACGGCGTACAGCACAGAAAAATCAAGCAAATCAAAAACTACTGAAGCAAGAGGTGGAAACGCGATGGAATTCGACGTATGCAATGATCACCCGTTTTCTGGAATTGCGAGGATACATTGGCCCTATTCTGGATACGCACGTTAGTTCACCTGATGCGCTGTTAGGACGAGAAATACGAGAACTAGAGTGCGTTCAAAAAATGTTGCAGCCATTAGAAGCCGCCACAAAAGAATTATCTGGTCAAAAATATGTTACCTGCAGTATGGTTATACCTATACTGTATAACTTGGAGGAAAGCGTACACAAAATCCAAGTTAATGAACAAAACTTGCAAATCGCAAAAGATTTGAAACTGGCACTGCTAAAAGAAATGCATGAGCGATTTGGAGCAATCGAGGAACATGCCATTTTACCAGTAGCAACAGTACTCGACCCACGCTTCAAGAAAATATATTTTCGAAACCCTGTTGATTGCGCAAAGGCTGTGGCGAAAATAAACGATATGATGTCTCTGTGTACAGCAGATTCAGAGGATGATACATCAAAGACGGGAGCAGAGTCTGGAATTACTAGGGGTTAGTTTTTAGTAGGTACTTGTTATTTTTTCAAAAGGCTACACCTTATTTCTTTCAGAAGAAAGAAGGATTCAGTTTGTGGGCGGATCATTCAAGAATTATGGCAGAAACTACTCGATCCTCAGAAATGGACAGCTTATCCGAGACGTCTAGATACCTAAAGACTCCGGTTACACAATTACATAGTAATCCACTGGAGTGGTGGTCCATTCACCAGGAGACATATCCCAAGATGGCTGAACTTGCTAGAAAATATCTTGTGGTTGCGGCGACTTCTGTTCCGTCGGAAAGTCTGTTTTCGAAAGCTGGATAGATATTAACTCAACAAAGAAATTGTTTAGACGGGAAAAGGTTGTCCAAAACATCGATGTTACGCTGTCGATGTTTTTACACTATCGATGGTTACTGTCGATGTTAACATCGATGGCAAACATCGATGTTCCGCATCGATGTCCCAGCACTACTGACGATTCCAGAACTATCCACTGCCAGCACTATCCACATTGCGAAAATGGGCGTCCACATTTGATGTCAGTGAGGGAATTTTAAAGAACGTTATACAACTTATGAAGAAGAAAGCATCAAACTTTACCGAAGTAGAACGTCTCTGCATTCTCTCATTTGATGAAGTGTATTTTTCAATAATAATTAACATTGATAAGAAAAAAGAATAGAAAATTGGGCCACATAAATGCTCTCAGACAATAACGGCTCGGGGTTTAGTAGGACACTGGAAGCAGTTTTTTTTTAATTCGATCAATCTATGACCAAAGATATTTTGAATGATATTATTTCAGATATATGCTTCAGGTTTTATCGTTGTTGGTAGTGTAAGCGATATGGGAACGGGGAATGTGAAAGTATGGGCAGAATTAGATGTAGGTCATAATAAAAGTTGCTTCTTTCAACATCCAAATGACAACTCGTTAAAACAATTTGTGTTTGCTGATGTACCACCTTCTGAAGCTCGCACGTAACCATTTGCTTGATAACGGTTTTCATATGAATGATTGTGTGGTAAACAAAAGTACATTTTAAAATTTGCAGTATCTTTCCACAACGGAATTAACTTTAGCTCACAAACTTCCAAGATATCATGTAGATTTACGAGGTGCAGAAAGACAGATTGTTCGTCCTGCAGTGCAATTATTCTCAAATACAGTAGCAAGAGCTTTCAAATATGCTGGGGAACATGAACTAGTACCTGTTGACAGTTCATGGAAAGAAGCAGCTTTCATTACAAAACTCTTTAACGATCTTACCTGTAAACCAGTCCGGATTCAGAAAGTACCATAGCTGTGCAACGGCACTTTTGACGTTGACCGATGATATTTTGAAAGCTTCTGATTTGAATAAATTAACGCTCTTAGTATTGTTAGACTTCTCCAAGGCCTTTGACACAATCCAACACCCAGTTCTTCTTTCGATGCTTCACTTTATTGGAATGAATTTTAAATCAGTCAACTTAATTAAAAGTTATCTAAATGCAAGGTTTCAGGCAGTATGTTTTGATGACAAGGTATCGTCTTATAGTGGTCTGGTTTCTGGTGTGCCACAGGGATCAGTTTTGGGCCCACTGCTGTTTACAGTCTACACTTGTCGTCTTTATTGTCAACTCCAATATTGTTCTTCTCATATATATGCAGATGATACGCAAATTTATTTATCATTTAATAGTGTTGACTTAGATCAAAATGTCGAACATATGAACTCGGATCTATCGCTTATATACGATCTCAGTTATGAGCATGGTTTGTTTTTGAATCCAGCTAAGTGCAAGTGTTTAGTACTTGGCCGCACAAATTTAGTAAATAACATTGATATAAACCAGTTAGATTTGAAAATTAATAATACTAGTATTCCTGTGGCAGAAGTTGTAAAAAATTTGGGTTTGCAAATGGATAACACATTTCGTTATAGAGGACACATTTCAACGTCAATACAAAAAGCTGTTATGGGACTAAGAATTTTATATCCTCACAGAAGCTATTTGCCTCAGAATGTTAAAGCAATGTTGTGTGAATCTTTAGTTCTTTCTCACTTTATGTTTTGCTGTCCCGTAGTTGCTCCTTGTCTGGATGTCATCTCCATCAACCGTATTCAAAAAATACAGAATTCCTGCAGGAGATATATTTTTGGTAGTCGTAAATATGAGCACATTTCGCATAAGTTATTGGATTTGAATTGGTTGAAAATGGAAGATCGTTTCAAACTACAGTCCTTATGTCTATTTCATAACGTTATTTTAACAAAGTCTCCCTCATATCTTTATAATAAAATACAATTCAGGACTGATGTTCATCACATAAATGTGAGAAGTAGGGGGCTCATCACTCCGCCTTTTCATAGAACTGCATTGTACGAAAGATCTTTTTCTTACAACATTGCCAAACTTTATAATAGTATTCCGAACGAGTTTAAAAGTTTAACCAGTCCTCAGTTCCGGACAGCCATGTTTCGATTTTATTTCGATGGTCAGTCGAGTTCGGTGTAAATGTTGATGCACGGCGGAAGGCATAATGAAACTATATTATATATTTGTAGAGCCAGCGAGCAGAATTACCAAGATGTCCTTGAAAACTTTTTTGCGTATATCAGAGGGATGGGTGGTTTCAACGATCACCAGTCCCCTCTGGATTTTAAACACAGGTTACGATGGTACATCTTAGGCAAAAATACTGCCTCTGTTTTTACTGCAGAACACAATTCAAACGCAAGAAACCTGTATTCTGAAAACAAATGATTACGCTGATGATGGTAGTACTGAGGAAAGTGAAACATGTTTAACTCAAAATATGTTTTCAAATATCACGAACAACCTTGTTTTAACTACTGACGGACATGACAATTTGCCAGTTGATGAACTGAGTTATCCAGAGATAAATTTACTCGGGTACGAGAATCCCGATGCAGACTTGGGTCTATTACAAACTTTTACAACCAAAGAAATGGTAAACAACGAATCTTTGAAGTAAATAGCTGGTTTTGTAGCTCATAAATTTAAAGACAAATATAATTTGGGCACACCAACAATGCATTTAGAAATAAATAATGAAGCGCCGGAATGGATTCATTACATCTCAAATGGAAATCTTTTGTATCCAAGTGACGATCTTCTTGAAGCAGCTTGTGTTCTAGATTCCCAGTTACATGCGACGCATGGAAGTTCTCTTAATAACGAAACCCAAATTTTTACGAAGTTGGCTGAAAGAACTGCATCAAAAATACAAAAGAGTATTCCTTTTGAAGTTATTTTATGCTTAAGTAGGAGACGAACGTACAACAGACTGCGGGAAGTCAACCGTCAAATTCAATCTGAAGATTGCAAAAAAAGAATTGCCAAGAACATGTCAAAATTTACTGCATAGTTCCAAGTAAGGCTTGAGTCACACGAGCGTTTTAGAAACGTACGTTATAACGGACGTTGTTTTTAACGTGCGTTGATATCGTGATGGTCAGTGGTCAGGTGGTCACACAGAGCGTTAGTGTTGTGCGATCTGCGAAATGGATGGCGTGGAAACTGCTGTTGTTCTTTATTTATTTCTGCAAATATGAAAAAGAAGAACCAAACGGCGAAAATGGTGGGTGCATCCTATAAACAGCGAAAGACTATTGCGAGGAGCTTTTTATACATTATACGATCGCCTTCGTGCAGACAATGCAAATTTTTTTAATTATTTTCGTATGTCTCCACAATCCTTTGACGAATTGTTGTGTAAAATAAAAGAAAGAATTAACTCATCAAAATACAAATATGAGACTCGCCGTACCACCGCAGGAAATGCTAGCTGTTAGTTTGAGGTAAGTAGGTTTACCATTGTGGAAAATATCTGTCTGGCCATAGACATGAATTTCGTCAGTTGTATATTTTCCCCACCGGTATATATGTATATTTTTAACATTTTTCGTCTCGTATTTGGAAGAAATAAAATACAAATTCAAAAAGTTCTTTTATTATTTTTTTGGTATTTTCTTTTGGCTCGTATATTTACAAAAAATAAAATACATATTCAAAAACTTATTCAAAACATATTCAAAAACTTTTTTTTTTGTATTTACCTAAATGTACATTCTAGTAATGAAATGAGTCTTGAGAAACATCTGAAACCATTGTGGAGGCATTTGATGACTGATTATCCAAAGGAGAATACTGAGAAATATAAGATGCTAACGTTGATATCGGTTACACATTTCTAAATTGCATCTGTTGATTCTGCTGGGAATCATAAGAGTGCACATTTTGAGTATAAGGGTCACTTGGGGAAACTGAAGGAGAAACCGCTATTTGTCTGGATTTCTTAATATTTTGCATAAGTTGCATAAGTCGAATTCTAAAATGTACCTTTTCATCTTCAGTGAAAGTTTCTAGCATTGGCAGTGTAGATTTGTAAAATGCTAAGTTATCATTGTCGTCTTCAGCGTGAGATTGTCTGGAATCGATAAAGGAAGACAGTTTTTCTTCTAGATTACTTTTTTTTCATGATTTTTTTCTTTTTTGATTGAGGACCTACAAATTCTTCAGCTTTTTCTTTATCGCAAACTGTTTCCTCTTCATTAGTCTGTCCTATCAAAGTATGTTGGGTTTCAGGATTGTGTGTTTCTCTATTTTCCGCTGAAATGCTGCTGCAAGTAGGTCTTGGTTCCTGACATGTATTTAAGAATTGTAACTGGTCATCATAAATATATTTACATATTTTTTTTGCAGCAGATCCAGATTTCATGTTTTCCTTTTGTTTCTTCTTACTACGTACAAAGTTATCTCGAACAGCCCTCCATTTAGTAATTACTTCTTGCACCTAAAAACCGAACAGATTAATATTTAATAATAATGGTAATGGTAATATTGATTTTATTAATAAAATGTTTTTCTTTCTTTAGGTATTTAGGATCTACAAGCAGCTTACATGATTTACACTACCACTATCGAATAGGACGATCCACCCTGAGCAAAATTATAAGATTGGTTTGTAAAAGTATTTAGGAAGGCTTGCATGAGGAATGTACACCTGTGCCAGATGAAATAAAATGGATGGAAATAGCAAATGGTATGGAACGGCATGCGAATTTCCCACATTGCCTAGGAGCCATTGATGGCAAACACATAAGAATTGTAAAACCGGGACGAATTGCATCTTTATATTTCAATTATAAACAGTACTTCTCTGTAGTTTTACTGGCAGTATCGGACTCTAATTATAGTTTTACTTATGTAAATGTTGGGTCTTTTGGAAAAGATACGCCTTCGTAGGTGATGAGGCCTTTGGATTATCACGTAACTTACTCAGACCACATGCAGGGAAATATTTACAAAAAGAGAAAAGAATATTTAACTACAGATTGTCCCGTGCGAGAAGATATGTTGAATGTTCGTTTGGAATTCTTTCCAATAAATGGAGAATATTCCATCGACCCATTGATGTCAGTGTAGAATTCGCTGTTGACATTGTGAAATGCTGTTGCGTTTTGCATAATTTTGTCCGCAAAAGAGATGGATACAACTTTGATGATACTCTGGAAGTAATTGGTATGGAAGACATTGATGTTTTAGACGACAATGTTAATATCAATAGGTCTACTAATGTATTCAGAGATGCTCTTTCTAAATATTTTGTTAGTAATATTGGTCAAATACCGTGGCAAAATGACAAAATTTAGTTAATAAAACAATAAATTATCATCTTTTTAAAAAACAAAATCCATAATTAAGTAACACTGTTTTTATATCCCTACTTCTGTAATTATTTGTAGAACTCGGTACACCTAACATAAGTAATATAGTATATTTATTTATTATTTTACTTAACAATACTTTCCTTTCTGTTTCCGTTTTTGATTGAACGTCTCCTACTAATAAATTTGTGACTTCAAGCCATTCTTTGTTTTTTATATTTTTGTCTTTATAATCATTGAAAGATACGTTCCACAATAATGGCCGCTTTTCTATTTCTGTTATTTTTTATATTGCAAAAATAAACTTGGAATAGATGTGAATTGTCACGATATAGATGCTTGTCATCGGCTTCCGCATCGAGAGGGCGCAGTGAGGCCGATCATAGTGAAATTTTGTCGTCGCACCACGAAGCAAATTATATTCGATAACAAAAGTAAGCTTAGAGGATCGAGCGTTGTTATCCGTGAGGATCTCACTGCCAGAAGAATGGGAATCTTGGAGTCAGCTGTGAATAAATACGGCCTGAAGAATGTGTGGACTAGGGGTGGTAAGATATGCATAAAGATGAATAATGAAATAGTGCGCTTACAAACACCGAGTGACCTCAAAAATTTGACCATTGCAGGCGTCTAGTGTGTTGGAGCAATGAGCCTACCTCGCGGTGTTTACTTGGAACTCCTTTTTGTGAATTATTGTATTTTTACTATTTTCTCTTTTTGTACTTTCTTTGTATTGGTTTTCTTGTCATTTATATATATATATTTTTTTTTTATGTTGCCTGCCTGCGGCTGTTGAATTTTGATTGCCAGTATAATATTTAATGGGATATGAATAAAAGTTTGCTTGTTGGGCATTTGAATGTACGGTCCTTGCTGCCTAAGATTGGTAATTTGAGGGAAATTGTGAGTGCGAAGCGATTTGATATATTTGCAATCTCTGAAAGTTGGCTCAACTCTGACGTAGCAAATAATACTGTGGATATATTTGGTTATCGGCTTTTTCGTAAAGACAGAGTTGGAAGAGGTGGTGGTGTTGCCCTTTACGTATCCAACAAATTTTCTTGTAAAATTATTAACAGTAGTGGCGATATCGAGCAGTTGTGGGTGTCAGTTTTGATAGGTGGGAAGAGTGCCTTCGGTGTTGCATATAAACCACCTTCTTTAGATTACAAATTTTTTATAGACCATCTTGAAAATTCTGTATTATCTTGTGTGCCTGCCGTTACAGATATTTGTATAATGGGAGATTTCAAATCGATCTTTTAAAACATGAGAATCGTGAAACAGTTTATCTAAACTCCTTCATATCTTCCGTCGGATTAGATCAGTTGATTCAGGGTCCCACTCGAATTTGTAATACATCTTTCTCTTTGATTGACTTGCTTATTGTTTCTAATGTCGACAAAATTTTGAATGCTCGTAGTGAAAACGTTGATTTTTCTGATCATGATCTAATTTCTTGTGCTATTGGTGTTGGAGTTCAACAATTTAATAATTTCACTTACACCTTCCGCGATTATAAAAACTTTGACATGAATTCGTTTCAAAATGATTTGGTGAAACTTCCACTGAATGACATTTTTTTAATTGATGACCTTGACGAAAAGAACAGTTTCTTCAACGGTTGCCTTTTAAATTTGTTTAATGTACATGTGCCTCTAAGAACTTCTATGATTAAAAAGCCAAGGACTCCGTGGATTACAGACAACATTAGGTTGATGATTTCGCTGCGCGACAGGGCTAGGATCAGGTTCCGAAAGACTGGGCGGGATGAACACTGGGATTATTACAAACAATTGCGCAATTTTACAAAACAAGCAATCTGTAATGAAAAGAGGGCATATTTCCAATATAAATTGTCTGCCGCTTCTAACACCAAGGTATTGTGGAAAGAATTAAAATCTCTCCAGTGTCAAAACGACAATAAAAAACAACTTCCTCAAGAACTTTCAAACGTTAATGATTTTAATAATTATCTTCTGGGCACTGCACCTAATGTCCCTGTGTCTCCAAATTTAATACAATTCTATAGCTGTAGCATGCATGATTCTATTGATTCGAAATTTGATTTCAGGTTGGTTAGTGAGGAGGATGTTTATAAAACAATTAATCGGATCAAATCTGCTGCAGTTGGCATTGATAATATAAACATATCGATGATAAAATTATGTTGCCCTTACTTGTTGGAATTTATAAGACATATTATTAATTATTCTATTCTTAAAAATAAAGTGCCGTCTATATGGAAGTATGCCCTCGTCACTCCCATCCCTAAGGTTTCAACGCCACAGCACTAAAAGGATTTACGACCCATAAGCGTTCTTCCCGCCTTATCCAAAATCTTTGAAAAATTAATTTATACTCAGATTGAGGAACACTTAACTAAATATAAAATCATACCTGAATATCAATCTGGGTTTCGTCGAAATCATAGTAGTACAACTACCTTGTTGGATGTTACTGACGATATTATTCGGGCTACAGATCTAGGTAAATTAACGCTCTTGGTATTACTCGATTTCAGTAAAGCTTTCGATACCATCCAACATGATCTACTTTGTGCTGTTCTTCATTTTGTCGGTTTTGGTACTGATTCTGTAAGTCTTATAGATAATTACTTTCAAGGTCGAAAACAAAGTGTTAAATTGAACGATGAAGTATCTCAACTTTTAAGTGTTGATTCTGGAGTTCCCCAGGGTTCAATTCTTGGGCCACTCTTTTTTTCGATCTATACAAGTCAATTTCCCAAATGCATTAAGTTTTCTAAAGTTCATATGTATGCCGATGACACTCAGTTATATTGTTCATTTTTTAACATTGATTTTCTCACTGCCATCGATCGCATAAATGATGATTTATTATCTATTGCTCGAGTGTCATCTCAACATTCCTTGTTTCTTAATGCTGACAAATCTAAAGTCATTATGTTCGGACGTCAAAGTGATGTTAAAAAATATAAATGTGAGGAAATAGTTTTGAAAATTAATGATGCCAGGATTCCTGTCATTACTGAAGTTAGGAATCTGGGGTTGACTATGGACAATACTTTTAGATACTCTAAGCATGTTTCTGGTTGTATTTTGAGAGCAATCCTGAATTTGAAGCTTATTTATCCCCATAGAAATTATTTTAATTACAGAACTAAGTCCATGTTATGTGAGTCTTTGGTTTTGTCACACTTTCTGTATTGTGCGCCTGTATATGCCCCCTGTTTGGATGCCGCCACTAAGAATAGGATTCAACGAATCCAAAACTCCTGTCTGCGATATATATATGGAGTCCGAAAATATCAACATATATCCCATAAGTTAGTGGAAATTGGATGGTTAAATATGGCCAATAAATTCAAATTTCTATGTATATCATTGTATCATCATGTCATAATAACGAAGAAACCCCCTTATTTGTTAAGAAAAATTACATACCGCACTGACGTGCACAATATTAATATTAGGCATAAGGGGTTTATCACAATTCCACACCATAATTCCTCATTTTACAAGCGTTCATTCAGTTACAATGTTGCCTACCTCTACAACGGAATACCAAGTGCATTCAAGTGTCTAAATGAATCCCAATTTAAAACTGAATTGTCGAAGTACCTCCGGCAGTTGCAGGCATAGATAATGTGTGTCTCTCTCTGGCTGCTTACTGTATCGAGTATATATTTTTGTTGTTTTTTTTCGAATTTGCTCTCATTTAGGTTAAGTTGCAGTAGATTAAGTTTTGAAAAAATTATCTTGTTTATTTTTATCAAATTCAGGGTGTGTCGGAAGACTGAGAAGCGGAAGTGTTTCAACACTTCTGTCTTCTTGAGATATCACCCTGAGGTTTTCCTCAAGCTAATTGCTTTTCTTGTGTATGAATATTTATGTATTGGGGAAAATAAACCATTATTATTATTATTATTATATCCATCTTGAGGTGATATCACTAAACACATACCTATATTTTTACCGAATTTCAGTCTGTCGACCGTGTGTCTTGATAAATATGTTTGTATTGTACGCTACAACGTCCGTCACATTTCTTAACGTACGTTGTAGCATATCTCGTCCGTCGTCAGCGTTGAACGGACGCTAAATCCGACGTACGTTGTTAATGTGACTGGTAACATTTACGTTAGTATAATGCAGCAACGTACGTTGCAACGTCCGTTGTAACGTACGTTTCTAAAACGCTCGTGTGACTCAAGCCTAAGTAGTGTAGCGTAACCGGGGTTATCCGGCCACTATCTCTGCATGGAGGGTGCATTGCCTAATTTAAAACAAATTGATGCCAGGAAAATGTTTTTATTTTGGACTCGACAATAATATCAAAATCTCGTCATAAATCTGTAACGTAAAGGTGACATGTGGTGGACAAAATACACAGGTTACAGAGAGTTACTAAAAATGGCAAGATTATTACCTGCCACCAGGAAAAGGGGGTGTTTAATGTTCAAACCCCTACCTTGATCCAGAAGGATGACTTAGATTTAGCGAGAACTCCACCAAAACAAATCAACAAATTAAACTAACACCACCCAAAGGTTGGGTTGATTAATCTCCCTGCCATTCTCATGTTCCCTCCCAGCTCCCAAAAAAGAGGTTTTTTATAAAGGGTGTTCAAATAAATTCGACGTCGAAGTGTGCCATGGAATACACCGCGCATGTCGCAGTGCTTAAACTAGTAGATACTTTTTTGTCTATCTTTGCCATTAGTCTGAGAGGAGTGACGCGCGCAAACAATGAGAAGTCGCACTACGTTTCGGCGGCCAAGGCCTGCTACGCCGTCGTTTTTTATTGAACATCCACTAAGAGGAGGCAAAAAGGCCCGGTATGTTTTACAGGCAAGAATGCAAAAAGACAACAGATATGCAAACAGTGAGTAATAAATATAATCTCACAAATAAACGGATACTTAAATAAATTTGCTACATAAGTAAAATTTTAAAACAACATATCAGAAGACGTGATCAGTTGCTATTTCGAGACTCGAATTTACATAATGCTATGATACGGCACAAATTTTTAATAATTCTGCTCAATTTAAATATTCAAGTGTGTAAAAGAATCTTAAGGTGTCTGTACCTTAACTCATCTGCTATTTTCACTTATAATCTCCCTAGTGAGTGCATCAATTTTTTGAAAATTATCACGAGTCGCGAAGCGACGAGGGATAATAAACGTAGATTTAAGTTCTGTGTAAAGGTACGACACACGCGTTGTACATCTCCAATAGTATTTAAATAGAACTGCTTTCGTCTGTGCGTTTCATCGGCCGGCCGGTGCATTCACGTTCAAATGCGACGGTGTCCGTCGCGCGTGTCGGTCGCCGGTACACGCCGCGTCTACCGGCGCAAACGAAAGCGTACCTTAAAACCCGCGATTTTTAAGGGTGCGCGGTGAGTGGTAATATACCACCTCCACGTATATACATATAGAGGGAGAGTTTTAAAATACACCATAATATTGTACATGTTCATATATATTATGCGGGGTGGTGGAAATACCCCTATGCGAAAACAAACAGTTTTAAAAATTTCATTTTATGATGTACCAACGAGGAGTTCCAATTGCTGGACCGAGAAAGACCACCCGAATATATTCTGAAATCCTCAAATGCCGATTAAATGGTAGTGATGGAAATAACCAGTAACCAACCACGTTCTAGAAGGATATTAAAAAATAGCAGTTTATGGTGTACCAACGTAGAGTTTGCGTAGCTCGCCTGACAATGACCATTCGAAGACACCCTGCAACGTGCAATTCTCGATTAGTCTGTAACGTTGCAAAAGTAAACACATTGAATAATCAAAATTGATCAGTGTTTACTTTGGACGTTCTGATGCCACGCCGTGATCCAGAAGGAAAATGGATGGGAGAAGCAAGCGCGCGCCGTTGAGAAGAAAGACATGCGATAGCAAATGTTTGCACACGACCCGTGTATGACGCGATGGATCAACGTGACAATTGGTGCAGACAGACGGCACCAATGTCCCCGCTGGAAAATCTCGAAATCAACCGCCGCCGAAGTCCCCCGCACAGCTTATAAAAGTGGTTGCTCCAGAAGGCAAAAGGCAGTACTTGGTCGTCCGGCCATCAGCTGGGACCAGTGCTCCCAGCATCCGAGATGATGCTGGCCGCCGACATTCAATCCGACTTCGAATTAAGAATCCTTCAGATTCAGAATTCATTTACCGCCTCCGATTCTCAATACTTACTTTATTTAACCGCAACGCACTGAGTAGCGTTCTCGTTTCGCCGTTCGATCTGCAGATATATCCTCCGCTACCGTTTTCATGTAAGTGCTGATGGTTATTTATTGCTAGCTTGTCTAGCAATATATAAACATTATCCAACAAACGTGGTTGGAGCTGACTAGTTGTACGGCAACGGGTCTGCCGAAATCAGAGCTCTCTGGCAGGGGTAGGAACCACTTAATTACGTTTTCTCCGCTGGTTATTTATAGCCACCTGGGATTTCTTTGTGGTGACCGGTTTCCACCCAAACCTGGAGGCAACCGGTGTATGGTAGGACGTATCCAGTACATATTGGTTAGTGCCCCCCCCCCCCCCCCCAAATCGATTGCACTCTGGAGTGCGACACCGTGGATCCCGTACCTAAACACCAGACTGTAGGGCATTTCTGCTCCAGAAAACCAGACCTATATTGTACACATCGCACGCCGGACGTTCGACGTGTATCCGAACACCTGAATTCAATGAGAGGTGTTCGCCCAGCGAACAACTCATTTAATTATTAGTTTGTACCGTACAGACCGTTTTACAGACCGATTTGAAAATATAAATTACTGGGAAGTCCTGTATTGATTGTCCCTGTAAATATTTTGTATATATATTTGATTTTATCAACTGAAGTGTATATAGTTAGAGTAATAGAGTTGATTTTAAGTTATTCCTGTGTTCCGTTTATCATCGTTTAGCAATTGAGAACCTTTACAACCTTTACTTCAGTAAAACATGTCTCATCAACCGTGAATGATCCTTTGGCGCTTTCTAGTGCTTCAAAATATAGTGTAATTGTAAAATAAAGTAACCCATCTTAGAAATATCCACTTCTCCAATACATACTACCGTGGATGATCCTCTGGCTTTTTCCAGTGCTTCAGAAGATACTGTAACTGTAAAAGAAACTTCAGTTCCAATCTTAAAAATGTCCAATTCTCCAATACATACTACCGTGGATGATCCTCTGTTTTTTTCCAGTGTTTCAGAAGATAGTGTAAGTGTAAAAGAAACTTCATTGCCCATCTTAAAAATGTCCACTTCTCCATACATACTAAATGGAAACTTTTAAAAAATTCGGGGGGCCCGCATGGTGGACTATGGTATTTGCAAGCATGGAAAATGTAGGAAATTTCGCATTGACGTATATATGTTATTCGCAATCACCGAATTCGGGCAATGCCCGAAATATTTGGGCATTCCGCGTAGCGGGTACTCCATATTGGCCACTCCGCGAGCAGCGCATTTCATTTCGGACAATGCCCAAATCAACTTACGCATTCCGCGGAGCGGGCATATCGATGTGCTCAGTAGCCGAACTCAAGCTTCCGAGTGTAGCTTCTTCGGGTAGTGTGCATTCCATTTTGCACACTTCGTGAAGGGGGCAAATAACTACTCGGTAAGTGGAGTGGCCGAAATCGTCAGTTGATAGGTAATAAATGGGCACTGCTCGAACTCTTGTTTGAACTTGCTTATGAGGTTTCCGCTGCGAACAAATGTTGTGGAACTCTCAAAAGAAGTTTTCTCCCGCCGATATTTTGGAAAATGTTTTAGTCAACAT
Source organism: Xestobium rufovillosum (assembly GCA_963966045.1). NCBI lineage: Eukaryota > Metazoa > Arthropoda > Insecta > Coleoptera > Ptinidae > Xestobium > Xestobium rufovillosum. The sequence goes on along the minus strand of OZ014493.1, from coordinate 13,839,903 downwards.
ATCTGACGTTGACCGGAGGTGACTTTCACCACGTAATGTGCTAGCAATCGTACTGGAAAGAACTGATTCTGATTCTGATTGGGAACAAAATGTGGCAAACTGAGGAGATTGTTCTCCAGAAATGAGTTTCAGATTGCACCGACCAGATTTATCTTGAAAGATCAGGTTCCTGACAGAATAATTGATTTGCGCGAAGCTGCAATGCTCTCTAGCGGATCCAAGCAAGGATTTCTAAAGTGTGACTACTGCAAAGGCTGCCGAAATAAAGCTTGCTCTTGCATGAGAAAGGGTGTCAAGTGTAACTCTAAAGCCCGGTTTTTCAAAGAATCCAACACCGGGTTAAGTCTGACACCGACTTCGTTGCTATGATACAACCAATCAGAAAGCCGGTATCATAGCAACGAAACTGGTGTCAGACTTAATCCGATGTTGGAATCTTTGAAAAACCGGGACTAAATGTCATAAGAGCACTTTCTGCAAAAAAAGATAGGTAATTTGTTTAATACTGTGTTACGTTAAGTTTCAAAAATATGTACCTAAGAGCATTTTGCCGAAAACGAATTGTTTTTTATGTTAATGTATATGAGTACCTAAAACAATATAGCTAGTGTTTGTATAAGAATGTTGTTTTTTGTTTTGGAATAAAACTGGTTTTCTTTCCGCGATTGAGCATTTTATTACCTCTGTTCCTTTTCCCACTCCGCGGAGCGAGTAAAGTTATTTGCCCCCTTCGCGAAGTGTGCAAGATGGAATGCACACTACCCGAAGAAGCTACACTGGGAAGCTTGAGTTCGGCTACTGAGCACATCGAAATGCCTGTTCCGCGGAATGCGTAAGTTGATTTGGGCATTGTCCGAAATGAAATGCGCTGCTCGCGGAGTGGCCAATATGGAGTACCCGCTACGCGGAATGCCCAAATATTTCGGGCATTGCCCGAATTCGGTGATTGCGAATAACATATATAACAGAAGACGTGGTAACATTCAAAGTCAAATACGATTTAAAAAATGATAATCACCTCGGTGGCAAATTCGCATACCAACTTCGAGGGGAAGAAAGAAAATCAGTGAAACAAAGTCTTCTAAGTAGGATGCCAAACGCTGCCAGGAGTGAGGATATAAAAAGCGCCATTCCTGAGTACCTACGTTATAAATGGCGTTAATTGGCAAAACATTCGTTCTTTCTCAGTTTATCGGAAGGCGCGATCGGAAGCGAAAGCAAAAGATGACTTCCAGAAAACTACTTTTTAGATCTTATTCTCAGATCCCATTTCCAAAAAGAATCTTTCAAATATATTCATGTCCCGAATGGGGGAGTTTTAACTTATTTATATGAGAAAGGTCACATAAAGGTCTTGATTCCAAAAGGAAAACGTGTGGATGTATATTTTGATGCCACAGGCACAGTTGTGAGACCAACACAGTTTTAAATCGGGAAGAAGGTCCTTTATTACGCGGGTGTAGTTCATGTTAGCCATAAAATGTCCCTCTCATGCAACTAATAAGCTCGTCCCACGATGCAGCCACGATATCCAATTTCTTTATCCACTTCAAAAGATTTGTGACTATAAAGTGTAATAGAAGGTTGCCTATAATAAACACATTTGTGGTTCATTTGAGCCTTGCTCTAATGTATGTTGCATGTCTAGGCCTTAATGAGATTACTCTATTTTCTTACTTAAAAACTATTTACAAATTATTGAAATCAGAAAATGTTACTCGCCAATTGATAATAATTAGGTCGTGTTGCGCCCATTTTATAAAAATGGTTACAAATCAACTAATTAAACATAAGTTCACCAGAAGAAATGGAAAGGTAATTCGGGAAATATTTGTTTATTTAGTAATAACGTCAGATCTTGGCTTGCAGTATAACAAATTTGAAAATCTAATGGAAGTTATTTTAAAACCAATTTAATATGCACATTTATTAAGCGCACTGGCAGAAATAAGTGAAGCGCACGAGTGCGACGCAACAGACGATGACTAGTATGAAGACTACTGAGAAGACGTAGAATATGATGCCGTCAGAGGTGCTTACTATTTTGAGAAATATGTATTTCCATACGGGTGTAGTTATTTCCTCCCCAACATTTAATTGGGGTTTGACTGTTTCATCTTATGATGGTCATTCACAATCAAGCCATACAAGTTCTAGGTTGCCGTCTGGCATCAAAATTGAGTTTGCGAAACAGGAATTTATCCAAGTAAAATAAACAGTTCGAGTCAAATTCGGCTAGATAATTTAATGAATATGGGAACACGCATATGGGAGACTCGATTTCTAAACATTTTGCAATCAAAAATACGAATTTTGGAACGTCGGCGTCGTAATGGTGGCAAAAGGTAAATAAAAAATATTTTCTTCTTTTACTTTTTGGTAGAAGTTCATGATGAAACAAATTATCAACAGTAATTTGACGAGTACTTTTTATTTTGATAGATAAATTTTTGTTTTGAACGAAATTTTGTTGCCAGGCAATTTGACGAATAAAACTGACAGCCAGTAAGTCAGTTTTATGAGTCGAATTGCCGTCTGGCAACAAAATTGAGTTTGCAAAACAGGAATTTATCCAGGCAAAGTAAAAAAAAATCGAGTCAAATTCGGCTAGATAATTTAATGAATATGAGAATACGCATATGGGAGACTCGATTTTTAAATATTTTACAATCAAAAATACGAAATTTGGATCGTCGTCATGGTAGCAAAAGGTAAATAAAAAATATCGCTGCAATAGTTGGGGCTAACTTTTCTCGCTCTCATTCTGACATATAAATTAAATTATCGCTGTAATAGTTAGGGCGAATAGTACAAGATTCCGACTAAGATCGACCTTCACCCATCTGTTTTCCTAATGAAAGGTATTTTTATCAAACATAATATGTAAACAAACAAATCGGGGATGGGTTGTCTAATTATATCAGGTCAAGGCTACCCTTAATTAAAAATAATGTAATTAACTTTTTTTAATTTCTATGCTTATTTATTTTCTCAAAGAATTCAGTACCAATCGAGAGTACAAAGCATAAGGAACAAGGAAAAGTTAGGTTGTCTATCTTTTACTGCTCCCTATTACCGGGTTGCCAGGTATAAACAGGCGAGTGGGTATTATAAAACTACGCTCATCTGTTTTCTCATTGAACTTTGCATTAAAATAAAGATAATTTTATTGCGAACACGGCGGTATTAGGTTGCATAAGCAAAATCGGTCAAGACTCACTGTTGCCGCACTTTAAAATTCGAATATTTGAAATTTGAGTAAGCGAGCGGTGCGCAACAGAAAAGCGTTGAGCGTACTATTCTGTGCGATAGAGGAGGACGCAGCATAACAGCTGCACGTGCGGCAGCTGCCGAGTGAAAGAGAATGCGCATGCTTTTTTCCGTGCGATAAATAATATAAAAAAATGAATATAAGAATATGTAACAAAATAATATATAAGTAATATATACTTATCTTCCAAAATTTAACTATTTCATAAAGACAACGGAGTAAATAAATAAAATAAATAAATACATATTTTAGAAAACGATAAAAAATTAATAACACATTATTGTAGTAAAAAGAAATATTTTACTAAACTCTGATGTTATTGTAAAAACACAAAAAGTTGTTCAACATCAGAAGTTGCAAGATGATACTCAACTTCTGAGGGATTTCATCGTTATCACTGTTTGTCAAGTGCAATATTATGTCATTGTTCATTGTTCATTGTTTTTCTTGGCCGAATATTTTTTTTCAAAAATGCGATATCTCGCGTCATTTACACTAGTCCAAATGGTTGAGTCAACACAAATCGACGTTTGAAATAATACCTAGATGGTTTTTATTACTTATACATTATCGAGTCCTCCATGCCACAAACCTTTGAAAAAATAGCTGAATCTATACTTATGAAACTTTGTTCAACTAATGCTGCAGAGATACATCTTATATTTGACCGCTATTTAACGCCCTCAATCAAAGATTCCGAACAATTCAGTCGATAAGACCCATAAGAGTTCGATATTCCGTATAAAATTTCAGGCCCTTTACAAACTAAACCTACAGATTTTTTGGGAAATCTTAAAAATTATCGTTTTAAGGAGGCCTTGGTACAGTTCTTAGCTAGTTACTGGGATAAAGACCATTTGGTACCAATAATCCAAACGAAATTTTTTATAACAGTTGGAGATCAGTACTATTCTTATCAAACACAGGAAAATCTTGTGATAAAAACTGAAGTAGTTGATTATATATGTCAGCATGAAGAAGCGGATACAGGAATTATGTTTCATGCTCACAAAATTCAAGAATTTTAGTAAAAGCCTTTGATACTGTTGTTTTAATAATTTTGCTGGCCATGCATAAAGTTTCTCAATCAGAAATTTGGTTAGCAGGTTCAACTATCAAGGAAGGAAATTACAAAGACCTAAATTATTGTATTAATTGTAAAGAATTAGCATTGAAGTTGGGATCCACACTGTGCCTAAGACTACTCGCTTTCCATGCGTTTACAGGTTTCGATTACACGGCAGCATTTTACAACAAAAGCAGTCAGACCTTTCAAAAATTTTCCAAAAAACGAGACGTACCAAAAAATTTTTACTTCATTAACAGATGAAGCCGACATTTTCATGAACAAAAAAATTGGGCGTTGCTCAGGAGTTTACTGGTCTGATGTATGGAAACAAGCACTTCAGTACCGTAAATGACGCGAGATATCGCATTTTTCAAAAAAAATATTCGGCTAAGAAAGACAATGAATAATTTATGAAAAAGATTAAGAGCAATGACTCAAATATGATCCCAATAAGCTGCGAATCGCTATAACAAAAAGAAATTACGTACAATATACGTCAATTCTATGTGGCTTAATGCAACTTAAAACCAACAGGGTTCGTCGGGGACCCAGCGCCCTTACGAGATGACGATATAGTGCACTTGACAAACAGTGACAACGATGAAATAACTCAGAAGTTGAGTAGGTATTGTTCATAATTTAAATGTATTATGTAGTTGTTAGAATTTTATAAGCGTGTTCCGCCGCGCATATGTGGTGTTAAGTTGCGCCATTGCGCAATTGCGCTTGTCCGTGGAGATGTCGCCGAAAGCAGCTTTCCCCAGTTTTCCGAGTAGTGATGGGCAAAACGGTATTTATTTGTACCGCGATAAACGCTTCGCTCCAGAAGCATACCGTTCCAAAATACCGTCTCAAAATCACTTCAGCGTTCTCTTGCGATACCTACGATTGAGGATAGCGCTGTTCTTCGCGGCGATTCCTAGTCATAGATAGTTGACTGTAACGGACGCTCGATTCACACAACGCTATACAGGTTACAACGTAACGTAGTCAAGTATGTATGTACGTTCCGTTCCGTGTCTGCCATCGTTCTCGTTCGTTAAGGGCGGTATTCAGGAACCCGTTGTTACCCAAGTTCCCGAGTCCCGATGCCGAACGCGAGAAATGATCGTTACAAAGTACCGGGTATTTTCAAACTCAGGAACGGTATCGGAAGCTATAAGAAAATACCGCGACAAAATACCGGTACTCAAATACCGACCCATCACCATTTCCGAGATCCAGTCAGTCGAGCAACGAGCAACATACTTCAGTGGAGGTGCACGCGCTATATCAAAATTTCTCTCGCTGTGCCCGCTGCTAACTATTCTTGTATCGTTATACTCTAAGTGGCATTTATGTGTTCCCTCCCCGCCCGTAATTTGTAAACGCATGAGTTTTGTATTAGGTACTTAATAAAGCCACTAGAAATCAGCGCATTGGTTTTATTCTGTAAAGCGAAAGAAAAGTTGAAACCAGTCATTTTACAGTCCGCTTAAATTTTAAGATCTTAACGTAGGTTGGTCCTACGACCGAAATACTGTTTTCTGTTTGGAAGTAACACGTCGAGTTTTAGTGCACCAAGTTACAAGTTGCAGTAAATGACGCAGCGTAATTTGGTTCTTCAAGTTTCAAGTTGAACTTTTTCATCTGTGCGCAACGCATCAAGCCTTTTCGCCGCTCGCCGATACACCTGCATTCTCCGCCATCGCCTAGTTGACGTCATCGTCGAAATTCAGCGTTTCTTTGTACATCTGCTGTTGGTGTTCAAGAAAGGAGTGGACACATAAAAGCGACTGTAAGTCCATTCTATTATATTTCTTTAACTTCCCTTTTCCCGCAAGTAACATTATTCGATTTGCTTTGCTTATTCCAATATATTTTTGTTTAGGTTTTAATCTGTTTTAAAAAAATGTCAGAACTGGATAAACTTGTTAGACGCCGTAGTGCGATCAAGTTAAGCTTACAACCTTTAATAAATTCATTGATAATTTGCAAACTTTGTATCCGAGTAAGGTGATTACTGACCAAAACGCCTTTTTGCAATTAGAGTCGCGTTTAGAGCGTATTCGTAATTTAATTTAAATAGACGAAATTACTGACGATCTTTATAAAGAATTGCATTGCTAATGCCTGAGCATTTATATTAGCAAATATATTAGGCTCCGGGCTCTATCGAGGGTGTGAACAATGGGTTCCTTCATTCTGTCCATAGCAACCACTCTAATATGTCGGGTAATAACCATGGAAGCGTCACAAACGTAAAATTACGGACAATTCAATTGCCAAAATACTATGGGGATTTCGAGAAGTGGCTTGAATTCAGGGATACGTTTAGCTCACATATCCATGAAAATACTTCGATCAGGGACGTGTAGAAATTCCATTATCTTCGAGCCTCACTGGGAGGCAACGCAATGCTAGTCATTGGAAATTTGGAATTCTCAGCTGCTAACTACCACGCGGCCTGGGAACTAATGTGCAAAAGGTACGAAAATTCAAGAATGCTAATTCAGAATCACGTCAAGGCCCTTTTTTCGCTAAACAAGATTAACGAAGAATCTTCTCAGCATTTGAGGCAAATAGTTGAAGACGTTGCTAAACATTTGAGGGCGTTGCATATCCTGATGGAACCTACGGAGAAGTGGGATACCCTATACTTGTGCCGCCCAACAGACGGAGTGATCACCCTGCAAAAATGTGCTCTAGCGGGGCCAATAGTAATTTATGAGGACCGAATTGGAGTGATGCGACTTCGTTGGGTCTAAAGAAAGCGCATCACTGCGGTTCAGTTGTCCTAAATTGATAGTGCGCCTAGAGCACGTTCTTGCAGGGTGATCACTCGGTCTGTTCGGCGGCACAAGTATAATCATCTACCTCATAACTTCAAAAATAGATAGCATCACATTTCGCAATTGGGAAGAAGAGAAATCGAAGCACGACAGCGTCTCTTTGGATACCATAGACGAGTTTTTGAAAAATTGTGCTAATTTCGAATCACTAAAACAAGGCAAAACTAGCAAGAAGTCCTCGAAGCCCAAGCGAAGACTTGTAACGAAAAACCGGGCTAAGTACCAAAAAATACGATTTTGATTTTATACGTGAAATGTGTGCTATATGCTATGCCTAACAACCTATAAAGAGAGCTATGTGCCAAGATTGTAAGAAGTGGTTAAAAAAGTAATAATAGATAGCGCAAGTGTTATGTTGGGAGATTGGAATTTTGAAATCCGTGCTAAGTGGCAATAGTCATAACCTCACTATCTAGCTCAATTCTCTACATTTACACGTGTGCTGGCGTCTAAAAGGTTCTGCTTGTTGTTCTGTTGTTTTGTTTCTTTATAATGGACAACACTAATCAGCCAAATAATTCTTCAAAACGGAAAAGAAAATCTGGAGAAGGAAGCATGAAATCTTTAAATAAGTTAAGAAGAAGCCAAGGCAATCAATATGTGGGTAACAAAGACAGAGATGTTAAAGCAAATGAAAAACCGACAGCAATGGTAACTGAACAACTTGCTCTTAGGGCTGCATTTTAACTAATTATGTTTCCTTTCATGTTTAGGTAGTTTGAAATTGTAAATATCAATGCAAAAATATTACACATCGCCAAAAACTGAAGCTCTTCGACGACTTCTATGCCTTGCAGGACAGCGTGAATCAAAATTCGTATATAATGGAACTTTTGAATGTATGTCCGATAAGAAGAAGACGTCACGGTGATTACGAGACGCCAGATGAAAGCAGGAGGCAAGCAACTGTTTATTTCTCCATACCGGATGGGACAGAGAATGTCGTGCAGGTCTGTAAGCAAACTTTTTTTCATGTTTTTGCCATCAGCAGAAGGCGCATTGAAACTCTTGTGAAAGTAAAAAAGGAGGGAAAAGTTACTTACATTGAACGTAGGGGCAACAAAACCAAACACAGAAAATACTCTATCGAAGATGAGAATCTGGTGGTAGAGCATATTCCTTCTTTTCCCAGAGAAGAAAGTCATTACGGAAGGGCAAAGAGTGACAGACAGTATTTGACCCAAGATTTAAATATTAACAGATTGTATCTCGCTTTCAAAGCAGCTCATCCCAACTCTGACATAACCTATCGTTTCTACTATACCACTTTTAATAAAAAAAATGCGCGTGTAGCGCCGTATACGTGATAGAAATGAAACTTCTGAGAGATTTACGGTGAGAGATAGAAAGAGAGCATTTCACGGGAACGTTCGGTCGTTTTCTTGACGCAATATAAGCATACAAACGTCTTTATCATTAAAATTTTACTATTTTAAATATACTTACATAATAACTACTTGAAATTTATCAGCGGAAAGCAGAGAAGGCAATGAAAGTTACGAAAGAGGATCACACTAAATCCCAACTCCATTTAAGTGAAATGTGTACCTTTTCTATGGACCTTCAACAAGTGATTTCCCTCCCAGCACTAACCCACAGCCAGATGTATTATTTGCGGCAGCTGTTATGCTACAACTTTGGCATCCCCGTTGGTGACACCAATAAGGGGCACATGTATTTATGGCATGAGGGAATTTCTGGGCGAGGTGGGAATGAAATTGCTTCATGTATTTGGAATGCTGTTACAAGTGGAATAACAATAAAACCGAAACTAACCATATGGAGTGATAATTGCGCCGGACAGAACAAAAATAAAATGATGTTGCTCATGGCGATATTTTTGGTAGCAAGAGGATACGTTCAAGAAGTAAATCGGAAGTATTTAGTGTCCGGTCATTCATTCTTGAGCTGTGACTGGGATTTTGCGCATATAGAAAAAAGGAAGCGGTTGGAAAAATGCGAAGTGCCTTTTGATTTAGTCCGTCTAATTACATCTGCAACCCCAAACAATCCATTTATCGTCACCACGATGCAACCTGAGGATTTTATCGATTCTAAAACTGCTGCTGATGGGACACTGAACACTACTAAGCTCCAGATTTTATGAGCCGCATGGATCCAGATCTCGGCTGAGAATCCTGGATCGGTCAAGTTCAGAGAAACTTTCAATGAAATGGAGGCTTGGAAAATAGTGAATGTTTTCAAGAAAAGCATTAATTCCACTGGAAATAAAAACATGAATTTACCACCATTACATTGTGTAAATAAGATAAAAGCAGAAAAGGAGAAGGACATTCAAGCAATTATTCCATTTTTGAAGCCACACAATAAAAAATTTTATCAAAACTTATTGCACACAAAAACAGTGAAAGGGCTAGTAGTGAATCTGCTGATTGTATTATCGTAATATTCAACAAACGTCACTGGAAGTGCAGCATGATGAAGACGACGAATTAATATACCAAGTTATTGAAAATGAAATTGAAGAGGACGATAGTTGTAAAGATGAAGCTGAAGAATCAGAAGATAATATTTCTGATTCTGAAGATGATTAAGACAGTTTTAAGTTCAAATTAAGTTGTAAGCTAAGTTTTTTGAAGTTAATAGTTAGTTTTCATAAATATTGTTAATTTTTGTTTTTGCCTTGTTATTAACCAGAATTTCTCGCTTTGTTTATCTTGTTTTCTTTTGTTTTCATAAATATGCATTTTGTCTTTTTTTAATTTTCCAGAATATAATTTTATTGATTCCTTGATTTGTTTTCCTTTAATTTACTTAAACCTATGTAAAACAATCAATTTTTCTGAAGAAGCCATAAAAACACTTTAACCAATTTTTCCACATCTTGGTTTTTTCCATGCCTCTGGGAAAAAGGCGAAAAAAACCGATGGTTTTTTGAAAAAAAAACTGTTTTTTTCATGACCGTTAAAACACTAGTCAACTAGGATGGGTCAACACGTCACCCAATTTGTTCCAAACCTTTGTCGCCAATAGGGTAGCGGCAATACAAGGGCCCTCAGACCCACAAAAATGACGGTATGTCCCAACAGCTGACAATCCAGCCTATCATGTGTCTCGTGGTGTGAAACCAGGTTTCCTAAAAGAATTAGTCGCCTATTGGAACGCTCCCAAATGGCTAGTAAACGATGAATCTTCATGGCCCGTCCTCCAGTTTCAAAAGAAAGAGCTACCAGGAGTCAAGAAAACTCTTCAAGTTCACGTGTCAGGGACAGAAACTCCGTTGATTATCATTGCCAACTATTCACATTTCAATAGACTGACAAAGTAGGTACCGGGAGCCCTTGATGGGAAGTAGAACGAGCACTGCTCGACAGTGCAAAAATGTCTCGAGCAGAATCATTCATGTTCGAAATTAACAATCTTAGAAACAACAGGTCAGTTGATTCTAAGGGCAAACTCCTTAAATTGAACCCATTCCTTGACAAGGAAGGGATTCTTCGTGCCGGTGGAAGACACTCAAGTTCAAACTTTTATTATAACAAGAAACACCCGATAGTTCTGTCATCGAAGCATCATCTTACGAAGTTATTGTTTGAAAGGGAGCACCTTAATCTATTACACGCAGGACCCCAACTACTGTTGTCAGCAATACGTGATAAGTACTGTTCATCCTGTTCCTGCCCCTCTTTCTACAATACTTCCTATTAGAGGCCGAAGACCTGCTAGAAGTGTTGTCTATCGTTGTATACGATGCTTCAGAATGAAGCCCACTACAATAAGTCTAATTATTAGGGTAATCTTCCACCCAAGCGAGTTCAGCCGGCTCCTCCATTTTATACTTCGTGAGTCGACATTGTTGATCCCTTCTACACCAAAGATAGAAAGGGCCGAGGATGGAAGATAACGATGTGCTATATTAGTTTGTTCATATGTTTCTGCACCCGAGCCGTGCACTTAGAGTTGGTCTCTAACCTTACGAAAGAATCTTTCATGCTAGCATTGAAAAGATTCATAGCTAGACGAGGAAAGCCTTGCCAAATTTACTCGGATAACGGTAGAAATTTTATCTCTGTCAGCAAAAATCTTAAAGACCTTGGCCATTTCTTAAAAACTAATGCAGATGACTTAACAGAATCCGTAAACAACGAAGGCGTCTCGTGGTCATTTATTCTTACTCGCCCCATTTCAGAAGTCTTTGGGAGTCGGGTATCAAATCGTGCAATCACTTACGCCGTGCGGTAGGTGAAACTCTTCTGACATTTGAGTCATTTTATACTGTGCTGACGCAAATCAAGGCGGTCTTCAACTCCCGTCCTATCTCCCCTCTCTCTTCTGATCCATCAGACTTAAGTCCATTAACACCTTCACACTTCATAATCCATAGCTTCAACGTCAGACTCGGACGAGATGAACGTTCCTCAAAATAGATTATCCCACTTCGAGCACATACAGCAGCTCCAACAGCATTTCTGGGCCAGATGGTCAAGAGAGTACATTTCAGAGATGCAAAAGAACCCTGTAAATGGCCCCAGGAACGAGGGTCGTTACACGTAAATGATACGGTCGTCATAAAGGAGGATCACTCGTCTCCTTTGAAATGGTCTCTTGGCCGCGTAGTTATCTTGCATCTTGGCAAGGACGGAGTAGCTGGAGTCGCCACTGTACGGACTTCATCAGGGGTAGTGAAACGCTCCTTTGCAAAGATCTGCCCTTTGCCGGTGTTGTAAAAGCAGAGTAATGTGTTGTGTTTGTGTTTTAAGTTTAGCTGTTGTTTGTATTTAATATTTTTGTTTTCTCTGGCTATGGGTAGTTATGTTTACCTATGACTTGTTTCTTTTTTGTGTTTATTTTGTTAGTGTTAAGTATCACTTGTAACGAAAACACATTTGTACATTTTTTGAAAGTGTATACTTTCAAGGGCGGGAGGATGTTCATAATTTAAATGTATTATGTAGTTGTTGGAATTTTATATGCGTGTTCCGCCGCGCATATGTGGTGTTAAGTTGCGCCATAATTAGAGACCATACCACATTCCCTGTTTTGTGTTTATAGAGTCACTAAAGTACTGCTTATGCATAATTTGCCAAGGTGTTTCATCAGAAACTGTCCAAAAAATAACACAACGAGGTATTCCTGCAATTTTAACTGCAGCTTCTGAAAAAATGGATGCAAAATCCATGCAAAATGTAGACTGAACTACACCCGATTTGATCAATACGAAACTGAAATCTAGATGGGCTACAAGAACTACACGAGAGAAACCAGCTGAAAATGTAAAAACTACCAAAAATTCTTGTTTTATTTGTGACAAAGTTCGGGATACCAAAGGTAACCGAAAAATTAAACGACAGCAAAATGCAGGGTTGGCAAATATCATGATATTTATATAAATATCAAAATATCATAATATCCGATATTTATTGATATATATCCGATATATATCCGAAATTTCAATCTTTTTCTGTCGAGTTAAAATGATTAATAAAAAAAAATTAAACAAAAATCATGAAACAAAAAATATATTTCTGAAAAACAAAAATAAGAAAATTCAGTCTGTCAGCAACAAAAAATGAAAACATATCACAAGAAGCAAGAACACAAAAGTGGGTAAATAAAATATATAAGGTAACAAAAATAAAAATGAACATAAAAGTAAACTAAATATTCGAAAATTGAAACTTCCAAGTGTCAAAACATAAATTAATAAATTCCTTGAAAAAGTTATCTTAAATACTTAATTTAACTTTATTGTTAGAAATAAAAAGTAACTTTAATTGCTAAAAATTATGGAAGAGGACGATACGTCGTCTTCGCTATCTGATTCTGGTTCTCTAGCTGCACTTGAAGTACCTAATTTCAGGATCAGGATCATGGATCATTAATTTGACATTGATGACCAGATCCAGTTCAAGTTTACTTTTTTTGTTGTGAAGTTTGCCGCATAGTACTTACCAAGGCATCTATACTCTAGTATAGTATAATATGGTAGAGTATAGATGGCTTGGTACTTACAATGCGCTATCACATCACATAGTACATATGCGCTACCCACTGCTGCTTGCTGCATCTAAAGGAATCACGTTGTTGTCACGTTTAAGTTATTTGCTCATAATTATTTTTCGTGATACATATATATCATGATATATATCAATCAATAAATCGCATTATATATATATCGCGATATATATCATGATATATATCGCTTGATATATATCTGCCAACCCTGGCAAAATGTTAACTAAAATAGAAGGTTTCGGAAACTCTTGTGTCGATATGATTGCCAATGATTTTAGATATCATTATTTATGCACGACAACTTACTTAAATAAAAAAATTAAACCCAGGAAAACTTATACGGCTAGGAGTGTCGACTTTTATCCGATGGATGCACTGCAAAAACTTTTGTTTGAGGAAAAGAAAGTTGTATATATATTAGTTGGATAAGAAAGAAAATTCAGCACCAAGCTGGGGAAGTCAACATTACATATTCCCGATCTTATCCAACTTCAACAGCCATTTAATCTGTTTTAAAATAAAAATTTACACAAAAAAATTCTAATCATTGAGAATAAGGAAGGTTTATCATCAGTTGTATTTTCTGCAAATACAGTTATAGAGCAAATGAAGCTGTTCATTATAGATGACAGTGATGAAAACGACTCGACATCTACCATTGAAAATACAGACTCTGATAGCCCGCAAATCAGTGCATTTCCAAAATCTCCGCATAAAACAAAATCCAACATTTATCATATTGCAACTGGTATCCGTAGACATAATAAATCAAAAACAAAGCCTATTTTCAGCAACAGACCCGTTACTAAATATTACTAAACAGGATGCAACACAAATGACACCTGCAAATCTTTTTAATTTTGGACACTTTTTACTGCATAGTTAGATGTGGAATTTGATGCGAAGCAGAAAGTGATAACAAATAATCCTACTCATGAAAAAATGTTAAAGTTTATGCCAAGACATTTTACTTATGAACGGAATAAAAACACCAAGAAGTATTGAATTAGCTCTAGGCCGCTTAGAAACACAGGCCGGCATATAGGGTAGATGCGCCTAGTGTCGTCTCCTATCCAATAATCGGTCATATATTCATTTAGCAACCAAAAATTTAAAGATTGATGTGTATCCGAACCCATATTACGATAAGAGGAGAAAATTAATAACTCCTCATATTGAATTTGATGGATTTATAATTAGCTAAAGGAGAATGAAAATTGTTGCTGACAGCAGAATAATAACAGCGGAGAGAATTTATTGCCACAAAGATATCCTGTATGTTCAAGCATTCGTGTACTCTGATTTGTCTATTCTCTTTCATTCACCATGCAAATCTTCCATTGTTGGTGTCTGAAGAAGAAAAATCAAAAGTACAATTCCAGCAACTGTGATTTCTAAAAAATGTTTAAAATTTGTATTAGAAGAAAATTCAAAATTTCTTGTTGTTTCAATGCTCCACGGTTAATTTTTTTTGTGCAACTAATATTTAAATTGTAATACCCACAATATAACTGTGAGGCATGATGATCTAATGGTTAGAGCACTTGGACTACAACTGCAGCAGGTGCTGGTTCAATTCCCAGAGTACGCAGTCATTATATCTGATGATTTTTCCATTTTCGGATCGACTCAGCCCAACGAAATGTATCCGAAATGCCCAGTTCGAATCCGGGTTGGACCTAGTTTGAAATTTTTGGTCCTGTTGTGGATGTTCTGTAAGTGTATGCTGGTCGCAATCCAGGGTAAACTAAAGCGGTCCCTTTACGTACATACATTTGGACAAACTTGGGTTGTGCAACCCTCAAAACGCGCCAAGAATGCACGTGAAGGGATCAAAAATACCAAGTTTTTCTCTCACCCGGTGTGGCGCGTTGTGTTTCGTCGGCGCTAAATTCTTTGTGCGGTGCGTAGTGCGGGGTGTACGTGAAGTTTGACTTTGCACTTCGACAAAGAGAGAAATACAAATCACGAGTGAGAATCATCAAACGAATTCATCACACATGTTATCTAGTTGGATTACACGGAAAACCGAGAGCTTGACAAGTCAACGGACGAAGAACTTGATCATCAGCATTTTTTATTAGATTATTCATTATCTTTGCATGTTGCAGTTTTAATCATTGTATTACATTCATATTAAATTCTCAGACAAGAAAACATGTAATTTTGTTAATAAATTAAATTCAAACTTTTTGCTTTTTTAAAAATCGATCCTTCGGAGCCGTACAGATAATTGGCGCAGTCGGTAGGATTGCCAAAGAAATCAATATTTCTTTCGTATTAACGATTTATTGGCAATTCCGTATTTTCGGTAACGAACTCGTGCGGCGAAGTTGGATCAACGACGAAGACACTGTGCAGATCAATATCGGCAGATTCGTCAGGGGACGTAGTTCGATAGCTACATCTCGCGGACAGGGAAGGACTCAATAATCCGGACCACCAAGGGCACCCATATGATAAGTTGCAACATTGTTTTAGGGTTAATGTAAGTACGTTTTAATTTTTTTTATCCATATTTTATTTTTGAAATCATTATTTTAATAATTATATGTCCACTTCGCTAGACGAAGACTTGGAAAATCTAAGTTTGAAATTGGGAAAATTGTCTGTAGATTCTTTAACTAATAGATCACTAACAATCAATACCAATACTTCAGACATGGCTTTGCCGAATAATACGATTCCTTTCAATATACAGTATATTAAATGTGTACCGGAATTAGATGGGAACCCCACCGAATTGCATAGATTTCTTAGCACAAGCGAAAGTATAATTAATAATTTCTATGATGTAACAAATGTGAATAATTTTATGAATACATTTATCTTAAATTCACTAGTAAATAAGTTAACAGGTCGTGGCAGGAACTAAAAAATGTTTTGGTTTCTCACTTTGCTGATCAGCGAGATGAACCCTGCCTCAATAGAGATTTAATTCTATTAAAGCAGAACGGAAATGAAACTCCTAATCAGTTTTATGACAAAATGTTTAGGCTTATTAAATACTATTTGTTGCTATATAGATTCACACGAGGCTACGAATCATGCGAGAATGCTAAAACGAAAATTTTATCAAACATTAACTTTACGCACATTCCTGGCTGGTTTACGTGATCCGTTAGGTACTGTTATTAGGGGCATGAGACCTCAAGATTTAAATGAGGCTCTGCAACTACTAAATCAAGAAGAAAATTTACATCATTTGAAAACATACAATATTCCCCAAATTCACCAAAAGCTAAAACCTATTGCACAAAGGCCAATGCCTTCTTTTCCAAATTTCAGACAAAATTATCCTGTTCATAATTTTGCACAAAATTCTCCTTTTAACAATCCCCAAGGTTTTAAACCACAAAATTCTAATTCTTACGGTTTTACACAAAATTAATCTTTTAATAATCCACAAAATTTTAGGCAATTTCCACAGAAGTTCCCGTCTCAACCCGTGAACTTACAATTTAGGGCAAACGTTCCGCCTCAAAAGACTTTCACCAATCAACAAGTCTTTAAAACACAACCTGGCCCATCAACGAACGTTTTCAAATCAAATAAAAATTATGTACCCCAGTACAAACCAACCCCTATGTCTATCTCCACTAGACAATCATCCAAATTTAAAAATTTCAACCAGCCTCAACAACAGAGACCAAACTATGTAGTAGAGGAACTTTTTAATGCCGAAAACGAGGAACCAGACTCCTCCGAATTTTTACAAACTGACGAAACCACCGAATATGTTCAAAATATTCAATACGATGAAGACATCCCAAACCCAGAAGAGACAAATTTTCCGACGGACGAACTCGAAGAAAACTTGACATAGTCGAATTCCATAACATAGATTACAGTAAACTACCCTTCATATTTTTACCTTCTTTAAATTTAAAACTCCTAATCGATACTGGCAGTTCGAATTCTTATTTAAATCCTAGTATAGCATCGAAATATTTCAGCAAAAATATAAAAAATGACCCAATTGTTGTTACTGCCGTTCTTCAACAGAACATAATCCCTCAATCTATCGAAATACCTGCTTTCGATCTGTTTCAAATTCAGGAACCTTTAGACATAAAATTTCATTTACTTAAATTTCACAACTACTTTGATGGACTTATAGGACTCGACATTTTGCAAAAAATAAAAGCTAATTTAGACCTAGTAAACTAAATTCTGACGACACCTAATTGTTCAATCGCTTTAAATTACATTCGATCAAACAAACCTCCAATTCTTTCTTATTCTATTGCACCTCGTACACAACACATTATTAAAATACCCGTAAATATTCCCGACGGAGACGTTGTTGTGCCTTATACCAAAATTTGTGACTGTGAAATACCAGAAACTTTAACTTGTTCTGAAAATAATTTTGCTTTAACTTCTATTATAAATAAATCTGAGAAAGTTGCCAAATTTAACATTTTCGATCCAATAATTGCAGAGACTTTTAATGAAAAACAAACAGTAGAGTTATTTAACATTGAGTACAATGAACTTTGTAATAAAAAGAAAACTCCTAGAGCTAAATTAGATTATTCCAAATTGCGATTAGATCAATTAAATATGAGGAGTTATCTTTCAAAACGCAGTATTTGAATTATTTTCCGCTACTGAGCTAAAGATGGCACTACATGATTCAAATGCAGCTGAAGAAATGAAGAAATGAAGAAATTTGCGATTGCAGTGAGGAAGATCACCGACTTCGACTGTGATTTTCAAGGGCGCCCATAGAGAATTTTCTAGGAGGGGGCAAAGCAAAAATATGCAAAAATTGTCAATGCGTCGCAGGCGAAAATGTTGACTTTTCAAGGTCAGGATGTGTATCAGGCACGTAGATTAAGGAATCCAGCAATCCAGGAGGGGGCAAGTGCCCCCCCTTGCCCATGCCTATGGGCGCCCTAGGTGATTTTTGTTTGTTGCATAACATTAAAAAAATGTTTTTTCTTTAGAATTGAAGTTTTTGTTGTGATGTGCAATTTAAGTTTCTGCTTTCCTAAGTTCAAGTTTACAAAATAAAAGTATTCAATTTGTTTCATCTTGCTTTTTTTTATAATTTCTTTCAAAATGCAGTTTTATGATAAGTAACATTCAAAACGCAGTTTTAATTTTTTGTTGTAACTGTTACATAAAGGTTTTAAATAAAAGATTTTCCAATTGTGGTACATGATTGATTACACATCGAAGGCTATATGTCGGAACCTGCAAAAATAAAATACTAAAATTGATAACGTCAAGGCAGACACTCACAATTTGCTTAAAAAATGGTTTCGGTCAAATACTGCGTTTTGAAAGATAACTCCTCATATAGAAGAACGCAGAGAACTCTTGAAACTTTTCGAAGGATACTCAGATATATTTTATAACGACAGTCAGACTTTAACTTTCACTAACCAGATCAAACACAGAATAAAAACAAAAGACGAAACACCAGTGTACACCAAAAGTTATCGATATCCCTTTATTCACAAGGAAGAGGTTCAGCGACAAATACAAGGTATGTTGGAACAAGGTATAATTCAACCAAGCGAATCCCCCTGGTCATCACCCATTTGGATTGTTCCCAAAAAGTTAGACGCCTCGGGCAAAAAGAAATGGAGAGTAGTCATAGACTACAGAAAACTTAACGAAAAGACCATTGACGACAAGTACCCTTTACCAAACATAACCGATGTACTTGACAAACTAGGGAAAGCTATGTATTTTTCGACAATTGATTTATATTCAGGTTTTCACCAAATCGAGGTTCATCCTGATGATGTTCCTAAAACTGCATTCACTGTAGAAAACGGGCACTACGAGTTCAAACGTATGCCCTTTCGACTGAAAAATGCGCCAGCAACATTCCAACGTGTGATGGATAATGTACTGCGCGGCATCCAAAATGAAAAATGTCTTGTTTATTTAGATGACATCATAATCTATTCAACCTCACTAAAAGAACACATTCAAAATTTAAAATCCGTCTTTGAACGTTTGAAACAAACAAATTTTAAAATACAGTTAGACAAGTCCGAATTCCTGAGGAAAGAGGTTGCGTATTTAGGACATGTAATCACTCCGGAAGGCGTTAAACCTAATCCGGACAAAATCCATTCCATCAAAAATTTTCCAATTCCCAAAACCCAGAAACAAATTAAGAGCTTCATGGGACTGTTAGGTTACTACAGAAAATTTATTAAAGACTTAGCTGAAATTTCTAAACCTCTTACTCGTTGTTTGAGAAAAAACGCTAAAGTTGTTCACACTAAAGAATTCATTGATTGTTTCGAACTCTGTAAAAATTTATTAATTAACGATCCCATCCTCCGATACCCAGACTTCGACAGACCGTTCAATGTGACTACAGACGCAAGTAATTTTGCTATAGGAGCCGTTCTTTCCCAAGGCCCTATCGGTCAAGATTTTCCTATCGCCTATGCGTCGCGAACTTTAGCCAAAAACGAAGAGAATTTCTCAGTTATAGAAAAAGAATTATTAGCTATTGTGTGGGCAGTCAAATATTTCAGGCCATATATATTTGGGCGTAAATTCACCATCGTCTAGGCTCTGTATTCAAAGCAATCACAGGGAATTTAGACTCGGCTGATGGCGAACATTTTGAAAATTTAATAGAGCAACTTAGTAATAACCAAATTAAGTTACAGAAAGAAATCCTACAAACTCATACTCTGTCTCATACTTTGATACAGAAATTTAATGATAGTTTAAAAATCAAATTTGTCTTCATGAAGTTATGTTGCAATCCAAATTATTAATTGTACAAGCATATATCAATAGACAAACTGAACAAAATACAGCATTCATAGTAAAAGATATTATTTTACAACTTATAAATGTTTACCAAATTATATATCAAAAACTGGCAGATATAGAGAATTCTATAGCCTTTGCAAAATTGCAAACCTTACATCCCAGCATCATAACACAAAAATCCCTTTTCGAGGAAATTTCTAAATTCGAAATTAATCCCGGTCAATTACCTTTTAAACTCACTATAGATAATATCTATTTGTTAGAAAACTTGGTTAAAGTCGAAAGTTACGTTTATAATAACAGAATAACGTATACTATCTTTATAGTCCAAGAGCCAGCAACGCTTTCGTTACGTTATTTTTAATCAGACTAGAACTTCAACGACGAATCCCTTGCAACGTAGTAACAAGGGAATCAGAAGTCTGGCAGCCGTCCGAGGGTGGCTTTCGCGACTCTAGCATTTTTAAGGGCGAGAAAAAAATTTAAAATTACACTATTATAATCATTATGGCACTTCGCAATATTAAAGTTAATACTATTTTAAATCAATGAAGAAAATGCCAGACGAGTGAGTGGGTGGAAAGTGGGTGCCAGAGGGTGATAAAAGTGAGAGGTTCTATGCAAGGGCCCAGCGCACGGAATCTAGTCGACCACATTATCATTCCCTGGTCATGGGTCACCATGGAAACGTTATATTATGTGATGACAGTTTGTTTGCGATTTTGGAAATGCACAGTTGTGTTTGAGTGCAATTTGATTCGCCCCTTTAACCCCCTCTGGCGCGCACTTTCCACCCACCCACTCGTCTGGCATTTTTTTTATTGATTTCAAATAGCATTACCTTTAATATTGCGAAGTGCCATTATGATTATAATAGTGTAATTTTAATTTGTTTTCTCACCCTTAAAAATGCTAGAGGCGCGAAAGCCACCCTCGGACGGTTGCCAGACTTCTGATTCTCTTGTTACTACGTTGCAAGGGACTCGTAGTTGAAGTTCTAGCCTTATTCTCTATGGTGTAACGAAATCCGTTGCTAGCTCTTGGACTATTATCCCAATTACCTTTGTAATTGATTTTGAATATTTCCAACTAATTCCACTTCCTAAGCGAATATCAGACTCCTTATTTTCGACAATTTTACCAACTTCAATCTTATACTCACAAACGTACTTTGCATATGATCCCACTCAATGTTGTAAACTACAAGAAGCCTATTTCTACGGACAAGCCGAAATTAAGCAATTTCCAAATTTAGAAGATACCTGCGAGATGTCCATTTTATCAATGAAGGACTCCAACGAAAACTGCCATTTAATCGAAACCCATATCTCGGAACCAATAACCTACCAAATTGAAAAAACAAACCGATGGATCGGTGTATTCCCGAACACTACCAAAATAAATCTAAATTGCAACGGACAACACTCACAAAAATTAGTTCGTGGCACTTACTCTTTCGATATACCAAATAACTGTCAGATTATTACGCCAAGGGAAATCCTAATCAATCAAGAAATAATAAAAGACCAAGTAGAGTCATTCCAATTCGAAGTATCGAATCCAAAAATTTCAAGATCGACTGTAAACCTAACAATGGACCATTTCAAAAATAATTTCAAGAATTTACCAATACTTCGGAATAACGTCGAATACCTACAAGAAATATCAGTTCATCGCCCTTGGAGCAGTTGGACAATTTTATCCTGTATATTTTCAATACTAATTATTTTTTATGATTTAACAAATAAATACTTCGCGAACTACCAATATATAACGTTTTATTTAAATATTTTACCGGTTTCAGGATTCACAAAGATCCCATCATCAGAAATGTACGAAAAATTGTAAACAAATTATTATGACAGTTGACAAGGAAACTAAAATTGACAAAACAATACAAAGAATAATGATATCCATGAAAAAAGATAACTAGATAACTGAATTTCAGTATTTACCTACGGGGTATAAGAAAAACACAAAGGAAAATCGAATACCTCGTATCTTGAAGGGAAAAAAAACAATGAATTTAAAGAAAACCATATTGGAAAAAACAATAAATTCAATTGAAAAAACCTTCAAGTGAAATATCAGAACAGAAAAAGCTAAATAAACAAAATATCCATGGAATCTTGACAACTGCCAACTGCTAATCTTGAAATAAACTCTGTGGTCAAGTCTATGTGTTCTGTCTTGACAACTGCCAACTGCTAGAATTGTAATAAACTAAAAAAGAGAGAAATAAGTCAAAAAACGGCATAATGGCAAAAAAGAAATAAGTCAAGGATTAAGATGGAGAGACTGTTGTTGAATAATTAATTCAAGAATCAATCCTAATAATACCAATAATAAAACAAAAAGAAGAAAAAGATACGAGGTATTCGATTTTCCTTTGTGTTTTTCTTATACCCCGTAGGTAAATACTGAAATTCAGTTATCTAGTTATCTTTTTTCATGGATATCATTATTCTTTGTATTGTTTTGTCAATTTTAGTTTCCTTGTCAACTGTCATAATAATTTGTTTACAATTTTTCGTACATTTCTGATGATGGGATCTTTGTGAATCCTGAAACCGGTAAAATATTTAAATAAAACGTTATATATTGGTAGTTCGCGAAGTATTTATTTGTTAAATCATGAACTTCTACCAAAAAGTAAAACAAGAAGATATTAACTACATACTAATTATTTTGTATTTCTGTTTCAAAATAACAAAATGGACCCTTCGGGAGAAGATTGGAAGAAAAGAAAATAATTCAGCCAATCAAGCTAATCAAGGAGAGGTCATCCAGTTGCCCAATGTACCGATGCCGGTCCCTAGGGTCAACTCTTAAAGAGGGAGGTGTTATCTAGTTGGATTACACGGAAAACCGAGAGCTTGACAAGTCAACGGACGAAGAACTTGATCATCAGCATTTTTTATTCGATTATTCATTATCTCTGCATGTTGCAGTTTTAATCATTGTATTACATTCATATTAAATTCTCAGACAAGAAAACATGTAATTTTGTTAACAAATTAAATTCAAACGTTTTGCTTTTTTAAAAATCGATCCTTCGGAGCCGTACAGATAATTCACACATCTTAATAAAAATTTAGTTATTTATTCCTTGCCGCGCGTTGAAGTTGACTTATCTTCTAATCACGTTACAAGAGAGATTAAAGGTGCCGTCTAACCTCTGTAATATTGCCCTTAAAGAACTGTTGAAAATGTGTTAAAATCGTGAAATAAATAACATAGACTGTTTTCAATTTGTGTAGAATAATTGGTGAAAAGCATAGCAGTGTAATAAACTAAACACAGGGTGAGTTTTTTTATTTTAATTGCAGGAATTTTGGAAATAAATTTGCATAGTCACAATTTTTACAACGTTTAAAAATATTTTCTAGTTGATATAGAATAGATGGTCCGTGAGATGTCGACGTTTTCTCCGAGCTTCGGTTTGCGATCAGTTCCCTGGTGTTATAGTTAAATTAAATGGTGTATCTTGTGTCTGTTGGTTCGGAATTGTTCATGTATTGTGAAAATTAATACAAATTGACTTAATAACTAAATTATAAATTGATATTTTAGCAAATCATAATACACTGCCGGACAAAAAAAATGGGACACTCTCAGAATTACTATTTTAGTGAATAAAAAAACAACTGAGGGTTTGAAATCATATTTAACTATATTCTTTTCATCTTAACAATAAATAAAAAACAAGAAACAAAATGATTTGTCAACAAAAACCTAACAAAAGTATTTTTTAGAGATAAACTGCTACTTAAGAACTTAAGACAAGCAAAAAAAATTATTAACAGGAAAAGCACACTAGTAGAACCAAATTAGTAATGGGTGTTACCACCAAGAACTCTTATTACCCCTCTTAAACGTTGTGGCATACTCTGAATGAAGTTATCAATAGATTCTTGGGGTATTTATTCCCATTCTTCTTGAAGCGCCATTTAATGTTTCTAGTAGGGGTTGGCGACGTCTAATCCTCTTCCCAAGCTGATCCCACGGATGTTCAATGGGATTCAGGTCTGGACAATTGGCTGGCCATGGGAGGCGTCCAAAACCAACCTCTTCACACGGTACTCGATAACAATTCTTGCTGTGTGTGGGCGGGCGTTGTCATCCATAAACACAAAAATTGGTCCTTATAAATGGCGTATATGGTGTGGCATGGGTTTCCAGGCACTCAACAATGTATCGGTGTGCAGTCATTGTTCCATTTTCAATGAAAACCAATTCTGGGTGAGCCCCCAAAGATATTCCGGCCCACACCATAATGCTACCACCATTGAAACTGATCCTGGGAGATAGTAATATTGACTGGTCTTCGCCACACCTTTTCACACCCATCTGGTGACCTAACACTAAATCTTGACTCGTCCGAGAAGAGCACGTTACTCCATTGATGTTCGTCCCAATTTACATACTGCCGTGCAAACACAAGTCGTGCTCTGCGATGTTCTACGGTCAACAGGCGACCCGTAGCCGAGTTTCTTGAAGTCAAACCGTATTCGTTCAGCCTTCTTCGAACTGTTCTGGCTGAAACTGCCACTCCTCGAACATCGGCTAACCGTCCAGGAAGAATAGGTGATGGGAATGCTCGATCGCGCAATGCAGCTACATGGAGAAAACGGTCATCTTGATGGTTCGTAGTCCGTGGACGACCAGATTCGACCTTCCTTGCAAACCCATGAGTTTCACGAAATCGCAAGAATGCATTTTGCACTGTGTTGCCGGGTATATTCAGCACTTGAGCAATATACCGCCGTCGTGACTTAAAACAACAATTTGTGAACAAATTTCGGGCGCATTGTATGGAAAATGTTAAAAGTTAACGTTTACAAATGAAATATCATCAAAAAAACAATATAAAGTACAGAGCAGCCCAATAAGTTAAAAGATTTTGATGTTTCAATAAAAATGCATGAAGAGTCAAAATGTTGATTTGGCTGTTTAGGCTTACAAAAGGTGCAATATTCAGCTAAAAGTTTCTTTTTCCCCACTAGTAGGGCAATCGTTAATTATATGCGTAAGTTAATTTACATAAAAATATTGTAGGGCCTCAAAATAAAAATAAAAACAAGTGTCCCGTTTTTTTTGTCCGGCAGTGTATTAAAAGCGAACTGGCACAACACTTTACGGGTGGGGATATCGGTCTCTCGGTCTCTTTTCAACTGGCAGAGATCGTATGGGTGAGGTCGTGCACTCGATCAGGTGTTTCTTTAACGCAAACAAGAAAATTGCATAGGTATCATTCCGATGGACGCTTGGATCTGCTCAGCCCTGTTCGCAGAATGGTTTCTTGCCGTATTATTAAACGCAATTAATTATTTAAGAATATTCCATGGGATTATTTTGTGGTGCACCTGGGATGCACCTACGTTTTAAGTATAATTACTACACCGATTCACCACTACGTAAAAGTCGTGGAGCGTAGCCCACGGGTTCATCTAGTGATATTTAAAATCTGTTCCAAATCTACCGAACAACATTTCTCAAAAACTCTGCAATATAAAAATTGAACTTTTTGTGCGATTATTTTCTTACAGGACACAAAAACTTTCTATAGCGAGGATGACTACTAATTTCTGTGCCTTCTGCGGCACCAGATTAAATAAACAGAAATCTGTAAAATGCACCGCTAGGGGCTGTGAAAACGCCTGCCACAAGGAGTGCATGGGATATGGATTATCTGCGGAAAAGTGGAGATGTTCTGAATGTGTTGAGCCTTCCGCATTGGATTTAATGCGCGAAATTCGCAAGCTGATTGAGTCTCATCGTGAACTGGCTAAATCACTTGATGTTTCACATAAGAAAATCGACGAGAGCAATGCTCTAATGAGAAAGCAGGACCTCAGAATAACGGAGTGTTTGGAGAAGATTGAGGGGCTGAGCAGGAGGTGTGAGATTCTTGAGGCTGACAACTCTTAATTGAGGCAAACTCTAAATGGCCATGAACAATATTCTCGTAGGAATTCAGTTGAAATACGTGGAGTGGAGTGGAGGGAAAGTATCATAACTACGGTGTCTTTGATTTCTCGGGCACTGGATATTGACTTGGACTTGCGCGAGGACGACTGGGGAAGCCTCGTGATTCGGGAGAGCCATCGCCGATTATTATGGTTTGTTTCACGATTTAAGAAGGATGAACTTTTGAAGGCACGAAGAGTGAGAAGAAATTTTAGCGTTCGCTATCTTAACATGGGGTTGTCTGAACGGGATAATGGAAGCCTGGTATATATCAATGAATCACTTACTTCAGCCAATAGGGCACTATACCACAGACGCCGTGAATTTAGAAAGGAACATGACATAAAATACTTATGGGCGAAAAACGGAAAAATACTGATGAGAAAGACAGATAAATCTAAGGCCTTTTTAGTTGAAAATATCAAGAACTTAAATGATGTTATTTAACATCAGACTTGGAAATTTATTTAAATTTTTTCATATTATGTATTTAGAAGTTCACATAACAAACATACTTTGAAATATCTGCTTGTCCTTCTTCGTTCTCGATTGTGTTCGCCTTCGATGGTGTATATTTTGATCATTCCGACTCATGGCCGGCTTATGGGTTTCTCCGAATCTGTGCAGTCGTTGCGGTTGTGGGGGGTGCAGAATTTTTTGCTATTGTGCGCGATTGCGTTTTTTCTGAGTCTAAATCCGTCGACGATGAAAACTTTATTTTCTCTTCAATGTATTACTTTTATTTTTAGGTGGTTGGGGTTATTGCCCTTTTGTTTTTTGGGAAATTGTCTAGGTACGTACACATCAATTTTGATATGTCTATTTAAAATAGCATTGTTATTTACATGTTGTGTTTACTCTGTGTTACTAATGTCCGATAATGTTGTTTTCACTTGATGGGTATGATTAAATTTTCTCTTTGAGATTATATTATAACCAATTCTTTTGATTTAGTTGCAGTAACTGAAACGGGGTTAACACCCTGACTACAACTTTCTTCGTTCGGATCGTGCTTCTCGTGCAGGTGGTGTTGGTATTTACGTTAAAAATTACTTGAAAGTCACTAATATTTACAGGAATATGACATCTGATGTTGAGCAAATGTGGGTATATATTCATCTACATAACAAAAAGTTTGGAGTGGGTGTTATGTATAGACCTCCGCAGGGCAACGTTTTTAACTGCTATAGTGCTTTTGACGAGGCCCTTCCATTTTGTGACGATGTTTTGAGTTTCTAACGTTGCTAGAATCGTACGGTCTTTCTCAACTTATAACCGAACCTGCTCGAAATGTTGCCGAACACACTTCTCTTATTGATTATTTAATTATAACTAGTAATACAGATTTCATAATCGACTCAGGTATTCGATCAGATCATTCTTCTATTTATTGTACCTTATCATTTTACAAAAATAAAGTTGAATCCATAATACGCAGCTACAGATATTTAAAAAATGTTAATTTAAATGATTTAAGAACTGATTTTGATTCTATACTGCTGTGGCGTCAGTTACGCCACTGGAAATATCCTCGACCCACTTTACTGAATTGGAACTCGAGTGAAGATGCCGACGCTACACATTCTTTTCGTGTGTAGAAATTGTAGTATAGTAACCTTAATAAAATGTAGAACGCTTACCTGGCACTGTTGTATTATAACTAGAACACGCACTGTAAATATATATTCATTCATTCATCAACACATGTAACGTAACGTACAGACTAATAAACGACTTAGTAGTCTACGTATTCTTCTTCGTTTCTCCTGCCCATCGAACACGCGATATTATATGGTAACCGCCACCGACGTACCATAATTGGTGACTCCCCGACGTGATGGAAGGCCACCCTCATAAATGGTGACCTACAACGAAGAAAACTGCCGTCCTGCCGCCTGCCGCACGACCCAGTGATCGCTCCTCCAGAACCCACGAACTCAAGTAAGCAACGAATTTATTTTATCTTACTAATGGGCACTCCGCTTTCGAAGGAGGTCAGAGAGGAGGTCATTATAGCGCAGACCGCTAGCGATTGGTCCAGATCTGACGCTTGAACAACACGGTCCACAGCATGCCACCACCCGCCGCCGCTCCCGCTGCCGCAGAACGTGTAGGGATACGAATCCCGCCCTTCTGGCAGTCCGATCCCGAGATCTGGTTTGCTCAGGTCGAGCACCAGTTCTCCCTCGCCGGCCTCGACAAAGACGAGACAAGATTCACGTACGTCGCCGGACATCTGGAGCCCAAATATGCCGCAGAGGTACGTGACATATTGCTTAACCCTCCCGCCAATAATAAGTACCTCAAGCTAAAAACCGAGCTCATTGCGAGGCTGTGCGCGTCGCAAGAGCAGAAAACGCGCCAGCTTTTAGAGCAGGAGGAGATTGGTGACCGCAAACCGTCTCAGTTCCTGAGGCACCTCCGTGCCCTAGCCGGAACCACCGTGCCCGACGCCATGATCCGTACCCTCTGGCTGGGACGCCTTCCAGCCCACATGCAACCGATAATGGCTACACAGAAGCACGCTGACCTGGATGAAGCCGCCGAACTAGCCGACGCTATCGACGACGCCGTTCCCCGTAGCACTTCATCCACTCACAGAGTTTCATCTCTGCACGACATGGTAAGGGAACTATCTAATACCGTCTCCGCCATGCAACTCAACACAAACGCCACTGCCGCATCCCGCCTCCCCCGTTCCAGAGCACGTGTAGCGTCTTTCTCACGCTCACGATCCCCAGCATTTTCTCGACGCTCCCGATCTCGCTCTTCTCCACGGAACGAAGGCGCAGTTTGTTGGTACCACCGCACTTTCGGTACCAACGCAAGGCAGTGCCGCCCCCCGTGCAATTTCCAGTCTTCGGGAAACGCACAGGCCAGTCACCCGTAACGGCAACCGATGACATGGCCAAGAAGAAGTCCTGCCGCCTTTTCGTCTTCGATAGAGATTCCCGAGCACAGTTTTTGGTTGATACCGGATCAGAACTCTGTGTTTATCCTCGAAACATCTCTCGTTCACCTCGCATCAAGACGAGCTACCTTCTTCAGGCAGCAAACGGCACACCCATTCACACATATGGTTTCGTCACGCTAGATCTCAATCTAGGCCTCCGAAGACTTTTCCCTTGGAGATTCGTCATTGCCGACGTATCCAAGCCCATTATCGGAGCTGATTTTCTTCACCACTACAATCTGGTGGTTGACATAAAAAATCAATGCCTACTAGATCCCCTAACTCGCATTTCTGCACGCGCTTATAAATGCAACGACAACCATACATGTATCCAAACCGTTTCTGGCACCTCGCCTCAGCACCCTCTTCTGCTGAAGTTTCCAGAAATTACCAAACCCATGGGACTTCCTCACAAACCGACGCATTCAACAAAGCATCATATCCGCACAATTCCCGGACAACCTGTATACTGCAAACCACGCAGGTTGCCCCCCGACAAACTGAGAACTGCAAGAAAAGAATTCGAGACAATGGTACAACTTGGAACTGCACGCCCTTCGGAAAGCAGTTGGTCTTCTCCACTTCACATGGTACCCAAACACGGTGACGAGTGGAGACCCTGTGGTGACTATCGAGCTCTAAACGTCCGAACCATCCCCGACCGCTACCCTGTACCGCATATCGAAGACTTCGCCCAATCTCTTCAAGGAAAGACTCACTTTTCCACTATCGATCTGGTCCGAGCTTACAACCAGATTCCCGTAGCTGAAGAAGATATACCCAAAACGGCGATAACTACCCCTTTCGGTCTTTTCGAATTCCCGTACATGTCATTTGGCCTACGCAACGCCGGCCAAACTTTCCAACGTTTCATCGACGAAGTTCTCAGAGGATTACATTTCTGCTACGCGTACATCGACGACATACTAGTAGCATCATCCTCAGCGGAAGAGCACGACGCACATCTCTCACAGATATTCCAGCGTCTCAAACAGTATAACATTCTAATCAATCCTCAGAAGTGTGTTTTCAGTTCCAAATCCGTCACATTCTTGGGTTACCAAGTCTCCGAAACTGGGACACGACCACTTCCGGCAAAAGTAGATGCCATCCGCAGCTACCCCCGCCCACAAACAGTGAAGCAACTCAGGCAATTTCTGGGAATGATAAACTTCTATCGTCGTTTTACTCCCAATGCCGCTGCACTCCAAGCTCCACTCAACGACCTTTTACACGGCAACGCCAAAGGCAAGACACAACTCGTCTGGAACTCCGCCTCGGCAACCGCTTTCGACGCCTGTAAAGAGAGTCTAGCCAGTGCAACGCTTCTTGCACATCCAAACCCCCAAGCAACGCTCGCAATAATCAGCGACGCCTCTGACACTTCCATTGGCGCCGCCCTGCAACAGCGTATTCACGATGATTGGCAACCCCTCGCTTTCTTCTCTAAAAAGCTATCACCCGCCGAGAAGAAGTACGCCGCTTACGACAGAGAATTACTCGCAATTTACCGAGCCGTCAAGCATTTCCAGCACATGATCGAAGGTCGTGATTTCGTCATTTTCACAGATCACAAACCAATCACCTTCGCTTTCCGTCAAAGGCCCGAAAAATGCTCACCCCGACAATTTCGATACCTCGATTTCATTTCACAATTCTCTACTGACATCCGTCACATTTCCGGCAAAACCAATCTCGTAGCCGATGCACTCTCTCGCACAGAGGAGATAACTGCACCCATCGATTTCGAGTCACTAGCTAACTCACAAGCGAATGACTCCGAAATTCAAAAATTTCTTCGACCCGACTCTGTACTCCAACTCAAAGAAGTACACCTACCCTCATCTGGCATACCAATTTACTGCGACACATCCACGTCCAGCATCCGTCCGTTTGTCACGAAGTCTTTCAGAAAACAAATTTTCGATGCTATTCACGGACTTTCGCACCCCGGCATTAAAGCAACGACCAAATGCATAGCTCAACGCTATGTCTGGCCCTCTATCCGAGCCGACTGCAGGAAATGGACCCAAGCATGCATACAATGCCAGAGATCGAAGATTCACCGACACATCGCCAGCCCACTTGCAACATTTCCCGTAACATCCGCAAGATTCGAACATGTCCACATCGACATAGTCGGACCGCTGCCCATCTCAGAAGGTAAACGTTACTGCCTAACCTGTACCGACAGATTTTCCAGATGGCCAGAAGCTTTTCCGACCGACAACATCGAGGCAGAAACCATAGCTAGAACTTTCTACGAGGGTTGGATAACACGATTTGGTACACCCCTGCGCGTAACTACAGACCAAGGTCGACAATTCGAGTCACACCTTTTCAAGCATCTCAGTTACTTAACAGGCACCAACCGCCTCAGAACTACGTCATACCACCCTCAAGCGAATGGTATGATTGAACGCTTTCACCGGCAACTCAAAGCCGCCATTAAATGCCACGAAACCGACCGATGGACACAAGTTTTACCCACCGTCTTAATGGGAATACGAGCCGCCTGGCGAGATGATCTAAAATCAACAGCAGCAGAACTGCTCTACGGAGAACCCCTCCGACTCCCGTGTGAATTCATCACACAGCAACAATTCAAGCCATCCAGCGACCCCACAGAGTTCATCAAGGACCTCAGACGCCATTTTAATGCCCTGCGTCCTACTCCGGGGACACGCCACACAAATAATTCAAAAACTTTTATGTTTAGAGACCTTGCTACAGCAGACCATGTTTTCCTCCGCCGAGATGCCGTCCGAGCTCCGCTGCAGCAACCCTACGAAGGTCCCTATCCTGTCGTGCGACGCCGTGACAAAACCTACACTGTCACAATCCGAGGCAAAGACGTAACAGTTTCCGTCGACCGTCTTAAGCCCGCATACGTCTTGAACGACGCCGACTACACCAGCACACCCCTTGCAGATCAAGAACCGCTCCACGTTCACGATCAGCCGACGCCTCCAGCAGCCGTCCCATTGACGACTCGCTCTGGGCGCCAAGTTCGATTTCCAGAGCGCTATCGTTAATCACTCCAAGGGGGCTCCTGTGGCGTCAGTTACGCCACTGGAAATATCCTCGACCCACTTTACTGAATTGGAACTCGAGTGAAGATGCCGACGCTACACATTCTTTTCGTGTGTTGAAATTGTAGTATAGTAACCTTAATAAAATGTAGAACGCTTACCTGGCACTATTGTATTATAACTAGAACACGCACTGTAAATATATATTCATTCATTCATCAACACATGTAACGTAACGTACAGACTAATAAACGACTTAGTAGTCTACGTATTCTTCTTCGTTTCTCCTGCCCATCGAACACGCGATATTATATGGTAACCGCCACCGACCTACCATACTGCGGCATAATCTTTATCGCCTAACATCTATTGACGATAAATTGAAATTTCTCAATCAGAATCTTTTGACACTGTTTCAACGTCACATGCCTCTGAAAACATCCCGCTTTACTAAACCCTTTGCTCCTTGGTTAACTCCCACAATAAATCTGATGATGGAACTCCTTGGTTAAGTTCAAACGAACTAAAAGTCCTGCGCACTGGGATTACTACAACACAAATCGCTGCGAAATCTAACAAGTAAGTTTAAAAGTGAAAAAAACATATTTTGAATACAGACTTAAATTAACCAACTCCGGTGACCTCTGGAAGGAACACAGGGCGGTAGGCCTAATATACCGCCGCATTTATCAGATCCTAATAAAATTAACGATTTTTTTGTATCTTCCTCTATTAATAATTTAACTACCGACAGAGAATTATCTGATTTTCATGGTTTCAGCAAACATCCGAAGGCAGTTTCAAATTTCTCATTTTGCATTGTTTCAGAAAGTACAATTATGCAAATATTACACTCCATCACCACGAATTCACAAAGTCAGTATAAATCAGTATAAATATTATTAAACTTTCTCAACCATCCATAATTCCTGTCCTAACCCATACCCATACAGCACAGTATATTCTGAAAACATTCTCACAACATGACAACGTTCTTTTTTTTAGAATATTCTTCATAAATATTACTGGAATGTTTTGAATGTGTATGGAAAACCGCAGACCAACTGGTTTCGTCCTTCTGGGACTCATCAGTACGGTGCTTTCCCCCACACACTCAAACCATGCAATTTAATCTTGCTATATATGCTGCCGCGCTCTGGACAGATATCAGCTAGTGACAACTACTTTCAGTAATTATCTGGTATTAATTAGTGGTACTGGACCGTTCGAACAACTACTCCTCGGGAAAATACCCCGCCAGGCATTGAATTATAGAACTAAATCCAGATTTTTTGTACTACGAGACGTTTCAGACTGCTACCCCATCTAAGATGGCTTTGAAACAATCCTAATTTGTCTCCATGTACGTACGTGCTTTTAAGCAGGTCTTTGTTCAAATATTGCATGTTTTGAATGTGTATGGAAAACCGCAGACCAACTGGTTTCGTCCTTCTGGGACGTCCTTCTGGGACGTCTCGTAGTACAAAAAATCTGGATTTAGTTCTATAATTCAATGCCTGGCGGGGTATTTTCCCGAGGAGTAGTTGTTCGAACGGTCCAGTACCACTAATTAATACCA
Organism: Xestobium rufovillosum; assembly: GCA_963966045.1. Classification (NCBI taxonomy): domain Eukaryota; kingdom Metazoa; phylum Arthropoda; class Insecta; order Coleoptera; family Ptinidae; genus Xestobium; species Xestobium rufovillosum. Next base: position 13,806,466 of record OZ014493.1, on the reverse strand, counting down.
GATAATTACTGAAAGTAGTTGTCACTTGCTGATATCCGTCCAGAGCGCGGCAGCATATATATCAAGATTAAATTGCATGGTTTGAGTGTGTGGGGGAAAGCACCGTACTGATGAGTCCCAGAAGGACGAAACCAGTTGGTCTGCGGTTTTCCATACACATTCAAAACATGCAATATTTGAACAAAGACCTGCTTAAAAGCACGTACGTACATGGAGACAAATTAGGATTGTTTCAAAGCCATCTTAGATGGGGTAGCAGTCTGAAACGTCTCGTAGTAAAAAAAATCTGTATTTAGTTCTATAATTCAATGCCTGGAGGGGTATTTTCCCGAGGAGTAGTTGTTCGAACGGTCCAGTACCACTAATTAATACCAGATAATTACTGAAAGTAGTTGTCACTTGCTGATATCTGTCCAGAGCGCGGCAGCATATATAGCAAGATTAAATTGCATGGTTTGAGTGTGTGGGGGAAAGCACCGTACTGATGAGTCCCAGAAGGACGAAACCAGTTGGTCTGCGGTTTTCCATACACATTCAAAACATGCAATATTTGAACAAAGACCTGCTTAAAAGCACGTACGTACATGGAGACAAATTAGGATTGTTTCAAAGCCATCTTAGATGGGGTAGCAGTCTGAAACGTCTCGTAGTACAAAAAATCTGGATTTAGTTCTATAATTCAATGCCTGGCGGGGTATTTTCCCGAGGAGTAGTTGTTCGAACGGTCCAGTACCACTAATTAATACCAGATAATTACTGAAAGTAGTTGTCACTTGCTGATATCTGTCCAGAGCGCGGCAGCATATATAGCAAGATTAAATTGCATGGTTTGAGTGTGTAGGGGAAAGCACCGTACTGATGAGTCCCAGAAGGACGAAACCAGTTGGTCTGCGGTTTTCCATACACATTCAAAACATGCAATATTTGAACAAAGACCTGCTTAAAAGCACGTACGTACGTGGAGACAAATTAGGATTGTTTCAAAGCCATCTTAGATGGGGTAGCAGTCTGAAACGTCTCGTAGTACAAAAAATCTGGATTTAGTTCTATAATTCAATGCCTGGCGGGGTATTTTCCCGAGGAGTAGTTGTTCGAACGGTCCAGTACCACTAATTATTACTGGAATGCTTAAAGAACATATACGTACGGGCAAGAATATTTATATAACGTTCATGACGTATGTTCATGAAATATACCATACAAAATATTCTTGGAATGTCCTCACAATATACGAATTATCTTGATTTCAGAATATTCTGTATAAATATTACTAGAACCTTTTATGGAGGTATACGAAACGAATTGGAATATTTACGCAACATCCCTGATAAACATTTACAAAACATACGGCACATAATGTTCTTGAAATGTTCTCACAGTATAATATTTTCTGCTTTTAGAATATTCTTGGTGAATATAACAAGAACGTTCAATATATAAAAATTTAAACATTTATATAATATCCGTGACATATATTTATAGAACATACTGTAAGAATATTCTTAGAAAATTCTCACAATATATGAATTTTAAGTTTTAGAATGTCTGCATAAATATTGTTAGAACATTCTGTATATTTATGTAACATACGGCAGAGGACATCCTTGGAATCTTCTCACAATATAAGATTTTTCGTTTTTAGAATATTCTTAGTCCCACACAGCACATTACATCTAATGGATATCCACATAAACTTGAAAATCTCCATGGGATATCTCTGCCATCCAGGACCTATTTCATGGATATCTATCACGTCCATGGAGATTACAAATGTCTAGTAAATATTCACTGGATTTCCGTCAAAAATACTTCAAAACTATTTGCAAAGGTTAGTGCAGTATTTCTAAATTTTACTAAACTAACTTAAAACAAGCAGTTTTGAAATATTTCTAGGAAACAACATAACTTTTAATTCAACAAATAATATCTACTGAATGTACTCTAGATATCCATCTAGACGGCACAAATGACTATCCTTAAAATATCTGATAGGTATTTATTAGATGTTATTTTATTTTTTTTTAATTAAACAAGAATTTTAAAATTTACGGTTGGTGTGTAGGCAAGCAGAGGTGTCTATCATCTAGGTATATTCTTAGATCTTAGCCCCCTTGTCTATGGCCGCCAACGCCTCAACCTTTCTGTCGTCCGGCAGATACACCATAGAACACGCAAGGTAAATTTCAAATTCTCCTGCTCTTGTGAACGAGAATTCTGGTGGCTAAAAGGTGAACAGACAAATTATTCGTCTTAAACAGATTTAATTAGTTGGGGTAATGGTCGCGGGTAAGGTTTTTTTAAATAAACTTTACCCATGATCAAAAGTGAAGATAGCCAATGGATAATCAATTCACCAATCAGAGTTCTTCCCATACACAAGTCCTGGGGAATATGAAAGCTCTCTTGTTTGTCCTTGTCGCTATGGGTTGCTGATTGCCGTTTGCATTTGCACATTGCACTTGAATATTGAATTGTCCGTTAAGTACTAAGTTGTTGAGTCGCTAAGCGTTTTACCGTTGATTTTTGTGAAAAGTTACACCGGCTTTCCATATACAAGGTTAGTAAATTACTGTTATTATATCTCAAATGTTAATTGTTATAGTAACATGGTTTTACTCTCTGTACGATTTCGTGTGCGGATCCTAACCTCAAAATTTACATGTAAGTTTTCATTACTGTTCCCGCCTTTTAAAAAAATCCAGTTTTTAACTTAAAAGTGTAAAACTAATTTTCTCACAATGGCTAAACGATTGAAGTCCAAATCATTTTTGGACATGACTTCTAGACATCTGCGTAGAGTTGTGCACGCAACGTATAAGACACTTGCTTTTAATCATGAACCCCATCATGAAGATGCAATCGATGAACTTAAACTTGATGGCACCATTGAAGATAGTGTTGTTGAGGAATGTGAATTTGATGATATGGCTCCTGATGATTATAATACCTCTCTTACTGAAAATTTTGAAGATGAAGATGCAGTCATTGTTAAAGACGATAGTGAAAATGCTTCCCAGTCTACCTCGAAATCTACTGAAAATCTGACAGAAGATATCGACGATGACAATTTTGTGTTTCATAACTTTTCTCAAGAACTTGCATCTTGGAGTGTAAAGCATCAAATTCCACATGTAGCGCTAGGCGACTTGCTCCAGACATTAAGAAAATTTCCTAATTTGTCACATTTACCAAAGGATCCTAGAATACTTTTAAAAACTCCTAGAAATATTGATATACGAGTCGTATCACCTGGAACGTATTGTCATTTTGGATTAAAGTGCGGAATTTTACAAGTACTTCAGGAAATTGAGAGTATACGTGAATTTACTGACATTAAAATTAAAGTCGGAATTGATGGCTTACTTATTTCAGACAGTAATACTAGTCAGTTGTGGCCAATATTAGGATGCATATTTTCGACTTCAAGAGTTTTTTTAATCGGAACATAGTATGGACCTTGGAAACCTGATAATGCAAATGATTTTTTATTAGATTTTATAAATGAAATAATTTTGTTAACCAACAATGGTATTGTATATAATGGCACTCATTACGGAGTATCACTTTATTGTATAGTGTGTGATGCCCCTGCGAAATTATTTGTTACAAAAACTAAAGGTCATACTGGTTATTATGCATGCACCAAGTGTGTTCAAGAAGGCGAGTATCATCAAAGGAGAATGTGTTTCCCAGAATTTAATAGTGCAAAACGTACAAATGACAGCTTTATTAACCAACAAAATGAAGAATTTCACACAGGTCATTCTTTACTAACTATACCGAATTTTGGAATGGTTTTTCAAATACCATTGGACTATATGCATTTGGTTTGTATCGGAGTTGTAAAAAAATTATCAGTATATGGCTAACTGGAAATCTAAATGTACGTCTTCACAATACGAAAGTTCTGGAACTAACCAAAAATCTATTGTCGCTGAAAAGTTTTATAATTTTGCCAGACGTGCACAACAAATACAGACCTTCAGTAAATGGAAAGCCACTGAGCTACGCCAATTTTTATTGTATATGTTACCGTAAATGTGATAAATTCGGGAAGTATGAATAATTACTAGTAATTTTGCATAATAACCAAATATATGAGGCAAATGTGATAAATTCTGTTCATGTATTCTCATTTTCTCAGATTTACCAGTAATTATGAAAAGGTTCCAAGACGCGCTGGTAATAATAATAAATTATTTTATTTTCTTCTACTTTCTGTTCAAATTATTAAATTTACTGGTAATCGAGTAATTGAAGAAATCTGCGCAATGTGGAATGAATTGAGGATTGTACACGGTCGAACGCGCAAACCAAGACATCGAGAACATGTTGAGTGGCTGGTTAGAAACAAACCAAACTGTAAGCTGGTCAGAAGGATTGCGCTTCGTTCAGTTTATGAAGAATCGAGCATTCCATGAAGGCTTCAAGACCAGCCCGTACGAAGACATGTTTAGTTGTCCTGCAAAAGTTAGTCTAAAGACATCGTCCATACCGAACGAAGTCATTGAAAATATTCGCACCGAAGAAAATCTTGAGGAACTAATAGAAAATTTAGAAGGTAGGTTACTTACTTCCTTGTAGCGGCATCTTAATATCTATGCGAACTGTTAAACCTTTGATTAAACCGGAATAAAAGAGTGCTTCCGTACCTACGGCATTTCAGTATCCCGAGTTTAGATTTTTTTTAAATACGCCTTCTTACTTATAAAATACTAAAACAGTTGAACGCTTTATAATCTAGGTGATGCTGAAGTTCCACAAGAACATCCAAAGGTTGCTGAACCTGAGGATACTTCGAAAATTGAAAATACTGAGGACCCCCTGAGTAAGGTTATAAACGAAGAAGAGTATAAAATGAGTAATATCGAAAAAAGTGAGGACATTAAAAACAAGAGACGAGATGCTAAAACTGCACTCGAAGCCCAAGCCAAGAAAATGAAAAAATGTCAAACAAAAAATTTCCCGAAGCTAAAATTGGCGATTGGCGATTACCGGTATATTTGATAATTTGAACAGAAAGTAGAAGAAAATAAAAGAATTTATTATTATTACCAGCGCGTCTTGGAACCTTTTCATAATTACTGGTAAATCTGAAAAAATGAGAATGCATGAAGAGAATTTATCACATTTGCCTCATATATTTGGTTATTATGCAAAATTACTAGTAATTATTCATATTTCCCGAATTTATCACATTTACGGTAACATATACATCACCAGTCGTGCTTTATAAAGTATTGCCGTCAGCAATGTACGACAATTTTATGACTTTAAATCTTGCAATAAGAATTTTGTGTAAAGAGACCTCTCGTTCAGATGAATTGGATTATGCAGAACAACTTTTATTACATTTTGTTAAAACTTTTATCTTACTTTATGGAATTGAATATGTGTCACATAATGTACATGGGCTGATTCACCTTCCCGATGATGTTAGAAATTTAGGATCACTTGATTCCTTCAGTGCCTTCCCATTTGAAAATTATATGAATACTTTGAAAAGTTTTTTACGAAAATCTGAGAAGCCACTGCAACAATTGCATAGACGACATAAAGAAATAGAAGAAATAAATTGTATAGCAGAGAAAGAAAAATCAAAAGAAGATACTTTTTTCGATAATCATAGTAATGGACCTGTGATTTGCCATTGTAAATGTACAGAAAAACAGTTTAGAGGCATGAGAACTTTGAAATTTAAATTATTTGCTAAAGAACCAAATAATTGCTGCATTATGAAAGACAATTGTATAGTAGTTGTCTTGAATTTTCTATTTTGTAAAAGTGAAAATTCTTGGTTGTTGGTGGGAAAGAAGTTTGTGAACGTTGGTGATATTTATAAAAATCCATGTGCTTCATCTGTTATCAGCTGTTTTTGTGTGAACACATTATCGGACAGAACAGAAATATGGCCGGTTTCAGAAATAAAAAATAAGTGTTTAAAACTGCCATTCAATGACTCGTATGCAATATTCCCACTTATACATGAAAATTAGTCTTTAGTTCGGTATTAATAAATTTTGAGGGGAACATTATAAATAAATGTTTCATATGATTATAAACATTTGTGCCTTGTGGTGCCAATGTAATAAATAATAAACATTTGTCAATTACAGTGCCATGTTTCACGTCGTGGAATTTCTAATTGGCAGTAGTGTGGAAGTTGTACATGATACTTGGATCTATAGTGACGAACAGTGTTACTGGCCGCCAAAAAAAATTAAAAAAAGGGACTTTTGGAAAAACCTGATGAAAGTTGGGAATTATACAATATAAAAATTTTAGGAACATATTGTAAGTAATTTCACATAAAGCAGGTATAAATGATGCAGAATTTCTTTTATGAACACCAAATGGAATTTTTTGATGCACCAAATTATGAAGTTTCTTTAATGCTTGTTAAACGTATAATAATTATTATTTACAGCAACATACGATAAAGCTCGCTCCAAGCTTAGAAAAGCCGAAGAAACTTCGGATCTAAATTCTACAGATTGCGAACAAAAACAAAGGCGTGTACCAAAGAAAAGAAGGTATTCTGTTAGTTCCTCTGATGAAAGTGAAGAGGAACCGCTCTTGCCATACCCTCCTCCACCAAAAAGAACATTCCAGAAAGGTGGTATAACCATAACGAGAAATATTTTTTTTAAATTTTGGTTTTTGTATATACATTCTAGAGAGGGGGCTCGATGACTCAACCAGTACTGTAACCTTTTGATAAATATCTTGTTTAAGTTAATACAGTATTTTTCTTTTCTTTTATATAGAAAGCCAATCCCAAAATAAAGCAATGGAACTAAAACCCCACTCTAGAACTGCAAATGGTAAACTTTTGAGAAACATCTTTAATTTAAGTTAATACAGTATTTTTATTTTCATTTATATAGAAAGTCAATCCAAAAATAAAGCAATGGAAATAAGAACCAACTCGAGAACGGCAAATGGTAACCTTTTGATTAACATCTTCAATTCAAGTTAAATACAGTATTTTTATTTTCTTTTATATAGAAAGACAATCCCAAAATAAAGCAATGGAAATAAGAACCAACTCAAGAACTGCAAATGGTAAACCTTTTGATAAACACATTTATTTTAAGTTAATATGTACAGTATTTTTATTTTATTTTATAGAAAGCCAAACTGAAAATAACGAAATAATGGAAGTAAGAAACTTCTCCAGTAACGGTAAAAAAATTGTAATTCACGTTACAGCGTATTAACTGCTTTTAGTTTTAGACATCCAACAGAAAATGTTAAAAGAAATTTTAAATATAAAAATGAATTTAGCAAAAGTTTCACAGGCTATACAAGAAATTAAACAGAGTTCTAATAATTATGAAGGCTTAAATTTTCATGATGAAAATGAAAACATCCTCGAAGAATTCCCCTTGAGCACTTATGGTAAAATTCAAGAAATTGAAATTAAACTTACGGACGTGCAATACAAAAAAAAATTGGTTAGTATAGCAATGTTGATTGTAGCACAACACACATTTTTGGTTTAGGTTGCAGCTCTAACTCGCATTGGAGGCCATAAAGTGGACGAAATAACAAAATTAATTTTGAGAATAATTTTTACGGATGAAATTGCTAAAGAGTATAGTTGGGTCGGGGCGAAAAAGAAGAGAGTGTTTTGCAATTTAAAACTTGCGGAAGTTATCCTGAGTAAGTAATGCTAATAGTGTGATATTGAGAAAAAAGTTGTAGTATTGATTGCAGAAGCTGTTCGTAAAAATGCTCCGCAGAGCACAGAAAAGGACGTGATCGACGCCATTAAAAACTGGCTGCGGCATGCGTCAGTTTTTAATGGCGGTTTTGCAATATTTAAGCGGCCGCGTCACTTTTGCTCTTGCGGTGCGCACCTAACACTAGCCGCGGCTTTGTTTATCTGAAATTTAATGATATCTAAATTTTATGTACATTGCGTTTAAACGTTCCCCTAAACGGGTAGTGTCCACACGAGCAAAAACGTTTAAACGTTGCATCCCTATTTTTAACTTCGCAAAAAAGTCACTATAAAAACCCTGATGTTGCCAAATTCCCTTAGCACATATATCATTATTTTTATTCATTTGTTATAGGAAATTTGGTGTTAATTTTGTATGCATTTTTTGGACTTCGAAAACTTTTATTAAAATATTGTTAAATTCAAAAAAACATTTTCCTGAATGTTTAAGTATTCAAATAGTGAGTCATCAAACAGAAACAGTATCATCGTTGAACCTCTTTTTATTTCTTTTTTAAATTTGAACACACAATTTCTAAAAAATGCAAAAAAATTAATAAAATGTTTCCTCGAACAGTTCAATAAAAGCAAATGTGCAATGGAAGTTCTAGCAGAGTTTTTTATGAAGCGTAATTTTTTCTGAGAAGTTAAATATATGTAATTATTTTTCCTCTTTGTAACTCCATCAGGGGGCCTACTATATATTTTATTTTCATTAGTTATAGAGGTGTATCAAAAGTGTCGAACCAATTCTGAGGTGGTGATAGAGGATGTCAACAGTAGCCCAAAAATGCAAACAAATTTTTATCAACGAGTGCATTCTAGGGCTATAGCTTTTGAAGTATTTAATCTGAATACAATTTATATACATTCAGACCACTTGTTTTCGACTATATTTTGCCGAAACAGTAGATTATTCCCTGTTGATAAATATCACAAAATTGTTCGCGATAGTTATAGTTTGAAATTAATCACTTTACCTGTATCATAATAGACAAATTTAATAAATAGCAGTAGTGTCATATTTTTGGCTGTATTTGGTTGACTGCAGTAAGTTAAAAATATTTCATTTTTGGGCTTCCGTTGACGTGCTCTATCAACGCACCTCAGAGTTGGTCTGACACTTGATACACCCTGTATAGTAAATTTTTGTTAGTTGCTATAATAAAGACTTATTCGATATTTTTTAGCTATTTTCTTTCAGATTACAAAGTTAACAATTTTTGCATTTCTATAACTTTTAGCCTTTACGGGTGATTTAGGTCTTTTTGCTACACTAGTACGTAATTGTTAATTTGCAGAAAAAAATTGCTTATTTTTCGAAACTCAAAAAGTTATGAAAATTTAATTACATTTTTAATTATTGCATGTCAAATTTTGCTGACTTACCATTGTTATACGATCGTATAACTCGAGTTATTATTGAAGATGGAGAGATGGGGAAAAAGAAGGCATTTATGATGTTCATCGTCTCGGTTCTTTTAAAATCTTATTGGCTGAAAAATGTCATCTGGTATAAAGTCAATTTTAATTTTATTATGTGTACGAACAAACCTTCCATGTTGGTGGTATTTATACATTTATGTAATGGTAAAGTTTCTATTTAAGAAAATTTTGAATGGACAACATTTTAAAAGAACATGAGATGACCAACAAAAATACCATCTTTTTTCCCCATTTAACTATCTTCAATAATAACTACGATAGCGATGGTGAGAACAAAATTTAACATCTTGTGTATCCATAAGATATATATAAATAAACTAAATATAAATCATTAAAGTTTATAATATTCAAGGGTCATCTGCGTACTGTCGGGAGAAACGTCCATATGAAATAATATGGATATCTTTCAGGTAGAGCAAGAATATCTATGGAATGTTTAGCACGAACAGTGGATATCTATATATATCTGTATAATATCTTGTTTAGATATGGATATTAGGCGCACATTTGGACATCCAGTGGATATTCACTGGACAAGCTTGATGTCTAATGGATATGATGGATATCCACACGTGACATTACATAGATATCTTATAGATGATTTGTGCTGTGTGGGGTGAATATTAAAAGAACGTCCAGTATATGTGTAAAAATATAAATATTTATATAATATCCGTGCCATATTTATAGAATTTATTGCAAGAATATTCCTGGAAAATTCTCTCAATATATGAATTTTACGTTTTAGAACGTCTGTATAAATCTCATTACTGCATTCGGTGTACATAAGGGCACAAAAAAATTAAAATTTTATTTTTGAAATGCGCATGCTAAGGATGAACCCGTCAAGTGTGCATGGAGCATGGAGAGATGCCAAAGTAGTTGGAGGTTCGCGTTGTGTGGTGGTTAAAACCTCGTGTGCATTTTTTTAAATTTGTGGAAAAACTACTTATTTATTTTTCTTATATCTCATATGTTTACGCTAGGTAAGTATGTTTTTGATGACGGGGTATTTATAATATTTGTATATTATCAATTCAGGAATAAGTTGCAGCACATGCGCAGTTATTGGAATGCCCCTTGGCATCTAGGCGCTCGAGACTCGAGAACACGGCCTCGCTCCGCTCAGCGTCACGTCGAACGTCAAACATAAAAACTGCTGTCAGTGTGGCTAACGGCTTCCTAGTACGCCGGATAGTGAAATCAATTTTAAAATGATTTTAGCGTGTGGCAGAGGTAGTAAATTTGGTAGTTTGTGTGATGGCAAACAAAAAAATTGACCTCTGCCCACCCCGCGTCGGACATTTTACAATTGGCATGTCTTCAAAAATTTGAAAGGAGGAATAAGTTAACCTAAATCTTTTCAGCGCCTCTGCCTTATGATTCAACTTATTAATTGAATCATAAAGAACGAGAAAATACCCGAGGTAGACGTTCTGAACAGTCTCTGAGCAGAGGCAGAGGTTCTGAAAGTGTTTGGAAAGTAGGCCTACTTAGATTCAAACGAGCTGAAATGACTAGTAGAGCTACTTTTCTAAACACATTTAATACGTCTTCCTCTGATCTGAGGCTGTGCAGGATCTCTGCCTAGGGTATTTACTTGTTCTTTATGATTTAATTAATGAATTTAACCCAACACAGGGGTACTGAAAAGATTTAGGTTAAGTTTTTTCTTTCGCATTTTTGAAGACCCGCCAATTGTAAAATGTCCTACGCTGGGGTCTCGCACATGGATATTCCTGATTTCCAACAGACAATTTACAGTTTTATATGAATACGAAGTGCGCTGAAATGAGTTATAAAAATTGTCGCTATCCGGCGTACTATCTGCATAAATAATTAAATTCTCATTTAAATGTAGTGTACTCTGCTTATACTATGAGTGTATGAATGTGTAGCAGTGGCGGCTCGTGACTTGTTAAAGAGGGAGGGCTCCGCTAAGAAACCTGAAGAGCGTTCAGATAGAATCTTAACTCGGTCTGAAACAATGTCTTCTCCTTGCGGTTTTCCTTTTTCACTTGCTCTTCACAAGAAAACAAGATAAGAACCAAGGAACCAATGTTTAAAAGTAAAGTCTAAACTTCTCTTTTCATTTCACATGAAGCAACGCAAGAATCAAAAACTAATATCTAAAAAGAGGTCCAATATTTTACAATTCAAGGAAACTTAAGAGAGTTGTAAATTTTGGTAATCTACGTAGGTACCGCTTATTACAGACAGTTCTATTGAATTGTTTCTCATAGCCATAATTTTTTTGGCTGGCATAACATAGTTGACGCTTTCTCGTGAATCCTAGCCAATTCGACAATCGTGCATGGCGCATTTTACGCGAAATAACTTGTTTTCACTCCCTTGTTTTCATAAAATAGCAATAGATTGCAATCTATTGCTATTTTGTGTATAGGAATAACATTTTTTTACAATTACATTATCATTAAATACCTCATTTTTTGTCCAGTTTTTATCGCCCCCGAAAAGCAGGCAAACAAAACCAAAAAAACGTGTTTTTCTCTTCACACAAACACAACGACAAAGTTTTACTGTAGATACTTTTGTCAAATTTTCGCGTAAATCCAGCCCTGGTCTTGCACTTGGCTTGAATTTGAATTATATTTAAAATGAGAAGTGTACGTTTGCGGTTCTTATTGTCAATTTTCTCTGCTAAATTTAGTGAACTAAATGAAGTTTTAAATTAGGAAATATTCATTTTAAATGCATTTTTCTGTCCTTGCGTTCAAAATTCTTATAAAAACAATACAAAAAACACGTAACCTCCTTACCGCCGTTTCACAAAATACTCTGATCCGCGTAAAACAAAAAAGATTTTACGTGTCGCGTGTCGGACGTAAGCTTCCGAGTCCCACTTCTATGCTATTCCCTGGTGGGGGATATTGTCGTTGTCATAGCAACGGTGTTACGAGACGCGTGCTGTAGATCGAGGACGGTAGACGTTCGTCTCAGAGTCCGCCCGAATGTGTAAGGAGAGCGTTCGTATCGTTGTAGCGGTTTCGCGGAGCGCCAAATATAAGACTATTATTGATAATTTACTGGCATATTCTGGGATATAAATGTAGCCCAATTTTTATGCATTATACCAAATATTCAGTATACATAAATTTATTATAATTTGGGCATACAAAATAAATTAAAATTCTGTTTTCTATTTCTACTATAATTCTTTATTTTAAAAATTATGCCAGGGGCGGCGGCGTCCCTGAGCCCTCCCTCACGAGCCGCCACTGATGTGTAGCAGAGCTTTGTTCCAAACAGCAAGCAAAGCAATCCTATCAATTTCCCAAGTGATATAAGTAGGTAAGTATTTCAGTTCTATAAATTATAAAGTTTATTCTATTAAGGGGATTTAATGAGCCTTAATCTCACAATATGCCGCGTAAACTATGCCTCACTAGTTAATTCAAGCTAAGGTAAGACATATCGAGCAAGAGAAATCACTGACATCTACAACATTATTTACTAATTCTTGGGGAAATTCATACGGCCAGGTGAACGAAATCCTCTTATTAGAGTGCACATTTATGAAACAAAATATCTGTTGCAGTCGAGTCAAATTGTTTTTTAAGAAATTTTCTCTTCTTATGGGCATGATTAATTTTATTTCTTTGTACTTAGATGCAGTTGGGAAAGTACATAAAAGCTGCACTTTGGCTGAAATAGAACAAGCAATGAAAATGGGGCTGGTGAAGGCGAAGGAGAGGCAGAAGAAGATTTAAATATTTTGAAACAGCGACAGTTGTTCGAAGGTGAAACAAATATGTATCCTGTGTTATGCAAAAGTAGATGCTCAGTGCTATATCAGCCTTATTTCTTTAACAAAATTTTGTAAATTTTTCCTTAGACAACTTACTTTTTCGTCGCAATGTATTGTTTCAGTTTAGTAAAGTTGCATTCTCACAGCTCCGTTTCGTCGGATTATTTTTATCCAAGACTTTCTTATTCGTGAAAATATTTGAATCCGACTTCGTGGGAATAATCTTTTCTTGGCCGCCGATACATAGGGTGAGGCATTTCCTCGCAAGCATAGATGAGGAATCACCCCGATTTCTTCACGAAGCGCCGTGTGCAGCTTGTCTCTAGTGTACGAGGTCGATGTTGATAAACTCGAGCCTTTAAATAGCCCAAAAGGAAAAATTCGCAAGGCCCGAGATCGGGTGAACGCGCAGGCCAAGGAATGTCGTCACAATGCGAGATGATGTGCACCGGAAAGAGCTCTCTGAGGATATCCATTAGATGTTACTCGGGGTGTGCAGTGGCCCCGTCTTGTTCGAACCAAATGTTCTCAGCAACAACATCGAGCTCATTTAGCGACATTCAGAGGACATAAGAGAGCTTTTTCCGGGTCCCCTCATCTCACATTGTGGCGACATTCCTTGGCCTGTGCGTTCCCCCGATTTTGCGCTCTGCGATTTTTTTCTTTGGGACTATTTGAAGTCTCGAGGATATCAACATCGACCTCGTACACTAGAGGAGCTGCAGACGGCGATTCGTGAAGAAGCCGTGGTGATTCCCCAGCTACGAACGCGAGACTTAAAGAAACGCCTCGCCCTATGTATCGGCGGCTAAAGACACCATAATGAAAGATATTGTATTTCATAAATAAACTGCATTTCCTGCTGATGATGGCAACAATAAAATTTTGATTGATGAAACCCTTCATATTTTATTGCCCTGTGAAATCCATCCTTTCTTTTTGACGCACCAGTGCCTTTGAACAACCATGCATAAGTGTATTCTGTTTATTTTTTATATTAACATGTATTTACTTATTTTTGTTCATTTGAGGAAATATATTTTATTTTATAATAATAATAATAATAATGGTTTATTTTCCTCAATACATAAATATTCATACACAAGAAGAGCAATTAGCTTGAGGAAAACCACAGGGTGATATCTCAAGAAGACAGAAGTGTTGAAACACTTCCGCTTCTCAGTCTTCCGACACACCCTGATTTTGATAAAAATAAACAAGATAATTTTTTCAAAACTTAATAATAATAATAATAACATTAAACGTCTTTATTCCAACATATTGCACAATGATACTAACAGTAAAATAAGATTAAAAAAACAAAATGTATAAATGCAATAGTTCGAAGAAGCGAAGTTCAGCTCACAGTCGCCAGGCAATCTGATCGCTGTTCTTCCACTTAACCTCATTAAAGAAAAAAATTAAAAATAAGTGCATCATGTTTAGCATGAGCTGACCAATACTGCTTATACTATTATACCGCCGATCAAGGATGAACACGAACCGAACACAAAACGGTAATAGAGAAGAAAAAGAGAAAACACAAAAAAACAAACAAAAAAGAGAGAGAAGCGTCAAGGGTGGAGTATATACTTTTTCAGTGAAGACTTGAACCTCTTTGGAGTCATGCTCTTAAATTCTGATGGAACTGAATTGAATACCTTACATATTTGATAAGAAAATGATCTGTCGAAAAATTTATGCTTATGTCTAGGAACAAACAGGCTTTTTCGACGAATATTAATATTGTGCACATCAGTGCGATACGTAATCTTATCATACAAATACGGTGGTGATTTATGAATTAGTAATTTGTGATAAAAGCATGCAGTATGTAGAAACCGTCTAGACTCCATATTAAGCCAAGGCACACATTTAAGCTTGTGACTAATATGTTGCCCCCTACGAATGCCAAAAATCAACCTCAGACATGAGTTCTGAACTAACTGTATTCTTCTGCTTAGGTTACTACTGCAACTTAACCTAAATGATCAGGTAAATGTGTTTTCAATGTTCAAAGAACATCTTTAAAAATGCGCATTAAAGATACTGAATATATACAAAGAATATTCTAAATGTATTCTTGCAAATGTGCCGAATACATATGTTGGTACGTTCTGCGAACATTTTGAGAATGTAACATTGGTCTATTTAATGTGCACAAAACATTCTCAGAATATATATAAGTAACTGTTGAGGTTATTCTCGGAACATTCTGCAGGTGTGCTGATTATATACCAAGAATGTTGTATCGTATGTTCTGTGGTCATTTTGAGAATGTGACATTGTCTCCACTATTAATGTGCACAGAAGATTCTCAGAATATATAAGTATCCGTTGAGGTTATTCTCGGAATATTTGAACGTTCTGCTAATATATTATGTGCATATTTACAGAATGTAATTGTGCTGTATGGGTATTGTTAATTCTTGTTTGGAAAATAAGTAATGTCTATCGAGGTTGTTGGAAGTATCCCCAAAGTAACTATGTCAGAAGAGTTTAAAGATTTACGACCGATAAGTATTCTGCCCTGCCTGTCAAAAGTAATTGAGAAAGTTGTAACCTAACAAATTCGGGATTATTTATCTAAATATGATCTGTTTCCTGTATTTCAATCAGGTTTTAAACACAAACAAATGTTACTGGCCCAAAAAATCACCAATGCCTATCATTATATGGTTAAATGTGTATTACCAGATAATTCCTGGCCTACATATGAAGTGGAGATTGAATTATACTGCGGTAATACATAGTAATTTCTTTTTTGTAGTAGTACAATTTTCACAATTACAATCTTTTAATTGGAAACCTTGAAAGCGGAGTAAAGAAAGAGTTAAATTGATCAAAAATTGTAATTCAATCTTAATTTTACTGCCCGAAGAAAAAGAACATCTATTTATACTATATAAAACCAGGGTTCAATATTGTGTCATACATTTTAACATCAGTTTTGCGGCACGTCCTATTAATTACATTGATTCATGTTCCGCTTTAGTCAAATCTCAAATTTGTGTGGCTTTGAAGTGGTGTGTATTAAGAGTAGGGTTGTCAACTGTACTATAATATATAGTATTATACTATATTTCGGTTTCACGTACTATATACTGTTACAAAAAATATAGTACGCAAAAATACTACATTTCCATTTTTCATGCGTCGATAAAATTAAAAGTAGTATGCGATTCTAATCGAGTAATTTCGGAACGCGACTGCGATGTAAAAATTGTTGGTATGCCTGCAATTCTGATATCTGTCATTTTCTTTTTTATGTTATAAATGTTACGGTTAAAGTACTTACGTGGCTAGTGTATAAACTACCTGGATGGTACATAAAGTAACCAAGCGGCTGGTTATTTTACTAGAAATGCACATTTCCAATAAAATAACTGCGAATTTTGGTTAGTTCATATACTATCCAGCCAGTTTATAAACTATCTGAGAATGATGGCTAAAGTACAAACCACAAAAGAAAGTAAATAAAACAACTATTGTTCTTAGACAGTTTGTAAACTATCCATAACTATTTGGTTAAAGCGTGAATTTCAGTTCTAGTAATACAAAATAGCTCATTTGTTGGTTAGTATATAAACCAAGCAGAATTTTCTTTTGTAAATTTAATAGAAAAAGTGGTGTTGCCCGTCACTGAATACGGCCAAAAAAGTGGTTCCACGGCCCACTATTTCCGGTCTGTGGGCAAGCGGAGCGTTTAAGTCTCCCCCCCCACCCAACAAAAACATTCACATTTGAAAATAGGAGAGAAATTTTCATCGACGCACAAAATGGGACTAAATCCAAAATTCTATGTTCAGGTACCTAGGTAAACAACCCGGGTGATTCTTAGAATGCTCTCCGAGTATACGGTCACTAAGGGATTGTACCCGTACGCAACTACCACTATTGCTAATGACAGTTTCTTACAAATGATCCCCAGTATCGCGACACGTGCATCGTGTTCTGCCCAAGTAGTGTTTGATTAATTTTGCAATATTAACCAAGGAAAATATTGGTTAGTTTATGTACTAGCTAGTGAATTAGTTATTTTCTACTACTAAAAATTAAGTTCATGCTTTATCCAAATACTTTACAAACTATCTAAGAACAATGGTTGTTTTATTTACTTTCTTTGTGGTTTATACTTTAGCCATCATTTTTGGTTAATTTATAAACTGGCTGGATAGTATATGAACTATCCAAGATTCGCAGTTATTCTAGTGGAAATATGAATTTCTACTAAAATAACCAGCCGCTTGGTTACTTTATATACCATCCAGCTAGTCTATACACTAGCTAGGTAATTACTTTAACCGTAACATAAACACTAGGTGGCGCTAGCTGTATTCATAGAGTAGCAGTTGAAGTGTAAGCAAAGATGTCTGCATACGTGTACCTAAAGTTCTGAAATAAAAACTGATTTTACAACCCGAAATTCAACAAGTTCATTTGCTTTACTCTGTTCATCCCATAGGTTATGGGCCCAGTAGCATTTTGAACTATTTTTATAGGAACGGGAAGTTGTAAAAACGGTAGAAATTGGGAAACTGTTTTGGTGCCTGTTTTCGTGTTGTGTGCGTCGAAAAGTTTTCGATTGTCAACATGGCCGCCATTTCGAATAACCAAGTACTGAACGTAAAATCGTTTGATGGTACGGGATTTTCAAACTGGGAATTCCGTGTGAAATTGATACTGGAACAAGCGGAAGTCTTAGAAGTTCTAGAGACTGACCCACCGGCAAATGCTGCTGACCTTGCGAAATTTCAAAAGTGCGATGTAAAAGCAAGAAATATAATCGTGCAATGTTTGTCCGATTCAATGTTGGAAATGGTAAAACCCAAGACCACAGCAAAGGAAATTATGGAAGCTCTTAGGTGTACATACCAGAAAAAAGGTATTTCAACGCAAGTTCAACTGCAGAAAAAGCTTAGAAGTTTGAAGTTTACTGAAGGGATAGCTTTAAATATTTTTCTCACAGAATTTGAACAGACAGTGTATGAGCTGAAAAGCGCAGGTGGAAAAATGGAACAAAGTGAAATAGTGTCGCAGTTGCTATCTGCAATGCCTGAAACGTACCAAGCAGTCACAACGGCTATTGACATCATGTTCTGCCAGGACGAAACAAAGGTAACACTTGATTTCGTTAAGAATAAGCTGCTCATGGAAGAGTCAAGGCAAGCAAAAACCCAAGCAGATGGTAGTAGCAATGAGGCAGCGTTTTCAGGATACAAAAAGAGGTGGAATAATAAAAAATGGATTAAGAAAGGAACTAAGAGTGAGTTTCCTTTTAAGTGTCATGGTTGTGGGGTTGTAGGTCACAGGAAATTTGAATGTCCAAAAAGTCAGAAGAAAGATGGAAAGGTAAATTTAGCGGAAAACTCTGAAAATGAAGATGCTATTTTATTTCTGACTTCGGATAATTTACTAGCATGTATCGAGAAAAACCCTAAAGAAATAAAGTTTGTCATCGACAGCGGAGCCACAAACCATCTTGTAAATAAAAGAACAGGAAAGTTTTTGAAAAACAAGGAGATGCAATAAGTGTAGCCAAAAGAGGAGAAACAATAGAAGCCACACAGCAAGGTAACCTTAATTTAAAAGCAGAAGTATTTGCATGAAAAATGTGTGGATGTGTGAAAAATTACTTCACAACTTACTATCGGTTAGAAAACTTGAAGAGAAAGGATTCGAAATTTTATTTAAAAATAAAGAAGTTCTTGTAATGAAAAATGGTGAAGTTATGTTTAAAGGTCAATTGTTCGGAAATCTGTACATTGTTACATTACGGTTGTCAGAAAATTGTGATACGGCTTATACAACAACAGAAAACTTGGGATTGTTACACAGGAGGATGGGCCATTCTTCATTTTTTCCATCGCCTGGTGTGTGTGAGGTATGTTTACAGGGGAAACAGACCAGAATGCCCTTCAAGACAATACCAGAGGAAAGAAAAGCCAAACGTATTCTGGAAGTGATCTCAAGTGATGTGTGCGGACCAATTAACCCTCCGACACACGATGGAAAGCTGTATTACGTAAGTTTTATTGATCATTTCTCCCATTTTGCAGTATGTTACTTAATGACTAAAAAAAGTGAAGTTCTAAAATATTTTCAAGAATATGTAAAACAAGTAGAGGCAAAATTTGGCACAAAAATTGAACGTTTTCGATGTGATAACGGTGGTGAGTACATCTCAGCAGAATTGAAGGATTTTTGTTTAAAAAATGGAATAAAGTGTCAGTACACAATAGCCAGAAATCCAGAACAAAATGGAGTTGCAGAACGGTACAATCGTACTGTTATGGAAAAGGCAAGATGCCTAATTTTTGATTCAAAATTAGACAAGTTCCTGTGGGGTGAAGCAGTGAGAACTGCTGCATTTCTCACAAACCGGACACCTACAAGTGTACTGCCTAAGAACATAACTCCAGTTGATATTTGGCATAAACAAAAGCCAAATATGAAAAAAAATAGACTTTTTGGTTCAAATGCGTATAATTTGATTCCGAAAGAAGATCGCACATCCAAACTTGACTCGCATAGTCAGAAACTCATCATGATAGGCTATACAGATAATGGCTATCGGTTGTGGGATGAAGAAAATAAAAGGATTGTCCTAGGGAGAAACATTGTGTTTGATGAAACAAATGAACAGAAGTTACCCATAGAAATAAGCGAAGAAAAAGAAGAGAATCAGATGAAAGAAGAAAGAGAAGAAATTGTGAGAGAAACAACAGAGGAAAAGAGACAAAACTTGAATGAAAATTCTGGAAAAACAGACGAAACTACAGATACAAGAAGAAGTATGAGGAATAGACGGTTGCCGAAGTATTTAGAAGACTACGATGTTGAGTCCGACCCAGAATTTGGAGCAAATTTAATGGCAGCGCTATCGGTAGGAAATATGATTTCAGATTTACCACAAAGTTACAGAGAAGCACTCGGTGTTGATGGATGGAAGACAGCGATTGAAGAGGAGCTGAATTCACTACAGAAAAATCAAAACTTGGGAGTTAGTTGTACCTCCTGAAGATGTCGAAATTATAGATTCAAAGTGGGTGTTTCGCGAAAAAGTGCTTGATGGAAAAGTTTTAAAAAGGGCACGTCTTGTTGCGCGTGGTTTTAAGCAGTGTTCGTTAGATGAAAATGTGTACGCACCAGTAGCCCGAATGGTTACTATCAGAGTGTTATTATCATTGTACACTGAATTTGATTTACATGTACAACAACTGGATGTAAGTTCTGCTTTTCTTTATGGAACACTGAATACACCAGTATACATGTACCAGCCAGATGGACTTGGGGAAGACCCCAGTCTTGTGTGTAAGTTAACCAAAGCTTTGTATGGGCTCAAACAAGCCCCCAAATGCTGGAATTCACTGTTTCATAACAAACTGACTGATTTAGGCTTGAAACGTTCACAAAAGGATCCATGCTTATATTTTAATAACGATACCTTCCTCTTAGTTTATGTTGATGATATAATCCTATTCTCAAAGAGTGTTGAAAAATTAGAATGTATTAAAAATCAATTGTCACAAGATTTTAAGATGAAAGAATTTAAAAACAAGAACATAATCTTTTTGGGCTTAGAAATTAGCAAAGTTGGCAACGAGTTGTATATTTGTCAAAAAGAATTAATTAAAAAGGTTCTTAAGAAATTCAATATGTACGAGTGTAAACTCGCTGACTTACCTATGCAGAGGAATTTGCAACTACCAGTTAAGTCTGGGATTATGCATAATAGAATGCCCTATCGTGAACTTTTGGGGTGTCTAATGTATATAATGTTAGGCTCTAGACCTGACCTATGTTTCAGTGTTACATACTTTAGTCAGTTCCAAAATGGACATTGTGATGAACATTGGAATCATTTAAAAAATGTCCTGAGATACCTAAAACAAACAGAAAACTTTGGTTTGAAATTTGTAAAGAGTGATAATTCCAATGATAATTCTAGTGTTCATCTGGTTTCTTACGTGGATTCTGATTTTGCCAATAGTATTGTTGATCGTAAAAGTATAACTGGTTTTATAATAAAAATCAATAACAATGTTGTGTATTGGAAAACAAAAAGGCAAAATATTGTAACTTTATCTAGTACAGAATCTGAATATGTTGCTCTTTCAGCCTGTCGCAAATGTTATCAGAAATTGCAAATTTTAATGTCTATCCAATAAGTATTTTTGAGGACAATCAAAGCTGTATAAAAATGTCCTCAACTTTGGAATCGAAACGAAGCAAACACATTGATATTAAATACCATTTTGTAAGAGAATGTGTTGCTCAAAATAAAGTGAAGCTATTTTATATTCAAACAGATGAGCAACAGGCAGATATGCTTACAAAACAATTGCCAGGTCCTAAATTTCGATATTTTAGAGATCTTTTAAATGTTAACACATTGTAAATCGTAGAATATAATCTACAGATTTTTTATTTTTGTTGGAAATGTTTAGAAATAGATACCTATTATTATGAAGAATATTTTTTTTGTGAAGGTACTTAGCACTTATCTTTTTGGAAAATACCAGAATTGAAGGGAGGTGTTGGTATGCCTGCAATTCTGATATCTGTCATTTTCTTTTTTATGTTATAAACACTAGGTGGCGCTAGCTGTATTCATAGAGTAGCAGTTGAAGTGTAAGCAAAGATGTCTGCATACGTGTACCTAAAGTTCTGAAATAAAAGCTGATTTTACAACCCGAAATTCAACAAGTTCATTTGCTTTACTCTGTTCATCCCATAAAAATCGCTATCGGCAACGGCAAGCCCAAATCTGAACGCAACCTGAATGAGATTAGTTACTTTACGTCCACGGTACCGCGGTGGACGTATAATAAAGTAACTAACTTCATTCTTAAAGGTTATGTATCGTTTCGATACCCATACCGTTTTGAGTGTTTGTTTGGCTATTTATCTACTAAATTAAAATGGAAAGTGAATCGGAACCGGAACAAATAAGCGATGATAATGATAGCGTAAGAAGCGCAACAGCACCAACTCCTAAAAAGCGCAAAATTGTAAAAAGGTTACAGAAATACAAATCGGAATGGGAAAAATCATTTGAATTGCTAACTAAGGATCCAAGTAATAAATATGCAGGCAGATGCAAGCCTTGTGGTTTAACTTTTTCCATTGGAAAAAGTAGAGTGGGCCAGGTAAATTACATTTTTGGCATTGGTTATTGTTTTGGTTGGTGAACGGAGCGAATTATTTTCTTAAATATTCTGGATTGTGGTGGTATGTTTGTTTAGTTTAGTACCTACTGACTGGTATTGGTGGTTGTGGTTGCTCGTTTCTGGTTGGTTGGGTAATCCGTAGTTAGTAGTTTGGTTATTGTTTGGGTAACTGGGGCTGGGTTTCTTGTTTTCATTACAGGTTAAACAGCATAATAATACTAGAAATCACAAGAAGAAAGTTGAGCTTTTCAAGAAATCTTCTGTCCTAGATCGGTTTTTAAGTTGCGCTGCTGCCTCTTCTTCTAGTACACAAGAATCTGATAACAAATTAACTGCTGCTGAATTAGCCTTAACATATCATGCTGTGAAGCATAACTTATCTTTTAACAGCATGGACTGCAATGTAAAACTGAACAAAATTATATACACAGATTCTAAAACTGTTTTAAATACGCATCTAGGCCGCACCAAGATGGAAGCACTCGTTAATGAAGTTTTAGGACCATATGCATTGCAGAAAGTGCTAAATGATATAAAGAATCTAGAATTGTTTTTTTTTGTTTGCAGACTGATGCAAGTACATAATAGGAAAAACATTAAATTATTTCCTTTGGGGGTTAAATATTTTACTGCGGAAATGGAATTGAAAATAAATTGTTAGACTTTTATGACAATTGTGATGAATCCGCCAATGGAATGTTTAATGCTATTAGTAATTCATTTTCGCTTCACAAACTTTCTTTTGAGAGGGTATCTGGATTAAACGCTGACAATTGCAATGCAAATTTTGGTAAACACCAATCTCTTTATAAAAAAATTGGAGATATTGTTCCCAATTTGGTTAAGGGTAATTGTCATGCCCATATAATTCATAACACTTTCAAGCACGCAATGAATTTTTTAAATTGCGGCATTGAAAACATAATATTGAAAATATATTCCCATTTTTCTCTATCTGCCGTTAGAAGAGAAGAGCTTAAAAAATGTGAGGGAGAATGGCATGAGCTAAAAAGGCATGTTGGAACTAGATGGCTTTCTTTGCTACCTTGCGTAGACAACATTTTGTTAAATTGGATGGCACTAAAAAATTATTTTAAAGGGTTAGGCAATGATTGCCCAGTACATATTAAAACACTTTTAATGATTGACGAATTAGAAGGAGATAATGTAACTCAAATTTATTTGCATTTTTCAAGTCACATTTTGCACATCTTTCATAAAATCATTAAACAACTTGAAGGCAATCACGTTACAGTTTTAGATGTTTATAATATTATGAAAACTATAAAAATTGAGTTAGAACAGCATAAAAAAGATGTGTTTTTTGGTTATGAAACTCAAAAGCTAATGAGAATTTTATCAACTGAATTCCCATTATTACATGAGAAAGTGAAAGACAATCTTTTATTGTTCATTGAAAAAAGGTTGTTGTACTTGGGCAAATGATTTGATTTTAGTGAGACTAATTGGCTAAATATGCTTCAAAATTTTAATTTAAAAAATGATCTTGTGTTTAGCAATTGCGAATCTCTTATTGACAATTTACTCTGAAATAAATATTATAAACGAAATTTATAGTAAAGTTAAGAACTCTTCTGATTTTATGGATAAAAATAAGGGACAAAAATGGCAATACATTTTTAAAAACACAGCTAATGCTTTACCAAATTTATTCAAAATAATTTCATGCTTACTCTCTATTCCAGCCACCTCTGCTTGTACAGAAATAATTTTCTCTGTAATGAATTAGAAGTGGAGAGAAGATAGAAATAGAGTAAGTCTGTCTCTCATAAAAAATGAGCTTCTAGTATATAGCAATTTAAATTTTGAATGCAAAGATGCTTGCAATATTTTCTGTAAAGACACTAAATTGATAAGTAATGTCAAATCAACAAAAAATATGCATTTAAAAAATAAATTTGCACCTACTTACTTTTATAATGACTTTTATTACCAATTACTAACCATTTTCCCTTAAAATTTAAAAGTACTATAATTTTTCTTCATATACTATATTTTTGCCTTGGACTCTAAAATACTATATTCGACCGAAAAAAAGTTGGAAACCCTAATTAAGAGCCCGATATACCAATTTGTTAAGAATCGGGGGGTTCAAGGGTACGGTGAAGCAATTTCAGCTTGAAAAATACTTCACGTAGTAGAGCGCATTGTAATATGTACCTGCACATACGATGAATGATGAGTAACAATGTCTACAGCGGGCGGCAAAAATTATCTGGAAAAGCAGGGAACTAGTCGGCCAAACTACCCAATAAGCACATGTACGTTTATTAAACGATGAAAAATTACGAAAACTAAATTCGGTAAAAACTATACGGTTGAAACAATGTCAAAATGTCGCGCACTTATACGTAGTTTTCGATGTATAAAATAAGTGAAAACTACCAATCATAAAACGTGTAATAACTTAATAATTAACATACACGTTTAAATTTTGCGTGGTATTCAACGATTCATTAAAATTTGTTAAACGCCTTAGGTATAGACCAAACAATAATTATTCCTCTTCCAAAATCCCGGCAGGCACTGAATTTCGGAACAAGTCGATTTACTGCACTTTGTTGGGTGCACATGCACACAAGAGGCCACCGTCAGCAACGCTGGGTACAAAACCAGGTTTGCCAGAAGTGGCGATTTGTCGCCATTTTGGCGATTCGGAGTGACACTTTGGCGACACTAAAACTGCATTGGCGACTGGCGATTTGAGACGTAATATGTGGCGATTAATTATTATTGTCTGCGGTGATGAGTACTGCAAGAGTATGATTTGGTTATTGGAAGTTTATTAGTTCTGTGGTTCAAACCTGACAGCTCGGCGCGACTGTGAAATATGTGACTGTATCTGCAACTGTGAGACTGTGACTCTGTGCTACTTACTGTGCGTGACTGCCGTTGTGGCATTTGTTCTGTTTTGTCTAGAGGTAAATGTTGCCCTAACTTTAAACCAACGGCTGAAATGTTATCTCTTTTCAATTCAAATATGTATAATCGTCAGACTGAAAACGAAGAAGAAGGGGGAGAGGGAGAATTGCAAGTAGCATTGGAATTAACGGAAATAATATAAGTATTTTAATAGTACTAAAAAATACTAAGTAATTTTTTTTATTTGCACTTTTATATTTAGTTTGTTGTTGAGAATATTGTATTATTTATTAACTAATAAAATATTTATTTTGCGTCTATTGTATTTTTCTACAGTTGGCGACTTTTGGCGACAGCTGTGTCATCTAGTGGAGATCGTACACTAAAAATATCTGGCAACCCTGTTAGAAACCTCCAAACAGCCCCGTGATACTAAACTATACCGAACAAAGTTCGATTGCTAAGATACATGATCTAAATCTACACAGCAACAGCAGTCCACTGGTTATTTAGTTATATCATCCCAAGCTTTAGACCTTTAAATGGCTTCGGGAATCAAGTACAAGCAAGAACCAAACTCACGCCACCTAGATGCACATCAGTGAAATACCGTCTGGCAACTAAGTATACGTGTAATTAACATAAAGTGAACGTAAAATGAATTTGTAAATAAAACGTTAGCAGTTTAACGTTTAATTTGCACCTGTTTCCACGTGAAATATGACACAGAAAGCTACACATTAAAAACGTAAATTTGGAGACCGTTGGATGATTTTCCTACGAATAGTGACGTATACTATGTGCCACAAAATATTTAATATACCTACGTTGCAGTTTTACGTTTATTTTAGGATAATTGTTGTAGTAATAGAAACGTTTATTATACGTGGTAATTAGCACATTTAATTAGAATTGCTATATTTACATGCATCATATGTGAAATTTTAACGTATAAATAGCATACTATTCTTCCTTTAATATACAGTGTGTTTGATTTCATGTGTCACGGCAGATATCTCGGCTATTGTAAGAATTTCAAACAAATGCTATATAAGAAAGTTGTTAGACGCTTTATTTTCAATAATTTATCAAATTCAGAAAAACAATTCAGCATCAAATAATTCAGATATAACAAATACATGAATAATTTTAAACGTAACGTACCCAGTAATATTACATATTATAAATCTGTATGAAATTCCTTTTGCAACGATATATCAGATGTCATAGTGATCAATTAGTGATCAATTAAAGACATAAATCAATAATTAAGTAACAACTCACGCTTTAGCGACTTAGAGCTTCATTCGAAAGAGTAGGCAGTGAAAACATTGAAAATCGGATGTCTGTTTCTACATGTACAATGTTACTTAACACTAGCTTGACAACGTAAGACTATTCAACACAAATATAATATAACAAAAACAAGAAAGTATCAATAAATTAGTAGGCAAGATAAGTTTAAAATTAAAGTTAATAAAATCTAAGTTTTTGTTCAAAGTGACCTCCGTTGTTAGCAATACATTCCTGACATCTGTGTCCCAGAAATTATCCTTCTTTCTGTTAGAGATTCCGTTATTGTTGAAATTAGATTCATCGCTTCAAAAAAATTAAATTTAATAAATCTTGATTATTATTCGCGTTACTATGTCTCATTACACGTCGTTAATATAAAAATTTACGATATGCAGGAATTTTCTCAATTCATTTGACAGTTCAGGCGGTAGCAAGTCTTGTCAAAGCCTACTCTTTCGATCGAAACTCTAAATCATGTAGGCGTGCAGTTCTTACTTAATTATCGATTTATGCCTTTAATTGATTAGATAACTAAGATATGTGATATATATCGTTATAAGGGAATTTCATACAGTAATAATATGTAATAATACTGTAATATGTAATAATACTGGATATGTTCCATTTAAAATTTTGAATGTATTCGCTATATCTGAATTATTTGATGCTCAATTGTTTTTCTGATTTTCATAAGTTATTGCAAATAAAGTATCTAACTTTCATATATAACATTTATTTGAAATTCTTACAACAGCCAAGATTTCTGCTGTGACACATAAAATCAAACACACTGTATATATTATTTACCCAACAGGTTGATATGAGCACAATTGATACATACAACATACTGTATACGTAAACTGAATTTGTAAATAAAGCGTTAGAAGTTTAACGTTTAATTTGCACCGATGTTTCCACGTGAAATATGACACAGAAAACTACGCATTAAAAATGTGCATTGAAAGACTGTTGTATGATTTTCCTACGAATAGTAACGTATATTATGTGTCTGTTACAGAATATTTAATATACGATACAGTTTTTACGTTTATTTTAGGTCAAAAGTGATACGTATAAAAATTATTTCCAAAATATACGTTTAATTTTCAAACGAAAACGTCTCTTAAAGCAAACTAACATTTTACAAACGAATATTTTGCATACATGTGTGTTTACTGGGCAATACCGAGAATGAATTTGTTGCGCGCGCTCCCTATCTCGGGATTGGCTGACTAAGCTGAGCGACTTTGATCAGTAGCCGAAAGACAGGCGAGAGCACGAGCTACGACGAAAAACTCTGAATGCAACGGTACCGCTGTTTACGCATAACATTTTAGTTTTTCGATTGAAATTGAAAATTTTGTCTTCTTACAAGTCAGAGGTTCAGTATACTACTGCCGTTAACCAGATTCTGAGATTTTCTCTTCAGCAAAGTTTTATTAGGTTCTATAAAGAGCAGTTTTTCGCCACTTGTAAATTGCGACTTCGTTTATTGCTTTCATATTTTTTAACAAATTTCAAAACAGCAATTATTGTAGATTTATATTTTAAGAACTGTTTGCAAATAAAAGCAATTTAATATTATTTATAGTTTTTGAAATACACTGGCGAGCATAAAATTAGGGTCACTTTGAAAATTGCCAATTTTTCTAAAAATTCAAAATATTAAATTTAATTAATTCTTGAAGGCTATAACACTTGCATTTCTGAGAACTGTTATAAGCTTTTTGTGGTTTCTTTTGCACAACAAAGATTCAATATTTCCGATTTCTAGGAAATGCTTGCAGGTGCGCTACTTGGAAGCTTATTTCTCGGCGTCTATTTTTCAATTTCCTTCATTTATTCACTAACTTTCCTGTGTATAACTTGACGGTCGAAAAGTGTAGTGTTTGTTTATTTCCTTATAATGGCTTTAAATACTGTCACGGCGGCCAGAATTATAGCGATGTTGCAAGATGGTCGAGGGCAACGTTTAACGGCAAGAACGGTTGGTGTAAGTCTTTCTACAGTTCAGCGGGTATCCCAACGATTTCAGGAAACTGGTAGGCTGACGAGAAGACCAGGATCAGGGTGGAAAAGAACCACCACGCCAAGGGATGACCGTTTTCTTGTGACCATGGCTTTACGGAATCGGACCGCTACGGCAGTTTCGCTTCGAAATCCCCTCCAAGAAGTCAGAAATGTTAACATTAGCGAATGGACAGCTAGGAGGCGACTTCGTTCTGCTGGATTATCTTGTCGGAGAATGGCTACGGGTCCTCCACTTCTCCGTCGCCATAGAATTGCAAGACTGAACTTTGCTCGAGATCACTTGGGATGGACAAATGACGATTGGGGGAGGGTATTATTCTCAGACGAGTCCCGTTTCTGTTTAAATGGGTCGGATGGACGTCGGCGGGTATGGCGAAGACCCGGAGAAAGATATGCCCAGGCTTGTATTGATGAGCGACTTCCATTTGGTGAAGGCTCAGTTATGGTGTGGGGAGGAATTTCTTCAGACGCGCGTACCGAATTAGTGTTTATCGGCAATGGATCCCTAACTGCGCATAGGTACGTAACGGAAGTTGTAGAAAATCATGTCATGCCTTTTATGGCGGTTCTGGAAGAACATGCAACTTTTATGCATGATAAAGCTCGACCCCACGTGGCAAGGATTGTTAACGGTTATAATGATGAGGTTCAAATTACGCGATTTGATTGGCCAGCACGGAGTCCCGACTTGAACCCCATAGAGCATGTGTAGGATGAGCTAGGACAACGTGTACGAAGTCATACGCCGTCTCCCACCAACGCACAGGATCTTAGAGAGCTCATACTACAGGAGTGGAATAACATCCCGCAAAATGTGATCCGTAATTTAATTGAGAGCATGCCACGTCGCCTCCAGGCTGTCATAAATGCACGACGAGGAAACACTCGTTATTAGAGGTCAAAATTTTAACAGTTCCTTGTTTTATTCCAACATTTTTCTCACTACACATTTTAAAACAATTTTGTTAAAATTTGCTTCTTTACGAATTTTCAATAAAAACATTAGAAA
Source organism: Xestobium rufovillosum (assembly GCA_963966045.1). Lineage (NCBI taxonomy): Eukaryota > Metazoa > Arthropoda > Insecta > Coleoptera > Ptinidae > Xestobium > Xestobium rufovillosum. Next base: position 13,777,133 of record OZ014493.1, on the reverse strand, counting down.
ATGAAACGTTTTCTTTTTAAAACATTCCTGTTTAGAGATATGTATACAACGAAATCCATTTACAATAAAAGATACAATAAATAACCAGAAAAGTTGAATTTTTGAAGTGACCCTAATTTTATGCTCGCCAGTGTATTTACAAACAGGCAAACGTCTTCAGTGCTCCCAAAATTCCTGTGTGTCGGACTCTTAATTTAGATTTCTTAGAGCTTTGTTCAGGTTATGTTGCAAACAATACTGTCATTGCCGGTTTATAAATTGCCTTATGTGTGTAGTACTTGACGGCATATTTCTATCCCATCCAATTGGTTCCTACAAATTTACTCATTAACTAGAGTTATTTTTTATCCTCATACTTAATATTTTATCTCATATGTTAAAACCCCATTATAATATTTTTAATGACAGATACTCTGGAAATGGTTCGCCGTAAAACAGAGAATGAAGAATGTACATCATCGAATGAGGTGGTGAGCGGACGGGGCAAAAGAAAGAAACTGCAAAAACAGAAAGTTGATGACACTAGTAGTGCTGAGGATGATGGTATGGTATCGCTTAGCAAACGGTACATTATAAATAATGTAGAACTTACTTTTTGTTAAAGAATCTCAAAATCATACACCGCCACCTGAGTTTCTCAATATGGATGTATTTGATGAACCACAGTATTTGACGAATCACAAGTATTTGATGAATCACAATAATTTGATATAAATAATCTACCCGCAACTATTCACAATGAAATATCAAGTACATAAATCAAAAAACTTACACGCAGACAAAACTTAAATTATATTTTCCACGTACACAATGTGGGTGTGCTGCTACTCTAAGTATAATAGATAAAAAATTAGATACCTATTTAATGGTCTTATATACAGTTTGTTCCTTGATGGAGTTAAAAAACCGCTTGATGTCAAACTGCTGTAACATATATTATATTTTATAAATCTTTTAGAAAAATGTTATTAATAGAGACTGAAATTATTTTTTAACCCTTTGTAACGCCAAACGGGGACAAACTGTATTATACGGTCGTACCACTAACATTTCTAATTTTTGGGGCAGATATTTAGGAGACCAAAACTAACAAAAAGAGTCTATTAAACACATGGTAAAATATCAATCGTTAGCGAGATATTATTGAAAATAGTCTTTACTAAAGCGAATTAATTATAATGCTAGTGGAAAAAATGTTTATTTTGTATTGCAAATTATAACATCGATTACAGAAACATACAAAAACAGAAATTACTTAATTAAATTCTCAAAAATACCACCGTTCACCTCGATGCATGGGGGCGCCGTCATGCTGAAAGAACATGTTTTGCCCTAAACCCAATACGACATCGTCCAGTAGATCTGTCAGATCATTTTCTAACAATTTAAAATACCTATCTAGCTTCCCTAAGACGACCTTCTAGCACAATAAATTGGGCCAAGTAATTGATTGTTAATCATGCCACACCACACGGTAATGCTAAATCGATGCTGAAAGCAGCTTCTCACTGTGACCTGCGCATTTTCATCTGACCAGTGATGTTCGTCGTGACACTTATTTATTCTATCACGAGTGAATTGAGCCTCCCTCATCAGTGAACAAAATATTTTTGTAAAATGTGCGATTTCTGTTTACTCAATTGCAAAATATCAACCGTGAAAAATGATCAACGTTCTAAAGATTCTGGAGCAAGACTAAGCGAACTCGCAAGTCAAAATAAATGTGCCAATTACAAGCAGTATGAGTATTATTTTGTTTAAAGTAATGAGTAATGAGGGAAACTACACATAGGCCTCCCCACGAAAAATGTGAAACAGGCGCCGACCGGGATTCGAACCCAGATCTTTCGCTTTCCGGGCGACTGCTCTGGCCAATTGAGCTCAACTGGTAACCATCCCTTCATCCAGCGCTTGCGTTTAACCTTCCGTTTTGTGCTTAATGCTAAAATAATAGCAATACACCCTTTTTTATGAGGATCCATGCTTGCGTTTAACGTTCCGTTTTGTGCTTAATGCTAAAATAATAGCAATACACGCTTTTTTATGAGGATCCATGCCTCAACGAGACACAAATAATGTCATTTCGCATGATCGTGTAAGGTTAAAAATAATGAAAGAGGTAATGAGACAAGATTTTAAACGGTACGTAATGACATTATCGGTAATGGCATTATTACTGGTCGTGTAAGGTCCCCTTATTGAAAGAAAACGAAAAAAGGGTTACAAATGCAGTAGGAACAGTTATAACACCCAAACAAGCAATAGAAATCTTAAAGGTTAAGCAAACGCTAAACAAAAAGATAACGGAAAAGGTACAGAAGACGGTTATTAACGAAAGTTCCTCATCAGATGACTTAGAAGAAGAAATTAAGTATGCTAGCGACACGGAAAGTGAGAGTTTCTCAGATGCAGAAGACGCACAGCATGGGGATGCAACAAGAAACTTAAAACTGATACTTGAAAGTTACTATTCCGTGTATTACGATGGCAACTGGTCTTAATGGGATATCATGCACAATAAGAGGTGACTCTTAATAAGTTGCCCATCATTCTGGTGTAAATAAATTCAAAGATACAAAAGTGACTCTTATTTTGCTCCGAAACCGAATAAGAGACATTTGTGCGTTAAAAAAATAATCGCGCACTAAAAGTAGCACCTATTCATACTATATTCTGTTTTCCTGCCTAATAGTAGCTCCAAATACATAAGAATGCGTTGCCTAGAATTGCATTCAGTTATATGGAGACTACTAGAAAATTTACATTTTAATTTCATATTTGGCCAGCATGTCTCTTAAACGAGTATTTTCCCTTACATACCAGGAAATTAATAAGATTAAAAAAACCTATTATTATTATTTCTTACGGGGTAGGTTTCTGGTTCCTAGCACTGAAGCTCAAGCTTATTGTGCCCCATACATGATTATCTCTTAAGTTCGGTCCCTTCAATAAAATTTAGGACAAGACTTATGGGTGTATCTGCTATTACTATTGGTTCTTCAAACATACCTCTAAAGCTTGTATGTCTAGCTGCGCCAAGAACCGGACATTCGTATAGTATGAGTATGTGATGAGGAGTTTCCTCCTCTTCTCCACACATCTTGCAATCAGGGTTGTCCTTCACTCCAATAGTGGTAAGACGTCTCATAAGTGAACAGTGTCCCGTAAATAGTCCTACTGCCCATCTCAGCTGGTTCTTACCCAGTCGGATTAACTCTTCAGCTCTCTTGCTGGATGGTCCGCTAATGAACATCCGCGATTGCCTCAGTCCAGGAGTCCCCATCCAGTAAGAGGTATGTTTTTGTCTTAATAGGTCCTTTACCATCTCTTTGGTTACCTGATACGCCAAACGATACGTAGGTTCCGGCCCTATCAGCGGGACTTTGGCTCCCTTCTTCGCTAAAAGGTCTGCTTTTTCGTTCCCTTCACTTCCTTGAAGGCCTTTCACCCATCGTAGAATAACCTTGTTATGTATTGCTAGCCGAGCCAGCGAGTCCACACAGTTTTTAACTGTTCTGGATTGTATCTTTGTAGCTTCCAGAGCTTTCAGTGCTGCCTGGCTGTCAGTGAGAATCTGGATCCTCCTGTTTTGAAAGGACCTCCTGATCATCTCCTGCGCACATACGGAAATTGCAGTAATTTATGCCTGGAAAATGGTTGCAAGGCTGCCCAAGTTTATGCTAATTTCATTCCCCGGGCTTTTGCCAGCAGTATCCAGTACTATGTACAGTTTTAGACCCAACTGTATACCAAATGTTTCCATCCTGTTCTCTCGCCCTTTGTGAATTGCCCTCCAGTCCCTCTATTGGTATGGTAATCCGATAAGGTTGGTGAATGCTTAAGATTCAGACGGTTCTATCCGACTGCATGCTAAGCATGGTATCCCGCTCTTGCGAGAGTTAGCCCATAACCGTTTATCCTTAGCCTGTATGCTGCTGCAAGAGCCTCCGCCTTCACTACAATATGTAGTGATGGGAGTCCCAGAAGTGCCTCCATGGCCGCAGTGGGCGTTGTTTGCATCGCCCCTGTGATTGCTAGGCATGCAAGTCTTTGCAATTTCCCTAGCTTAATTTGAGATTCCCTTTTTCTGGCTTTAAGCCACCATATTAGGGATCCATATGTTACTGTGGGGATTATTATCCTGGAGTAGATCCAAGAGACCATTGCTGGCCTTAGCCCACACGTTCTATCTGTCATACCCCTACAAGCCCATTCATAGGCTCCGGGTAGCCTTTTTGGTCAATTTCTTCAAATGGGCGTTGTAGTTTAATTTAGTGTCTAAGGTTAGTCCTAAATACTTAACTTCTCTGTTCAGTTCGATCTCCTGGCCCCACAACCGAAGCCTCTTCAGATCTTGAAGATTCCTTTACGTGAAAGCTACCACTGTGGTCTTAACAGGGTTCACTGTTAGTCCCTTTGCTGTGCACCATCTTTCCACTATTTCTAGGGCTCGCTGCATGAGGTTTGAAATCACCCCTCCGAACTTCCCTATGATTAGAATAGTAATATCATCCGCATAACCCTGTGCGCGTATTCCTTCCCTGTCTAGTTCCCAGAGGAAGCCGTCCACCACCAGGCTCCACAGTAAGGGCGATAAAACCCCGCCCTGCGGGCACCCTCTGGCAGCAGCCACACACCTGGTCACGTTGCCCAGTGAACTAGTAATTATCCTGCCTCTTATCGTAGAGGGCCCCTTCGATCATGCTTGTGATCTCATGGAGACTCAGATCGCAAGATTTCCCCGCTTGGTAGGCATATTGGTGTCGATGTAGGGGTGCCACTCCCAGAACTTCGTGCCTTATATATTATGTATATCAACAAGTTTATCCATCGTCTTGAGCATAAATGATGTCAAGCTGATTGGGCGAAGGGATTTCAATTTCATATTTGGCCAGCATGTCTCTTAAACGAGTATTTTCCCCTGCATAACAGGAAATTAATTTAATTAAGATTAAAAAAACCTAACCGCCACCTATGTACCAAGTAACGACCTCGCGGTTAAGCGATTACTAGCCAAGTGCAAGTGCACTATCCGCTGCGCCGCCGATACCTCAATGGAGCTTTCTTTTAGAAGGTACTTAAACAAATAATATACATGCACAGATAGTCTGGGCGCTTCCGATCTTCCGAACATTAAGTAATACCACAGTATAATTAATGCACACAGTAGTTTTACTGTACTGTCGCTGTCGGCACTTTCATCTTCGTGGTTCAGATTTGTTTCCGAGTGCCACGGCGGCGTGCATCCGAGACCTTGCGATGGTGAGCCGATGAGAAGAAAACACGATCTCTTAATACTAGCACCGTAGCTCGTAAAAACAAAACTAGCAAATGTAGCACGTGGTATGAATCAATGCGCACATGGCCACGCAAATAGTGTAAAAACAACTCACTAGCGCCACTAAAATAGACGCGGCTAAATTGCACACTTCGAAGCTCGCCGACACGACAGCTGATCGGGTTGTGTAGCAGCGTTTCCAATCTGTGACGAATTCCTCAATTTGTGAGCAATTTTAACATGCGTGAGGAAATTGTGAGAAATTTAAATTTGTGCGGAATTATGAGGAATATTGAACGCAATATCACTAGAAAAATATTTCTTACCTTAACTCCAAACACAAAATAAATTTCGGACGCATCACCTCATTATAGAACGCACTATCGCTGAACGCTGATTCGCACACGGCGACACTGCCACCACAGAATATCCACTGACAGACGACAGATTCGGTGATCGGCGCTGGGTGCCTTGCTTGCACCTTATTTTCTACCACTTACCTGTTGTAGACGATAAAAATGTAAGTATGTTTTTAAAATTAATCTTTCGTGTTCTTGCTTTCGTTTGTATTCCTGTTCTAAGTATTTCCTATTAGTTTGGTTATTATTCAGATGTTTGGTGTAGTTCGTATACCTAACCTAATTAATGGATAGATGGTTAATTAAACTGAATAAGAAGGTGGTGGATTCTCCTTCTACTTTTGCTTCTGCAGATATACAAACGGTGGTGGTCTAAAAATGTGCCTATTAAGTATAAAAAAAAATTTTTTTAAATGCTATTTATCTGCTTCAAGTATATCCGAGGGAGAATCAATTTCTGAAGAAGCTTCAGCAGAAGAAGCAGAAAGTTACAATGTTACTGTAGGATCTGCAGAAGAAAACACGACTGAAGATTCAAATTTTGGGCTGGAAATGGAGTACCGAGTTCCGTCCAATACTACGACCCCAAGCAGCAATTTTCTATTTTATTAAAGCAGTGAAAACGTTTTTGACAGAAAACTTATAAAACACTGTTTCTCTCAGGAATGTTTTCAATATGTTTATAAAACCACTATAAGTGTAAAATTGGCACCATTTTATAAAATATTTCTGTATCAGTTAGTATTTTGTAAAGCCTTTTGCAAACATTACAAAACAATTTTATAAACATTTCTGCAGCTTCTAAAAACACTAAATATCAGCATTATAAAATAGTTTTATTAAAGCTTTCCATACTGCGCTACAAAATATACTTAGACTATTTTTTATATTAGTATTATAAAACAATGTAACAACAGTTTTATAAAAGCTTCTTAGTAATTTCAGGTAAACCTTATAAAGTAAAATTGCAAGATGAAATAGCAATAATAAAATAAAAAAGTTTTTTAAAGTTGGTCTAATAGTAGCAAGACACAGTTTAACTTACAATGACAAAGAGGAAAACAGAAATGTCACCAACCGTATATATTTTCAATAAGCGGCCATTTTAGTAATATTATAATAACCCTATACCCGTTTGTTATAGGAGATGTTTGTGTTTCACAGATCAACATTTTTACTGCGAATGAAATTTTATTGTGAAACTTATAACATATTTCCAACAAATTTTTAAGCGCACCCACTATTTATTGATATTATAGATTTTTATTTAATTGTACGAAAATATGCTTTGTTGATTTTGTCTTTTTTTGGAAAAAAACTAGCGCCAATTTGTTCTAGGTATTACCATTTCACAATTTTTGGGTATTTTCAAGCTTTAAAGATTAACATAAATGCGATGTTGAGTATTTTTAACTCTTCCCATTTTCATGTTCCCGAATGCTGCCATTTTAAATGGCGTCTTTGTATAAAATAATTTTGTATCAATAGCAAGCGTTTTAAAATAATTAAGCTAATACACATCTTCTATAAAAATACTTTAAAGCTACCGGTCTTCGGTATTGCAACAGGGTCGAACTGCTCATGAATTAGTAGATTTTTCTTAGGGATTTTCTCACACTGTGACATCAGAAAGAACGATTTACACAGTAAGTACAAAATTAGGTGTACTCGATTTTTTTTTAAATTAACTGTAGGTACATATAGCATTTATGTTTTTGCTGTAGGTATAGAGCGTTTATAAAATATTAACAGTTATGCACTGCCCACCGTTATCTTCAAATTCTTGATTAAAAAATATCGGTGTTTTTTTTGCCTCAATGCAAAAATAAAAATTACCCGAAATAAGAAAAATATTTCATAAAATAAAGAATCCGTAGAGCAAAAGTTATGATCTAAGTCTATCTGTTTCTAATAACGCTATTCGTGAAGATTTCGCCTAATATCGACTCCACACCAGCCCTAAAAACAAAATTTATGCATTTTAATAAATACCTTTTGCTGAACAATTAATACAAATGTAAAATGATTTTTTTAAATTAAACAATAAAAACTTTATGAATAAAATATTGAAATACGGTCCTGTCGTTTCCCTAACCCACAGTAGATAAACTCCCGTACTCCAGTTTCAGCGTCAAACTTCAATGCACGGAATCAGCTTATTTTGCTAGTAAGCAACTTTTTGGCTAATAGACAACTTTTTGGCATCTCTTATAAAACAAAATTGCATGATTCCGGTGCGTATTTTGCTAGTTCGCAAATGTTTAGCTACTATAAAACTTTTTGGCGTCTCTTATAAAACAAATTACTCTCCCTTGCTACATTTTATCTAATTTATGATAATTTATTTATTATATATATATATATATAATATTTAGATTTTAAGACTGCATTAATTATTATAAATAGGTAGAGTTAGAGTAAACGGGCATAGCAGTCAAGGAACACTACACAAGGCCCCACTCACGAAAAATGTGAAACAGGCGCTGACCGGGATTCGAACCCAGATCTTTCGCTTTCCGGGCGACTGCTCTAACCAATTGAGCTATCTGCACCCCTGACACACCAAACGCGAGAAAGGCCTTATATAGGTAGTGAAGAAAGATGGAAATAACAATTATGAATCTCATAATTAACCAACAACCACACAACCTTACTTCAGGTCTATGCAGTAGTCGCACTACTTCAGCGCTTCGTACAGACAATGACCCACGAAGGATGATTGTCAGTAATGAGAATTCAAGCCCAATGAAAATATACAAATATTTAGATTTTAAGACTGCATTAATTATTATAAATAGGTAGAGTTAGAGTAAACGGGCATAGCAGTCAAGGAACACTACACAAGGCCCCACTCACGAAAAATGTGAAACAGGCGCTGACCGGGATTCGAACCCAGATCTTTCGCTTTCCGGGCGACTGCTCTAACCAATTGAGCTATCTGCACCCCTGACACACCAAACGCGAGAAAGGCCTTATATAGGTAGTGAAGAAAGATGGAAATAACAATTATGAATCTCATAATTAACCAACAACCACACAACCTTACTTCAGGTCTATGCAGTAGTCGCACTACTTCAGCGCTTCGTACAGACAATGACCCACGAAGGATGATTGTCAGTAATGAGAATTCAAGCCCAATGAAAATATACAAATATTTAGATTTTAAGACTGCATTAATTATTATAAATAGGTAGAGTTAGAGTAAACGGGCATAGCAGTCAAGGAACACTACACAAGGCCCCACTCACGAAAAATGTGAAACAGGCGCTGACCGGGATTCGAACCCAGATCTTTCGCTTTCCGGGCGACTGCTCTAACCAATTGAGCTATCTGCACCCCTGACACACCAAACGCGAGAAAGGCCTTATATAGGTAGTGAAGAAAGATGGAAATAACAATTATGAATCTCATAATTAACCAACAACCACACAACCTTACTTCAGGTCTATGCAGTAGTCGCACTACTTCAGCGCTTCGTACAGACAATGACCCACGAAGGATGATTGTCAGTAATGAGAATTCAAGCCCAATGAAAATATACAAATATTTAGATTTTAAGACTGCATTAATTATTATAAATAGGTAGAGTTAGAGTAAACGGGCATAGCAGTCAAGGAACACTACACAAGGCCCCACTCACGAAAAATGTGAAACAGGCGCTGACCGGGATTCGAACCCAGATCTTTCGCTTTCCGGGCGACTGCTCTAACCAATTGAGCTATCTGCACCCCTGACACACCAAACGCGAGAAAGGCCTTATATAGGTAGTGAAGAAAGATGGAAATAACAATTATGAATCTCATAATTAACCAACAACCACACAACCTTACTTCAGGTCTATGCAGTAGTCGCACTACTTCAGCGCTTCGTACAGACAATGACCCACGAAGGATGATTGTCAGTAATGAGAATTCAAGCCCAATGAAAATATACAAATATTTAGATTTTAAGACTGCATTAATTATTATAAATAGGTAGAGTTAGAGTAAACGGGCATAGCAGTCAAGGAACACTACACAAGGCCCCACTCACGCAAAATGTGAAACAGGCGCTGACCGGGATTCGAACCCAGATCTTTCGCTTTCCGGGCGACTGCTCTAACCAATTGAGCTATCTGCACCCCTGACACACCAAACGCGAGAAAGGCCTTATATAGGTAGTGAAGAAAGATGGAAATAACAATTATGAATCTCATAATTAACCAACAACCACACAACCTTACTTCAGGTCTATGCAGTAGTCGCACTACTTCAGCGCTTCGTACAGACAATGACCCACGAAGGATGATTGTCAGTAATGAGAATTCAAGCCCAATGAAAATATACAAATATTTAGATTTTAAGACTGCATTAATTATTATAAATAGGTAGAGTTAGAGTAAACGGGCATAGCAGTCAAGGAACACTACACAAGGCCCCACTCACGAAAAATGTGAAACAGGCGCTGACCGGGATTCGAACCCAGATCTTTCGCTTTCCGGGCGACTACTCTAACCAATTGAGCTATCTGCACCCCTGACACACCAAACGCGAGAAAGGCCTTATATAGGTAGTGAAGAAAGATGGAAATAACAATTATGAATCTCATAATTAACCAACAACCACACAACCTTACTTCAGGTCTATGCAGTAGTCGCACTACTTCAGCGCTTCGTACAGACAATGACCCACGAAGGATGATTGTCAGTAATGAGAATTCAAGCCCAATGAAAATATACAAATATTTAGATTTTAAGACTGCATTAATTATTATAAATAGGTAGAGTTAGAGTAAACGGGCATAGCAGTCAAGGAACACTACACAAGGCCCCACTCACGAAAAATGTGAAACAGGCGCTGACCGGGATTCGAACCCAGATCTTTCGCTTTCCGGGCGACTGCTCTAACCAATTGAGCTATCTGCACCCCTGACACACCAAACGCGAGAAAGGCCTTATATAGGTAGTGAAGAAAGATGGAAATAACAATTATGAATCTCATAATTAACCAACAACCACACAACCTTACTTCAGGTCTATGCAGTAGTCGCACTACTTCAGCGCTTCGTACAGACAATGACCCACGAAGGATGATTGTCAGTAATGAGAATTCAAGCCCAATGAAAATATACAAATATTTAGATTTTAAGACTGCATTAATTATTATAAATAGGTAGAGTTAGAGTAAACGGGCATAGCAGTCAAGGAACACTACACAAGGCCCCACTCACGAAAAATGTGAAACAGGCGCTGACCGGGATTCGAACCCAGATCTTTCGCTTTCCGGGCCACTGCTCTAACCAATTGAGCTATCTGCACCCCTGACACACCAAACGCGAGAAAGGCCTTATATAGGTAGTGAAGAAAGATGGAAATAACAATTATGAATCTCATAATTAACCAACAACCGCACAACCTTACTTCAGGTCTATGCAGTAGTCGCACTACTTCAGCGCTTCGTACAGACAATGACCCACGAAGGATGATTGTCAGTAATGAGAATTCAAGCCCAATGAAAATATACAAATATTTAGATTTTAAGACTGCATTAATTATTATAAATAGGTAGAGTTAGAGTAAACGGGCATAGCAGTCAAGGAACACTACACAAGGCCCCACTCACGAAAAATGTGAAACAGGCGCTGACCGGGATTCGAACCCAGATCTTTCGCTTTCCGGGCGACTGCTCTAACCAATTGAGCTATCTGCACCCCTGACACACCAAACGCGAGAAAGGCCTTATATAGGTAGTGAAGAAAGATGGAAATAACAATTATGAATCTCATAATTAACCAACAACCACACAACCTTACTTCAGGTCTATGCAGTAGTCGCACTACTTCAGCGCTTCGTACAGACAATGACCCACGAAGGATGATTGTCAGTAATGAGAATTCAAGCCCAATGAAAATATACAAATATTTAGATTTTAAGACTGCATTAATTATTATAAATAGGTAGAGTTAGAGTAAACGGGCATAGCAGTCAAGGAACACTACACAAGGCCCCACTCACGAAAAATGTGAAACAGGCGCTGACCGGGATTCGAACCCAGATCTTTCGCTTTCCGGGCGACTGCTCTAACCAATTGAGCTATCTGCACCCCTGACACACCAAACGCGAGAAAGGCCTTATATAGGTAGTGAAGAAAGATGGAAATAACAATTATGAATCTCATAATTAACCAACAACCACACAACCTTACTTCAGGTCTATGCAGTAGTCGCACTACTTCAGCGCTTCGTACAGACAATGACCCACGAAGGATGATTGTCAGTAATGAGAATTCAAGCCCAATGAAAATATACAAATATTTAGATTTTAAGACTGCATTAATTATTATAAATAGGTAGAGTTAGAGTAAACGGGCATAGCAGTCAAGGAACACTACACAAGGCCCCACTCACGAAAAATGTGAAACAGGCGCTGACCGGGATTCGAACCCAGATCTTTCGCTTTCCGGGCGACTGCTCTAACCAATTGAGCTATCTGCACCCCTGACACACCAAACGCGAGAAAGGCCTTATATAGGTAGTGAAGAAAGATGGAAATAACAATTATGAATCTCATAATTAACCAACAACCACACAACCTTACTTCAGGTCTATGCAGTAGTCGCACTACTTCAGCGCTTCGTACAGACAATGACCCACGAAGGATGATTGTCAGTAATGAGAATTCAAGCCCAATGAAAATATACAAATATTTAGATTTTAAGACTGCATTAATTATTATAAATAGGTAGAGTTAGAGTAAACGGGCATAGCAGTCAAGGAACACTACACAAGGCCCCACTCACGAAAAATGTGAAACAGGCGCTGACCGGGATTCGAACCCAGATCTTTCGCTTTCCGGGCGACTGCTCTAACCAATTGAGCTATCTGCACCCCTGACACACCAAACGCGAGAAAGGCCTTATATAGGTAGTGAAGAAAGATGGAAATAACAATTATGAATCTCATAATTAACCAACAACCACACAACCTTACTTCAGGTCTATGCAGTAGTCGCACTACTTCAGCGCTTCGTACAGACAATGACCCACGAAGGATGATTGTCAGTAATGAGAATTCAAGCCCAATGAAAATATACAAATATTTAGATTTTAAGACTGCATTAATTATTATAAATAGGTAGAGTTAGAGTAAACGGGCATAGCAGTCAAGGAACACTACACAAGGCCCCACTCACGAAAAATGTGAAACAGGCGCTGACCGGGATTCGAACCCAGATCTTTCGCTTTCCGGGCGACTGCTCTAACCAATTGAGCTATCTGCACCCCTGACACACCAAACGCGAGAAAGGCCTTATATAGGTAGTGAAGAAAGATGGAAATAACAATTATGAAACTCATAATTAACCAACAACCGCACAACCTTACTTCAGGTCTATGCAGTAGTCGCACTACTTCAGCGCTTCGTACAGACAATGACCCACGAAGGATGATTGTCAGTAATGAGAATTCAAGCCCAATGAAAATATACAAATATTTAGATTTTAAGACTGCATTAATTATTATAAATAGGTAGAGTTAGAGTAAACGGGCATAGCAGTCAAGGAACACTACACAAGGCCCCACTCACGAAAAATGTGAAACAGGCGCTGACCGGGATTCGAACCCAGATCTTTCGCTTTCCGGGCGACTGCTCTAACCAATTGAGCTATCTGCACCCCTGACACACCAAACGCGAGAAAGGCCTTATATAGGTAGTGAAGAAAGATGGAAATAACAATTATGAATCTCATAATTAACCAACAACCACACAACCTTACTTCAGGTCTATGCAGTAGTTGCACTACTTCAGCGCTTCGTACAGACAATGACCCACGAAGGATGATTGTCAGTAATGAGAATTCAAGCCCAATGAAAATATACAAATATTTAGATTTTAAGACTGCATTAATTATTATAAATAGGTAGAGTTAGAGTAAACGGGCATAGCAGTCAAGGAACACTACACAAGGCCCCACTCACGAAAAATGTGAAACAGGCGCTGACCGGGATTCGAACCCAGATCTTTCGCTTTCCGGGCGACTGCTCTAACCAATTGAGCTATCTGCACCCCTGACACACCAAACGCGAGAAAGGCCTTATATAGGTAGTGAAGAAAGATGGAAATAACAATTATGAATCTCATAATTAACCAACAACCGCACAACCTTACTTCAGGTCTATGCAATAGTCGCACTACTTCAGCGCTTCGTACAGACAATGACCCACGAAGGATGATTGTCAGTAATGAGAATTCAAGCCCAATGAAAATATACAAATATTTAGATTTTAAGACTGCATTAATTATTATAAATAGGTAGAGTTAGAGTAAACGGGCATAGCAGTCAAGGAACACTACACAAGGCCCCACTCACGAAAAATGTGAAACAGGCGCTGACCGGGATTCGAACCCAGATCTTTCGCTTTCCGGGTGACTGCTCTAACCAATTGAGCTATCTGCACCCCTGACACACCAAACGCGAGAAAGGCCTTATATAGGTAGTGAAGAAAGATGGAAATAACAATTATGAATCTCATAATTAACCAACAACCACACAACCTTACTTCAGGTCTATGCAGTAGTCGCACTACTTCAGCGCTTCGTACAGACAATGACCCACGAAGGATGATTGTCAGTAATGAGAATTCAAGCCCAATGAAAATATACAAATATTTAGATTTTAAGACTGCATTAATTATTATAAATAGGTAGAGTTAGAGTAAACGGGCATAGCAGTCAAGGAACACTACACAAGGTCCCACTCACGAAAAATGTGAAACAGGCGCTGACCGGGATTCGAACCCAGATCTTTCGCTTTCCGGGCGACTGCTCTAACCAATTGAGCTATCTGCACCCCTGACACACCAAACGCGAGAAAGGCCTTATATAGGTAGTGAAGAAAGATGGAAATAACAATTATGAATCTCATAATTAACCAACAACCACACAACCTTACTTCAGGTCTATGCAGTAGTCGCACTACTTCAGCGCTTCGTACAGACAATGACCCACGAAGGATGATTGTCAGTAATGAGAATTCAAGCCCAATGAAAATATACAAATATTTAGATTTTAAGACTGCATTAATTATTATAAATAGGTAGAGTTAGAGTAAACGGGCATAGCAGTCAAGGAACACTACACAAGGCCCCACTCACGAAAAATGTGAAACAGGCGCTGACCGGGATTCGAACCCAGATCTTTCGCTTTCCGGGCGACTGCTCTAACCAATTGAGCTATCTGCACCCCTGACACACCAAACGCGAGAAAGGCCTTATATAGGTAGTGAAGAAAGATGGAAATAACAATTATGAATCTCATAATTAACCAACAACCACACAACCTTACTTCAGGTCTATGCAGTAGTCGCACTACTTCAGCGCTTCGTACAGACAATGACCCACGAAGGATGATTGTCAGTAATGAGAATTCAAGCCCAATGAAAATATACAAATATTTAGATTTTAAGACTGCATTAATTATTATAAATAGGTAGAGTTAGAGTAAACGGGCATAGCAGTCAAGGAACACTACACAAGGCCCCACTCACGAAAAATGTGAAACAGGCGCTGACCGGGATTCGAACCCAGATCTTTCGCTTTCCGGGCGACTGCTCTAACCAATTGAGCTATCTGCACCCCTGACACACCAAACGCGAGAAAGGCCTTATATAGGTAGTGAAGAAAGATGGAAATAACAATTATGAATCTCATAATTAACCAACAACCACACAACCTTACTTCAGGTCTATGCAGTAGTCGCACTACTTCAGCGCTTCGTACAGACAATGACCCACGAAGGATGATTGTCAGTAATGAGAATTCAAGCCCAATGAAAATATACAAATATTTAGATTTTAAGACTGCATTAATTATTATCAATAGGTAGAGTTAGAGTAAACGGGCATAGCAGTCAAGGAACACTACACAAGGCCCCACTCACGAAAAATGTGAAACAGGCGCTGACCGGGATTCGAACCCAGATCTTTCGCTTTCCGGGCGACTGCTCTAACCAATTGAGCTATCTGCACCCCTGACACACCAAACGCGAGAAAGGCCTTATATAGGTAGTGAAGAAAGATGGAAATAACAATTATGAATCTCATAATTAACCAACAACCGCACAACCTTACTTCAGGTCTATGCAGTAGTCGCACTACTTCAGCGCTTCGTACAGACAATGACCCACGAAGGATGATTGTCAGTAATGAGAATTCAAGCCCAATGAAAATATACAAATATTTAGATTTTAAGACTGCATTAATTATTATAAATAGGTAGAGTTAGAGTAAACGGGCATAGCAGTCAAGGAACACTACACAAGGCCCCACTCACGAAAAATGTGAAACAGGCGCTGACCGGGATTCGAACCCAGATCTTTCGCTTTCCGGGCGACTGCTCTAACCAATTGAGCTATCTGCACCCCTGACACACCAAACGCGAGAAAGGCCTTATATAGGTAGTGAAGAAAGATGGAAATAACAATTATGAATCTCATAATTAACCAACAACCACACAACCTTACTTCAGGTCTATGCAGTAGTCGCACTACTTCAGCGCTTCGTACAGACAATGACCCACGAAGGATGATTGTCAGTAATGAGAATTCAAGCCCAATGAAAATATACAAATATTTAGATTTTAAGACTGCATTAATTATTATAAATAGGTAGAGTTAGAGTAAACGGGCATAGCAGTCAAGGAACACTACACAAGGCCCCACTCACGAAAAATGTGAAACAGGCGCTGACCGGGATTCGAACCCAGATCTTTCGCTTTCCGGGCGACTGCTCTAACCAATTGAGCTATCTGCACCCCTGACACACCAAACGCGAGAAAGGCCTTATATAGGTAGTGAAGAAAGATGGAAATAACAATTATGAATCTCATAATTAACCAACAACCACACAACCTTACTTCAGGTCTATGCAGTAGTCGCACTACTTCAGCGCTTCGTACAGACAATGACCCACGAAGGATGATTGTCAGTAATGAGAATTCAAGCCCAATGAAAATATACAAATATTTAGATTTTAAGACTGCATTAATTATTATAAATAGGTAGAGTTAGAGTAAACGGGCATAGCAGTCAAGGAACACTACACAAGGCCCCACTCACGAAAAATGTGAAACAGGCGCTGACCGGGATTCGAACCCAGATCTCTCGCTTTCCGGGCGACTGCTCTAACCAATTGAGCTATCTGCACCCCTGACACACCAAACGCGAGAAAGGCCTTATATAGGTAGTGAAGAAAGATGGAAATAACAATTATGAATCTCATAATTAACCAACAACCACACAACCTTACTTCAGGTCTATGCAGTAGTCGCACTACTTCAGCGCTTCGTACAGACAATGACCCACGAAGGATGATTGTCAGTAATGAGAATTCAAGCCCAATGAAAATATACAAATATTTAGATTTTAAGACTGCATTAATTATTATAAATAGGTAGAGTTAGAGTAAACGGGCATAGCAGTCAAGGAACACTACACAAGGCCCCACTCACGAAAAATGTGAAACAGGCGCTGACCGGGATTCGAACCCAGATCTTTCGCTTTCCGGGCGACTGCTCTAACCAATTGAGCTATCTGCACCCCTGACACACCAAACGCGAGAAAGGCCTTATATAGGTAGTGAAGAAAGATGGAAATAACAATTATGAATCTCATAATTAACCAACAACCACACAACCTTACTTCAGGTCTATGCAGTAGTCGCACTACTTCAGCGCTTCGTACAGACAATGACCCACGAAGGATGATTGTCAGTAATGAGAATTCAAGCCCAATGAAAATATACAAATATTTAGATTTTAAGACTGCATTAATTATTATAAATAGGTAGAGTTAGATGATTCTCATTACTGACAATCATCCTTCGTGGGTCATTGTCTGTACGAAGCGCTGAAGTAGTGCGACTACTGCATAGACCTGAAGTAAGGTTGTGTGGTTGTTGGTTAATTATGAGATTCATAATTGTTATTTCCATCTTTCTTCACTACCTATATAAGGCCTTTCTCGCGTTTGGTGTGTCAGGGGTGCAGATAGCTCAATTGGTTAGAGCAGTCGCCCGGAAAGCGAAAGATCTGGGTTCGAATCCCGGTCAGCGCCTGTTTCACATTTTTCGTGAGTGGGGCCTTGTGTAGTGTTCCTTGACTGCTATGCCCGTTTACTCTAACTCTACCTATTTATAATAATTAATGCAGTCTTAAAATCTAAATATTTGTATATTTTCATTGGGCTTGAATTCTCATTACTGACAATCATCCTTCGTGGGTCATTGTCTGTACGAAGCGCTGAAGTAGTGCGACTACTGCATAGACCTGAAGTAAGGTTGTGTGGTTGTTGGTTAATTATGAGATTCATAATTGTTATTTCCATCTTTCTTCACTACCTATATAAGGCCTTTCTCGCGTTTGGTGTGTCAGGGGTGCAGATAGCTCAATTGGTTAGAGCAGTCGCCCGGAAAGCGAAAGATCTGGGTTCGAATCCCGGTCAGCGCCTGTTTCACATTTTTCGTGAGTGGGGCCTTGTGTAGTGTTCCTTGACTGCTATGCCCGTTTACTCTAACTCTACCTATTTATAATAATTAATGCAGTCTTAAAATCTAAATATTTGTATATTTTCATTGGGCTTGAATTCTCATTACTGACAATCATCCTTCGTGGGTCATTGTCTGTACGAAGCGCTGAAGTAGTGCGACTACTGCATAGACCTGAAGTAAGGTTGTGTGGTTGTTGGTTAATTATGAGATTCATAATTGTTATTTCCATCTTTCTTCACTACCTATATAAGGCCTTTCTCGCGTTTGGTGTGTCAGGGGTGCAGATAGCTCAATTGGTTAGAGCAGTCGCCCGGAAAGCGAAAGATCTGGGTTCGAATCCCGGTCAGCGCCTGTTTCACATTTTTCGTGAGTGGGGCCTTGTGTAGTGTTCCTTGACTGCTATGCCCGTTTACTCTAACTCTACCTATTTATAATAATTAATGCAGTCTTAAAATCTAAATATTTGTATATTTTCATTGGGCTTGAATTCTCATTACTGACAATCATCCTTCGTGGGTCATTGTCTGTACGAAGCGCTGAAGTAGTGCGACTACTGCATAGACCTGAAGTAAGGTTGTGTGGTTGTTGGTTAATTATGAGATTCATAATTGTTATTTCCATCTTTCTTCACTACCTATATAAGGCCTTTCTCGCGTTTGGTGTGTCAGGGGTGCAGATAGCTCAATTGGTTAGAGCAGTCGCCCGGAAAGCGAAAGATCTGGGTTCGAATCCCGGTCAGCGCCTGTTTCACATTTTTCGTGAGTGGGGCCTTGTGTAGTGTTCCTTGACTGCTATGCCCGTTTACTCTAACTCTACCTATTTATAATAATTAATGCAGTCTTAAAATCTAAATATTTGTATATTTTCATTGGGCTTGAATTCTCATTACTGACAATCATCCTTCGTGGGTCATTGTCTGTACGAAGCGCTGAAGTAGTGCGACTACTGCATAGACCTGAAGTAAGGTTGTGTGGTTGTTGGTTAATTATGAGATTCATAATTGTTATTTCCATCTTTCTTCACTACCTATATAAGGCCTTTCTCGCGTTTGGTGTGTCAGGGGTGCAGATAGCTCAATTGGTTAGAGCAGTCGCCCGGAAAGCGAAAGATCTGGGTTCGAATCCCGGTCAGCGCCTGTTTCACATTTTTCGTGAGTGGGGCCTTGTGTAGTGTTCCTTGACTGCTATGCCCGTTTACTCTAACTCTACCTATTTATAATAATTAATGCAGTCTTAAAATCTAAATATTTGTATATTTTCATTGGGCTTGAATTCTCATTACTGACAATCATCCTTCGTGGGTCATTGTCTGTACGAAGCGCTGAAGTAGTGCGACTACTGCATAGACCTGAAGTAAGGTTGTGTGGTTGTTGGTTAATTACGAGATTCATAATTGTTATTTCCATCTTTCTTCACTACCTATATAAGGCCTTTCTCGCGTTTGGTGTGTCAGGGGTGCAGATAGCTCAATTGGTTAGAGCAGTCGCCCGGAAAGCGAAAGATCTGGGTTCGAATCCCGGTCAGCGCCTGTTTCACATTTTTCGTGAGTGGGGCCTTGTGTAGTGTTCCTTGACTGCTATGCCCGTTTACTCTAACTCTACCTATATATATATATATATATATATAGACTTATTCAACCGCTTACACAGACCCATTTCGGATGTTCATCTAACGTACTCAGACCTTATACAACGTTGTCAGACCCGGCTCTGGGTCTGACAACGTTTTAATGTTTTTTTCGTTACCATTTATTAGCCTGACCAATCAGAATGCAGAAAAAAAAAATTGACATTGGGCTTGGGAAGGCGGTTTATCGTGAAATTATATACAATGTTAGTTCAAGCAAGTATATACCAGGGGGCGCTTTGATCGCTGCTGTATGTTGTATATAATTATATACGAACTCTCTCAGACCCATCAATGATAACTTACTTAGTGAAGCCCGAAATCTGGCAACATCGTTTATTTTACTTTAGTATGAAAATTGGGATATGCGTAGATAAATAGGTATCAATTAGCACGTATGTATTTAAATGTTTGGAGTTAAAATGACAAATGTAATTTTGAGTATTATAGGAAGTTTTAGCGCATGCTCAACTTAAAATATTTAAAAATATTTCGTATTTTTTAATAAAATATTGAAATAGTTTGTTTTGAAACCATATTTTTTTATTCCATTTAAAAAACGGGTGGAACAAAATCCATAAAATCCAACAGGTTTTCTGTGGGTTAGGAGTAAAAGTAATTGAATCACATTTATTTTCGAGAAATATGAATTTATTTAACGTAAAACACATATGCTTGCAAAGAAATTAAAATTAAGGGAAAAACTTACAAAGGTAGGTATTAGAAATATCAAAATGAATTAACATATAACTCTTACGATGAAAGTGAAATAATATACAGGGTATCTAAAATTAAGGGTGCACCATTGCTGACTTCGTTATCATTGGGCATACAAGTGGTTAAATGGGCAAAGAGTATTTTTAGAAACGAATAAGACTGTGAAAACTAAAAACAATTGAACATGGAATTTTCGGGTTATTCACATAAACAATATTTTTTTCAATGGATCACCTTGCACATTCCCAAAGATTTAGAAAGAGTATACACTTCTGAATAAAAAGGCCTTAATTAACATCTTTTCCAGAATTTAAAATAACATGACTCAAAGATCAGAACTGCCCGAGTACACCACATTAGATGGGGCATGAAATAAAATTGATTAAATACTTATTATTTGAAACTGAAAAAGAAACAACAGAAACAACACAACACATAACACTCGTCGACAATAATTATTGTACGTTTAACACAAAATTTATTCCATGATCTACGTACCGGAGCAGTTCGGACCTTCAAAAGCTATGTAGACTTTTAATTTTTGAAGAGAATAGGTTAAGTACATTAAAGGCTCATTTTCAACCAAATTCGACATCGGAGTTCGACTCCGAGTGTGCTGCAAGCTGTAATTTGCTATTTTCAACAAAATCTAACTCACGCGTGAGCTTAGGCGTTCGATACAAATTTTGTGGGTTATGATGAAATAAACAATTACACTGCCCACTACCAATATATAACGTTTATTTTAATGCTTTTGACCGGTTTCAAGATAAAAGGCTATCTCATCATCAGAATGATTAAGAAAAATTGTAAACAAATTAATATGACAGTTAACAATTTTTCTTAATCATTCTGATGATGAGATAGCCTTTTATCTTGAAACCGGTCAAAAGTATTAAAATAAACGTTATATATTGGTAGTGCGCAGTGTAATTGTTTATTTCATCATGAACTTCTACCAAGTAGTAAAGCTAGAAAATATTAACTACATAATTTTGTGGGTATTTCTGAATTTATATTCACAGTAGTAGTCTGCGCAAACTGTCACTTTTCGCATCTGCCAATCGAATTTTATATAGTAATTTAGCATTTTTTAACGTTTTTGCAACTTTTAAGGCTCATTTTCAACCAAATTCGACATCGGAGATCGACTCCGAGTGTGCCGCACACTGTAATTTGCTATTTTCAACAAAATCTAACTCGCGCGTGAGCTCAGGCGTTCGATACAAATTTTGTGGGTATTTCTGAATTTATATTCGCAATAGTAGTCTGCGCAAACTGTCACTTTTCGCATCTACCGATCGAATTTTATTGTAATTGAACTTTTTTAACTTTTTTACAACTTTTACACTGTTTTCCCTATTTCGCAAATTGCTAAGTCAAAACCTTTTAATTATTGGAAAGTCCGTCGTAAGATGTTACAAAAAAGAACCATTAAGAAATTTAATGTGTTATTGACTTGACATTGACAACTGACATTTCTCCACGAGTCCGCCACACTCGAGCACGAAAGCTTGCAGTTTGTAAGTCCTGGCACGGGAGTGCGAGTGTGCACGCGATTTTCGAATGTGTGCGTTTTGTTGAAAATGAATGCATTGGATTTCCTAAAGAAAGCTTTGTACTCGGACTCGCACTCCAGCACGTAATTTGATTGTAAATGGGCCTTAAGACTTTTTTATTGAGAATTTCATATTGTCATAAAAAATATTAATTTTTACCCATTTAACTATCCCTGTAGACCCAATAATATTGAAGTTAACAATGGCACATACTTAATTTTGGACACCCTGTAGTACTCACAGAGAAATGAAAATAAGGAAAAACAGTTACAAAGGTATTACTTGTCTCTGTAAGTATTGTATACTAAAGTTTTTACCCTAACCCAGTCCTTTTCTTCGAACTCTTGTGGGTTGTTTACTAAAAGAAATTTCACTTTCCATTCCAACGTCATTGTATTCTTTCGGGACTGGTAGTTGCGCATCTAAGAAAATTAATCGTCTAGTGAAAAAAGAAGCCCTTGAATAGCAAATTGGCACTACAATTACTTTTGATATACAGTATGTAACGGATGGAGTTCCAAAGAGGAATTTTTTTAATGTTCCTATTAAGAAAAAGTAATTCTTGACAAAAAATCTTCTTTCCTCAAAAGCCCTAAAAACCTAATTAGATTTGACTATACATATGCAGGTGGAAACCACAAATCTAATGATCTATAGGTTGGTTCCTTTATCTCTGTTTAAGCGTAATCATCATTTACAATAAAAATCAAATAATCTCTAGATATTAAATATCACTTCAGTATATGAAGTTAATGTGCCAGTTATAATGGTTAAAGTTTGTAGTGAATTCATTAAAAGAGCTGAAAAATGTGTACTAGCTGAATAATGATTTTCTTATTTTTTGTAACAATCTTTCTGTCACAATGTTTTTACAAACCACCCAGAATATTAAATTGATGATACTGTAGGTCAATAGTCATATCTAAGTAATTTTTTTAAGTTTCGAGGAAAACAAAAATTTTTATCAAGAAAAGCCTTCCCGCATATACAAGGTGTCCCAATGAAAACTTGTACCCCCGTAAAACTCGGCAAAATAAACGTTTTGACAAAAGTCCAAAAACACGTCGATTTTTATATCAAAGGGGACCAATTTTTATGCAATAATCATTTTAGCAACTCAAGCCCTGTGCGGGGGGTAGCGACCCCCCAAAATTTTTAAATGGGACGGGGGTCAAATGATACCTACTTTGGAAGGGTTTTTCATTACTTACACAGTCGTATTTGTTTTATTCAATTAGATCAATTTGTTACCGATAAATTGCTTCTTGAAGTTTCCAAGTTAAAAAATTAATAAAAGCACAAAAAGGTTTAAACTATCGAATGTATTGCTCGAAATGACCTCCACCAATTGTAATACAATAATACATTCTGGATTCAACCCCCTAGATTTTTTTCTCTGGGGTCATCTGAAATCAACCGTTTACGTCACTCAACCCACAAATACACAAGAACTGCGTCAAAGAATTATCGCCGAATGCCGACCAATAACTCCTGAGGTCTTGAGAAATGTAAGATCTGGATTTGAATCCAGAATGTATTATTGTATGACAATTGGTGGCGGTCATTTCGAGCAATACATTCGATATTTTAAACCTTTTTGTGCTTTAATTAATTTTTTAACTTGGAAACTTCAAGAAGCAATTTCTCGGTAACAAATTGATCGAATTGAATAAAACAAATACGGTTGTGTAAGTAATGAAAAACCCTTCCAAAGTAGGGATCATTTGACCCCCCCGTCCCATTTAAAAATTGTAGGGGGGTCGCTACCCCCCGCACAGGGCTAGAGTTGCAAGAATGATTGTTGCATAAAAATTGGTCCTCTTTGATATAAAAATCGACGTGTTTTTAGATTTTTGTCAAAACGTTTATTTTGCCGAGTTTTACGGGGGTACAAGTTTTCGTTGGGACACCGTGTATGCATACTTAGAAAGATTTTCTTCTTTATAACCCCCTTCCTTTGACAAATAATTGTATTTTACTTAAACTTTGATAAATTTTTATATATTATCAATTAATAAACTCATACCTGTACCAATCTCCCTATCTCGTGCTAGCGCCACCATTAATTTTATGCGGTTCATCTCAGTGACCCGTAGACACAATAATGGGCCAGAAAGTTTTAATTCTTAAATAATAAGTATTCTCAATATGTTTTATGCGCTGCAAGTCCCGGCAGAATTGACAACGTCGCTGGGCTTGGAAACGTTAGGAGGCAGGCTCCCTTTTTATACGCCGGGTCTGGCAAGACTGTAGAATGTAGTGGGCTTATGAACGACAGTGGAATATATGATTTTTCTTTCCTTACTTTTTTTAAGTTTTCTCTGTCTGCATGTGATTTATGGGTTTAAAGGGATCGAATAGAAACAAAATCTTCGAAATATACACAACCAGGTGCTAAATTTTACGTGGGTCTGAGATAGTAAGGTGAATATGGCGGGTCTGGCAAAGATAGTTGATTAAATATATATATATATATATAATCAAAACCTTATATACCCGAGGGTGTAAGGTATAAAACTTCTACTTTTCTCCAGTATGTACAAATAATGCCCATTCTTTTTTATTTCTTGTCATAATTCTGGCTTCTGTCCAGCTGGCGCCTTTGTTTTTTAGGGTTGCCGCTACTTCATCATTCCATGTCTTCCTAGGTCGTCCTCTTGTTCTTCCTTTCTGAACTGTTACTTCCCAGATACGTTTTACTGATCTATCTTCTCTCAATCGGTTAAGGTGTCCAAACCATTTTAGCCGCTGTTTTTCAATTCGGTGTAGGATTGATTCTACTCCTAGTTCTTCCCTTACTACATCATTTCTGACTCTATCTCTTCTTGTTATCCCTTTAACTCTTCTCAGATACTTCATATCTATGGCTTGTATTTTGCTCTTCATTGAATTTGTTAGTATCCAGCTTTCACTCCCATAAGTAAGGATTGGCCTGAATACTGTTCGATAGATTGACATTTTTGTTTTTCGACTTATCTCGCTTTTCCCTATAAACGATCTATTCAACAAATGGTATGTTCTTGCGGCGTGGGCGATTCTTTCATTTATTTCGTTTATCATGTTTCCTTCTCTATCTATTATGACTCCTAGATACTTATATGTTTCCATCTGTTCTATCCGTGTTTGGTTTATACTTATTTTGCATTTCTTGTGTTCTTTCCCCATCATCATGACCTTTGTTTTGCTGGTATTGATCTTCATATTTCTTTTTGTCAGCTCTTCTTCCCATACGTTTAGATTTTCTTGTAGATCCTCTCCGCTATTCGCGCATACCATCAAATCATCTGCAATGGCACATTCGGATATTGTTACTGCTTTTAATCTGTAGTAGCCCAAGTTGATTTTCTTAATTTTTCTTTGAACTGACTTAATTATATCATCCATTATTATTATAAACAACATAGGACTCAACACTCCGCCCTGCCTTAGACCATCATTAATTATAAATTCTTCTGTCTGCATATTATCTTTTCTAACATAGGCTTTATTATTGTTATAGATGCTTTTGATTCCTTTTATTAATTTTGTGTCGATGTTTCTATTTTCTAGGCTTTTCCATATTACTTTTTGCGGAACTCTATCGAATGCCTTTTCTAGGTCCAGGAATGCTAGGTACAGCTCGTCGTTCATAGTTCTACTCTTCTCTATTAGTTGTTTTATCGTGAATACGTGGTCCTGAGTACTTCTTCCTTTGCGAAAGCCACTCTGTGCTTCGTCTAGTTGCGGTTCTACTTGTATGCGCAGTTTTTTTTCCAAAATACTTTCGTATACTTTTGAGACTATGCTTAGGAGTGTGATACCTCTGTAGTTTGCACAGTCCTTGGTGTCTCCCTTTTTATGTATAGGTATGATCACTCCCACTTTCCAATCATCTGGTACTTCAGCCGTATTCCAAATTTTACTAAGCATGTCCTTTAGCATTTCAATTCCATTACTTCCTAAGTTTTTCAACATTTCTGCGGTTATTTTATCATGGCCAGCAGATTTCCCTCTTTTGAGTGTTTTTATTGTATCCAAAACGTCATCTTCTGTTATCATGTCTTCAGCTTCATTTCCTTCTTGTTCTTGTGTTTCATCTCTACCTTCGGTGTATTCGTTAGTTTGGTGTTCTGTATTCAGTAGCTCCCAGAAGTGCTGTTGCCATCTCTCCATGATTTTCGTCTCATCAGTTAGTACTTTGTTGTCCTTGGTTTTTACTTGTTTCAGGCTATGTTGTCGTGGATTTCGTAGGGTTTTCAGTACCTTGTAAAATAATTTCTGGTTACCTTTGCTGTCTTGTTCCATTTTCTCACCGAATTCCTCCCAGGCTTGTTGCTTAGCACTCTTAACCATTTCTTTTACTTTTGTTCTTTCTTGCTTGTATTCTGTATAACTTTCTTCTGTTTTCTTCCTTAAATACTGTTTCCATTTTTCCTTTTTTAATTTTACTTGGTCTTTAATTTCGTTGTTCCACCACCTTGTTTGTCTTTTCCTTCTTTTTACCATGGTTGTTCCGCACGTTTCTTTAGCTGCTCTTAGAACAATAGACTTGAATTTTCCCCAAATTTGACTTCCGCTCATGTGTTTCCATTCCCTTTTGGTTTCGTTTATTTTAGTTTCTGTTTCATCCATGAATGCTTTCGCTATCATTACGTCCATCAAGTTGTATGATTTAATAGCTTCGTTTGAACGTTCTTTCGTCTTAATTTCTGATTTATTTTCATTTTCAATTTTTAGTCTCATCTTTGCCACTACTAGGTAATGATCACTATATGTTTCTGCTCCTCTTTTGACCCTAACGTCCATAATCTCCTTCCTATAGCTCCTATTTATAAGAAAATAATCTATTATCGACTTCTCGTTACGGCTTTTGACTTCCCTTGTAATTTTATGAATCTTCTTGTGTGAAAAAAAGGTGTTAGTCACTATTAAATCGTTCTCCACGCAGAAGCTAATCATTCTTGTCCCATTACTATTTTTAGTGTCTTCTCCATGAGATCCTATTACATCTACTGCTTCATTAGTTCTCCTCCCGACCCTGCTATTCAAATCACCTAGTACAATGATCCTGCCCGGTATATTTTCTATTACAAGTGATAGGTCCTCCCAGTATGCATCTTTTTCAATTGCTCTGTCATCTTCGTTTGGTCCGTACGTTACTAATATATTTGTGTTGTTCTCCTGATCCAATTGTATTTCTATTTTTAAGATTCGTTCATTAATAAATTCCCAACTCTTTAGTTTCTTCGCATGTTCCTCTTTTATTATACATCCTACTCCTTCCTTTGCTCTCATTTCCGGTTTTACTCCGCTATACAATAAGATGTGTCCTCCGTCTAACTCAATTATTCCTTGTCCTTTTTTCTTAGTTTCACAAATTGCCATTATATCCAACTTTTCCTTTTCACATTCTAGTATAATTTCTTGTTCTTTGCCATTTATACTGCGCACATT
Source organism: Xestobium rufovillosum (assembly GCA_963966045.1). Classification (NCBI taxonomy): domain Eukaryota; kingdom Metazoa; phylum Arthropoda; class Insecta; order Coleoptera; family Ptinidae; genus Xestobium; species Xestobium rufovillosum. Next base: position 13,749,645 of record OZ014493.1, on the reverse strand, counting down.
CCACGTTCCTATTCTCCAAATTTTTTCATTTATTTTGCATGGTTTGTCTAATCTTTTTACTGTATTATCGTCGTCCGTTTCCATAGCTAGGGTCATCTTCCATACATCAATTGGGTTTTCGCTATTCAGTTTTTTAGATCTTTCTTGGGTTCTGTTGATTGTTTCTTCTAATTTTTGTTTTTCGTTGTTCCATACTAGCTGCTTTCCGTCAATTGTAATTTTTCCATATCCAATTTTTACCTTTTTTCCTTTTATTCTTTCTTCTCTTGCTAGATTTCTAATTTGCTTCTGTGCTTCTCTCTCTTTAGGAGCAAGGTCATCATCAATAAATATTTTTCTGTCTCTAACGTTTCTCAGTTTATTTTTGTTTTTCATGACCTTTGATTTGTTCTCGTAATTTCCTAATTCAGCAACGCATATTTTTTGTCCTATTGTGTATGCATCTTTAATTTCTACCTTTATTTCCAAATGTCTTTCCAGGAGTTGTTCTACATTTTCAATCAGATGTGTCCTATTCATATCATTCATATCCATGCCAGTTATCACGATATTATTTTTCCTTTTATCTTTTTCTAGCTTTACAATACTGTCATTCATCTGTCTCATAAGTTCTTTCATATCACTATTTTCTTTTTGTAGTTTTCCGTTGGTGTTTTTAAGCTTTTCAATTTCATCTTTGTATACATTTTGATCCACCCTAATTTGTCTTATTTCGGTCACTAGGTCTTTCATCATAGTCACCATAGCGTCTAATTTTCTTCGCTGCTACCCATTTCACCACTGTACACACCAATTGCTGCTTTATTTCCGTACGCGTAATTGTCCGTATCGCTGTTGTATTCTTTTCCACGTCGGGATTGTATTTTGTGTTGTCTATCAGCCGGCGCCAGAGATGGCCCGCAATTCTACTTTTCGGACGGACAACCTCTACCAGCTGGCAGCACGCCTTGACCTTCAATTTTGTTAATTGTTCACTATTATACTCTTACCTTAATTTTTCGTCTTGATAACACTTTCACAGTTTATACACTACTAACTCTCAACCTTTGTGCACTTTCCGTGCTCCAATTGTACTTGTTATGACCCGAAAATCAAATTTTATAACGAAGCACTTAGAACACAATGTTTACACGCAACTGTCAACAGTGAGCAGGTAAATGCGACTTTTGCCGCTTAAAATATAAACATAACCAACAAAATCGGCGTGGTTTTCGGTTATAGGGGTAGTGTTGTTTTGTCGTGAAAAAATGCCAGGTAAGATATTTTGGTGATACACACTCATTGTTTAGTGTATCTAGTAAGAAAATGTAGTATTATTTGCCTATATTTTATAGAGATTATTGTTCATTTGGTTTATTTATGTAGGTACTTATTATGTTTTAGGTATGTTCAAGATCGTCCAGACAATTGAAAGGGGCTTGAAACAGCTTACAATAGTTCCTTCGCCGTGGGTGAACAACAATCAACTTTCGTGGCCAAAAATTGGAGCTGAGAAGCTGATGCGGAATGCAAATTCTGTGCCAGAAGCAAGTTGGTTTACGCTGGCTTGTAAGTTAAAAAGGAATCATTTAATTAGCTACGAAATTGCTGAAGAAGAGTTGGAAAGAATGCTACAAAATGATGACACAGAACAAGAAGAAATGACTGAGCTGAAGTATTCAAGAAAGCGACCCAGGGTAATGTTGTCAAAGACTAAACCTAGTCAAAACGACTCAGAAACAGAGCAAGAAATCACTGAGATGCAAACAAAAAAGCGACCCAGGGTGTTGTTCCCAAAGGCTAAACCTAGTCAAAATGATTTTAATAGCTTGGCAGATGAATGTTTGGTAAGTTATATACAAGGTGGGCCAATGCAACCGATTGAATTACAAACAAACATTTAATGATAAAAAGTTAATGTCATTTTGTTTTGCAGGATGTACCCATACGGAAATCTGTGGAATCACCCGCACTGGTGACTACCGAGATGACTGTACCACAATCTGTGTTAGACACAGAAAATGTCTCTTACCAAATCTTACCAAATGTTGGAGATTTTACTTCAATTTTTGGACACAAATGGGCACAGCGTCGTTGGATCTCCAATTGAACGAAAAAATAGATAAAATAATATTGAACCAAGAAATTATAATCCAAAAGCAGCAAGTAATAATAGAGAATTTTGAAAATTCAGCAGAAAACCAAATGACAATTATGCAACACGTTGCTAAGTTAGAAGTAATGCTGGATAGTATAGCTAGTTGTTCAGTTACTAGCTCCTGCTCATGCAAGACTACAAATCAAAGCCTATTATTAACAACCGAAGATGATATTTTCTTTGATCCCATTGACACTTTAGCGGACTTGGAGAAAATTGAAGTTAAATTGACAAATAAGACTGACATGGAAGGTTACGTACAAAAATTTAGTTATGTGTGCGGAAGAAAAGGATCTGGAAATGGAATAAGTAATTGTTACATATTGGTAGATAAAATATTCTCTCGGAAATTTATGACTTTGTGCTCCTGGGCTGGAGGCGCCAGAGATGGAAAAGAAAAAATTCCTTTTAAAATATTTAAAAATATTATTAACCTGTTCTTTAGAGTGGTGAGGTTATCTGATGAAAATTTCACATTGAAAAATTGCGAAGAATTTTTTAAAGCAGTAATTAGAAATTCAACAAAAAGGAATGAGAGTGGCCGCCTTAGGAGTTCAAGTGGCAAAAGAAGGCCCAGTAGTCTTTCCTATAAGGTATGTAAATATCAGTAGCAATATTTTTTGTGTAATGTAGGTATACTAGTATAAAAATCAATACTAATGTAGTACTACATTCGTATTGTATTTTTTGCAAAGAATTATACCTACATAGAATATTTATGCCTACTTTTGGTTTATTTTAGACAAGGAAAGGAAAAGACAAAACAAAAGAAACCGGTGATAATGATGCCATGGATGATACAAATGAAGGAACGAGTGGGGAAGAAGAGACTCCATCAAACAGTAATAAAGTGAGTTAATAAATCAATCCAAATCAAAAAACTTTTATAATTTTTTTTTCTTCTTTTCTTTCTTTCAGAATATTACTGAAAATGATGGCGCAGAAGAAGCATCAGAGGTTAGTGGTGAGGACGAAGAGGAAAGAAACGAATAAATGGAGATTTGCAGTTTGTTCTTTTTAATAATTTTTGTTTTTTTATTACATTTTTATGTTTCGTTAAATTATAAATTAGTTTAAAGTTTTAAACTGGGGTATTTGACACATGCTTTCCTAATAGCCTCAACTCAAAACGGAATGTAAAAATTATGTTTATTTGTTTGTATCTAAAGTGTGCAATAGAGGAATAAAAACGGTGTCATCTTTATAATCTATTGCTATTATTTTGCAGTTAATATCCTTAATTGAATATAGTTTTAATGGTTTTTTACGAATACAACGAGATTTAAAGATGTTTAGATAGGATGATTTTATAGGAATCTCAAAAACATCTTCTAAATCACAGACAGCACTTCCACTAATAAAGGGAGTATTGTTGTTTACTAATAATGCATACTCCATAGCTACAACATCGCCATTATGAGTAAGAAACCATTTATTACGATTATCTACAGACAGTGAAAACCCTTCTAGCTCTATTTTTAAAAAAAATCCCTCGTCATTCTTTTTTTTCAACACAGGGCAGCGAATACACTTACTATTATATAGAGATTTGTTATTCTCGCATTCGCATTGCATAATTTCACCCATTCTTTTAGCAATTTGTGCCAGTGGTAAACTTCCAGTTCTTAATAAATTTTTAATTTGATATAGTCTGTTTTCAAAGGGATACGCATTAAAAGTCGATAAAGGTCCATACCTTCGCACTTCATCAACCAAATGTGTTAGATTATGAACATTACTAGTGATATAATCTTCTCCATAAAAATCTCGATAAAATTCGACATAATTTTTGAGTAATGCTTCAGCCAAATTAAGAAAATGCACATAAAATTTGGAAGAACATATTGCTATAGCACAAAAAAAAGAAAGAAAGTGTTGGTATACATCAAGAGTTAATACATCCTTAAGTATGACAGCGCCTAAATAATGTAAGAACGTATGATATTCTGAACCTTTCCAATAAGGCAAGACATCTAATCCTCGTACAGATCTATGAATTTCAGAAGGCAGCTTACAGTTCTCAAGAAAATGCGAAACGTAAGTAATGTCTCTCGCACACCATTTAATTTTGTAGGTGCCAAAACTAGCATCTCTCCATCCTAATAAACACCTTTTCATTATTCCCAAATCGATTAGATGGAGAGAATCCCCGACCGGAAAGTCTTCAATCATATCAATAGGCAACAAAGTCAGTGGAGTATCTTGCTTATGATGGGAACCATATAGCTTTGCACGAAATCCTTCATCTGTCCTTTTTTCGCAGCCTGCCCTTGGAAAGTAAACTGTGTGGGAAATATGTGAATATTCTCCGACTGTGGTACACTTCAGGCATCCATGTTTACTGTTAAAGTTTGTTACACCTAAAAATTTAAAAATAATAAATTCCTTCTATTTTTGTGTAGTAGATACAAGTTGATTGCCTTTGACGAATGCCCTAGCGGGTGAGTCGCACACAAAACATCTTAATTTCACAACAATTCTATTTCCACTTATGATCAATCCTTCTGAAAAAATGATTTTGGCTTCTTCCACAAAAGGTCCCAAATATGCTGATAGATTTGAAGGCTTTCCCTTACCACAGTATATGCCTATTATCATGGGTTTTATTTCTGGCAGTTCATATATATTGAAAAGTAATGGCAAAAAATTCACTTTTACTACTTTTATATATGGGTAGACCATCCATGTTGATATTTAAGGAAATAGTTTTAGGCTGATTATGCATTGAAGTTAAAACTTGCCGTAAACAAAATTCAAAGCCATGATGCCAGTAATTACCATTATCTCCTACTTTAATCATTACAATGGTTTGATATGTTTTTAAAAGTGTTCTGGGGTCTTGCGGAAGTACGTTAGGAAATCTTTCAGTTATATTTTGGAATAGTGCTCTCAATGCTGAATGTGGGATATTAAAAGAAACTGCCCATTGCCTGATACTTTTTCTAAATTCTGCGTTTTTGTCAACGTCTAGCACGAAATTACCTTCTTCACTGGACTCTAGTTCTATTAGCCAATTATCTCTTATTTCATCATCATCAGCACCATCAGCAGCATTTATTTCGTCATCATTTACTATATCGTCATCATTTAATCTGGTCACCGCTGTTTGTGAAAAGGCATTATTTCCATCAGAAGCCCTTCCTTGTGTCTCCGTTTCCGATGTGCTGGTACTTGCATTAACAGAAGTATAACGAGTACTTTGGTATGTTTGATCTGACATCTGAGGCACTATTGACAGAGTTAGTGGATTCCATTGTTTTATTGGTGTTCTTATTACACATCATATTTTCGTAACACATTTTTATTTTTCTTCGAAAAGCACCACTTTTCTTAATTTTTTTCCATTTCCCTATAACTGACATTTTTAATCCTTTCACGTTAGGAGCCTAACACAAAATGAACTTCAGTCAACTCGGTGTAGGCATAAAGTCAATTCTCTCAGATATGCTTTATAATGTAGTTAGTGACATCATTTTTACATTCAAGAAAACAATTTAGTTTTATAATAAATCTTTTGTTGTTTTCATATTGTAGTACAATTGCATTGCTATAAAATTGTTATAAAGTGGCAACTAATATAACAATTTATTATTAAAAGTGAAATTGCTTCTAAAGGAACGTTAATATAACTGTTACAGGAGGCAACTATCAAATAATTTTAAAATATTTTTATAATGAAATTAACAATATCGCCGAAAGGTGCTACAAAACTACTACAAAATAGTTTAACTTCATAGGCTCAAATGTTTTATTAGTTGGTCATGGAAACGTTTCTACAATAATTTTGTGACTGATTTATAAGATATTTTATAGTTTTGTTATATAAACGTTTTGATGATAAATTTATAAAACAATTAACCTGCCGACAACAGAATAGTGTTTGGTGCAGCTTTAATATAATAAATTTGCATTTTGGAAGCGTTAACAAAATACCAATAAAATAAAATAGTCTCAGAACCACCGAATTATAAAACTACTTTGCTGCTTGGGACAGCGCTGAAGGGACACCATAAAAATATTTTTTATCTCGTTATAACGAGATAATTAACTCATTATAATGAGAAAATTATCTCATTAATAATAATAATTTTATCTCATTATAACGAGATAATTTTATCTCATTATAATGACTTTATTTATCTCATTATAATGAGATAATTTCATCTCATTATAATGACTTTATTTATCTCATTATATTGATATACATGGTACGTTGTTGAACTCGTGGACTACGCAACCTAGTTTTCTGTTCTCTGGTTTTGTTGTTTGTATTTGTGGTGCAAGCTTACAGCCTACGCATACAGTTATCATCTCTACAGTGAGGTCCATGATAAAAATACCTATCTGATAAAGTAAGTATTAATTGTTACTATTGTCATAAATGGCCACCGCTGTTGAGAGTAAATAATTTTATTAATTCAATCATGGCTGCAAATCACCAGAATTACTCCTACGCAATAATTTAGATTGCTCTCTGTCTTGTTTAGGTTTAGGGATGGAATAATTCGAATTGCAGGTTCAGGGTTGCGTTACATTAATATTGACGCTTTCGGCTTTATAGAAAATGGGAATGGTACGTTTTAACTCCATGCGAATTTTCGAGTTTTTTGAATTAGTTATAAAGAGGAGGCCTTGTAGAGTGTGTTGGAATGGAAAATTTTCCATGTTTTGCGTATATTCTTGAGCATTGAGCAAGAAACTTGCGGGCTGCGAGCGAATAGGGGAGCTGGGCGGGGTAAAATACTTGGTGTAAATATGCACTAACGTGTTTTGTGTGTTTGTTTCTGTAGTGAGTATTCGCGCATTGTTTTGAAAAACATCGCTTTCCAAACGATAACCAGAAGGAAACCGGAAAGAACTCATCGAACGTAGGTACAGAATGAAACGCAGTAAAACGTATGACCAATCACGTCATGACCATAAACAAGTCTAGTGGTAACAGAAATAACATTGAAGTCATGGCTCGCAAGTCCAGTAAATACCTGGATTAAAATTGAAATTTTTATTAATATTACTGAGAGAATTAAGATCGTCTATATCTAGAGAGACGTATAATGGTGTGCTTCTGAAATTGGTGTAAGTTTGAAGTCTGTAGGAGTCTTATGTAGAATGGAGTTGAAGCGTACCATAACCCCAGAAAATTAACACAAATTGAGATTTTTAAATGAGACAATCTGTAAATTTCTATAATAGTTCCGATTTTCATATTTGCGGCGATTAGCCAAGTTGTTGTATACAGACTTTGTGACGTTTAGGTATTACGTGAATAAAATTGTTTGAAATTTTCATTTCCATGTTGCACTCGACCTACTTCTTATTAAATAGATGCAATTATTGTGTATGGCGCCACTGTTTAAGTTGGTAGTTGGTATCGGGCAATGGAGGCAGTGACAAGTAGCAATATACACTTCATGAGTTCCCGCGTAATCGGAAGGTTGTCCGAAACTGTATCTGTTATTATTTGTAACCAGGAAATATACAATACGTGCAACGTGCAGAACCGTGGTCTTAATTATTCCTAGTAAGAACACAACATAACTGGCGACGAGTATCGGATTGGTGAGCGACCACGTTCTAGGGTCGCAAATTTAAGGTTAGATACTCCTTGGTGGAAAATAGTAGTATTGGCTCGACGATGGCGCTAATTGGAAATATTGAGCATTTTAAAGGGAACGCAGAAGAATTCGAGACGTATTTGGAACGTGTGGACCATTTATTTAGAGTTAATGTGGTAGCAGAAGAAATGAAGGTATCAATGTTTATTACGTTACCTGGTTCTGAAGTGTATAAGATGCTCAAAAACCTGGTTGCACCACGGAAACCGTCAGAGCTTACTTATGCAGAAGTAACGGAATTACTGGCCAAACATTATTCACCTCCGGTATCTGAAATTTATAAAAGGTTCGTTTTCAATAAATGTAACCAAAAAGTGGACCAAAGCATAGCAGAGTATATTGTGGAGCTAAGGAAGCTCGCCAGTACATGTAACTTCAGGCAGTTTTTGGAGGAGGCCCTACGAGATCGTTTTGTTTGTGTTCAAAAATATTTTAAATTTGCCATTGAAACCTATTAAAGTGAGTATCGGGGCAAAATATTAAGGCAGTTGGGGAATGTCTAGTGCATGTTGAATATGAAAACAGAGAGCATGTGTTGCCGTTAACGGTTATTTATTCCGATAAGAATTTTGTACCCTTGTTGGGCAGAAATTGGCTAAGTGTGGCTATTTCCAAATTGGCAAAAGAATTTTGACATGGGTACTCAAGTGAAAAATATAAGGGACACGAGTAGTATAGTTAATGTTTTTAAGAGTAAATATAAGAATGTGTTTAACCAGAATTTGTGTGGGGCGATTAGGCAGTTCGAAGTAAAATTCTCCATCAAAGAGGGGGTTGTACCAATAGTTAAGAAAGCGTATTCCATGCCTTTTGCTTTAAGACCAAAAGTTGAAAACAAACTGCGGCAAATGGTTGCGGTGGGAATTTTGGAACCAATAAAGCATAGTGAATGGGATTCACCCATAGTTGTAGTGCCGAAAAAAATGGCGATGTTCGTATTTGCACAGATTTTCGGGTAACGGTAAATAAAGCATTGAATATTGATCAGTACCCCTTGCCGAAGCCGGATGATATTTTTGCTAGTTTAGCAGGGGGAAGTGTTTTCACGCTTTTAGATTTGTCAGGTGCATACCAGCAACTGAAAGTACATCCGGATTTCCAAAAGTATTTGACAATAAATACACATATTGGTATGTTCCAATTCACCAGGCTGACTTACGGAATAGCTTCAGCTCTTGCCATTTTTCAATCAGTAATGGATCAAATCTTGTGTGGAATTCCAAAAGTTCATTGTTTTTTGGACGATATTTTGATAGCGCAAATAATTTGGGAGAAGGTCAGGAACTGGTGGAGAGGGTTTTAGGAAGATTAAATCACTACAATGTCAAGGTAAATTTAGAAAAGTGTATATTTTTTTGAAAAAAATGTAGAGTACTTGGGTCATCGTATCGATAGCGAAGGTATACATCCTACATCAGAAAAGGTGCGTGCAATTAAATAGGCACCAGAACCTCAAAATAGTACTCAGCTAAGAGCATATTTGGGTTTGATCAACTATTACAGTAAATTTGTGCCAATGTTGTCGTCTCAGTTAAAACCCTTGTATAATTTGTTAGGGAAAGAAGTAGACTTTGACTTTGATGAAAAATGTCGCAATGCTTTTCAAATCAGTAAGGATTTACTAGAGAAAAATCAGGTTTTGACTCATTACGACCCGGAGAAGACAATTGTTATCTCGTGTGATGCAAGTCCGTATGGTGTAGGTGGGGTATTGAGCCATAGAAGTAATGGGGAAGAAAAACCTGTAATGTTTGTGTCGGGAACGCTGTCGAAAGCTGAAAAGAACTATTCTCAGTTAGAGAGAGAGGCATTAGCCATCATCTTTAGTATAAAAAAATTTCATAAATACATTTATGGCCGTGGCTTTGTTTTGGTGTCGGATCACCAACCACTAAAAGTGATTTTTAATCCAGATCGTAGTATATCTGTTATGTCAGCATCCAGAATTATTAGGTGGAACATTATTTTATCGGCATATGACTATAAAATGGAGTACAGGAAGGGTTCGCCGTTATTTGAGGCAGATGCACTGTCAAGACTACCGTTAGAAGATGCTACAGACATCGACAGTGCCATAAATTCATTTAATTCTTCTGATGATTTACCATTGTCATATACGGATATAGCTGAAGTTACAAGCAAAGACCCGGTGTTACTTAGAGTGAAAGACATGGTGCATACGGGGTGGCCCAATACTGTGACAAATCCAGAATTGAAGCCTTTCTTTCGGAAACGCCAAGAACTGTCAATAGAGGAAGAATGTCTAATGGGTGCGAAAGTAGTAGTTCCAAAAGTTTTGCAAAAAAATGTGTTGGATTTTATTCATGAGGATCATATTGGGATTGTAAGAGCTAAAATGTTAGCTAGATCTAAATTTGGGTGGCCAGGTATGCAACAAGATATTGAAAATATGGTAAGCAGGTGTCCGGTATGTCAGTTAAACCAGAAGAACTCTGAAAAATATTTAGTGTCTTGGCCGAAAACGGAAAATGTGTTTCAGCGTATACATGTGGATTTGTTTCATCATAATAAGCGAGATTACTTATTAATAGTCGATAGTAAATCCAAGTGGATAGATATTCATTATATGTCTAGAGGGACGGAATTGGCCCAGGCTATTAAAAAATTGAAAATAACTTTTTCAGTAATGGGGTTGCCGGATACTGTAGTTACTGATAACGGACCTCCGTTCAATTCGGGGGGATTTGCAAAGTTTTGCCAAGTAAATGGAATAAATGTGTTAAAATCCCCTCCCTATCATCCCCAATCAAATGGGGCTGCCGAGAGGAATATACAGACAGTCAAAATGTCATTAAAGAAATATTTATTACAAACATCAAGTTTGACAGCAGAGCAGCTAATTGTGAATTTCTTATTTAGTTATAGGAACACCCCTAGTTCAGTAACAGGTCAGAGTCCAAATGAAATGATTTTTAAAGTTAAACCGAGAACTAGGCTAGATCTTTTGAAACCAAAAAAAAGAGATAGCATACAATTTAAAAATACATTTGATTATGTAAAACCGCCTATTTTTCTATTGGGAGAAAAAGTTTTAGTAGGAAAATTGGGACCTTGTTCAGATAAGTGGAAAGAGGGAGTTATTGTCAAAGGTATTAGCGCGCTTTAGTAAAGGTCGATGATAAGTATCTATATAAACATGTTAATAGCTTAAGGAAATTCAGTATTCTTAATAAGATTGAAGTTAGCCCACCGATATTGTCAACAACTAATAATCAATTACCGGAAATCATACAAGAAAGTAGTAATGATAGTACGATCACTGGAGATAATGAAACTAATAATGATGAAACGGTTAATGCGAAAGTTAATATAAATGGGGATTTAGAGGGGCACGCCAGTGATAATACTACTAAAAACAGCTCCGGTATAGATGTGGCCTTGAGGCGAAGTAACCGAATGAGGAAACCACCTCAACGTCTTCATTTGTAATAGTACGCCGGATAGTGACATCAATTTTTAAATGATTTTAGCGTGTGGCAGAGGTTGTAAATTTGGTAGTTTGTGTGATGGCAAACAGGAAATTTGACCTCTGCCTACTCCGCGTCGGACATTTTACAACTGGCATGTCTTCAAAAATTTTAAAGAAAGAATAAGTTAACGTAAACCTTTTCAGCGCCTCTGCCTTATGATTCAACTTATTAGCTAAATCATAAAAAACGAGAAAATACCCGAGGCAGAAGTTCTGAGCAGTCCCTGGGCAGAGGAAGAGGTTCTGAAAGTGCTTGGAAAGTAGGCCTACTTAGATTAAAACGAGCTGAAATGACTAAGTAGAGCTACTTTTCTAAACACATTTAAAACGTCTTCCTCTGATCTGAAGCTGTTCAGGATCTCTGCCTCGGGTAATTTATTGTTCTTTATGATTTAATTATTAAATGTTATCAAAAGGCAGGGGCACTGAAAAGATTTAGGTTAACTTTTTTCTTTGGCATTTTTGAAGACCTGCCAATTGTAAAATGTCCCACGCTAGGGTCTCGCACATGGATATATGGATATTCCTGATTTCCAACAGACAATTTACAATTTTATATGAATACGAAGTGCGCTGAAATGAGTTATAAAAATTGTCGCTATCCGGCGTACTATAAAGTTCTATTTTTATTATGTAAGGGGTAGTGTTGTGTATGGCGCCAATGTTTAAGTTGGTAGTTGGTATCGTGCAATGGAGGCAGTGACAAGTGGCAATATACACTTCATGAGTTCCCGCGTAATCGGAAGGTTGTCCGAAACTGTATCTGTTATTCTTTGTAACCAGGAAATATACAATACGTGCAGAACCGTGGTCTTAATTATTCCTAGTAAGAACACAACAGCAATGTTTCAATAATTTTCTCCTATCAATTTCTTTAAGTTTTGACTTTTCTTGTGTTTTGTAAGTTGCACATGGGAGAGGTCTTCTTTTTCCCGAACATGTGGGCAACACTAGGTTTTGTCACTTGTATCTAGAGATACAAATTATTGTACTTTAGCTTTCAGGCTTCCGCATCAAGAAATAAACTTTTTTCTTGGAAAGTGATTCCCTTATCTAACGGGGCACCAGACACAGATTCTGAGCTGTTAAACTTTAAACATAAATTCCGAGTAAACGCAAAAAAATCAGCAACAAACGAAAAAAATCGCCTAGTAGTTTTTTGTATGTAATTTGCAGAATTTTGTTTTTAGTGCGTTCTTTCCGATTTCCCGTCAGGAAAGTGATTTCTTAAAGAAAATCCGCGATTACTAATGAAGACAAGGGGATATTTGCCAATGTGTTACTTTGTCGTTCACTATTTTATCCACGATGTCGTACAAGTTTCTTTCTGCCGACATTTTCTTTCTTTATGGTTCTTGCACGCTGACGTCCAGTATTTTTATTTTTCGTTAGTTTATAGCTTTTTCGTGTTATTATGTAATTGTTTTAGGACAAAAATAATGGATAAGGAATTTTATGATTTCTTAAATGGTAGGGGTATTTCACAGGAAGCAATTTTTAATTTGGATGCGGAAAAGGTAAGTTTCTCAACACATCACACATAATTTTTGACTTTACATCCATAGTAAGCATTAAATTCACCAGTCCAGTGGGTCATACATTCATTAGGTACTTTTGGAAACAAGAAACAGGGGTGGTTAAATAATGTACCCACGTTTTACTAGTATAACAAAAGTAGAAGCAATTTAGGGTTCGTTTACAGGATTCAAGTAGTGCATGCTAATCTACTGCACAGCGTGTAAAAATTAGTGCTACTGTACATGTATACAACGTGTCCAAGATAAGGGGGGCCAGTATGGGGATATTGGAAATAGACAAGAGATACGGATTTGGTTAAATGGGGAAAAAGTTGTGTAATTAAAGGACCAATAAAATGGCGCCTAGAAATCCTTGATAAGATTTTCTGTTTTTGAGTTATTTTGAAAAAACTGAATTTATGGATTTTTAACTATATTTTTTTCTGGCTTTAATATTAAAGTTAGAGCGAAACTGACGAAATTTCTTCGTAGCAACTTTTGATGAAATTAAAGATTTCATTGCCAATTTTTTTATTCTACGTTTCGTCTTCGAGCAACCATCATCAACTTCATTTTTTTAAATACGGTCCTGATTTTCTGATGTCAAATTTTATGAGCCCTTTTTATTCTGAATTCAACAATGTACCACACATTATAGTTTAATTACGTTTCAACCCTTTTTTGGCCATCATCAAAGAATTTTTAAGATACGGACCTGTATTTCTCATAGTTTTGTAAAAAATATGTACATACAGTATAAGTTGGGCAATTTTTGAGTGCACCACAAGAGTTTTACGAATCTGTTAGATGATACTAGCGATAAGCACCTACCCTACTCTAAGCATAGCGCGTCTTGCAGTTTTGGAAAATTTTGTTCGTTTCTGATATCAGAAGAAAGCCCAATTAACTGTATTTCTCATCATTTTTAGAAAATTAAGAGAAATTTTCTAAAAATGATGAGAAATACAGGTCCGTATCCTAAAAATTTCTTGATGATGGTCAAGAACGGGTCGAAACGTAATTAAATCATAATGTGTGGTACATTGTTGAATTCAGAATAAAAAGGGCTCATAAAATTTGACATCAGAAAATCAGGACCGTATTTAAATAAATGAAGTTGATGATGGTTGCCCGAAGACGAAACGTAGAATAAAAAAATTGGCAATGAAATCTTTAATTTCATCAAAAGCTACTACGAAGAAGTTTTGTTAGTTTCGCTCTAACTTTAATATTAAAGTCAGAAAAAATATAGTTAAAAATTCATAAATTCAGTTTTTTCAAAATATCTCAAAAACGGAAAATTATATCAAGGATTTCTAGGCGCCATTTTATTGATCCTTTAATTACGCAACTTTTTTCCGATTTCACCAAATCCGTATCTCTTGTCATTTCCAATATCCCCATACTGGCCCTCCTTATCTTGGACACGTTGTATACATGTACAGTAGCACTAATTTTTACACGCTGTGCAGTAGATTAGCATGCACTACTTGAATCCTGTAAACGAACCCTAAATTGCTTCTACTTTTGTTATACTAGTAAAACGTGGGTACATTATTTAACCACCTCTGTTTCTTGTTTCCAAAAGTACCTAATGAATGTATGACCCACTGGACTGGTGAATTTAATGCTTACTATGGATGTAAAGTGAAAAATTATGTGTGATGTGTTGAGAAACTTACCTTTTCCGCATCCAAATTAAAAATTGCTTCCTGTGAAATACCCCTACCATTTAAGAAATCATAAAATTCCTTATCCATTATCCATTATCTTGGACACGTTGTATATTGATAGAACGTTTCTCCCTAACATTTCCTTTTCAATTTTTTGTACTTACTTGGGCATTACACTGTTTGTGGTGTCACCCCCAGAAGAAATATTTTTTTTCTACAAACACATTAAAAATACAATTTTTGACGCTTATTGTCAGTGTCAGAAATGTAATTTGAAGGCAACAGTTTTAAAAATAATTACTTTTAGCACTAGTTCTAAAAGTGAGTAGGTACTTTTAACATTGGTTGTTATGTAACTAACAACAAAGAATTGAGCACAAATCACTAGATTGAGAATTGTTTTGGGTTTAAATTTTGAATTTAATAAAATATTTGATCTCTTTGGCGCCTTGTTTAACAGTGTTTGTAAAAAAAAAATGTATTGTATTTATTTTGTTCGAAGAGTTACCCTTCCCACAAAATAAAATCACACTTTTAACAATAACATCATAAATAACTATTACGGAAACAATTTTGCTTCAGATTTACGCTGATGTCATAAAAAATTTTGATATCAATGATGATGTGTTCAAGCAAATCATACCTGCGTATGGAGATAGATCTGCTATAAAGTCATATTTCTTACACAAAGGTACTTCAGAAAAAAACAGTCTCTTCTGGAAAAGTTGAAAAAGAAAATAAAACGACATGTTTCTGATGAAGGTGACGAGAAAAATAAAAGAACCAAAACTAATGCATATAAAGACACGCGAACTATTGAAATTGGTTGGATTCATTTCCAAAATGAAACTTATCACCAAGTTCGTACAGCAAATGGTGGAGGTACCAGAAAGATTTCTGCTAAGAAAATTTTCAAAAAGGCAGAGTTGCAAAAATTGGCAGAAGACTTGTTTTTTCCCTGTGGTGAAAGTCCGAAAGGAAAACTATTTGAATTCACTCGTACTTTGATGGATTTCAAGAAAAATGAAGATAATAGTTCTCTAACCGTAGAAGAACTATTTGAAAGTATAAAGTTGCCAAATTTACGATTTTATTTAGCGACCAAAAAAATTCTTGCTAAATTTGATAGAAGTTCACCGTCTTTAAAAAGCGAAAGCACAGAAATGCATTTTGAAAGATCTTCGCATCAATATCAAACTAGAAACTCATTGAGAAACCTTCTCGAAGAAGTAGTAATTGAAGATTACTCGACAGATGATGTGAATATTTCTCTCCTCACAGATAACCAGATAGTAGCAAATGGCGGCACTACTCGACAGGCAGACCCTGAAGATATGTGGCAGTTTGCTTTACAATCAGATTTCGTAACAGGGGAACAGGAAATGACAAGATTTTCTTCGATATTAGATCCAGCTGAAAGATTCAGTACAGTTCTAACACCAAATAATGAATTTTTACAATCTACACAACAGATAAACACAGCTTCCATAACGATTGAACTAGAAGATTACGAATTAAATTTGGCTCTTCACAATAGTTTGAAAGAAACGTCGGCACCTTGCAAAAATAATTTGAAAGATATTTTAGAAGAACTGCGGCAAAGTATAGAAGAAGGAAGTATAATTTTTAATATTACAAGAACAGAACCATTTTCTGGTGCTATCAGAGCCATGGGTAGAAAAAATTTCAACCCGAAAAGGAAATCGTCTGTAATGTTTACAGATATTGATGGTACTTCTGAAGGCGCTATCGATTCTGGTGGACCTACAAGAGAATTTTTTAGGCTGGTTCTAAAAAAGCTCAAGTCTAATAGTATGTTCGAAGGTGAGTAGGTATCGAGGCTATTATTGTATTTTATATGTGTGATGGAAATTACTTAAAGTGTGTAATATTGTGTAGGGTACCAGAGGTGTGTACAATCCTTGTAAATTCGTGGTCAGATGGTCACACACTAAATTAACCGTTATGTACCCCTATAATTTACGCTCCAGTTACTCTACTGGAAACTATTTGTAGTAATATTAATACTCTGGGAAAAACCCGTTCTTTCCAAATTCGTGTGGTGTATACAGTGTGAGAAAGATGAGCTAATATCATCTATAATTCCATCTATAATTCAAATAATGAATAAGTCGAACTCGACAATAAGAAATTTGGGCTTTTTATCGTTCTCCAGAAAATTCATTTTGACTTTCTTTTAAATTTTGCGTTAAGTTTTCACTGCGTTGATAACATGGAAGACATTAACCTCCGATACCTTTATATCCTACTGGCCATTCAAACGAATATTAAATTTTGTTGTCTGTTCCATAACCTTTGTTTTTATATAATATATTTGCAGTAATGAAAAGTATTTGTTTAAGAAATGATTTGCTAGCAGAAAACAAATATTTTTATGCAGGAACATTAATATGCATGTCGCGTGTGCATGGAGGACCTGCACCGCAGTTTTTCTCAAGGAAATTTTATAACCTTCTTCTTGGCCAGGATGTAAGAATGTCTGCTGAAGACGTGTATGAGGAGGAAATACAAGAAGAAATAGAGAAGTTGAAAAACGCAGAAAATATATGCGTTGTGAATGAAATGTTGAGCAACAGCGTGCTTTTCAATGTAGCAGGCTGTCCAATTAATATTAATGATATTTCTAAAAAAGCAGTCTTAGTCGAAGGTCAGTTCATATATTTTATAATTTTTCTTATAAAAGGCGTTAAAAATTAACGCCGAAAATTTCTGCAGCGTGTAGTATGTACTCGTCAAAATAAATTAAAAAGTTTATATGAACATTAGGCCGAAAAAAAAAACAAGTTATGAGGCGACACCCTTGCCTTTCCATAAAAGGGACGCCAATGATTTTCATAATCAAGAATGAAACAGCGCATCTTATTTAGTAAGTGATTAAGTAAAGTAACCGGGTAGCTCAGTGGTAAGAGAGCAAGCTTCTGACTGCGAAGTCCCGGGTTCGAATCTCCTAACGGGCATTTGCGTTTTCAAATAGATCGATCCTGCAGACACTGGAACGGTGTATTAATATGAGAGGCAACGCTAGCTCATAATTATGTCCCATTAAAAAAAACACAAATTGTGTCTATTTATCTTTTACCGTTTTTCAACCAATATAAACTAGTTGTCAATGCATTGACAGAACAGCTTCCTAGCCACAGCCACAACTGAACTGGAGGGCGCGTTTGGCGCGCGCGCGCGCGCGCCCTCTTTTAGTAATTTTTTTCTCAATTTTTTCCTATACAACCTATTACGATTTTCGCACATCGTGTAGAGAAAAATACCCTCTATCCGATGCAATACAAAAATATATACGGTCTCATTGAAAAAAATGTTCTATGACGTCATACCTCGGCTCAAAAGTGTTTAAAAAAACCGCCCCGTCAGTTTCCTATGAACCATCTCTGATATACGTATGCAAAAATTCAGCAAAATCTGTGGAGCCGTTTTCCCGTAAAAGTGCCAACAGACATACACACATACATACGGACGGAAATGTGCCACCTTGCCAAAAAGTCTTAGAATGACCTGAAACGTCCACATTTGATGAAAAAACACCATGGTCAAAAAACGACTATCACAATAGCTACCTAGCTTAGGAGAGGAAGCTAAAAATTAAATTTCATCGGAACCTCTTTAAGATCTTGTAACTCCCTAGGCCTACGTTTTAGATAATGATTATACAAACTTCTTAACTTATTTTGAGTTCTACACGCTACAGAAATTCTCGACAGTAGTTTTAACATCCTGTAGATATAACTGATTTCTAATCGGAAAATATATTTTCAGAAGTAATAAAATTCATCACCATTTATAGAAAACTTCCAGCCATTGACCAAATGAGAAACGGATTAAAATCGCTTGGCATCTACCATAATATGTTAAAGCATCCGTCACTTTTTGAAGAAGCGTTCTGTTATACAGAGACAAAGCTTACAAGTGCAAATTTTAATAAAATGATCACTATAGCATTTAGTGAAATGGGATCAAATAAAAGAGCAGCGAAGAATAAGGCACTTGGATATTTTCGTGACTTCTTAATAGACTGCGAAGGTATAATATTTTTGATTGTATTAAATTTAAGTGTTTATTTGGTAAATATCTGCGATCTGATTATTCTTTGCCGATCTCCACTGCTCCATGGATATTTTATACGACCATCAGTGGCATTTGCTTCATAGTGGAGAGCCCACTGGTTTACCTAAACTCTGTTACACCATTGAATATAGGGTGAAATAAAGAACATGAAAAGAGTTCTGTTAAATAGTGTGTTAAGATATTTTCGTTACTGGGGTCAAACAGCAAGGCTGCATCTTAGAAATGAAAACTGTAAAAAATAAATTCAACATAATTTATTGATATACCATTGCAATAAACCAAATTTCTCAACGGCATATTAATGAGCATAAAATTCTACAACAGTGCCGACTTTTCAACAGTAATTTGACGAGTACTTTTTATTTTGCCGGATAAATTTCTGTTTTGAACAAAATTTTGTTGCCAGGCAATTTGACGAATAGCTGACAGCCAGTCAGACGTTCTGAAAACTGACAGATGTTTTTTATTGATTTTCAAATATTCTTTAATAAATGTATTTGTCGAATTTTTTGTCAGTTTTATGGGTCGAATTGCCGTCTGGCAACAAAATTGAGTTTGCAATACAGGAATATATCGAGGCAAAATAAAAAGTTCGAGTCAAATTCGGCTAGAGAATTTGATGAATATGAGAATACGCATATGCGAAACTCGATTTCATAATCAAAAATATGAAATTTTGCGACGTCGTCATGGTAGCAAAAGGTAAACAAAAAATTATCGCTGTAGGTAATAGTTAGGGCTAACTTTTCTCGCTGTCATTCTGACAAAAACATCACGGCTTACACGATTTTGTGCATATGGATTAAATTATCACTTAAATAATAATAAGTGAGATTCCATTGCGCCCTCTAAGTTGACTCACCTGTATGTATGTAACAGTATTGAACTGCTTTTGATAAGGTGCTATGAAGAATTATCTTAAATTTCAGAAGAAAATTGCAGCAATAATGCACAGAATCGGATGTTGGGCATCTTATGGGGATGCCGTATTTACGCACTAATAATTATTTTCCTAATAAATTACCCGAAATATATTTTTAGTTTCAGGGAAAATTGGTTCAAATGCTTTGTTTCTTCACACCAAGCTATCAAAAACCGTTAAATCCTGTTACATTTTGTTATAATGCCAGTATACTTAGGGTACTTAAATACTTTTGTTTCCAGAAGGTGAAGTGGATGTTTCGTTGGAAGATGTTTTGGCCTTTGTAACAGGGGCAGATTCCATCCCGCCCTTGGGATTTAGTTCGAACATTACAATTGCTTTTTCCCATACAAAAGCAATTTTTCCTACGGCCAACACGTGTGCTTTAAAAATGGAGTTGCCCACATGCCATTTTTCATATCAGTCATTTAGAGAGAAAATAACGTTTGCAGTTAAAGAAGGCATGGTTTTCGATTTCGAGTGAAACTTAAGATATACGTTTTGAAAACTGAACAGATGTTTTTTGTTAATTTTCAAATATTCTTTAATAAATGTATTTGGATCATTCGAATTTTCTTATTTGAAATTTCATATTGGTAAGAATTTAAAAAAAAGTCTGTAGCACCCAGTTATTGATGGCTAAAAATGTAGTGAAGTCACATCGCAATGCGATTTTTCTTCCAAAAAGTCAATTTAACAGTACACTGCTGCAAAAATTGGAAAAATTCCTAATGGACTGCTACTGAAG
This sequence comes from Xestobium rufovillosum, assembly GCA_963966045.1. NCBI lineage: Eukaryota > Metazoa > Arthropoda > Insecta > Coleoptera > Ptinidae > Xestobium > Xestobium rufovillosum. Next base: position 13,729,445 of record OZ014493.1, on the reverse strand, counting down.
GCCAGTCTAGTATTTCCCAAAAGTTATCTTTCTTTTTGTGAGCAAAATCCATTTCACTAGACCGGCAATATGGCTGCCTACTGGCCACGCCTTCGATTTATAACATTCCAGCATAAATCTCACTTGTACGTATTCTAGAAATTTCAATAAAATAGCTCATTTATATAAAGTACCACATATTATTACTTGTTTCTGTAATTTTATTCTGCCGTTTTTGAAGACTGCAAGTTTAATTTTAATTTTGCTTTTGCTTGTATGTGGAACGGAGTTTCCAATCTGTCAAGCAAGAATTTATTCATTGTAAAGAGCACTTTAGTAGACCGTCAAAATGACCTCAACGGGAATCAAAAACATGACGCAAGAAACCGTGCAGTGTCAATTCACTAATAAAAGTAGCTCCTCACAACTGTTACTTTTCATTCCAAACAACCCCTTTTCTGCACCGCTAGCCAATTAGACGGTATATATAAAGACAACGTACTGAGGGGCACCCAGCCATGGATTCAATGGTTAAGTAGAAGAACAGCACTGCTCCTTTAAGAGCTTAGTTGCTGAACTTCGCCATTTCGACTGTGACTGCCAACATCAGATATGTAATATTATACCCATATTATCAGTCGTTTATTATTATTATTATTATTCGTTGGCGGATAGTGGGGGGGGTGGGTTGTTTGGAATGAAAACTACGTCACTCCTTGTTGCCTTAACTTGTGTGATCAACAGATATACTGTGCTCTGAACTGTCACTTCATTGTAAACAGAGCGGTCTCACTTGCGCAAACGGCGACAAAAATGGTTTCTTGGAATGGCTAACCACCTATTAAACTAATCAAAGATTTCTATAGTAAGTATATGTCGTAATGAGTGTGGAAAGTGACAAATTTCACATGTGTGAAATTTTTTGCACGAGGCTCAGCCAAGTGCAGAAATCACACGAATGCATGAAAAGCACTTTTCATTTAGTTATGTGCACTATTTTTACTATGATCACCTATGAAATTAACTCTAGATAAAATGACAAATATTGTATTTAATGATCTGTTGTGTATTCTAGTAAATGTCAAAATTTTAAAACAGCCCATTAACCATATTAGAATAATTAGTTACCGTTCCAACGGTTTCTTCACTTCAAATCATGGTGGGATTAGAAATGGTGTGCATGTGCACATGTCTATATCTCTCGCACAGTGTGACGTCATGCGGCCCAATTTTCTCCACAGAACTTAATTCGTGGAAACTTTATAAACAATTCAAGAATCAATTGTACCCCTAACCACATAAATTTTGAAATACTATATACGCATTTCGGCAGCTAAGCTGCCATCTTCAGTAGCAGGGAAAAACCTATAGTAATAAAAATAGCAATAACATTAATGCAAAAAAAAAAAAACAATTATTTAAATGACAATAATAATAACAACAATAATGATGATGTGAAACAATGATAGTGACAATAACAATAATATAGGTCAGGTATTTTCTGCTCACCACTCCGAAAGAATCGAAGTGCACTCGATCAGCTCTCAAGCTAGAATGAACTCCGCACGGAGACAATCCCCAATATATACTTAAAGTGACGTAGCACTGACGTTACTTGTGACATCAACATTAATCACACTAGGATAGAAAATTCAATATCCGGGCATACGCTCATTTTTATACCACTCTATTCTTATTTTCACTATCACAAATGTACAAAAAGGTTGCCATTGCCATCTTTACTGCAGTTTCAATTAAAATATCCTATCTTCAGGATAATTGACTTGAATGAAACAAAAATAGAAAATGAATCCCATATTACCAAATAACCTCGAAGGTCCATGGCTTATATGGGCTAGCAAATAACTACAGTAAATTGCAATAAAGAAGACCTTGACCCCTACACCCTTTCATTTTTCTGGTTAAACCCTACACGCCTACACATTAACGACATCTAACAATACGGAATCAGAAATTGGACCTAAATCTGAATTAATAAGTTTACCTTCATACTTGCGAATAAAGATACTCTCATAAGCGTCTAATTCCCTATTGTCCGATACCGACCTCATAAGCCGAAGATCCTTCTCATGTACAGGGTGGCCGGTATCAAAAAGATGTGTTGAGCAACACTTGACTTCTCAATTCTATTATATCTAAAATGTGCCATATGTTCCTTAAACCTAGTGACGATTGTACGCCTTGTTTGCCCAATATAACTCTTGTCACAACTACTACACTTTATTTCATAAATTCCCGACTTCTGCTTGTCCTCTACTTTATCCTTGGGATTTCCCAACAGCTGCTTGATGGTATTCTTAGCGGTATATGCTACACATAAATTTTGCGACTTAAAAATAGGTTCCAAGCCTCTGGTATGTGCCAAACTATACGGAATTTTAACATATTTCTTATTCTCAGTAGGTGACATGGAGAAAGTCGTGGAATCCTTAACAAACTTTTTGTGTCTAATTCTGCTTATCAATCTATCAACTAAGACAGTCGTGTACCCATTATGAATCGCAACATCTTTTATATATTTTAATTCTTTTTGATATCTTACCTTTGACAGAGGAAATGACAACAATCTGTTGACCAGAAAGTGCAAAGCCGAAAGTTTATGTTGTATTGAATGTTGTGAATCATTCACAATAAACCTACTTATATTAGTATCCTTCCTATACACATCAAATTCCAATCCGCCAATGCTGTTCCTAACAACCAAGACATCCAAAAAAGGGATTGAACCATGATTTCTGTATCATTGAAAGTCTGGGACGATTCATTAACAACTATATTTTCTTGAATCGGATCATTCTCCAGCCGCGACGCGGAAAAACCAAAGAACGCAATTTTCTAGCATGAATCTCATTAACTTCTTTAATTTTATGTAAATTTATCTCCCACATATCACTCTGGACAATCATCCATTCTCCAAACTCAATTGAACTCAAACCGTAAACGAGTTTCAAATGCAATCGATATTTCTCTACATCTAAAACTACGTTTTTGGTACAAATATTTGATTTCCAAATCCAACCATTTTTTCTTGGCACATGTTTCTATGGCATTATGAAACCTCCTACTACTAGTGTTATTATACCTGAAACCGAAATCTATAAAATTTGGAAAAACCTTATGAAACTTGCATTGTTTAAGAAGGGAAATATCTGCACCTATTTTCCAAATTTTAAAACTTACCTTGCGAAACGTGTTCAACTCTTGTGACCGGGAAGCCATTTCTCAAGGACTAAGATGTAAGAGACTGTGGTTAAATAATCAATTCAAGAATCAATTGTACCCCTAACCACATAAATTTTGAAATACTATATACGCATTTCGGCAGCTAAGCTGCCATCTTCAGTAGCAGGGAAAAACCTGTAGTAATAAAAATAGCAATAACATTAATGCAAAAAAAAAAAAAAAAAAAACAATTATTTAAATGACAATAATAATAACAACAATAATGATGATGTGAAACAATGATAGTGACAATAACAATAATATAGGTCGGGTATTTTCTGCTCACCACTCCGAAAGAATCGAAGTGCACTCGATCAGCTCTCAAACTAGAATGAACTCCGCACGGAGACAATCCCCAATATATACTTAAAGTGACGTAGCACTGACGTTACTTGTGACATCAACATTAATCACACTAGGATAGAAAATTCAATATCCGGGCATACGCTCATTTTTATACCACTCTATTCTTATTTTCACTATCACAAATGTACAACGAGAGCATGTAACATCCCGCCATTTGTTTACTTTTTGAAATACATTTTGGCAATCCTTTGTAAGTATTATACTCCTAAAACCTCATATTTTTATCATATTTGACATATCTAATTACTTCCGGTTAAACCGGAAGTGACATCAACTTTATTATGTTAAATAGCAATACATCATTTTTTTAGATAGGTCGATAGGCCTTTTTATTCTCTTGACAATCATGTATCATACAAGTCCAAAAACTTTATGTTTTTGACGTCAGAGGGCGTTAAATGAAAAAGTCACGTTGGCTGTGAATTTGACGATATGAGCCTAATTTTAAACGTTTTAATGAATTAAACTATTAACTAACAGACTGTTTTAATGTCCATAGAAAAATATTCGAATTTGAAGCAGTACATTCTTTTATTTTTTTAAAAATAAGGTTAACATACTCGTTTTAAGTGTTTTGAAAAATAGAATTTAAATTAATAATTGATCATTGAATTGCACTTTTTATGCACAAATTGTGAGGACAATAAACTGAAGTTCGAAAAACAAGAAAAATATTAGCACCTTGCTATTTAGAATTTCAGGAAAAACTCGGTTTCAAAAACTATTTGAAATGTTGAAATTTTAAATATTCGTTTTTGAAACCGAGTTTTTCTTGAAATTCTAAATAGCAAGGTGCTAATATTTTTCTTGTTTTTCGAACTTCAGTTTATTGTCCTCGTAATTAGTGCATAAAAAGTGCAATTCAATGATCAATTACTAATTTAAATTCCATTTTTCAAAGCACTTAAAACCACTATGTTAACCTTATTTTTTAAAAAATAGAGGATGTACTGCCTCAAATTCGAAATTTTTTCCATGGACATTAAAATAGTCTGTTAGAATTAATAGTTTAATTCATTAAAACGTTTAAAATTAGGCTCATATCGTCAAATTCACAGCCAACGTGACTTTTTCATTTAACGCCCTCTGACGTCAAAAATATAAAGTTCTTGGATATGTATGATACATGGTTGTCAAGAGAATAAAAAGGCCTATCGAACTATCTAAAAAAAATGATATATTGCTATTTAACATAATAAAGTTGATGTCACTTCCGGTTTAACCGGAAGTAATTAGATATGTCAAATATGATAAAAATATGCGGTTTTAGGAGTATAATACTTACAGCGGATTGCTAAAGGGTAGTTCAAAAAGTAAACAAATGGCGGGATGTTACATGCTCTCGTTGACACCCGGTATAGTATTTCAAAATTTATGTGGTTAGGGGTACAATTGATTCTTGAATTGATTATTTAACCACAGTCTCTTACATCTTAGTCCTTGAGAAATGGCTTCCCGGTCACAAGAGTTGAACAGGTTTCGCAAGGTAAGTTTTAAAATTTGGAAAATAGGTGCAGATATTTCCTTTCTTAAACAATGCAAGTTTCATAAGGTTTTTCCAAATTTTATAGATTTCGGTTTCAGGTATAATAACACTAGTAGTAGGAGGTTTCATAATGCCATAGAAACATATGCCAAGAAAAAATGGTTGGATTTGGAAATCAAATATTTGTACCAAAAACGTAGTTTTTTAGATGTAGAGAAATATCGATTGCATTTGAAACTCGTTTACGGTTTGAGTTCAATTGAGTTTGGAGAATGGATGATTGTCCAGAGTGATATGTGGGAGTTAAATTTACATAAAATTAAAGAAGTTAATGAGATTCATGCTAGAAAATTGCGTTCTTTGGTTTTTCCCGCGTCGCGGCTGGAGAATGATCCGATTCAAGAAAATATAGTTGTTAATGAATCGTCCCAGACTTTCAATGATACAGAAATTGCCTTCCTTAATAAAGGTTTAAAATTTAATTTGCCTTTTAGAAAATCGCCGGTTATGGATATGGTAGCGGGTATTGAGAGTTCTGTTCAGAAATTGGATAACTTGGATAGGAACTTTATTAGGAGCGCATGCAAAATACAAATTACTAAGAACATAAAGGATAATAAATATAAAAGTAACAGCACAGTGAAAAACAATCACTATTATAGTATCGTTGAAGGACTCGGACAAAAAGACTGTTTTTATTTGAAAGCGGACAAGGGAAATAAGATTGTGGTATTAGATAAAGCAGATTACTTCAATAGAGTGGAAACTTTTTTGAAGGATGGTCCATACAAAGAGGTTAAGAAAAATCCATTGCCAAAATTGGTCAGTTCGGCTAAGAATGCCATGAAAGATTGTCCAAATCTTATTACCCCCCAAAACAAATTTAGGTTAAGTGTGTCTAATCCTGTGGTTCCTAAGATGTATGTCCTTCCTAAGATTCATAAACCAGGTAGATCGGTGAGACCCATCATTTCCGGTATTAACTCGCCAACCTGTCTGCTTTCTAAATGGCTAACGAAGGAATTCACCGCATTTCCCACAGCTCCGGAAAGTTTTTCAGTTGTGAATTCGTTGGAGTTTATTAATAAAATTAAAAATATAGTACTTGATGAGGGTGAGGTGTTGGTTTCTTTCGATGTTGTATCGTTGTTTCCAAGTGTACCTATACCTACCACGCTTGCATATTTGGAGGAGCTACTGACTGAAAATGAAGTGGACAGAATTGTAGTGGATGAATATTTAAAATTGACCTCATTATGTATGTCCCAGAATTGTTTTCAAATTAATGGTAAGTTTTTTGAACAGCAGGAAGGGACTGCTATGGGCAATAGTTTATCTCCGTTTTTGGCTAATCTGTTCATGAGTAGGTTTGAAGTGTTGTTTAAAAGAGACAGTGAGTACTTCCCTCGAGTATGGTTGCGTTATGTGGATGACGTGTTCGCTGTTTTCGATACCAAGAGGAGTAGAATTGAGGATTTTTTAGATAATTTAAATTCACGTTATAATAGTGTGAAATTCACATTTGAAATGGAACAAAATGGTTCAATCCCTTTTTTGGATGTCTTGGTTGTTAGGAACAGCGTTGGCGGATTGGAATTTGATGTGTATAGGAAGGATACTAATATAAGTAGGTTTATTGTGAATGATTCACAACATTCAATACAACATAAACTTTCGGCTTTGCACTTTCTGGTCAACAGATTGTTGTCATTTCCTCTGTCAAAGGTAAGATATCAAAAAGAATTAAAATATATAAAAGATGTTGCGATTCATAATGGGTACACGACTGTCTTAGTTGATAGATTGATAAGCAGAATTAGACACAAAAAGTTTGTTAAGGATTCCACGACTTTCTCCATGTCACCTACTGAGAATAAGAAATATGTTAAAATTCCGTATAGTTTGGCACATACCAGAGGCTTGGAACCTATTTTTAAGTCGCAAAATTTATGTGTAGCATATACCGCTAAGAATACCATCAAGCAGCTGTTGGGAAATCCCAAGGATAAAGTAGAGGACAAGCAGAAGTCGGGAATTTATGAAATAAAGTGTAGTAGTTGTGACAAGAGTTATATTGGGCAAACAAGGCGTACAATCGTCACTAGGTTTAAGGAACATATGGCACATTTTAGATATAATAGAATTGAGAAGTCAAGTGTTGCTCAACATATCTTTGATACCGGCCACCCTGTACATGAGAAGGATCTTCGGCTTATGAGGTCGGTATCGGACAATAGGGAATTAGACGCTTATGAGAGTATGTTTATTCGCAAGTATGAAGGTAAACTTATTAATTCAGATTTAGGTCCATTTTCTGATTCCGTATTGTTAGATGTCGTTAATGTGTAGGCGTGTAGGGTTTAACCAGAAAAATGAAAGGGTGTAGGGGTCAAGGTCTTCTTTATTGCAGTTTACTGTAGTTATTTGCTAGCCCATATAAGCCATGGACCTTCGAGGTTATTTGGTAATATGGGATTCATTTTCTATTTTTGTTTCATTCAAGTCAATTATCCTGAAGATAGGATATTTTAATTGAAACTGCAGTAAAGATGGCAATGGCAACCTTTTTGTACATTTGTGATAGTGAAAATAAGAATAGAGTGGTATAAAATTGAGCGTATGCCCGGATATTGAATTTTCTATCCTAGTGTGATTAATGTTGATGTCACAAGTAACGTCAGTGCTACGTCACTTTAAGTATATATTGGGGATTGTCTCCGTGCGGAGTTCATTCTAGCTTGAGAGCTGATCGAGTGCACTTCGATTCTTTCGGAGTGGTGAGCAGAAAATACCTGACCTATATTATTGTTATTGTCACTATCATTGTTTCACATCATCATTATTGTTGTTATTATTATTGTCATTTAAATAATTGTTTGTTTGTTTGTTTTTTTTTTTTTTTGCATTAATGTTATTGCTATTTTTATTACTATAGGTTTTTCCCTGCTACTGAAGATGGCAGCTTAGCTGCCGAAATGCGTATATAGTATTTCAAAATTTATGTGGTTAGGGGTACAATTGATTCTTGAATTGATTATTTAACCACAGTCTCTTACATCTTAGTCCTTGAAACTTTATAAGACAATATTAAATATTATTACGAAATAATAATATATCTACCTATACATATGGTTGAAGCAATTTCTACAACTGAAGCCTGGGAAATACATAAAATAACAATACACTACACTGTGATGGGCCGCATCCAAAATTATGTCATTTCAAATATTTCATTACCATTCATAATTAATTGCAATAATCGTTGTGAAGGTCATTAGCCGTCCACCGTAGCTCCGAGGCAATGTACTCTCTTTTTGTAGAATAAGCATTTTGTACACATCACACAGAAGTTGTAAGTTTTTATGTAATATAATAATACAGGAAGCAAGACTTCCTAATAAACCACTGAAATGAACACAAGTGTTTAATTATGAATGTCTAAGACCAATTATTGTCTTTAAATATAATCAGACGGAGGTTTATCACATGGCGACCCTGCCAGTCCTGGGATACTATTGAAAAATGGTGGAAAAGAAGCAAGAAGTTAATTTTTTTATATAATTTTTAGCAATAAATTTTTAAAATGGGGAAAAATCAATCCAAAGAAGTAATTATAGCCCAGGCAGGTAACAGTGGTGGTATTTCCAACGATGTTGCAGCAGGAAAAATTAAGGTTACCGAAATATTAGGAGTAGTCGCATTTGTTTTGGTTTTGTTGGCCGTTATTTACGTTGTATACCGGAATTGCAAGAAAACGTTGACAAGAACAATTCTGGAAGATGTAAGAAGAAACCAGGAAGTTGTTTAATGTAATATGAAAAAGGTACGCGCATATTTTTGTATTTGTTTTAAGATGTATTTGTATAATGCAAAGAATAGAACCATTTAAATATATTTTAGAAGAATTAAGGGTGTTGAATAGAAATATAAGTAAAGATAATCAAATTAGGAGGCTAGATAGAGATATAACGAATAGGAAGTTACAGAAGTTAGACAGGATTGAAAAGGAATTAAGTGTTGAAAGGGAAAAAATCAATGAAGAAGTTAATGACCCCGAGATAATAAAACAAGTTAAATTGCATGTAGAAGCCAGTATGAAAGTAATTAAGGAAATTAGAATAACTTTACAGGATAGGTTAAGTAATCAATTAGGAAATTTAGAGTTAGGTTCAGGCACCAAAATGACAGAAAAATTTGATTTAAAAACAGCAGCATCTCTGCTCATAACGATTGATAGTACGGAAGAGTCAGTAAAACAATTTATTGATGCAATCGAATTATACGATAGTTCGGTGGTTTTATGGCAGAAGGTGCTATGTCATCCTTTTTGCTAAAATGTGATATTAGTTGCAAATTTGACATGGCAAATGGTTCTATGTTATTTTGAAATTATATGCCTCTATCTGCCACTGTTACTTATAATATAACATTTTCATGGTGCTATCTCTTTTTATTCCATTTAATTATTTTATGGCAGAAGGTTCTTACTTGAGATGACTTCTTTGGACATAATACACTTACAGCACTGTATGCAATAAGTTGATCATGGCAAAAGGTTCTATAGAGACAGATAGATCTTTAGGTCACAACATGTACGATAGCATTCCTTTATATAGTTCTATGTCAAAAGGTTCTTTCTAGCGAAATCTCTTTTTGCCATGAACATTGTAATGAAGCAAATGTAAATAAAATTTCATGGCAAAAAGTTCTACAAGGCCACATACCCCCTTTTGCCACAAGTGTAGTTCTAAGTGTTTACATTGATAACTTTTATGGCAAAAGGTTCCTAGTATTATCATACCCCCTTTTGCCACAAAACTTTCAATACAACAAAACAACTGCAGCTATTCAATCAATACACGCGTGACATATGGACCTATGTGGAAGTAGTATTAGTTTTTTACCTCAATTTTACGTTAATGTGTTGTGAAGTGGTTCAGTATAATCTGTGCTAGTTTGACAGTTTCCTGTTCTAAAACATGAATAATTTTAACTCGAGAGCACGACGAATTGTGAAATTAGCGACTTCAAATGTGCCTAAAGAAATTAACATCGTCAAGAATGGTAAAAATGAAATTACTGGCTCTGCAGCGTACAGCACTGTGTTTTCTGACAGTTCCACGCTTGGTAATGGTATGTTCGTTTTATTTTATTGACATTGTAGCTCTATTGAACAGCAAAAATTTTAGTTTGTGAAACAAGCGAACCGCCAACATCTATTAATGATGATGATTGTGTCCAAATAATTGGAATTGAAAGAAACTTAAAAAATAATAGTGGATTACAAAAACTAGACACTGGTGATGAATTATTATTAACAGAACACAACGCTAATTTGTTTGATGACTTATTAACTGAAGAATTAAATAAATATGATGATAGTATATTGAAAGGTAAACAAACTATTAAAATTTTACTACTATAGGTGTAAATTTAATTAATTAATCTTACTGATACTGTAGCAGCTGTCTCAGTTTCGGAAGCAAATAACATTGAAAACCTTACATGCATGACGTTGCAAGACAGTGATATACTAACAACAGGATCAATCATAATGATGGATTTGAATTGTTTAGAAATTTCTGGAAATTTCGAAGGAGGAAGTAAAGAAGTGTCAGTTCTGGACGGCTTGGAGGACGTTGATGATGTTCTTTCAGTACACTCTAACGACTCTCGAAACGATGCAACTTTTGAAGGTATAATAATTATAATTTTTAATGCGTTTCAATATTTTGATGATTGATATCCACTACACTTTAAGGTAATGTTACAAGTTCTTCTGATTCTGAATTCGAAAACAAAATTCCTTCCAAAAGACGGCGCATAAAATCGGGTAATGAACCAGTATTAATGGAAATAGAAGAACTTGAGGATAATGCAGGCAATGTCGTGAAATACGTTTTGAAAGGCTTGATGGAAAATGTATTTTTACAAATTTTCAAAAAAGCTTCCACAGTAAAACTAAGGTTGGAAAACAAACAAAAAAAGAATGAGGGAAAAGATTATGTAGACAGAAAAGGAAATGTAAGGCATGCTCGTAAAATGAAAGAGAAATGTAACGGTTGTCGATTCGAATGTAATGCAATAAGTGATACTGATAGGGAACAAATTTTTCGCGAATTTTGGAAGATTGGGAACCATCAAGTACAATCTCAGTACATTATTTCGTTGATTGATAACAAATTAGTGGATTCTAGTACTAAAAAAAGAAAGCAAAAAACAAACATTTTCTATCTGAAAACAAACCAACGCAAATATAGAGTTTGCAAATTAACTTTTTTAGCCACATTTGATATAGGTAAAAAGTATGTGGATTTACTGGCTATACATGGAACTCAATCAGGAATCAGCAACTCAGACAAGCGGGGCAAAAGGGAACCACAAAATAAAAGCAGCACAGCGGCTATTCAAAAGATAAATAATCACATCTCAAAATTTCCAAACTTTGAAAGTCATTATAGTCGAAGAGACTCTAAAAAAGCTTATCTTCATCCAGATTTAAATATACGAAAAATGTACTCTCTTTATTCAGAAGAATGTAACTCAGAAAATGTAAAGGCTTTATGTTATTCAACTTATTATAACATATTTAAAACAAAAAACTTGTCATTTAAGAAGCCATATAATGACACCTGCCGAATGTGTGATGAACTAAAAATAAGACTTAAAAACAAAAATCTGGCTGAAGAGGATAGGAAGAAGTTAGAGCTGGAAAAACAACAACATTTAGAAAAAGTAGATGCTGCGTACAAAACAAAAGCTAATGACAAAATGAGAGCGAAAGAAAGTGAAGGAAGGGTTGTGGTACGAGCATTTGATCTCCAGAAAGTTTTAGAAACTCCAACATTAACTACAGGGGTTTCGTTCTATAAGAGGCAATTAAGTACTTACAATTTAACTACCCATGATTTGGCTACAAATCAGGCATCCAGTTTTATGTGGTATGAAAGCATAGGCGGTCGTGGTTCTGATGAAGTCGCGTCAATATTGTATAAAGATATACAGGCTGTTAGCGACGAAGTGGAGCACCTGATCTACTATTCAGACAATTGCACTGGACAAAATCACAATTTCACTCTACCACTCATGTACGAAATAGCAATAAAATCCAAACCAAATTTAAAATTAATAGAACATAAGTTTCTAGTGGTTGGTCACACTCATATGGAATGTGACTCCGACCATGCTCGCATAGAGAGAGCTAAACCAAAGGATATGGCAATATGGATACCAAGAGACTGGTACACTCTTGTTAGAATGTTGAAAAACAGGCGCAGGGAGCCATTCTTCAAAGTTACTGAAATGAATCTTGAAGACTTCTATGATTTTAAGTCGCTCTACACTTTAAAAAACTCTAACTATATTAAGCGGCAAAAATGTATCGACAATGATCCAGTTGAGTGGTCCAAAACTCGGTGGATCAGAGTACATAAAGATAAGCCAGGGATATTTAGTTTATCTAAAAAAATTGACACTCCTGAATTTAAAGAATTGTGCATAGTTAGAAACGCAAATGCACAAAAAGAGGTCGAACTGAAGGTCAAAAATAAAAGCAAAATATCCATTTCGACAAAAAAATATAAGGACCTAATTGAATTACTCCAGCTTATACCAGAAGAATATCACCAATTTTATAAAAGTCTTCCACACAGCAATAAAGTGTTAGATACTCACGCTGGTCTTGATGATCTGCAAAATTAAATCTGATTTAAAACGGGACATGTGTCTTTATCGTATTTTGCTATTTATGGCAAAAGGTTCTATATGTGTATTTTTACAATAAAAAACATTTTTGAGTTATAGTTATCATTGTTTGTGTTTCGTTTTGTTCTTTTTTGGGTTTGAGAATGTTTAATTTTGTTTAGTTTGGCTATTAAAATAGATAATTTAAAAAAATACGTGTTTTATTGTAAATTTAAACATTCTTTTGGCTCTCCTGTAAAAAAATTCATTTTCTACATAGCACCTTCTGCCATAAAACCACCGAGTTTGTTAGACGATAATGGTAAAAAACTTCTTACAAATTATGTTTTGAAAACAAAGCTCACACAGAGCGCAAAATTACGTTTGGAAAAGGAATATGCCTCAAATAATTTATTAATACAAGCTTTGAGGGACAATCTTTTAACTAAAAAATCTGCCGCTGCTCTATCAGTTGAGTTAAATACTGCGAAACAAAATTTTAAGTGTATCGAGGAGTTTGGTAAATCTATAGAACAATTAATGGTAAATTTGACGTTAGCTCAATCGGATGGAAATGATGATGCAGCCAGAGTTTTAGCGAATGCAAATGAAAAAATTGCATTAAATGCCTTTTCAAATGGGTTACGCGATAATAATTTAAGAACAATCGTTAAAGCCAGGAACTATTCCAAATTGAAAGACGCTATTGTAGGAGCTAAAGACGAAGAGGTAACAAACAGACCGGGAAAAAGTGGTGAAGAGATGTTTCACATGCGTGGCCGTGGAAATTATAGGAAGCCACAGGCAAATTGTAAGCGAATGGGTTACAGAAATTATAGGGAGCCCAATACATTTCATAACGTAGGTCATACATATTTTAATTATCCAAACAGAGGTAAATTTATTCGAGGTCGCGGAGGCGCAAATCGAAATAATGCCAATAATTATAGAAATTATCATATACAAGGTAGTAACGTAGATGCAGAGTCGGAGGACAAGTTTTTTCGAGCCTCAGAATGAATGCGATAATGTAATTATAAATATGAATGGACTGAATTTTGTGAGGGTGAGAGATGGTGTAAATGAGTTAAAATTTTTATTGGATACGGGAGCTTCATTTAGTGTTATTTTCAAATCAAATATAGCCAAAAGTCATAAAGTAGATAAAACAAAGAGAATAAAAATTAAAGGTATAGCTGGTTCAGCATATTCTGCGGGTTCAACTCACATGTCGTTCAACCTACATAATATAGAGCTGAAGCATGAGTTTTTCTGTATTAGACGATTTAGAAAGTGATATACAAGGAGTTTTAGGATCAGATTTCTTTATTAAATATAAAGCAAATATTGATTATGAAAAGTATGTATTTTCCTTTTGGAAAGATGACAAGAAAATTAGTGTACCTCTAGAATCTAATCATAATAATTTCATTACAATTCCATCTAGGTGTGAAGTAATTCATTATTTTTTGTGTGATAGTTTAGATGAGTGGTTGTTTTGCCTGATGAAATTTGTGAAAGTGTTTTACAGCAGGTTTAGTAGTAAAACCAGAAAATAGTATGATTCCTGTTAGAATATTAAACATTAGCGATAGGGAAATTAAATTAAAGAATTTTAAGCCTAGGATAGAAAAATTGTTCAATTTTCATTCTTATAAATTCGGAGATGCATCAATAGACGTAAATCGTGTGGATAAATTGTTAGATTTAATTAAAGTAGAGCATTTAACTAGAGAAGAAAAAACTTCAATTCATAAAATATGCGCAAAGTTTGCAGATGTTTTCTATATGGAAAATGATGCGCGTTCTGTTACTAATGTTTGTAAACAAAAGATTCAATTACAGAAAGATGTACAGCCGTCCTATATTAAACCTTATCGCTTACCGCACGCGCAGAAATTTGAAATACACAAACAAATAGGTGAAATGTTAAATGACGGTATAATTGAGCCAGCAGCTTCTGAATGGTCAGCACCATTGCTGATTGTTCCTAAAAAGACAGGTACAGATGGGAATAGAAAGTGGAGAATAGTAATAGATTACAGGCAATTAAATAAACGAATAAAAGATGATAAATTTCCTTTGCCCTGTATAGACGAAATATTAGACTCTCTCTCTGGAGCAATTTATTTTTCTCATTTAGATCTTTACCAAGGTTATTATCAGGTAGAATTAGATAAGGATTCTAGGCCATATACAGCGTTTACAACAGATCGAGGTCAATTTCAAATGACTAGAATTCCAATGGGTTTAAAAATAAGTCCTAGTGCATTTTCTAGAGCCATGACAATTGCTATGTCAGGATTAAATTACGAAAGTTGTTTTATTTATTTAGACGATCTTATAATTTTTGGAAACAATTTACAAAATCACAATCAAAATTTAACAAAAATTTTGCATCGGTTGAGAAAAGTAAACTTAAAGTTAAATCCAAAAAAATGTGGTTTCTTAAAAAAGGAAATTTTGTATTTGGGCCATACGATATCAGCTGACGGTATTTCACCGGACCCAGAAAAAATTAAAACAATGCAAGAATACCCAGCACCAAAAGATTCGAAAGAAACTAAACGATTTGTTGCATTCGCAAATCATTATAGGAAGTTTATGAAGGACTTTGCCAACATAGCGGCACCTTTAAATCATTTATCGAAGAAAGGTGTAAATTTTAGTTGGACTGAAGAATGCCAGTTAGCATTCGAAACTCTCAAGCAAGCGCTTTTAAAACCTCCAATTTTACAATATCCTAACTTATCTGAAAACAATAAATTTATTTTAAGAACAGATGCATCAGGTTATGCCCTAGGAGCAGTTCTCTCTAATGGAGATGATAGGCCGGTTGCCTATGCAAGCCGAACGTTAGATAAAGCTGAGAAGAACTACTGCACTATTGAAAAGGAATTGCTTGCAATTGTATGGGCAGTAAAGCGTTTTAGACCTTATTTAGCTTGTAAGGAATTTGCTATATTTACAGATCATAGACCATTAATTTATTTGTTCGGAATGTCAAATCCATCCAGTAGATTGACAAAGTTTAGATTAGCTCTAGAAGAATATAATTTTACTGTATCATACGTTAAAGGTAAAGATAATGTAACAGCAGATGCCTTATCTAGGATAGAGATTGGGTCGAGTAAATTGAAAAGTATGTCTGAGAAACTGGATGCAAGAATGTGTGTTTTGACTAGAGCTCAAACAAAGAAAGTTACTGACGGTTCTCCAGAAGTTTTTAAGAATAATTCACCAAATGACAGGCTTGATCACCCTGGCGTTGTGGAACTCTTAAAACCTCCAGCAGAAGCGGTCGAAGTAAGTTTTGTAAAAAAGGTAGAACTTGAAAGAATAGTTAAGAATAGTCGCGATTCCATCTATGAAAAATTTAAAAATATATGCATTGATACAACACATAATATAATTTATATAATAAAGGATTCTCCATCATCATTAGCATTAGGTGCAATGTTGAGAGACGTGAAAGATATATGTGTCAGAAAGAAAATTCCAGAACTGCTTATCATAAAAAGTAAAAAACATGCGCATTTTATAGCCCAATTGTTGAGGGCCCCCAACGAAGTAAAAAATGCAGGAATAAAAATATGTGTTGTTAAAGAATTGCAAAGTATTAAAGACAAGGAAACCAAGCAGTTAATTCTCAATGATTTTCACATTCTGCCAACAGGAGGACATGCAGGTGTTAATCGTATGTACAATAATATAAAACGTTATTATTTTTGGCAAGGCCTCCATAAAGACGTAGAAAAGTTTGTTAAGCGTTGTGATGATTGTCAAAGGTACAAGCATGCAAATTTAGGTAAACAGCCAATGTCAATCACCACTACAGCAAATTCGGCATTTCAGAAAGTTTTTCTTGACTTAGTAGGTCCCTTAGAGCTGGATCAAGAAAATAATCGTTACATTTTAACGATACAGTGTGAACTCGGTAAATTTGTAGAAGGCTATCCGTTAATAAATAAGGAAGCTAGTACAGTTGCAAAATCGTTTGTAGAAAATTTTATTTTGCGCTATGGAATTCCTGAAGAAATTGTAACTGACCGAGGAACATAATTTATTTCTTCAATTTTCAAGGAAACTTGCAAAATACTGCAAATTAGTCAATTAAATTCAACTGCTTACCATCATGAAACTTTAGGTTCTCTTGTGAACTCGCATAAGCATTTAGGAGCTTATTTAAGAATATATGCATCTAAAAATCCGGAGACATGGCGTTCTTGGATTCCCTTTTGGTGTTTTTTCATACAATAATACCGTGCACACGGAAACTCGTTACACGCCATTTGAATTGGTATTTGGAAAAATCTGTCTGCTACCATCAAATCTAACTAATAGCATTAGTCCAATAAATTTACAATTTCGATGAATATCCATCGCAGCTGAAATATCGTCTGCAAGTAACATGCAATGACGCGAGACAAAATTTGATTTCATCAAAAATGGCTAGGAAATTAGAATATGACAAGGGTGCAAAAAGAATTAACTATAAGATAGGAGATAAAGTGTTAGTAAGAAATATTGCAGGAAATAAGCGCGATCAGATTTTCAAGGGTCCATATACTGTAGTAGAAGATAGGAACCCGAATATTAGTATTAAGGTAGATGATAAATTAATAGAAATTCATAAAAATAGAGTTAAGTTATATACTACCAGTGTTTAAAAAAAATAATAATAAATATTATTTTTTTCCTCTCTCCCTCAGGAGGTGTGATGGGCCGCATCCAAAATTATGTCATTTCAAATATTTCATTACCATTCATAATTAATTGCAATAATCGTTGTTAAGGTCATTAGCCGTCCACCGTAGCTCCGAGGCAATGTACTCTCTTTTTGTAGAATAAGCATTTTGTACACATCACACAGAAGTTGTAAGTTTTTATGTAATATAATAATACAGGAAGCAAGACTTCCTAATAAACCACTGAAATGAACACAAGTGTTTACTTATGTCTAAGAACAATTATTGTCTTTAAATATAATCAGACGGAGGTTTATCACAACACAAGTGTCTCTGTCATACGTCAGATTTTCATTTCAAACAAAACAAAGGCGCGTGTCATTTGACGTTTTAAGCTAACATTTACAATATAAGTAATTGTAGAAGTTTTGCAGTGAAAACAGTTTATTTTCAATATGTGTGTTGCGCTTACGTGTAAAAACTTGAAAAGGTCTATAATTATATTGCATAAGTTAGTAATCAGTGGTACTGGACCGTTCAAACAACTTCTCCTTGGGCAAATACCCCGCCAGGCATTGAATTATTGAATTATATATAGCAAGTCAAATTGCATGGTTTGAGTGTGTAGGAAAAAGCACCGTACTGATGAGTCCCGGCAGGACGAAACCAGTTGGTCTGTGGTTATCCATACACATTCAAAACATGCAATATTTAAACAAAGACCTGCTTAAAAGAACGTACGTACATGAAGACACATTATGATTGCTTCAAAGCCACCTTAGGTGGGGTAGCATTCTTTGGCGTCTCGTAGTACAAAAAAAATCTGGATTTAGTTCTATAATTCAATGCCTGGCGGGGTATTTGCCCGGGGAGTAGTTGTTCGAACGATCCAGTACCACTGATTAGTCCCAGATAATTATTCAAAGTAATTGTCACTTGCTGATATCTGTCCAGAGCGCGGCAGCATATACAGGGTGATTCCAAAATGGCGGATTTCCTCTACAGTACGTTGTAGGGGACCTTAAATGTAGCCTGGGAAAAATGTTTAAAAAAATCTTAATTGTTAATTTACTGAGTGAGGAGGGTGGGAAATAAAAAACCCATATTCTTTATTTTTTAGAATTTTGAAGGATAATATCATTTTCAATAAAAAGTTATGTCCTATAAGACTGCGTGCAAAAAAAGAATGCTTGCAGTGTCTAATTTACTTGTAATTTTAATTTTGAAAATCTAAATCTTTTTATCCATATGATTTGAAAATGCATTTGGCAACGATGATATGATTTTGTATAGTTATCTAACGTTTTGTATTAATTTATTTTGACCTGTCATTTCGAAGTTTTGACTTAATTTTGTTAAAACTGTATACCAATCGTGAATATGCAGACATGTTGCTGATATTGGGCGAATGCCATAATAACGGGAATGAAGCTGTAAGAGTTTACGCGCAAAGGTACCCCAATAGAAGACATCCTTATGCAAATGTTAGAGCAAAGGGTTAGAGAGACTGTACACATGTTGCTAAATTTACCTTTTAGTTTTTTGCTCATAACTATAAAACAAAAGCAGCGAGAATTTTTTGAACATTTTTCTCAAACTGCATTTACGATCCCCTACAACATGCTGTAAAGGAAATCCGCCATTTTGGAATCACCCTGTATAGCAAGCTAAATTGCATAGTTTGAGTGTGCAGGAGAAACACCGTACTGATGAGTCCCAGAAGGACGAAACCAGTTGGTCTGCGGTTTTCCATACACATTGAAAACATGCAATATTTAAACAAACGTATAACTTAGGTTAAAGCGTCAGGTAGCAGCGTAGCAGGTAACACAAGGCTTTGTTTTATTTGCAATGAAAATCTGACGTTTGTGACGAGCCACTTTTGTGATTATGGTAAAAGACAATTATTTCAGATATATTCCAAATACATATTTCAATTAATTTGGATGCGTCAGAGAGGATTTCTCAATTTCTCACAATTAAAACAACTAAAAGAAATATGGAAACCAGTGATGGACGATATTTCACGAACTGTGATTTAATCACTGATATCAAAAAATCACTGGTAGCGACTGTTACTAAAGGTCCTACAAAACTGTGACGTGATCACGACATTCCGTTGTTCCTTAACCTCGCTCGATAGCACAGAGGTGCTCGATAGCGAGATTACCGAGGCAGCGAAATGTTGTGATCACGTACGTGCGAATCGATATCAAGCGTATATCACTCAGACCCTTTAAGTTCATTTAAGAATGTATATTATGCTGTGATAATTTACTGCTAAAGTCGTGATCACGTCACGTTTTAATATCACTGATACAGAAAAATCACATTAACAATTCACAATGTGATTGAAAAATCACGATATCGCCCATCACTAATGGAAACTCGCATGGTGTGAATGTGCACAACAATCCGCAGACCGGTTTCGTCCTATTGGGACTCTTCATTATGGCGCCGCTATGCACAAACACACCCTGCCCAATGATCTCCCTATGAATAACTACGATAGTCATCCATAAAGGAGAGCCAAATCACGCCACCTAGACGTAAATTGTTGAACAGCTGCGGATTGCTGTGAACGTTCACACCATGCAAGTTTCTAACTTGGTAAGTGAACCCAGTTCACTGAGGTACGATGAAGGGCACGTATGGAGCCTTTCAAGCCCAGCTTTGCTAGGGTAGACCTCGTGTGTGCATCCCAATGTACATTCTGCCGACGTAGGCACTCTCTGTAATTCAATGCCTGGCGGAGTACTTGCTCGAGGTGTAGTTGTTTGAGTGGGTCTATTAGTGGGCAGCTGTTTAAAAGAAATATGTACATTTGTACATCACTGCTTTCATTTCTTTCGGCTATACATCATTAAATAGTAAATACATCAAATTGAAAGCATAATTTACGAAGAAATCTGAAATATTAAACGTTTTTTGTGCGTAAATAACATTTGTCGCAATGAGAGTCGAGAGAAATCGATAAAAAGATTAAAGTATTCCACGCATTGAATTATTAAAATGACTGAATAGGTAAGCTTTCCATTCGCCATTATCTTCAACAACCTCAACGATCGCTTGGTTAGGTAAGGTAACACCATAAAGTTGGTGGTGAAATATTTCCAGTGATTTTATTATGAAATCACTGAATATTTCCTTTAATATATATCACTGTCGACGTCAATTGAGTGAAGCTTAGGCGCATGCGTGGAATAAGTTCGTGTTTCCATCGAATAGAATCCTACCTGTTGATGTGGAAATGACAGTATGACAGAACATTTTGTCTTTTAGGCCGCCTGACGTTGTGCATAGAAGTAAACGAAAATAAAATCTCTATTAATCACATCATATCTAATAAAACTATGCTTCAAGGGAAGGAAGCGTAACAGCGTTGACTGATTATGAATAGTCAATCAACGGATAGCGAAGTTTTCTGGACCGTTTCAATATTTCTTGTGGAGTGGGCTCTATAGAAGAATCGCTGGCAGCGATTCTCTGTAGTTCGCTAATTTTTCAAGAGAGTATTAAATAATTTTCTCAAATTATTGGATTTGAAGAGATAATTATTGCAAAAAATGTCAAAATTTCAGCTGCCTACATTTTAATGCACCCTGTAACAATGCACAGACGAAATGCCTAAAAGCTCTAATGAACTTAGAGTGGCATTCCGAAATTGTTTTACGAGACCGCTACGCGTAATTTGAAACAGACGGAAGCCCCGATCAAATGATTAATTTGCCAGTATACGCATGCACCGAGGAAAGAATGAAACACGCCACACGTGCGACCGACGTCATGCGAGATGATAGGAATTCCCAAACCAATCTTTGCAGGCGATACTGATGTGACGTAGGAACTCTTGACTCCCACTTTTACGAGATGGCAAGAATTCGTGCTGAATTTTGTCCCGCCACCACAGCTGACGTAGAAGAATCCGACGTCAAACCGCTTATAAAAGTGGGTGCTCCGCAGAAGTATTTGAGTATTTGGCCGTCCGGCCCTCAGCTGGAACAAATACTCCCAGCATCCGGGATGATGCTGGCCGCTGACATCCGAACTAGTAGTACTTGATCGACCGTTCCGACTTCGCTGACGTAGAAGAATCCGACGTCAAACCGCTTATAAAAGTGGGTGCTCCGCAGAAGTATTTGAGTATTTGGCCGTCCGGCCCTCAGCTGGAACAAATACTCCCAGCATCCGGGATGATGCTGGCCGCTGACATCCGACCTAGTAGTACTTGATCGACCGTTCCGACTTCGCCGTGTGATCAAACCGAAAGTAATTATATTATCCCGTAAATATTTCAGTAAGTAACTTTGAGTAAGTGCCCTACCTCGTTCGTATCAAATAAATTCAATCTGTTCATGCTGGGGAATTGGGAGTGCTGTCTATGAAGATCGATCGATTTTCCCATCCTGTGTGGCGCGCCTGTAATAGGACGATATACCGGTGGAAATCGATCGCATCCGGGTAACGGGCGGCTCCTGGTGAAATCTTAAGGTAGAACAAATTGATTATTTGCGACGGAGGAGCTAGCGGCGTTCCCCCAGGCGATTGCACTCGCGTGCTATAACGAGAATTGCCCGCCGATCCAGTCTCGGAGCTGGCACCGTTCGGTGCTCCCACGAAATCTCCGAGACCCCGTAAATATTCAGTATTGATCACCCGGCGGACCGCAAGCGTTTTATCTGGACACTCCGTAAAAACCGTGTTTGATTTAAATGTAAATATCTGGTATTTCTGTATATATTATGTTTTTACCTATTCAATTCTATTTTATTTATCGTTCCGAGTTTTACAAGTGCATATAGTTAAATTAATAGAGAACCGTTTCATTTTCTTTCTGTTGTGTTATTCGACGTTTAGCAAGAGTAACATAATATTTGGACCCACCCTTCTGCGACTACGAGCAAAAGGGTGACCAACGTATAAGTCTTACCTGACCGTAAATACAACCCAAGAAAAACGTTCATAAGCGAACGATCCGACCAGCCTAAATATACAGCGTAGCCCAATAAGTGATACCGAGGGGTACCGCTGCATATTTAGGGACCGCATCTAGAACGTCCAGAATTGGCGTACGAAATAAACCCAGACGAAAGTTATCGTTGTATAAGTGACGTCCGAAATCAGGAGAAAGCAATCGTTGAAACCCTTACGATATTATATCGCACAGCCTTAACGCACGGCTCAACTAGATGATCAACTTTCCGGCCTACTTAATCGACCCCCTAAGAAAACGACACGTTGCACACAACTAAGTAGACCCGAAAGTTGCCAACTGCTTTTACCCGTGTGCTATGCTCGTAGCTGTGCGCTATAAATGAAAATCGCATTGGTAGGTACATACCTACATTCAAATAGTCAACTTCGAAATTTTGACGTTTACTGAATAAATATCGAGTTCTGTCTCTTTTCAAATCTAATAATTTTTCGCCTGAAAAATTTCTCAAACAGTACGGAAGTTATGCATTTTAATGGCTTCTGGATGGAAGACCTAAATTAATATTTTAGGTACGAACTGGGCATTTATGAATTGGTGGGCAAGAGAACAAATCAAAGTGTCATTCATGAGCTGGTTGGAATTATTCGAATATGCTCATAGGTAGTAGGCGTCTTATAAATTTTGACATGCACGTCATAGTTAAAAAACGGCATAAACAATCAATAAAAATAAAATTACTGTCTTGTGAATAAATTTGACTGTCTTAAGGAGTCGTGGGAAAAATAGTGTACATAACTCGATTGAAAGTGTATTTCATATACACTCGTGTTATTTCTGCAATGCTCGTTAATAATATACTATTAATAGCTTCCCGATGGAAGGCCTAAATATTTTAGGTATAAACGGCATAAAATTTCACATTCGTACGAAATTTGACACTTTCCATGCTCGTTGCGTAATATATACCGTGTGTCCCGGGAATTCTGAAGCATCCTGTTTAACATGGGAAATTTGAAAATTGCGATTTCTATGTCCCCAAAGTGCTTTAAGGATATTCCGAGTATCAGGACACACACAATGTGCACCAGAGAAGGTTTTTGCGCAATAATTTTCAAAGTTTAACAATAAATGTAAAAAATATTACCAAAAATATATCGCGTGGAAATCAACTAAGTTTAAATACAAGTGTAAAAAACAAAGAAGCTGTGTCGAATTGGTTTAGTGAGTTGCATCCAGAGCGTTCGGAGGTTCGAATCCAACGACGCGGCGGTTTGATTTTTTTTACTTGTATTGTTTTCTTGAATGAACTGGGATTGATTTCTATCAGTAAAGATGCATAATTAAACGCTTTATAATTTTTAATTAAACTGGAATTGGATTTATTAGAAAATTATTCATATTATTAAAGACTGTGACATTGGAACGATACCTAGAAAATAAGTTATTTATTTACTTAAAGGCATTGATAACAGCTACTAGGCAATCATCGTGTCTGAAATCAACTCTCGAATAAATATTTATGGTGGTCCTGAAAAGAACTGATTGCGATTGTTCGCTTAAAGCAAGTGCTCAAACAACTCTCCGGTTTGTACCAGACAGCAGCCCAGCCTATTGTAAAACTCCCGACGCACATTTCTAGGTATCGTTCCAATGTTACAGCCTTTAATATGAATAATGTTCTAATAAATCCATTTCCAGTTTAATTAAGAATTATAAAGCGGTTAATTATGCATCTTTACTGATACAAATCATTCGCCGTTCATTCAAAATAACAATACAGGTAAAAAAATAAACCGCCGCTCCGTTGGATTCGAACCTCCGAACGCTGTACGCAATGTCGGCGGTACAGCATTAAACTCACTAAACCAATTCGACACAGCTTTCGCGTTTTTTTACACTTGTATTTAAACTTAGTTGATTCCCACGCGATATATTTTTGGAAATATTTTTTACATTTTTTGTTAAACTTTGAAAATTATTGCACAAAAACGTTCTCTGGTGCACATTGTATGTGTCCTGATACTCAGAGTATCCTTAAAACACTTTGGGAACATAGAAATCGCAATTTTCAAATTTCCCATGTCAAACAGGATGCTTCAGAATTCCCGGGACGCACGGGATGTACTAATTTATTGACAGATATTTCAAGATGAGAAATTCTGGAAGGATATCGAGAAGAAATTGGAAGAATTCCCGGGACAGACGGTATACTATAATTTGTTTCTTGTCCGTTGTTGCAATTTACAACTAGGTACAAATTGTTAGAACCATTATGGATGGGATATGGAAGTTAGCCTCACAAATTCGATATTGTGCATTTCAGTAAATTAGGTACCTAGTTCCTTACAAACACAATAATAAACGGCGCAAACTTTATTTCTTAAATTTATATACTGACACAAAACTATGTAACAGGACATTAATTTCCTAGTTACCGATTTGCTAATTACTACTATTACTAATTATGTATAGCCTATAAGCCTAATGAATTATAAATTTCACTGCGAACGATTGTATACAAATTCAAAGCATTATACACGTCGGCAGGTACTTCACATCTCTTTTCCTCCATAATAATTTTACTTAATTCCATGACATCTTCATCACATACGGGTTCATCGTCAACAAATACACACTCATTCTTACACGTTTCAATTTCTGGTCTGGATGCTTCGACAAGATAATTACAAGCATCATAAATTTCAGGTAAGTTGTACATTACAGTTGGTCTTCCGACTGGGGCTCTATTATTTCTTGAACCTGAAATTCGGTGGTTATTCCACTCATGGCAGACTTCCTCCAGTTCTTCCTGTAAAACAATTTCCAGACAGTGAGACAATAGCTAAAATAAGTTAAGAACAAAACTTGATATGTACTGAATCTTCTTGATTAAAATCTGGGAAAGAGGAAAGCCAAATTAATTTACAGGTATATCGCAACTCGCTATTACCACTTTAAAGCCACAATAATTAATAATAATATTAATTAATAATAATTTCCAGAAATTTTTATTTCAATAAAAAGGAAAGCTCTGTCGGCACAAAGTTTGTTTTGTAGTGTAGGTATTTACTAGATTTTAGCACTTTAATCACATTTGCGATTCCTTGGATCGCACTTAGGCTTTTGAACATTAGGTATACTTAGAGTAAATAGTTTATTGCAAAAAAATCGAATACACCTTCAATCGTTCAATTTTTCACTTAAACTATGTGAATAAATTGCGCGTTCAATTCTTTCCTCAGTGTCACTGATTCCACTGCAGTGATCTACAAAACTGACTAATGAGAACTGACCTTTAACTCCTACATAAGCCGCTAAAATTGAATGTCTGATTTTTTAGATACAAAATTCGCAGAGGGGAGATTGAACTTTTGATTACTGTAAAGCTACAATTGCGGCTTAAGATTATCAATATGTTTAAAGCATATTCTAGAAGCAGAAGTTTAAAGTTGCGATAGGTACTTGATTTTAAACATATTTTTTGGTTTTAGTCGTAAACCGTATCGTCCCTTATGAACTCTAACCTAACCTGCCTACCTGTATTAAATCCAAGAAACAAAACTGGATTAAAGCTTTGTCTATCTCGGTTCCATTGAAATAATTATCATTTTTCAGTTGCTCGAATATGGTCATCCAAAACTGTGAATTATGCTTACGCAATATGCTCCACCAGGCCTCAATACGTTGGTTGTGAGGGCTTGTGCCGTATATATAAGCAGGCAGAATGTTTCTCAGGGATAATTTGTCTCTTAAGAATATCTGCATTTGTTCGATGTGCCTGTTTTCTGTTCCCATATCACTTCTCAGACTTCTTGGACAGCCGCCTAGGGTTTCTGCAGAATTAATGTAATAACCAGCAATTATTCTAGGTCCATTGTTACTTTTAGCAGCTTTCAGCCAAATAATATGTCTAGAGAATCCGTCTATACATCCGTTAATTCCAATACCGTACGGTTTTAATTTATCGTAGGAATCAACATGCCATAAATAGTTGGGTCCCTTGTTAAAATATACCCTTCGTCTCAGCCTGTTTCTTGCACGTAGTTCAACACCAGCAGGGTCCTTTTCTCTTAACAAGTGCCTTATTGTGTTCTGTTTAACTACAAAACCGTTTTGCAAACATTTTAAATGCATCCATCTATAGCCATGCAAACCACTTGAGGAACGCAGTTGGTTTTCAACAAATTCAGATACCGTTGTAAGATCGGTATAATACTTCCTTCTGTACAAGTTTTGCTGTTTCAGAATACTTTTTAATCGCCTTTCACTAATAGCAATATTATGACGCAATATAAAGAATGCCATTATCTCTGACTGCTGTAAACCTAAGTGAAAATAATGTTTCACCAGATAGTTCACGTTCACCATAACTGCGCTTCAAATTCACTTTTACCGATCTTTCAAACGAAGAGAACTGGTGCACGTACGCAACTACTGATCTACACTAACAAAATGACTAGTAGAATGCAATGCTAAATACAATACAACCGACTTTTCATTATCTCATTATAACGAGATAAAATTATCTCGTTATAATGAGATAAAATTATCTCGTTATAATGAGATAAAATTATCTCGTTATAATGAGATAATTTTCTCATTATAATGAGTTAATTATCTCGTTATAACGAGATAAAAAATATTTTCATGGCGTCCCTTCAGCGCCGTCCTACAATACTGATGTAATTTAATTGGGTAAAATCTAAAAAGGTAGTAGATAAATAAAATGTATTTTTTAATAGGAAACTGATGAAACTCCTGCCAAAAAGAAGCGAAACAAAAATTCAAGCACAAACAACAATAAGAAACAAATACGTGTGCTCATTTTTAATTCGTCCTGGTTAAATTTGCCTGAATTTAAAGACTGGTTGCAGAAACATAACTCGACAAATAAAGGGAATGAATATGCTTACTGCAAAATTTGTGATACGAAAATTATTCCACATAAAATTATTAGATCAAACGAACTTACCTAAGTGACGTTCGATCGTAATTATATAAGTCGTCCAGTCCGAAGATATCACTTGAATTACCACGTAGTCCGCTTCGCGAGCTACCTACCATGCACATTACAAAGGAGAGAAAACCCTCTCCTGGCCCACCGAGTGCGTGGGCATCCGATGAGTACTCATTTTTTTCAAAGATTAGCCATACCAGCATCGCAACAAGGGGGTAGCGACGGGAGGGTGGGAAGTGATATCTTCGGACTGGACGACTTATATAATTACGATCGAACGTCACTTAGGTAAGTTCGTTTGATCTAATAATTATATCACGTCGTCCAGTCCTCGATATCACTTGAATTACCACGTAGATGTTTAAAGAAATCTCATTGTCGCGACTGATGGTGTGAACGGAAAGCAGGGTCAGAGAGAAACTGAAAATCCATGTAATTTAACTAGTATAATTACCGAATATCAAGAAAACATAACTTGAAAATCACCGATAAAGAAAACTAAACATTTTTCTAACCTTAACCATAACAAAAATATAATTTCTCTGTATCTAGAAAACCTTCAGTTGGCTTTCGATAAATTCAAGATTGCTTTGGCAAAATCAGTCTTATGTAATAAAGGACGGTTATAAAATCTTGCAAAAGTTAGAGAACATTGGGACCACCCCGCCGTCTTGCATATTGTTTCCACTGAGACTCCCTGTCTCAGGGCAGCCGAAGTTGAGGAGCGTCTAGTCGAGTGAGCCTTATAGGTGGATGTGTCGATTCCAGCAGCAGAAAGTGTTTCTTTCACCCATCTACTTAATGACTGTTGTTCGCTTCCTTGTGAGGTTTTCTGGTGGATAAAAATATTGCATCGTATTCTGGCTTCCTTAAGTCTGCTGTTCTCTGGATGTATTCTGTTAAGGCCGTGGTAACACAAATATGTGGTTTTTCTGCGAAGAAAGGGATATGGAGGACAGGTTGACTTTTGCTTAAACCGGAGGTTTTAATTCGGTCCGAAATAACAATCTGTATGGTATCCATATTCTCTTTTATGTTCGATAACTTCATTAGAGAGATAGTTTGCATTCGGCCTCCCGTTATTAGAGCGAGTAGGGTAACAACTTTTTGAGACAACAGTCGCAACGTTAAAGGCGAAGGCATTTGCTCAATAAAGAGTAGAAGTGGTCGGGGATCCCACGAAGACTCATATCTCGGTCTGGAGGGCTTCAACCTGGACATACCTTTCATAAAACGTTTGATAAAATGGTTTGATCCCAGGTTCTCCGACATTATGAATGCAAGTGCCGAAGGTTGCGAATTTAGTGACCCATATTTGAAATTTCGTTCATCAGATACATGTCGCAAAAAGGAAAGAACTTGCGTAATGGATGCAGTATAGAGAGGTATGTTCCCATCCTTGCAGAAATTCCACCACAGGCGATATGTACAGTTGTATTGCCCTACGGTACTTTCCGAAACCGATGCAAGGATTGTGTCTATCAGATGATCCGGAAGGTTCCTTTCTAGGTAGGATTGCCGGATAATGTGGCGGCAACCAGGATAAGTTGGTCTCTAGCGGATGTACTGCCCTGGAAGGAGAAACCAAAAGGTTATCAGGTGGGCCCAAATAAATTTCTTTGGTGTGTATTAACCGGGAGAAAAGGGGGTACCAAGGCTGAGAAGGCTAATATGGTACCACAACAATGCCGGTTGCCTTGTCGTGTACAATTTTCTGCAGGCATCTTAAAATTAGGTTAAACGGCGGAAAGGCGTAAAAGAAAGAAGTTCTCCAATTCAGCGTAAACGCATCAATCGCATGTGAACCAGGGTCTCTACGCCAAGAGACATAATTGTCACACTTTGCGTTGATAAAAGACGCAAACAAATCTATTTTTGGAGATCCAAAAACTCTGCTGAGATAATCAAAAGAGTCTTGTGATAATGACCATTCTGTCTCTGTATAGAGCATCGCGATTCTTCGTCCGCCTCAACATTGTCTATCGATTTTATATAGGTAGCAAACATCCACAGGTTTCTTTGGTCACACCATTGCCATATGTCTTTCGTAAGGAAGGCTAGAACAGGGAACTTAATGCTCCCCATACGACTTATATAAGAAATAGCAGTGGTGTTATCGCAACGTATCAAAATATTGCAATTAGATCGGTCGCGTGTAAAACAGCGCAGACCATGAAAAATAGCTTTAAACTCGAGAAAATTGATATGGTGGGAAAGATCTGAATCTGTCCAGAATCCATTCGCTCTATCGCCATTACAGCATGCACCCCAACCAGTAGTGGAGGCATCTGTGGAGAATTCGATATCGTATTTGTCGCTTTTTAAATTGTTTGAGGCAGAATCAATATTAGATTCCCACCATATCAAGTCTTTTAGAATACTGCCCGGAAGCGTCATATTTGCTTCAAAGTTCATGTTACTACGTTTAAGGGCTAGAAATTTTTCTCGTTCTAAGGATTTTACGTAAAGCCAACCGTACTTGACGGCTGGGCAGGCGGATATAAGTATGCCGATAAATCTAGCGAATTCTCGAATTTTACAACAAGATTTTCTCTGGTAGAGGGAGGCTAAGTCTCTAATTTTAGTTTTCTTGTCAATGGGCAATTCTATTTTGAGATTTGGACTATCTAGAATAAAGCCTAGGAACTTTTGCGTTTTAGAAGGAGACAGACGACTTTTATCCTTGTTAACAACGAAACCGAGTTGTGCTAAAAGATTAGTTGCTATATTCGTGTTTCTTAGGCATTCTTCAAGCGAAGTGCCTAAAATTAGAAAATCGTCTAAATAATTAACACAAGAGATGCCCTGTCCCCGCAACTTTGCGATAAGAGGTTTCATAAGCTTCGTGAAGCAAAAAGGAGTTGACGATAAACCGAACGGCAAGCATACGAATTCGTATAACTTGTTGTTGAAACAAAATCGTAAGAATTTACGGGGCGAATGGTGGATAGGTACGGAAAAGTAGGCGTCCTTCAGATCTACAGTGGTCATGAAGGTATCTTGTGCGATAAGCCTGACTGCCGTTCTGTAATCCTCCATTTTGAAGTGTGAGGACTCCGCATGTATATTAAATTCTCTAAGGTTCAGAATGAATCTCTTTTTGCCGTTGGGTTTGTCAGCTAGAAATATTGGGGAGAGAACTTGGCCAAAACAGGGCGTACATTTTACGATCGCCCCAGACCGTACCAAGTCATTAATAGCTAAGGCTAATTCTACAACTTCAGAAGGAGAATACTTCCGATGCGCAGCCCTCTTGAGTAAGGGTTCGCTGTGAATAAAAGGGATTTTGTATCCCATAATCCATGATAGTATTACAGGATTAGAAGTAATTCTTTCCCAGTTCTTGATAAAAAATCTTAAGCAACCAGAATAACTTACTCACCTTTAAGTGCGTTTCGCCTGCGTCTGTCTGCCTGGTTTTTGTGCCCTCTGTGGCCTCCGCTCTGTCTGGCTGGGGGCCGGGCGCCTGAAGTTTAACTGGTTCCTATAAGAGCCAGCACCTCTATCCCGTGTTACCCCTTCCCTTTTCCTGGAGGAACTAGCCTGGTAATATGGCTGAAAGCGAGTAGGAAATTTTGGTATGGCCTGAGCTGCTGTTGAAGGGCGAATATCTTTAGCAACCCTTTCAATAGATTTTATGTTTTGCAACTTTATGTTTAAGTCGTCGCCAAACAAAAAATGCCCTGGCGCACTGTCGACAACCATGTCTTTAGCCGACTTGTTAATGAGAGGAAATATTAACTGGCGCCTGGTTTGGCTAACTTCCTTGAAAAGATTGGTTAAAAGTCGACTGCTATTTGCTAAGTGAGACAGTATGTCATCACGAAGAGGCCGAGGAATGTTATCTTCCTATGATAGAATTGAGGTTATGGCTGACCCCATCGCCGCTAACCCTTTTCCGAGTAACGCTTGGTACCCGAAGTGACTTGTATCCCTAGTATGTTGTGGATTAGTTAAAATATTCTTGATTTCGGGATTAATCAAAGGCGCATTTAATAAAGCACAATTAGTAGGTATAGCGTACTGGCTTAATAGAGTTTCAAGCTCCTCTTTTGGCAAGCCCTGAACAAGAGAGTAAGACCACCTAGACGCTAACGCCGAATGAAGCTTGCACTCAGATGATTTGTTTTTGTTAGGGTCCACGCCAAGGATATTTAGAGTATCTTCCGACAATTCTGTGTCATTGTTTATTATTAAAATAGGAGAATCATCAGTGTTTAGATTATCCAGGGATTCGGACCTAGTGACCTCAACCTTCGACGCCGCCTCGCACGGAGGATGGTCGTCGGAAGAGATATCTCGTGGAGGAGAAGTCCGAAGGGTACCCCGACTCAAACTGCGCCGAATTGTTGATTTCGAAACGTCATATTGCTGAGCTAATTTTCTCATCGAATTAATTGGTTTCTCCGTTAAATCGAGCATTACTTGAAGCCTCAAATCATCATTCAATTTTTTGGGTTGGCCTGATCTTTGCATATCTTTTACAGAGCCCGTTTGTTCAAATTTGTGGTAAATTTTACTCACGGTTGATTGTGAAATTTGTTGATCGGGATAAACATTGTTAAACATATCGCAAACTTCAAGCTGACTTCTCATTTTATCTCCACATCCAATCATAATTAGGATTTCAATTCGCTGCTTTTCTGATAAATTCGGCATATTGAAAATAGCTGCAATTTGACAAATTATCTTGTGTACAAATGCAAAACGAACCGCAGTGACTGATAAATGTGATTTTCAATGTACTTGTCAAACACAAACGACCAGCAATTGTTTTTAACTCCTTATTACTAGATCTGCATAGATACCCATTCGAAAAGATTTTTGTTGAATATCTCCGTTGTTTATTAACCAAATTTTGAAAAAGAATCTTTGTTGAATTCGGCACAAAAACTTCTTTAAAACGAGGTATCACACGGGGTATGTTCATGTTTGAAATTTTAAAGTTGGGGTTGTTAGGGCTTAGGGGGTTGGTGGTGAGAAGTTGAAAACAATCCCTGCAGGTGTTATTTTGAAAATAAAAATCGACGTGTCCGAGGAATTTCTCCAAAAAACGTTCATTTTAATATGATAAATTTTATTCCAAACTTTAGGGACATACTGTATTACTAGCGGGCCCGGCAGACGTTGTCCTGCCCGACATTAAAAAAAAATTCGTAAAAGAAAATCCTAGAACCTTATTGCAGCGCCACCTACCAGGTCTAATTGTGAATGTAAACCATCCAGGGACCCACTCAAACACACACAAAAAATTTCATCAAAACCGGTCCAGCCGTTTTAAAAAAAAATCCTAAAACCCGATTGCAGCGTTACCTACCGGGTCCAACTGTGAATATAAACCATCCAGGGACCCACTCCAACACACACACAAAATTTAATCAAAATCGGTTCAGCCGTTTAGGAGGAGTTCAGTAACACCCGATTGCAGCGCCACCTACCGGGTCCAATTGTGAATATAAACCATCCAGGTACCCACTCCAACAAAGACAAAAAATTTCATAAAAAACGGTCCAGCCGTTCAAAAAACTCTTGGAACTCGATTGCAACGCAACCTACCGGGTCCAATTGTGAATGTAAACCATCCAGGGACCCACTCCAACACACACAAAAATTATTATCAAAATCGGTCCAGCCGTTCAAAAAAATTCCTAGAACCCGATTTTTTTATATATACAGATTGTTCATACAAAAATACTAAAATCGCGAATAAAAAATGGTGGGTGGGGGTAGGAGGGTGAAAAATACTTTACGACCTATTCTCATACCTACCAAATGTACAAAAAAATTTCAATTATTTGGATATTGTTCATACAAAAATACTAAAATTGCGATTAAAAAATGGGGGGTGGGGGTAGGAGGGTGAAAAATATTTTACGACCTAGTCTCATACCTACCAAATGTACAAAAAAAAATCATAAAAATCGGTCGAGCCGTTTCGGAGGAGTGCGACCACAAACACCGTGGAACGAGATTTTTATAGGTATACTAGCGGGCCCGGCAGAAGTTGTCCTGCCCGACTTTAAAAAAA
Source organism: Xestobium rufovillosum (assembly GCA_963966045.1). NCBI lineage: Eukaryota > Metazoa > Arthropoda > Insecta > Coleoptera > Ptinidae > Xestobium > Xestobium rufovillosum. The sequence goes on along the minus strand of OZ014493.1, from coordinate 13,696,079 downwards.
ATTCCGTAAAAAAAATTCTCGAACCCGATTGCAGCGCCACCTACCGGGTCTAATTGTGAATGTAAACCATTCAGGGACCCACTCAAACACACACAAAAAATTTCATCAAAATCGGTCCAGCCGTTTTTAAAAAAATTCCTAGAACCCGATTGCAGCGCCACCTACCTGGTCCAATTGTGAATGTAAACCATCCAAGGCCCTACTCCAACACACACAAAAAATTAAATCAAAATCGGTCCAGCCGTTTAGGAGGAGTTCAGTAACACCCGATTGCAGCACTACCTACCGGGTCCAATTGTGAATGTAAACCATCCTGGTACCCACTCCAACAAACACAAAAAAAATCATCAAAATCGGTCCAGCCGTTCAAAAAAACTCCTGGAATCCGATTGCAGCGCCATCTACCGGGTCCAATTGTGAATGTAAACCATTCAGGGACCCACTCCAACACACAAAAAATTTCATCAAAATCGGTCCAGCCGTTCAATAAAATTCCTAGAACCCGATTGCAGAGCCACCTACCGGGTCCAATTGTGAATGTAAACCATCCAGGGAGCCACTCCAACACACACACAAAATTTCATCAAAAGAAATTTCAATTATTTGGATATTGTTCTGTCTCTCTCTCTCTCTGTCTCTCTCTCTCTTACCAAATGTACGAAAAAATTTCAATTATTTGGATATTGTTCAGACAAAAATACTAAAATCGCGATAAAAAATGGGGGGTGGGGGTAGGAGGGTGAAAAATACTTTACGACCTATTCTCATACCTACCAAATGTACAAAAGAAATTTCAATTATTTGGATATTGTTCTTACAGAAATACTAAAATCGCGACAAAAAAATGGGGGGTGGGGGTAGGAGGGTGAAAAATACTCTTCCCAGCCAGAGTGCGGTTTTGCGAGTTTGTGTTGAGACAACACACCGGCGATCCATCGTTTGTACAACATATCCTGTTTACCGATGAAGCGACAAGTACACGAAGGGGAATAATAAATAGGAACAACCACGTATGATCGGATGCAAATCCCAACGCCACTTGGGAACGTCACTTCCAGCACGAGTTCAGTATTAATATCTGGTGTGGAATAATCGACGACTATCTTGTTGGCCCATATGAACTCCCAGCAAGACTAAATGGTAGGAATTATTTGCACTTCTTGCAAAATGGTTTAAACGATCTGCTGGAAGATGCCCCCTTAAGTATTCGCGGAGACATATGGTTTTTACAGGATGATGCACCAGCCCATTCTTCGCTCGCAGTGAGAGAACATCTGAACAACTCATTTCCACAACGATGGATTGGGCCCGACAGTGAACATCCTTGGCCATCAAGAAATCCTGGTCTTAATATGATGGATTTCTTCCTATGGGGTTACCTTAAAACCCTGGTGTATTCCACGGGAACAGTTGCCACTCGGGACGAACCCTGGCAGAGAATTGTTGCCGCATGCAACGACATACGAAATCGGCATCCTACATTTTTTGGTGTTCGTAGGGATCTTGTTAAAAGGTGTCGGACATGTATTGCTGAACGAGGAGGGCATTTCGAGCATTTATTAAACTATGTTTAAGTACTTACAATCCTTTCTTTACTTTACATGTACCCCTAAGCGAGATATGACAACACGCCTTGACAGCGACAAACGGCTATAACCTTTTTAAGAAACCGAAGCGATTATGATAATTTGCTCCAGAACAATTCATTTTGCTCCAAAGAAGGTACCTCTTAAGTATCTCGCTGTTGTTTTCCACCTGAAATTCATTATTGTTTCGTCAGTAGGTAAACCTGCAGAGAAAATTTCAAACTTATTTATCCACGAAACGGTGCATTTTAGCGACCCTCAACAAGTATGCCTTTTCGAAGGCCAATGTAGTGTAGTTTTCGCAAATTGATCCCTTTTTGTAAAATTTTTGCGTGCAAAAATGTTACGACCCGCCAAACAAAAAAAAACGCTCTAGTGGCGCCCTCTGGATTTAGGGCAAAATGGATAACATATTCTTAATTGATAACGTCGAAAACCACTATGTTCCAAGTTTGACTTAGATGTCATTTAAATTATGCCATCTATTCTTAAAAATTGAAATAAAAAAACGATTTCCAAAGTGCTATAACTTTTTAACGGAGTAAAATTGTACTAAGATAAATTAAGTTAAATCGTCATATTTTTGCCCAAAGAATCTACCCCTGCAGTATGGCCCATTCTTTACCAGACACCCTGAATGTCACCAGGAGTGATTTTAACTTTTTTTTCTAACTAGTCCTACACACTAAGGCATAGTCCGGTAATAACTTTGCCCCGTTTCTAATCTTTCTTACAGACTGGTACAAGATTTTTTAATAGTCCAGCTCCCCCTCCCCAAATCCTAACGCCTTGCAAATTATGTGGTGTACAGAGCAATTCGGACAATTTACTCTAGCATTTATTCATTGTTGTTTTTGCGGTCGCGGAAAAATGTCGGTACTACTTGAATCGCTTATTTATGAAACATATTAAGCCACCAATTTCTTGAAATTGACATTTCACCGGAAAACCGTTATAAAAACGTAGATGCATCGTCTACTGATGAAACATATTAAGTATTATTGACGCAGGCCAACCTACAGGCTCTATTTATATTCTGTTTGCTTATGAAACATATTAAGTCAGTACTGTGACAGTTGGTATAAAAATGTAGGGTTATGTTTTTATTTTCATTGTTTGGGCGGCAGGAATTTTGCACAAAGTTAATATTAATAATAAAAACTGGTGCGTGGAGTCCCTACGCGCAGATGAAGTGAAACTTCACACTATGATATTCAAAAGCCGAGGTTATTTTAATTGATTTTTTACAGTAATACTTTTTTATAAGTTAAACTAGTTCTTGTACTTACTAACGCAACCGTCTCCGAAGTCCACTAAGAAGTTTCACTTCAAAAATGGGGATTAAAGATGTTAGTGACTTGAGAATTCGTGGTAGCGTAACGCCTTTGTTAGAGATTTGAGAATTCGTGGTAGCGTAACGTCTTGTATGACTCGCATTCACCCACCATAGTAGCGTTAAACGTTTAACGCAACCGTTTCCGAAGTCGACTAAGAAGTTTCACTTCAATAATATTATTAATTGTGGTTTAATATGAGGGAAAGTGAAAGTGAAAATGTTATTAAACGGAGGAGAAAAGGTGTATTACATACTGAAGATTATAAAGTTAACAGAATTAAAAAGGCACGACTTGCTGGGGAAGAGTATGTCAACTACAAAGGAAACACAGTTCGTGCTAGTAAGACCGGAGAACCTTGCAAGTAATAATTATTATTATAAAAATTATTGATAGTTATTGATATGTAATAACAGTATTGTCTTCCAGCTGTAAAATGAAGTGTTTTGCGAAAATAACAGAAGAGCAACGTCAGCTTATTTTAAGAAAATCGTATTCTTTCAAGACACAGAATGAACAGGATATTTTACCGATCAAACGAACTTACCTTGTGAAGTTCGATCGTAATTATACGAATAGCCTCGTTCGAGATGATTACATACGTAGTAGTCCTTCTAGTACAATAACAACACGAATTTTTAAAGCCAAGCAAAAAACGCCCAGCGCACTATGCCGACTGCAATACTCACTGTCTGAATCATAAAGTTTAAAGCGTAATAAAAAATTTCATAGGGGGATAGGAAAGGGTTGGGTTGGGCTGTAATCATCTCGAACGAGGCTATTCGTATAATTACGATCGAACTTCACAAGGTAAGTTCGTTTGATCGGTAAATTATACTTCGAGCCTCGTTCCCCAGATTACATACGTAGATGTTTAAAGCTACAATAAGTAATTTTTTATTGCAGTTTCCTAATAACATAACCATGTAAAATAAACAGCCTATTCTAGTTATGAATTAGCCAATGGAAGTCATAACGCAACCCTAATACATACAAGAATAAGCAAGGTGACGTTTAATACATTTAACGCAAGATCGACTCCATGATCTACAATTGGTAGGTTATAAAATTTCGCGAATTCCCTCGAATTTTCCATCCTTCCTTCAGTAGCTCTTATGGTATCTAGACTTACGCCGTGAAAAAAGGCCGCTGAGGTAGCTGCATGACGAGTACATCGACACCACTTTGGAACAGAATCGATTTTATCCATCTTCCTATCGTTTGTGACGATACCTGTTTGTAAGATTTTCGAAGCGAAATGAATAACTTAGTTACATTTCCTCTTAAAGTTTCGGTATACTTCATGTAGTAGATTAATGTCGTAGCTACACACAGATCTGGTTTCTCTGGTACGAAAGGTAACAATAGCAAAGATTGGGGTCGTCCAGGGAGGGAGGTTTTTATAGTATGGGGGATCCTGATCTCTATTTTATTGTGGAATTTAGTAATGTTACCAATATCAATCAGAGCAAACGTTTGAGCTCTGTGGGCTGCAGCTAACACTAATAGAGCTACAATTTTTTCCGTAAGCTGTTTGAGAGACAACGGTTCCAACGGGTGTATATTTGATAAATACTTCAAAACCGTACTAGTATCCCAAGTGCGTTGATACTTTTCGCCTTACTAGGTCGTAACCGAAAAACACCACTTAAAAGAAATCAACGTGAGGCTCAAAAGAACGTGCTGTTGCATACGTACGAAGAAAAATTATGATTCAGACAGTGAGTATTGCAGAAGGCATAGTGCGCTGGGCGTTTTTTGCTTGGCTTTAAAAATTCGTGTTGTTATTGTACTAGAAGGACTACTACGTATGTAATCTCGAGAACGAGGCTAGAAGTATAATTACCTACAAAGTTTAATAGAAGCCTTCCCAATAAAAAAGCGGAGGCCAAAGAATTTAGGAGAGGCAAGAAAAAGGCAACCGAAGGAACCCACTAGTTCTATCCAATATAATGTACTTGTTATAGAACATAATGATTTGCGAGAAAGAATTCGAAAGTTTGCATGACATAACATCAATAAAAATCAATCGTCTCCAAAATTTACTTCTACAGGGGAAAACCCCCGAAGACAAAAGAGGAAAGCAGAATAATAGGAAAACCATTCCTGCAAGTACTGTTGCGCAGATAATGAACCATATCCAATCTTTACCACGTAAAACAAGTCATTATTCGTCTATGGAAATAGAATACCTCAGTGCAGCCCTTAACATAAAAATCATGCAAGAGCTGTTTAAAAAGCAATATCCTATTACCAAAATGGAATATTCATTCTACTACAAAATTTTTAAAGAATGGTGCAACTATCGTTTTGGCAGGCCGCAAGTTGACACGTGCTGCGAGTGTGAGAGACTATCACTAAGATTGAAAAATTCATCTCTTAATGATAGGTACTGCAAAACGAGTTGCTGCCGCAGAATGGCTTGTCCATAAAAAGCGAAGTAACAAGTTTTATAAGTCTATAAGAGATACAGCCCAACTTTGTAAGGAGAGTTCATCACTCTGTTTAACGTTTGATTTGATGCAAAATATCACTACCTTGCATACCCATCCAAGAAATGTACTACTACAGACAATTGTCATTGTTTCCATTCTCAATTTACAATGTCGGCGAAGGAAATGCCATGTTCTACCTATACCATGAAGGTTTAGCAATAGTAATCTAGTAATAGGACCCGCGCTTCTGCGACTAAGAGGATAAGGGTGATCAACGACTAAGTCTTACCGACCTGACCGTAAATACAACTCAAGGAATCGTTCATGAAAGAACGAACCGAACCGCCTAAATATACAGCGTATCCCAATCAGTGATATCGAGTGATACAGCTGCATATTTAGAGACCGAATCCAGAAGCACCGTTTTTGGACTAGAATACGCCATTGTAAAATTTGGCGTCCCGAAAAAGACAGAGTAATCGTTGTATAAGTTCCGCCCGAGCAGGGACCGCACCGAGAACGTCAGTCCATGATTGACGTCTGAATAAATCAGGAAGTAATCGTTGTATAAGTGGCGCCCGAGCAAACAGGGACTTTGTTTAATTGGTCACTATTGCAACCACGCCGGAATTGGTCTTGAGTAAGTGTGTATTGGATTTAAATTTTTTTATTCACAGCATCCGAAATTTACGACGTAATAGGGCAGTGACGCGTAGTTGTCGTTGCAAAAGTAACATAAGGACCTGCACCACGAAAAGTTATTTCCAGAACCCGAACCTGCACCTGCAAGAAATCATCACATAGAACCTGAACCAGTACCAAAGAAAATGGCTTCCGGCACCTAGAACCGGACAAATTATTTTCCGGACCGACACCAGCGAAAAATAAAATATTTCCAAAGCCAAAACCAGCACCGTGGAAGTTATTTCCAAAAGCTGACCTCAAACCGAGGAAAAATTATTTCCAAACCCGATCCAGGGCCGCGAAGGATTTAATTCCAGAGCAAGCACCGTGAAAGTTTTCTTTCAAAAACCCGAACCAGTACCGAAGCATACTTATTTGAAAACAAGCAAGTTTTGTGTTTTATTTTATGTTCACAGGTAGAGAAGAAAATCTAAGTGTGACACCGTCAGAGAATGGAACGTGAAGTTCGACAAAAAACTCTGAACCGATAGTACTCGCTGGAGAAGCTTCAAGAGCTACAGCGATGCTATGATACCGACCGCAAGGATTTATTGGAATCCGCACCGGAGCTCCGACTCGGTTAAAATGTTTGTAAGGTACCGTGATACAGAGAAATTCTTTGGGAAAATATAAAATAATTTTCTGGCAAATATTGAATATTTTATTACTGCCCGATGCGATGTATTTTGAAAAGAGAAATAAACTCGATTTTATTTAGCGAACATATGGATTATTTTCGCAAAAAGCCAGCAAAACCCAGCGCATTTGAATTTAAAATCCGAAGTACAGAATGTAGGTACTTAAAAGAAATAAGTTCAATAGCCTCCTGTGCTTGTTTAGATTTTAGGAGAATACCAGGGCGTTTTCGTAGAAATGTCGCCGCCGTCTCCGTATATGAAGCAAGCTAAAAAGCTGACATCGCAAGCAAACAAAATGGTAACAATGGAGCTACCCGACCGAAGGATGATACGAGGGAATTTCGGAATGAAATTCGCCGTCATCTCCTGATCCGAAACCGGCTTATGTAGCGCATGCCGCGCATAAAGCAACCGACCGAAGGATGATCCGAAGGAAGTTTGGAATGAAATTCTCCGTCATCTCCTAACCCGAAACCGGCTTACGTAGCGCATGCCGCGCGTAAAGCAACCGAACCGTAAGATGATATGAGAGCAGTTTAGAATGGAATTCGCCGTCAACTCCTAATCCGAAACCGGCTTATGAAGCGCACGCCGCGCTTAAAGCAACCGAACCGAAATAAGATACCAGGGCGTTTCTGTATGAATTTCGCCACCGATTTAGAATCCGTTACCGGCTTACTCAGCTGGCACAGCCTGCACAACAGTTCTAAGGGAACTCTCCGTTCCAGAAAAACCGTCTCAGGCCTTAGAAACCCGATTCAGACTACCGCAAGATGGAGGGAATCCATCCCGCCGTAAGTAAGTGACTTGTAACCGACATGTGTTTTTTTATGCTTTCAGCCAAGTAGAGACCGTAGAGTACCGACTTTCCTTCTTACCCGAAGGAAGGGGGATGTGTAACAATGCACAGACGTAATGCCTAAAAGCTCTAATGAACTTAGAGTGGCATTCCGAAATTGTTTTACGAGACCGCTACGGGTAACTTAAAACAGAAGAAAGCCCCGATCAAAAGGATAAATTTGCCAGTATACGCATGCACCGATAAAAAAATGGAACACGCTACACGTGCGACTGACGTCACGCAAGATGATAGGAATTCCCGAGTGAATCTTTTGCACGCTGCACTAACGTGACGTAGAAGCTCTTGACGCCAACTTTTACGAGATGGCAAGAATTCGTGCTGAATTTGCACCCGCCACCATAGCTGACGTAGAAGAATCCGACGTCAAGCCGCCGCCGAGCCTCCACTCATCGCTTATAAAAGTGGATGCTCCGCAGAAGAAAATTCAGTATTTGGCCGTCCGGCCCTCAGCTGGAACAAATACTCCCAGCATCTGGGATGATGCTGGCCGCTGACATCCGACCTAGTAGTACTTGATCGACCGTTCCGACTTCGCGTGTGACCAACTGATAGTAACCGTCCTTTAACTTTTGAGTAAGAAACCGTTGTAGTAAATTCTAACCAGTCATAATTTGGCTGGCCTATCTGGTCCGTATCAAATAAGTAAAATATGTTCATGCTGGGGAATTGAAAGTGTCTGTCTATGAAGATTAGATCGATTTGCCTATTCCTGTGTGGTCCTAGGGCCTGTAACAGGACGATATACCGGTGCAAATAGATCGCATCCGGGTAATGGGCGGCTTTTGGTGAAATCTTAAGGTAGAACATTTACTTATTTGCGACGGAAGAGCTAGCGGCGTTCCGCCATGTGATTGCACTCGCGTGCTTTGACGAGAATCGCCCCGAAACCCGGCTCGGAGTCGGCACCGTTCGGTGCTTCCACGAAAACTCCGAGACACCGTAAATGTTCAGTTATAATCACACGACGGGCCGTAGCGCACCATCAGGAAACACCGCGTTTTATTTCCATGTAAATATCTCTTATTTTGTTTATATTCCGATTTATTAAGTCGATTCTTTTAAGGATACTCCGTGAGAACCGCGTTTTATTTCCAAGAAAATATCTCGTATTTTTGTAAATATGTATTCTGTTTTTATAGATTCAATTCTTTAAAATGTAAATAGTTAACTTAATAGAGTGCCGTTTAATTTTGTTTATGTCTTGTTATTCGACGTTCTAGTAATCTAGTAATCTAGTAATAGGACCCGCCCTTCTGCGACTAAGAGCATAAGGGTGATCAACGACTAAGTCTTACCGACCTGACCGTAAATACAACTCAAGGAATCGTTCATGAAAGAACGAACCGACCCGCCTAAATATACAGCGTATCCCAATCAGTGATACCGAGGGATACAGCTGCATATTTAGAGACCGAATCCAGAAGCACCGTTTTTGGACTAGAATACGCCATTGTAAAATTTGGCGTCCCGAAAAAGACAGAGTAATCGTTGTATAAGTGGCGCCTGATCAGGGACCGCACGGAGAACGTCAGTCCATGATTGACGTCTGAATAAATCAGGAAGTAATCGTTGTAAAGGAAGAGAATAATTCAATTAAAGTTTCATTTATTGTGTTCATATAAGTTTCTAAAATCATATAAAACGTTTTCTTAAGTATGTTGCAGTTATTTTTCCATGTTTTAATACATTTTTATGTAACAAATACAGAAAAAATCAATATCCGAGCATTCATTCATGAAACATATTAAGTCATACATATTAAATCAGGTGGTGTTCTTCTATCACTTATCCTAAAATTGTCAGTTGCACCCCCATACAGTCTGCCTAACCCCGTACATCATCTATTATACGAATTTAAGGATCCTGAAGGAGAGAACGAACGGCGAACCGTTTTTTGTTCCTCCTGTAAAATCCGAGGTAAAATCAATATTTCATGTAGTTAATATTTTCACTTTTCACTATTTGGTAGAAATCCATGATTAAATAAAAAATTACTTCGCGTACTACCAATAAGTATAACAAAATTATTTTATTTAACCGGTTTCAAGATCTACAAACGATCCCATCATCAGAAATGTTTAAGAAAAATTGTAAACAAATTATTATGACAGTTGACAAGGAAACTAAAATTGACAAATTATAATGATATCCATGAAATAAGATAACTAGATAACTGAATTTCAGTATTTACCTACGGGGTATAAGAAAAACACAAAGGAAAATCGAATACCTCGTAGCTTGAAGGGAAAAAACAATGAATTTAAAGAAAACCATATAGGAAGAAAACAATAAATTCAATTGAAAAAACCTTCAAGTGAAATATCAGAACAGAAAAAACTAAATAAATAAAATATCCATGGAATCTTGACAACTGCCAACTGCTAATCTTGTAATAAATTGTGGTCAAGTCTATGTGTTCTGTCTTGACAACTGCCAACTGCTAGTACATATTGTAATAAACTAAAAAAGAGAGAAATAAGTCAATAATAGCAAGAAAAAAAAAGACTCAAGGATTAAGATGTAGAGACTGTGGTTAAATAATTAATTCAAGAATCAATCATAATAACAATAATATTGATGATGATAATATCAATAACAAAACAAAAAGAAAAAATCCCATATTGCCAAATAACCTCGAAAGTCCATGGTTTATATGGGGGGGGGGGCAAATAAACTAATTGATTCTTGAATTAATTTACAAAAGTTTAAATAAACTAGATTGTATTAAATCGACTTGATCATTGCGGTTTTCCATACACATTCAAAACATGCAAAATTTGAACAAAGACCTGCTTAAAAGCACGTACGTACATGGAGACAAATTAGGATTGTTTCAAAGCCATCGTAGATGGGGTAGCAGTCTGAAACGTCTCGTAGTACAAAAAATCTGGATTTAGTTCTATAATTCAACGCCTGGCGGGGTATTTGCCCGAGGAGTAGTTGTTCGAACGGTCCAGTATCACTAATTAATAGTTCAAATTATCTAACTTCTTTTTTTTTTTTCTTGCTATTATTGACTTATTTCTCTCTTTTTTAGTTTATTACAATATGTACTAGCAGTTGGCAGTTGTCAAGACAGAACACATAGACTTGACCACAATTTATTACAAGATTAGCAGTTGGCAGTTGTCAAGATTCCATGGATATTTTATTTATTTAGTTTTTCTGTTCTGATATTTCACTTGAAGGTTTTTTCAATTGAATTTATTGTTTTCTTCCTATATGGTTTTCTTTAAATTCATTGTTTTTTCCCTTCAAGCTACGAGGTATTCGATTTTCCTTTGTGTTTTTCTTATACCCCGTAGGTAAATACTGAAATTCAGTTATCTAGTTATCTTATTTCATGGATATCATTATAATTTGTCAATTTTAGTTTCCTTGTCAACTGTCATAATAATTTGTTTACAATTTTTCTTAAACATTTCTGATGATGGGATCGTTTGTAGATCTTGACACCGGTTAAATAAAATAATTTTGTTATACTTATTGGTAGTACGCGAAGTAATTTTTTTATTTAATCAATATTTCATGACTTAAAATTTTTCGTAAATAAGCGATTCACTTGTTACTACAGTAGATTGGGTCATGTGGATTGTCGCACCCAATTTCCGCGATTCTGATATTTTACAGACTGTTTCCTGCAGATTGCAACGTGTGTTACGGCTTAAATGAAATTAAGATTTACAAAATCTAGTAGGCGCTAAAAATTTTTGAAAATTTTAAACGTCTTTGGTGAATACTGCAAACAAATTCGGGATACACGAATAGGAAGGAAGCTAACGGCGGCTAATGTACTAACCAAACATTTCCTATGAATAAGTTTTTCCATTTGTCTTATTTCCATTATATTTCTTCAAGAGAACACTATTTGCACCAAGTGTTCGCATTAGTAAGTGAATAATGTTTAATTTCTTTTACAGCTGGACATCATATCTCTCCAAATTTTGGAGGAAGAAAAGTCGAAAGAAATATTTCCCTGATATGGAAACCGCCTGACAAGTCTCATTGAAAGATTAAGAGAAAACGTAAAGAGTAAAAATGCACGAGGATGCAACACAGATGAATACAAAAAGCAAAAATGCACGAAACAGACGAGGGTAATAGAACTGGGATGGATTTGTTCCAGAACGAATGATGGAAAAATGGTGCAGGTTAGAACGAAATTCGGTGGTGGTGCTAGAAAAGTTACTGTGGCTCGGTCATGCTCTATGGAACTATGGAAGATGTACTGAAGGCGGCCAAAGCACTGTTTTTTTCCAAACGGCAGATGTGGAAATAAATTTCTAGATAACTATAGAGTTACTTTATGCGACTTCAAGCGAGACCCTCTGGATAAGTTGAACCATGCTACTGAAGAGTTATTCAACTGAACGGCTTTAAGTAAATTACGATTTTATTTGTCTAGAATAAGAATAAAAGTTAGAATAAACGTTAGAATAAACGTTAGAAATGAAAGAAGACCAGTAGAATCGGCAAGGGTAGTTGTTGAGACAATAACTTCGGCATATGGTATTCTGGAAACAGAATCTGAAGTTGGTTGGGATTTTGAACCTTCTTCATCATTCCGTGATATACCATCAACTGCAACTGATCAAGCGGTTGCTACTTCAAAATCATTCTATGATATTCCCGCTACAGAGGTCAATCTAGCTGCTGAGGCTTCCGCATAAGTTAATGCAGCTGCCGGGGCTTCAGTTGCATCATATGAAATTCCGAAAACTGTTGGTATTCTAACTGCTGGAGCCTCAAATATGTCAGGGGATACGTTTTTCGAATATATAGAAGACTTCACAACACAAGTATGAATAGGTAAATCATAGTTTGGAAATGTTTTTATGAAATATTACTTCTTTCCAGGATCCTGATGTTGAATACCTTTTGTGACCAAAATCCTCTGCTGACAATACCAAGGATATAATAATTTTAGTCCTTCATCGAGAAAAGGTTTACGAGGAACTCTTAAAAGCTTTTCAGGCTGAATACTACCCCATAGGTCTGGTCAAAATTCAGATAGTTTTACCGAATGGGCAGATTGAAATAGCAGACAATTTAGGAGGGGTATTTCGGGATGCACTCTCAGAACAATCCTACGAAAAATGCACCGTAGTGCCAGAACTTAAACACGATTTCAAAGAAACACACTGAGCTGCATTTGGGAAAAATCCTTGCAAAGGGATGGAAGGATAAAAATATTTTCCTATCAGACTTGCTCCTGTTTTTGTCGAAAGTTGTATGGGAAATGTTCCACACAACGCAGATTTGTTAAACAATTTTTTCAACTTCTTGCCCGAAACTGATACTGCCCTTAGAAATGCATTAGATAATTTTAATTCTGTTGATAATGAGGACTTCGATATACTCTCAAATTTTGACTGCAAATGGATCCCTACGAAAAATAATTTGAGAGAATTAATTGCGGATATTTTTTTAAAGAACTAATACAGAAACATTTGTGGCGCAGTCAATGAGAAAACATCTTGTAGGGATAAAAATTGCAAATCTGTATCAATTCTAGCAAGAGTTAAACCCAACTGTAAATAATGTATTAGCTCAATTGGAGCTTCGGAATCCTGTTGACACAACAACGGCAAGCTACATGAAAAAGTTTATAAAGGAGTCTGATGATAAAACAAGATGCAGTTTTCTGAGATTTTGTACAGGGTTAGATATATCTGTTTGGAATATATTCCAAACATAAAAATTACAATTTCTTTCAAACCTCCCAATGACCGTCCCGGAGCATTTGCCAGAATGCACTGGGTTGGTCGAGATTCACACCAGCTATGAGAACTATTCTATTTTTAGAAATGAGATAAAAAACATCATTGACGCTAATATTTGGATAATGGACATTATGGACATTCACGTTTTGCAAAATTATTTCCTCTCTGTTTTTATGTTTCTATGTTTTATGTTTTCACGTTTTATTGCAGTTACTTCTGAGCTTGAATAAAAGTTTGCAAAAGTTAAATACTTTTTTAAACGATTGTTTTAAAAGCCATACCTTTTTGCTGAACTACAAATAACTGAATCAGAGGCAATGTTTACTTGATAATAATATAATATTACTAGCGGGCCCGGCAGACGTTGTCCTGCCCGACATTAAAAAAGAATCCTAGAACCCGATTGCAGCGCCACCTTGTGTAAACCATCCAGGGACCAACTCCAACAAACACAAAAAATTTCATCAAAATCGGTCCAGCCGTTCAAAAAAAACTCCTGGAACCCGATTGCAGCGCCACCTACCGGGTCCAATTGTGAATGTAAACCATCCAGGGACCCACTCCAACACACAAAAAGTTTCATCAAAATCGGTCCAGCCGTTCAAAAAAATCCTAGAACCCGATTGCAGCGCCACCTACCGGGTCCAATTGTGAATGTAAACCATCCAGGGACCCACTCCAACACACACAAAAAATTTCAAACATTAAAAAAATTTCGCCAAAAAAATTCCTAGAACCCGATTGTAGCGCCACCTACCGGGTCCAATTGTGAATGTAAACCATCCAGGGACCTACTCCAACACACAAAAAATTTAATAAAGATAGGTCCAGCCGTTTAGGAGGAGTTCAGCAACACCCGATTGCAGCGCCACCTACCGGGTCCAATTGTGAATGTAAACCATCCAGGGACCCACTCCAACAAACACAAAAAAACATCAAAATCGGTCCAGCCGTTCAAAAAAAAACTTGTGTGTGTCAGCTCCGACGCACGACTGGAGTTTACTCCTTACGAACGAATATTTTAAGGAGATAGTCCGCAGAACTCCAACATAAGAATCCGCGATCGGATTATCATAGACACACGACACGATATCATTAGCGAGTATTTTGCATCCTAGGGGATTAATTTTCCCACTCCACATTTCACCTCCGGCATCGGAATCTATCTCACTTCTACATTAAAAATTCTAATAGCCCTATTTCGCTTTCGGCTGCTTTTGATGTCAACTATACTTGACTTTTACGATCGGTATGATTTATTATCGCTAAAGGTTGGGTTACACTTTTGGAAGAAAATAAAGCTTGAAACCCACCGTACACATTCTAATATTGCTTATGTGTAATTATCGTTTTAGTATTTATTGGCAACGGCAGATAGTTAGGCGGCTTATGTCTATTGTGTTTATGTACCTACTGCCTAGGAATTTTACCGTAAAATAGGTACCTATATTTGCTTTTGTTCGCGTGTAGATCAGTATAACATAATCACTCACATGTTAGATGCAAAATGAGAGTCGTAGGAAGCTGAGTACTTAACGTATGGCCATGTTCCTTTTTTGCCTCGAATCCAATATTTCAGGCAATAAATGATCAATATAAACAGTTTTCAATTTCTCTTTCATATTAAAAGACCAAAAATGTTTGTCCCGTTTTATCTAAAATAAAAGTTATTTATAAAGGTTAATAAATAATCTTAACGTCTACTCGTTTAGGTACCATTTCAATATGTACTGCTTTATTTGTCCATACAACGAAGTGGCAAATATCCATATTTGTCACTTATAGCTGGCCCTGGATTTGGTAATAATAATTATGGGTTTTCTTCAATCTAATATCACTTTCATCCTTAGAAACTTGAAGAAAGTCGAGCGCCTTGGACATTTCACGTAAATCCATATTTCTGGCTTTGTATGGACACTTAATCTCCACTATTCCGTTTGATCCTTTTGTTAAGCCATCTGGACTTGCTGATAAATATGGAAATGAGCGATGGATGAACATGCCACACGCATCTACTTCTAAACCAGTTTTTTCTTGGAAGGCTAAAATAGCAATAAATTCATGCTCTAGCCCGTATCTCGTTGCAACATTGCCCCTGAAAGAACCATATAAAATATTCTTAACCAAGTTGCACCTCGGAGTAGACTTCTTCTGCTTGCAAACTCTACCAAAGTTTGAAGCTGTTAGCCTTTTAAGTCTCTCTTCCATCCACAATTGATTGCCGCTTTGGCGAACAGTGTCAGTTTGTAATTGCTGGCAATCAATGGCTTTCAAATCTTCTAGGAATTTAGTTTTTTGTTGCTCCAATTCTTCTGGCGGTAAGTCACGTAACGGAAGAGCGAGCGGTTCGGAAGCATCAGGGCCGTAATCTCTATCTGCTTCAAAGAGTAATTTCCGTGTTTTGGTATATTTGCGTTTATTTTTGGAGTTATATTCCATTTGTTTCTTCTTTTTAATTATATATTTCTTCGTATACATCCCAGGACTTTTCGAAGTTGCAGTTTTCTTTAACGCTCTATGATACTCTCCTTTAGAATTTAAAGATAATGCTGCTGCGTGACATCTCGTTTGATAACTTCCCCGGCTACTAAAATTAACGCGTTTTCCACCTACAAATTTCGCCAAAATACTGTTGTAGCATTCAGCTATGTTATTATCCACATCATAAAGCAGGCTAGACGAATGGTGGACAAGTCTGTTTGCTGCCGCCAGTATATCATTCCATAAACCGCAGGCCTTCATTTCTGGAACGCAGTTTTTTTCTTCGGCTTTTCTTTTACCATTACAGAAATATTTCAGCTCTGCGCATCGTTCATGTTCGCCAAATACGTGGCTTAAACTGTTTTTAATATCGCCCTGTAACATTGTCACTTTCTCTATAGTAGAAGCATTGCTATTTTTCCTGTGCTTGATAGCACACTGCACAGCTACTCGGAGCCTCTTTATATTATTTTTTAAAACTTTCCTAAGTTCCGGACTAACTAATTGTAGGGAACTGCTGTACCTTTTCTGGGCCAAGTCTCTTAATTTTGTGCAATAGTTACGCAAGAGATGATTTCTGCATTCAATTTTTTGAACTGTCCTTGTTCCATAAGGGCGGACCTATATGATTTGAGAATACTTAATTGTTGACAAATAATAAATTAATGCAATAAATGTCACCTCCATTAGTTTTCTGTAAACACTACTGTCCCCATCTCCTATTATGTAATTTTGAATAAATTAAACCATGCATTGCTTTACTTTGTATAAATCCTTCTGCTATAATATCGGTTTCCATACTAGTGGATGACCCTTTCCAGTTCTTATAACATTTATGTTGTGGTGGCGTCGAATTTTTTACTTCGTGTTTTGCACAAAGTGAGCAATACTTGTTTCTAACTGATAAATACAGCAACTTTTTAGTTCTAAAGCCTACTATACACCTCTAAAATGTTTTTGTTAATTTGGACTTCATAAATATACTTACACTGGAGGAGGAATATTTAAAGGTATATATACTACTCCAGATAACGCGTCGTAATTGACTTTGTAAGTTGTAAGATCTCTTACACCAAGCTCCATCAGCTATTACCGCAATCATGGGAGTTCCGTGCTCGTCAATGTCACCAGCTTCAACAGCTAACTTACTCTCCTCTTTACCTGCGCTCTCTATAGCGTCCCACGCTGCTTTATGGATTATGTCCATGACATCGTTTTGATGTTTAAGATAGGTGTTTTTTGACATGCATGGCATATTCAGAGAGGAAGTTATTTCTTCTAACTGCGCAAAGCCATTTCCGGTAGATATCATTGACGATACAGCCGCAGAATTTATGTTCATATCATCTTTGAGTTTCTCTATGTTTTCAATAGTTTCTTCTCTATTGCACATATTACACTTCAAAGCAATTTTAGAATATAATCCGGTTCTCACTTCACGCACGACACTAAGGTTTTTAAAATTACAATCAAACGGTTCATGATTAATATTACTGATTTGTTGAAAAACATAGTTGAAGTCCACCAATCTAAGCCCTTCAATAATTTTTGTGTTCGGGGTTTGGTTTGAAACCTTTGAAGCATCTAGGATGAAATCGTCACTGAAATTTATAGGCAAAAAATATTTTTTATATTCTACGTACAGGTGATTGTTTTATCGGGGAGAATGCATTTCTTCCGTAAATGAGTAAAGGAAATTAGGCTTATTTTTCAATAAAAAGTATTATATTTCTACTGACTGTCCCTCAAAATTAGTATACAAATAAAGAATTTATACACGGGACAGTAGATGTGCCTCGAAAATGGTTCTCCAACACCATACCACTTTTATTACGTCACCGCGAGAAGTTGAGAAGATCTTTTAATTTGGAGTCTTTTTCCCTAATTCAAATTCTTCCCAATTAATTTTTTATGAAGTTATGGCCTAATTTAAATTACATCTGTGTTACTTTTTCCATAATGTAATTTCCTTTGCTCGTTTATGAGAGAAAGGCATTTTCCCTCATAAAATAATCACCCTGTACAAGCAGTTTCATCTACCTTCCCCCATCGGTTACATCGGTTACATCGGTTACATCGGTGTAATAATTTGCAATATTTGTTTGGAGTTATTGCAAATTTTTCTGTATCTGTTTCCTCTAAAAGCGATTAGGTATAACGAAATTTTGATTAGTAGGGGGGTATTAGAAAGAGTTAGGGAAAAGCGAAAGGTTTGGAAGATAATAAAGAGTAGGAGCGATAGGATGGTATGCCACCTTCTAAGACACGAAGGAATAGTTCGCGACATACTAGAGTCAGAGATGGGAATAAAAAGAGGTAGGCCTAGATTAGACTACTGCTATCAAATAGTTAGGGATGTAGGATGTTCTACTTTTAGGGAAATGTGTAGGTTAGCTTAGGACTGAGAAACTTATGATGATCTATTAGTAGTTGCCTACCTGAATTTGAATTTCGCATTATTTCTCGAGGGAAATGTTTTGCCACGTTTTTGGATACGGCCCATTTTTAAATTTCGGTAAGATTTACGCTTCCGTCGCCTCTTATACAAAATTCAATTCGAAATTCAAAATCTCCAAGTTACAACCTTCTTACAAAAAGCAAAAAGCCATAAAAGTCGGGACAAGTGAATCGGTCACTTCAGAAACAACATCAGTCAGTTTTTACCAAAAATGAGGTTATGTCATAATCTGAAATGTTTTATATAAATGCATCATTCCAAGCAGAAACAACATAAGTATACGCCTTGAAATATAAATTGTACCTCGTTCAAATATGCGTTCCGTTCAGAAACCACACCAGTCATTGACTAGTGTTGTTTCTGCTCGGAATTGGTATACGTCAGTAGTGCAGTTCAGTATTGCAAGATGGATCCAGTGAATGATGATTTAGAACAGAATAAAAAGAAAAGAAAGGGAAAAAAAGGGATGTATAAGTCGGAAATTATTAAAAAAGCGCGAGTGTCCGGCACAGAATATGTTAATTACAAGGGTAACATTGTATCTGAACGATTCCAAGGAGAAGATTGCAAGTAAGTTTGTGGCCTAGGTTTGTTTTGTTAATAAATTAATTATTTTGTATTGTTAAAGGTGTCGGTTGAAATGTTATGAAAAATGTAATGAAAGAGATAGAGCTGAAATTCTCAACAAATTCAGGACTATGTTATCCAAAGATGCACAAGATTCGTATCTACAGGGACTTCTTGAAAAGTGTGAAATATTGCAGAAACGGCCACGTAAGGACAATCCAAAATCGAGACGATACAACATTAAATACGGCGTGACAAGTTCATCAGGCAAAATTAATGTATGTAAAAAAGCTTTTGTTAATATTCACACTATTAGTTATGAACGCATACGAAGAATTTCAAACCTTCTTGCTGATGGAAAAGCGCCAATAGACAAGCGGGGGAAAAATATCTCTGGAAATGCTAAACCTGAAAATCTAATACAGCAAATTAAAATCCATATTGGCAGTTTTCCTACTAAGATAGCCCATTATAATACTGGCACAGAAAAGTTTTACTTAGATGAAACATTGAATGTTCGAATCATGTACGATCTCTATCGTGCAAGATTTCCTGATGATAAGTCAACAAAATATAAGTTTTATTTGAAGATCTTTCACGAACATTTTTCGTTATCATTCGGGCGCCCACAGATAGATACTTGCTGCCAATGTGAACAACTGAATGTAAAAATTAGAAGCCCGTCATTGAATGATGCTGCAAAAAGAGTGGCCGTTTCTGAATTCATAATACACAAAAGACGTGCAAAAAAATTTTATAATAAACTGGAAGAAATTGCGCAAGTGTGCAAAGCAGACACCAGCGTTTGTGGCATAACGTTCGATTTTATGCAAAATCTTCAACTCCCCGTTATACCTGTTCAAGAGAGTTTTTACCTGCGTCAGCTTACTTACAATGTCTTTGGAGTACATAACATGCAAACAAATGAAGGCAAGTTTTATACCTACCATGAAGGTATGGCCAAAAAAGGTCCTAACGAAGTAACCTCGTTTGTTATGGACTACATTAATACCGAAATTTCTAGTGATGTGAAGCAACTCCATGTTTTTTCTGACAGTTGTGCAGGTCAAAACCGAAATCATACTATGATAAGATTTCTGATGTCTTTAGTGGAAACCGGGAGATTTGAGACTGTTAACCAATACTTCCCTCAACGTGGCCATTCATTCCTTCCAAATGACAGAAACTTTGCTGCGATAAAAAGAGTCATTAGAAAATACGACCGGATATATTTACCAATGGAATACACAGAAATGATAGTAAATTCGACAAGGCAGAAGAAATTTTTTGTTAAAATGGTGGAAACATCTGACATTATTGAATTCAAGAAATGGTGGCCCCAGTTTTACAAAAAAACATGTTTGTCCATGGATTCGGTAGGAAGAGACGTGCAAAGAGATCAGAAGAAAAGTTTCAATATTTCTAATTACACACACTTTTTTTTCTCCTCAAATGAACCAGGAATTGTAAAAGTATCTGAGTTCATTAACGGCTTTGTTTCTCATAAGTTTAGACTTAAAATTGGGAACAATCTGCCAATTTTACCAACAAATTCAGCATATTCTGAAGGAAGAGTACCTATAAATCAGAAAAAAATAGAAGACATTCGCAAGTTGATGGGTTATATACCAGAAGAAAAAAGAAATTTTTACGAAGAAATTCTACAATGGCCTACCGTTGCTACAAATGACATTGAATAATTTATCATTTTTCTTGTATTTTTTAAGGAGCTACTTGTTGTAAACCATTTTTGACAAATTGAAATAAAAATTTTGCAGTAAAATGTTAATTCATTTCAGAAACAACATAAGTCAACTTACTAAAAAAATCATATCTTTTGAAAAAAAATTTACTTTAAGAAATACACTTTTTTGTATACGACATAATAACCAATAGAAACAATTCCAGTCGCTTTTTCCAGTATTATATCCACGATTCAAAACATAAACATTTTTTTGTGAATAACTCAAAACCACAATTCTGGACTTGTGTTGTTTCTGAAATGACCGATTCAAGTGTTTTCAACGGTGCCGCGCACAGAGGGGTGTATTCTTCTGAATCGCGCTGCCGACTTATCTACGACGTACCTCTTCTTGACGCTGGTTGTCTGCGTATGGGATTTTCTAAATATTAATCCAAAAACATGTATTTGTTTTTCCAGGATAACTCAAAAACCAATTATCATATCGAGATAATTTTTTTTCCACATAAAGACGAAATCTTTCTCTTTCGGCTGTACTAGAATTAATTGAAAATTTTCATGGAAAATTTCAGGTATTTTTTTATCTAAATTTACAACTAATTTGTTAATACTAAATAATAATATTTCAAAACAAATCTAGTACAGACGAAAGAGTGATATGTTCTTAGGAGATTGACACCAAATTTAAAGCAATGTGTCAAATGGTTCTCTTATAAAATTGGAAATACCAAGTGCTTGTAAAAGACTGTGGTGAACTATCCCCTTAACTTCAATCACTTGCTAATTTTGTTTATTGTACAGAAATATACGTATCCATAGATACATACATAATTTCAATGAGACAGGTAACGTAACGCACTTTTAGTTAGAGCCTTTAATAATGTGAATAATTTTCTAATAAGTCCGTTTCCAGTTTAACTAAAAATTATAAAACGCATAATTATGCATCTTTACTGATGGAAGCCAATCTCCGTTCATTCAAAATAACAATACAAGTAAAAAGAAAAATGACCGCCGGTGGATTTGAACTTCCGTAGCTTATATGCAATGTCGGCGATCATGCGACTACACTCCCTAACTCATTTGGACATGGCTGTCCTACTTTTTACACTTGTATTTAAAGTTAGTTGATTCCCACGCAATATATTTTTGAAAATATTTTTTACATTAATTTTTTGTAAACCCTTTGTGTGCCAGTGGTTCCACCGCGGGACCACAAACTAAATAATTAATTCCTAGCGAACCAGTGCGCGCTCGCTGGAACCACATATAATTTACGTTGGGAGAAGGCGGTTCTATCGGCGCGCGCATTTATCGCAGAGCTGTTTGACAAACTCCATGCAAAGTGGCTAGTTAGTTACCAACTTTAGGGTGGTACGTAGCATGTAATTTGTAAACGCTTTCAAAATTGGATTAGACTAAATGGCAGGTATTTAATCTGTAATAATGATGCTGTTATGACCTATTTAGCCTTTACTGTATAGATTTCAGCAAAAGCGTAGAATTCAGTGCTGTTTTTCCACTTTTGTCTGTGTGGCCCCATTTGGCGCCACAAGTACTTTACTGACACTTTTGTTATTTCAGGCAAACGTGTTTGGGAGTTTTCGAATTTATCAAAACTGTCTTCAAATGACTTATTTGTCCTCATAGAAGAAATTCCACCAGATAATGAATCCGTCATTTCAGATGGTAATAGTGAGGATGAAGAAAATTTTGAGAAAAATATGGCGACTGAAATAAATACGGAATTGGAGAATGAGATAGATATGGAGAATGATGAGATTATGGAGAATAATGATAATGATATGTATAATTGGGATTCTGAAAATGACATGCCATTGACAGTGTTTTTGTTGCCACCAATTCCAACACTGAATAATAAATATTCAATGGAAAAAATTAGTAAATAATATTGTTGTCCCAGTGCCCTTTGTAGCATAGTCTGGGCCCTGCATTCCTGACAACATAGATAGCCCTTTAGACATTTTCAATGCTTTATACTCTCAAGAACTTTTAGAAAAAATTGTTTTCGAAACGAACTTGTATTACACCCAAAAAGCTGCAACAAATCGCCAAGCACCTACGACTCTCGAAGAAATCAAGTGCTTTATCGGACTCAATGTACTTAGGGGAATCAAAAAGATGCCGAGCTACAAAGATTACTGACAGATCTTCGAGACCATTTTATGTCGCGGAATCGCTTTAGTTGGCTTCTGGAAAACATCCACATCAACGACAATTCTATAGAACCTAAAAAAGGTCAACCTGGATATGATACGTTGTATAAGTTGCGACCAATGTTAGACATTTTGTCAGAAAATTTCGCAAGATTCTACAAGCCTTTGAAGTGCCAGGCAGTAGACGAATCCATGATTCGATTCAAAGGTCGAATTTCATTTCGTCAGTATATGCCAATGAAACCCATCAAAAGGGGGTATAAAATGTGGGTGCGAGCAAACGAATCCGGATTTGTATCTCAATTTCAAATATATACAGGTGAATGTATAATGATGTGTGTACTATTTACAGTTACATGACTTTTATTCTTTGTAGGAAAAGCTACCGATGGCGGGTCAGAACAGAACTTGGGACAACGTGTAGTTACTGACCTCACAAGATAACTAGTAGGAAACATCACGAATTGTATATCGACAATTTCTTCAATTCAGTGGAGTTACAAATATCGCTACAAAAAGATGGAATAGATGTCTATGGGACTGCCAGAAAATTTAGAAGAGGATTTCCAAAAGATTTATTGCAGGACAAGAAAATGAGGAGGGGCGATAGTGATTGGCGAGTAAGCGATACCGGAATTGTTGCTGTAAAGTGGAGGGACAATAAACCTGTACATTTCCTTAGCAATTTTCACAACCCCGAAGAAAAGACTTATTGCCAGAAAACAGAAAGACGGAACTCAAGAAGAATTCAATTGCATCAAATTAGTAAAAGATTACAATAAAAACATGGGTTTTGTAAACAAAAGCGATATGTATAAATCATGCTTTGAAATCGATCGAAAGTCTAAGAAGTGGTGGCACAGGATTTTCTGGCATTTTGTAGACACGCCTTTATTATTTTCAAAGAAAAGACGCTTACTGCGGGTAAAACATTGTCTTTGAAAGAATTTGGACTTGCAGTTGCAAATGGTCTTATAGGTGCAGACCCTGAAGTGCCTCAGAAGGGGAGAAGGAGCGTTGAAGAAATTGCAAACAAATACAAGATACATGTTCCTTTAGAAAGACGAACGGATAAAGCAGCACACATGCCGATTCATGGAACCAAAGTTAGATGTGCTAACTGCAGCACAAGAAATAACCCTCATAGAACTAGGTGGCATTGTTCTTCTTGTAACGTTGGGCTTTGCCTTCACGACCAGAGAAACTGTTTTGCGGCCTTCCATAAGAAATAAAAATTTGACATATTTAACATTTAATTTTTATATTGTTGCTACATTATTTTCTTTATGTATTTCTATTGCTATCAATACAATACCTAAAATAACACAGTGCTTTTCATTTCCCAGTGGTTCCGCAATCGAACCTCACGTTTTTCCAAAAACTATGTAAAAAATTTATAGTTGCATGAATCTGGATTGTATAGCACATATTTAATGTAATTTGCCAAAGAAAGTTGTCAGTTTTAAGAAAAAAATTATTTGGGCCACAAAGGGTTAAAGTTTGAAAATTATTGCACAAAAACGTTCTCTGGTGCACATTGTATGTGTCCTGCGTATCCATAGATACATAATTTCAATGTGAAAGATAATGTAACGCAACGCCTCATTTTTAGTTAACGCTTGATTTTGATTTTACTCCTTATAAAATTTCCGTACCGCGGTCTATAACTAAAAATCGATTCATAAGGGGTAAACTCCAAAAAACTCCTGGAACTCGATTGCAGTGCCACCTACCGGGTCCAATTGTGAATGTAAACCATCCAGGGACCCACTCCAAGACACAAAAAATTTCTTCAAAATCGGTCCAGTCGTTCAAAAAAATTCCTAGAACCCGATTGCAACGCCACCTACCGGGTCCAATTGTGAATGTAAACCATCCAGGGACCCACTCCAACACACACAAAAAATTTCATCAAAATCGGTCCAGCCGTTTAGGAGGAATTCGATGACACACACGTACAGAAGAATTATATTTACATACTAGCGGGCCCGGTAGACGTTGTCCTGCCCGACATTTAAAAAAAATTCGTAAAAAAAAAATCCTAGAACCCGATTGCAGCGTCACCTACCGGGTCCAATTGTGATTGTAAACCATCCAACATACACAAAAAATTTCATACATTAAAAAAATTTTCGTCAAAAAAATTCCTAGAACCCGATTGCAGCGCCACCTACGGGGTCCAACTGTGAACCATCCAGAGACCCACTCCAACACACAAAAAATTTAATCAAAATCGGTCCAGCCGTTTAGGAGTTCAGTAACACCCGATTGCAGCGCCACCTACCGGGTCCAATTGTGAATGTAAACCATCCAGGTACCCACTCCAACAAACACAAAAAATTTCATCAAAATCGGTCCAGCCGTTCAAAAAAACTCCTGTAACCCGATCGCAGCGCCACCTACCGGGTCCAATTGTGAATGTAAACCATCTAGGGACCCACTCCAACACACACAAAAAACTTCATCAAAATAGGTCCAGCCGTTCAAAAAAATTCCTAGAACCCGATTGCAGAGCCACCTACCGGGTCCAGTTGAGAATGTAAACCATCCAGGGACCCACTCCAACTCTCCAACACACACAAAAAATTTCATCAAAATCGGTCCAGCCGTTTAGGAGGAATTCGGTGACATACACACGTACAGACTGTCAGACGCGCGAAGTTAAAATAGTTAAATCCAAATTTAGTTTAAAAAATTCTTTAGAATTAATTAACAATATCAAAAATAAAAATATTCCTACAGGGTCTTTTTTGGTTTCTTTTGATGTTACAAATGTGTTCCCTAATATTCCTCCTAATGAATGCTTGAAATTAATGGAAAATATTTTAGATAAAACTCATACTAATATTGTTATAAAAAATGATATTATTACTGTTTTCCAACTTTGTATTGAACAAAATTACCTCCAGTTTAATAATAAAAATATTATACTCAAAATTTAGGTCTTGCTATGGGTTCTCCAATTAGTCCTTTATTAGCAGATATTTTCATGTCAGATATTGAAGAAAAAATTATGAATTCAGAATTTGGCAAACAACATATTCTATTTTGGTATAGATATGTAGATGATATAATTGCTTGCTTTAAAGGAACAACAAGACAATTAGACAATTTTCGAAATTTTTTGAACAGTATTCACCCAAAAATAAAATTTACAAAAGAAATAGAAACTGAACACAAAATTAATTTCTTAGATTTAACTTTAATAAATGAATATAATAAAATAACTTTCGATATTTTTAGGAAGCCAACGAATACAGATATTACTCTTTCATCAAATTCATTTCACCCATTTTGTCAAAAAATTTCTGCTTACAATTCTATGATACACAGGGCCTTTACAGTACCACTATCTTTGGATAAATTGAATAAAGAACTAAATGTAATTAGAACAATTGCTATAAATAACGGGTTTAAAATTGAAATCATCAATAGAATCATTAACAATAAAAAATTTAAAATTGCTTGTAACAACATATATCCTAAATTATGTAATGATAAAGTTACCAAATTTTTCAGAATTAATTATTTTGGAAATATTTCTGAAAAGATTGCTAGTATTTTAAGAAAAAACAACATACAGGTCACATTTAAACCTTCAAATATATTATCACATATTTTATTTAACAGTAAAGACAGAACACATAAACTTGAACACACAGGTGTTTATCAACTAAATTGCTTAGACTGTAACAGCATTTATATAGGACAAACTGGCAGATCTATACGTATTAGATATAATGAACATTTAAGATCGTTTCGTTTAAAAAACGATCATTCAAGTTTTGCTAATCATTTTTTTGATAACAATCATCGATTCCCTCCTTTAGAAAATACTAAATTATTGTTTAATTTTGTAAAAAGTTATCAGTTAGATACATATATTAGAGTCTATAGAAATTTATAAACATAAAAATGATAAAAATTGTAAATTACTTAATGACCAAGTAGATTTAATACAATCTAGTTTATTTAAACTTTTGTAAATGTCTTTTGATCAAAATGATTCTCATGTCTCGGTGGGACAGGTTCTCTTATTGCCATTATGACATTAGTTCAATAATCAATTACAGTTATTTGGTAATATTTGGCAATATGGGATTCTTTTTCTTCTTTTTGTTTTATTATTGACATTATTATCATCGTTTTCATCATCATTATCGAGTTACATCACCTCCTCAAACAGGGAACTATTGTTCATATTATCAACTGTCGAGCGTTAGATTATAAACCTGCTGACGCTAAACAGTCTTCTTAAGAGGAGAACGCTTGTTATAGATTTAGTCTTTTCTGTTTCACCATAACGTAATGTACTCATAAAGTGAAATAAATCTTTTTTAAAAACTGGAATTTCGAGTACCCAAACATAATTGGCGCAGTCGGTAGGATTTGTCAAACGTGTAAATTACAAAATCGAATTAGCACGGTACGTTTCAACGTTTTATTGGCAAATTCGAAAATTGAAAAATTCGGTCGCGAGAGTGAAAAGTGAACAAAATCGTCACTGGGTGAACAGAATCGTCTCCAAGCTCTCTGAACGAATCAACCTGTTTTGAAGAATCGAAATTCCGCTTGCAGCTGAAGAAATCGTAGAAAAAGGCCAAGGACCAAATCGCCTAACCTATCTACAGGACATGCATACTCCAGAGATCTTCTTGCTGTAAGTCTCGTTTGAAAAAGTATTCCTTCTTTCCATTTTTTTCCTAGATTTAAGTGAATTCCAATTTTTTTTTCCTAAACATTAAGTGAAAGTTGAACAAGAAGTTTTTAAAACAAAGAATAATTATAAATAGTAATTCAAAGAAACAAATGATAAGTTTAATTGATGTCAGCTTCTGATATCGAAGAAGTAATTGATAGATTATTTAATTTAAGCACGTCAGATAATAATTTAGTTCAAGATAATTTAAATGTAAATACACATACAAATATGGCTTTGAACGAAGCAGGTGCTGTTGGTGTGAATTATCAGTTACTCAGGTTACATGTTGATACAATTCCACAGTACGACGGCAATCCTTACACGTTAGCTATTTTTATAAGAACATGTGAGAACTTAATCTCAACATTTTCAAATCGTAGAGTTACTGCTGATCCAATAAATAATTATATTTTGTTGGCTATTTTAGGTAAATTGACAGGTCGAACCCTTTCTTTAATAGGATCACGAACCGAATTAAGTTCGTGGAACGAAATTAAAGATGCTCCAGTTTTGAGTTTTGGCGATCAACGAAATGTAGATTGCCTAATTCAAGATTTAATTTCTTTAAAACCGAATAAAGGCGAAGCGCCGTATACCTTTGGCATGCGTTGCCAAGACGCGCGCAGTTTGATTATCTCTAAGTTAAATACTCTCACAATCTCAAACGAAGAAAAACGCGTTCGTTTGGAAAATTACAATGATCTTTCTTTAAAAACGTTTATTCGTGGACTGAGTGGTCAAATACAAAATAATATTAGGCTAAGAAATCCAGACAGTCTAGAGAAAGCAATGAGCTTGCTCATTGAAGAAGAAAACTTTTTATACTCACAAAATATGTCAAACATGCTAAACACGCAAACAAAATTTAGACCTACCCAGCGTATAGTTCCAACAAGACCAAATTTTTTCAAACCAAATTTTCCAAATTATAATCAACAATCGTATGCACAACAACCATACATTCCTTCACCACAGATGCAATTTAGACCAATATTTCCTTCAGCATTCCCCCAACAAAGACCAAACTTCCCAAATTCCCAAAATTTCTTCTAGAGACCATCATTTCCCTCAAACCAATTTAGACAAAATACATTTGGTCAAAATACCCAATCAAATTTCCGTCCAACAAACTTCCCGTTCCAAAGACCAACAAATTTTCAGTTCCCAAATCAACGTTACCAATTCCAGAATCAAAATCAAAATCCAAATTATACACGTCAAAATTCAGGTACATTTAAACCGGAACCTATGGACACTTTCTCGTACTCTTTCTAGAATACAACCTCGAAGTCAACCACCTAAATTTACGTTCACAGAATTACATGCACAAGATGTGAACCCAGAGTTCGAAAACCCGTTCGAAAATCAAAATGATCCTAATCCTGAATACTATCCTGAAGAATCCTTCCAAATGTATGGAGAAGAACAATATGAAAATTACGACACATACAATGATGAAAATTACGATCAAAATAATACGTGTGAAAACGAACAATTCGAAAATGAAAACCAAAATCAAAATTTTCAGGTAACCATGAAGTCAAACTACCCGACTTAATAGAACTCAACCATTTGAAAGCAAATCTTCCTTACATATTTATTCCCGAAGTTAACGGCAAATTTTTAGTAGATACTGGTAGTACCAAAAGTTTAATTGATCCAGAAATTGCTCACAAATTTTATAAAGACTTTATTACTGTAGAAAATTTTAATATTCAAACACCACACGGTATAAGCTACCATTCAGAAGTGATGACTTCACCTATTTCAAAATGTTTAAAGTTCAACAAACCCATAAATTTTACGTTTTTAAATTCAGCGATAAATTTGATGGCTTAATAGGCGTAGATTTGTTAGAAAAATTAAATAAGAATATTAATTTACAAGACAAAACCCTTCAAACACCACTAGTTAAAATTCCGATAGTTTTTGAAGTGGGAAACACGAAAAAAATCGAAGCTCAAACCTCGTTTCAAAATTACTCAATAATAATACAACCGCGTTCTAAGCAAGTTGTAAAAGTCCCTGTAAATCAAAATTGTGGTACTGGTATTTTAAATTATTTAAAATTTGGAGAAGACGTTGAGATGCCTAAAGCACTAGTAAACGTTTCAAATAATTTTGCGATCACAACGGTCACCAATTATAATGAAGATCCTGCTAAACTTTCATTTTCAGGTCCTTTTGAAATTGAACAGTTAGATCTTGTTGATGTAAATTGTATGGAAAAAATGGAAATCGATAATGAAATCGATCAGAATCATGATAATCTTTTGAAACAAAATTTAAAAAATATTAGAATTGACCATTGCAATGCTGAAGAAAAGAAATTTATTCAAAAATTATGTTTCGACTACAGAGACATATTTTATTGCGAATCAATACCACTGAGCTTTACTAACAATATAACCCATAAAATTAAACTCAAAGACGAATCCCCAATTTTTACTAAGTCATATAGATTTCCGGAAGTACATAGAAAAGAAGTGAAATCTCAGATTTCAAAAATGTTAGAACAAGGAATAATACAACATAGTTCCTCCCCTTGGAGCAGCCCTATCTGGGTGGTTCCAAAGAAAGCTGATGCTTCTGGTAAGCGTAAGTGGCGAGTAGTTATCGACTATCGAAAACTCAATGAACAAACGATCGACGACAAGTATCCCTTGCCCAATATAACCGATATTTTGGACAAGCTATGTAGAGCGAATTATTTTACAACTTTGGATTTGGCAAGTGGGTTTCACCAAATTCAGGTCGATCCGAATGATGTTCCGAAAACGGCATTTTCCACCGAAAGCGGTCATTTTGAATTCAAACGAATGCCGTTTGGACTAAAAAATGCACCTTCGACTTTCCAGCGCGTTATGAACAATGTATTAAGAGGTCTACATAACGAATCATGCTTAGTATATCTTGACGACATAATTATTTACAGTACATCACTCAAAGAACATATTAAAAATCTTAAATCAGTTTTTAATAGATTGCGCGAAAGCAATTTCAAAATCCAATTGGATAAATCCGAATTTTTACAGAAAACCGTACAATATCTTGGACATATTATAACGCCAAACGGTGTGCTACCTAATCCCGAAAAAATAAAATCGATAAAAAGATTTCCAATGCCACGCACACGAAAAGAAATCAAAAGTTTTCTAGGTCTTCTAGGATACTATCGTAGATTTATAAAAGATTTTGCAGATCTCACGAAACCACTAACTAAATGTTTGAAAAAGAACGCCAAAATAATTCATTCTCAAGAGTTTCTAAATTGTTTCAAAACATGTCAAGATATTTTAAGTAATCATCCAATTCTTCAATACCCGGATTTTTCAAAACCATTTGTTTTAACCACCGATGCTAGCAATGTAGCATTAGACGCCGTCCTATCTCAGGGTGAACCTCCGAATGATAAACCAATAGCGTACGGAAGTAGAACTTTAAATGACAGCGAAGAAAAATATAGTACCATCGAAAAAGAGCTTTTAGCCATTGTATGGGCTTGTAAGCATTTTAGGCCATATCTTTTCGGACACAAATTCACAATATATACAGACCACAGACCTCTTGTTTGGTTGTTTAGTTTAAAGGAGCCAAATTCGAAACTTGTTCGATGGAGGCTTAAGCTCGAGGAATATGATTATAAAATAGTGTATAAAAAAGGCAAACTAAATACCAATGCAGACGCATTATCTAGAGTTCTCATAAACCCCATAGATACGCAATCAGTTGTGAATAACCCAGGCGAAATAGACCAAGACATTGTGGAATTCCTAAAAGCACTATGCGAAATTCCTTTCCCAGATGAAACCGAAATTCAAGATGATCTTCCAATTTTACAAATCTCAGATAAACTCCAAATTCCTCAAAATAAGAAAATGCAATATGATCCAACTTCACTCGCTCCAAATGAGCCTGATATTCCTCAAACTCCAAAAATTAAAATCCTTTCCGATATCCAGATAAAGTCACCAAATAAATCTTCGTCCAGTACTCCACACTCCACAAGTCACGAAACAACAAATAAAGCCATACCAATTTTAGACGAAATTATCAATAACAAAAATAATCAATTTCTAATAAAACCGAACGTTCATGATAAACTCATAGTAAAACAAAACAACTTTCAAAATTTAAAAATACTCGAAATTCTAATTCCAAAATTCAGTGAAAATCTAGTCTTCAATTTTCTCCGCGATTATACTACTGCAGGGAAAATGTTCTACATTTACTTTTTCGACAAAGACCTCTACAAAATTTTCAATAAAGTTTATATGGAGAATTTTTACTCCAGAGGATTAAAATTAATCTCATGCACTCAACTAGTCAAGTCAAT
Organism: Xestobium rufovillosum; assembly: GCA_963966045.1. Lineage (NCBI taxonomy): Eukaryota > Metazoa > Arthropoda > Insecta > Coleoptera > Ptinidae > Xestobium > Xestobium rufovillosum. The sequence goes on along the minus strand of OZ014493.1, from coordinate 13,664,394 downwards.
TCGTGAAAAAGATGAGCAAATCATGCAAATCAAATTCCAACATGAAGAAAAATGTAATCACAGAGGAATCCTCGAAACTCTAGAAAAATTAAAAAGGAAATATTATTGGCCCAATATGAAAGAAGATATAAACAACTATATTAATAATTGTGACATATGCCAAAAAGCAAAATATTGTCGAAAAACTCCAGATTCCCCACTCGTACTAACCGAAACACCCACCAAACCTTTTGAAATCTTACACGCAGATACTTTTATTTATAACAATCAAACGTACTTAACCATAATCGATAAATTTTCTAAATTAGGCCAAGCCATTAAAATAAAGGGTGCAAACGCCATCGAAATTTGCAGAAGTTTCATCAAATATTTTAGTTACTATGGCGTACCTCAAAAAATTGTCATGGGCAATGGGAAAGAATTTAAAAATATCACTGTACAAGAATTATTAAAAACTCATAATTTGAATATTCATTTTACCACCTCAAGACATCAAGAATCTAATTCGCCCATAGAAAGATTTCATTCAACTTTGATTGAACATTTAAGAATCTTAGGAAATTTAAATAAGGATGAAAACAACCTAATGAACTATGCAATAATAGCTTACAATAGTTCAATACACTCCGACACAAATTTTGCCCCTTTTGAATTAATTCTAGGACACACTCTCTCTAGAGATCCTTCGGAAATGTTAACCCAACATTATTTCACTGATTACGCTTACAATCACAAAGAAAAACTTAGAACCCTTTTTGACACAATTGCGGAAAAATCAAAATTAAATAAACAAAAAATACTAGACAAATTAGAAATTCGTGGATTGAACCGACATCAATTTAAATTAAATCAAATAGTATATAAAACAACGGGAGAACGTCAAAGTAAGAAGAAAAACAAATTCAAAGGTCCGTATCAAATTGTTAAACTTTTAGATCATAATAAGGTAGAGATCAAAAACCAGATATCGGGAAAAACCGAAGTAATACATGTGAAAGAATTGAGACCGCCGAATAAAATAAATAATCCTGATTAATTCAATAACGAAATTAACTTTTGCAGGTACTTTATACTGGTAGAAGCCTTAAGTCATGAGGCACCGAAAATACACAATTTAAACAATAACCCTGGGATGCTTCCGCTCAAAATTGGTACAGCTCAAAATAAAATTGACCATTGGGCATTCATTCAAATTTACGATCTAACCAACATAATTACCGAATACGAAACTTTGCAAAATTCCTACCTCCAGTTAAAATCTAAAATCAAAACGAGTTCAGACAAAAATGGAGAATATTCACGAGAATACTCTAATTCTTATCGGTTAGCGGACACCTGTATCTTCAAAATACAGAAACATTTAACTGAGTTAAATCCACTCTACGTAAGACGTCAAAAAAGAGGATTGATAAATGTATTAGGTACTGTAATAAAGGCTATTACAGGTAATCTCGATCATGATGATGCTTTGAAATATGATGAAGCTATCACTTCATTAATAGGTAACCAAAATCAAATGAAAATCATAATTAAGGATCAAATAATTTTGCTAGAAAAATCCATCGCTAAATTCAATGAGAGTATTTCTACTTTAAGTCATAATCAAATTTTATTGCAATCTAGAATCATGCAGATAGAAAATCTTGTAAAAACAACTCAGCTAGAATATCTTCAAGCAAATCACTATTTCCAAATTCAGAATATGCTGTTTCTATTTATAACGACCTTTCAGTTAATCTCTAGTACAATTGAAGAAGTTCATACAGCCATAAGTTTTGCAAAATTAAATATACTACATAATTCAATAGTAGAATCGCAAGATCTGCTCGCCGAAATAAAAAATGTAAGCCAAATTTTGTCATCAAACTCATTTTCCATTTCAACCATCAATAGAAAATCTATTGTTATTTGAAAATACGATCGATATCAAGGCTTACAGCAAATTAAATAAAATCATATTTGTACTTGAAATTCCAATAGTAGAGACTCCTATTTATAATTATTATCACCTTTACCCGTTTCCAACACCCGAAGGAGATCATTTCAAAGTAATTATACCTTTCTTCCCTTACCTAATGCTAAACGAGAAATCCTATGCAACGTCGAATATTAAATGCAAAGAAATTGTGGACGAGAAGTACCTTTGTCAAGAAAATACTTTAGAAATTCAAGATGACGTCCCTTGCGATGTACAACTCTTAAACTTCGTTGGTAATGCAACCAACTGTAAAGTAACAAGAATTCAACTCCATCAACCAAAAATTCAGAAACTGGAAAACGACAAATGGGTCATCGTAACACCGAAAAGAACTTTAGTGCAGCAAATGTGCGACGAAAATATTAATAGTGTTCCATTAAGTGGCAGTTACTTAATTGAAGTGATTAGTGACTGTGGGCTAAAAATTGGAAACTTTATAATTAAAAAACAATTTCAGTGGCAAATTAATAAGCCTCTTTCAAATGTGCCTATTTTAGACTTTCAAGTAAACTCGGATGTCCAAGCGACGAATCCTGAAAACGTGCCTTTACAACTGGACTTTGTTAATTTAGACGATGTCAAAAACATGTATATGTATACCATTTTAGAAAATCAGCAATCAAAATTATCAAATTTACAAACTCCAATTGTGCACTTTGAAACCATAAGTGTTTACGATATTGTTATATTTATGCTTAATTTTTGTAATCCTTTATGCTTTGTTTTATTATTTTAAATATTGTAAGAAACGTAGGAAACAGGGAAGTTCTAAAGTAGGAACATCGACATCTTCGGATTTCGATATAAAGTTGTCGGATTTTAGGAAACCCTAAAATCTTCTCTAAGGATGGAGGAGTTACATCACCTCCTCATAAAGGGAACTATTGTTCATATTATCAACTGTCGAGCGTTAGATTATAAACCTGCTGACGCTAAATAGTCTTCTTAAGAGGAGAACGCTTGTTATAGATTTAGTCTTTACTGTTTCACCATAACGTAATGTACTCATGAAGTGAAATAAATCTTTTTTAAAAACTGGAATTTCGAGTACCCAAACATAATTATCGTCATCAATATTACTTTATTATTGGTATTATTAGGATTGATTCTTGAATTAATTATTCAACAACAGTCTCTCCATCCTCGACTTATTTCTTTTTTGCCATTATGCCGTTTTTGACTTATTTCTCTCTTTTTTAGTTTATTACAATACTAGAAGTTGGCAGTTGTCAAGACAGAACACATAGACTTGACCACAGAGTTTATTACAAGATTAGCAGTTGGCAGTTGTCAAGATAACATGGACATTTTGTTTATTTAGTTTTTTCTGTTCTGATATTTCACTTGAAGGTTTTTTCAATTGAATTTATTGTTTTTTCCAATATGGTTTTCTTTAAATTCATTGTTTTTTCCCTTCAAGCTACGAGGTATTCGATTTTCCTTTGTGTTTTTCTTATACCCCGTAGGTAAATACTGAAATTCAGTTATCTAGTTATCTTTTTTCATGGATATCATTATTCTTTGTATTGTTTTGTCAATTTTAGTTTCCTTGTCAACTGTCATAATAATTTGTTTACAATTTTTCGTACATTTCTGATGATGGGATCTTTGTGAATCCTGAAACCGGTAAAATATTTAAATAAAACGTTATATATTGGTAGTTCGCAGAGTAATTATTTGTTTCATCATGAACTTCTACCAAAAAGTAAAACAAGAAAATATTAACTACATAAAATAGTCGTTACGTTTTCTCAAATTTTCCAATTTTCTTAATTTTTCGTTCCGTAGGAACCTTCTACAAAGTATTAGAAAACATAAAAAAAGATGAATGAAATCGGTTAAGTCGTTCTCAAGTTATGGCGTGACCAAGGGAAATAGGGATTAATTTTTTTATATATACATAGATTGTTCATACAAAAATACTAAAATCGCGATTAAAAAATGGGGGTGGGGGTAGAAGGGTGAAAAATACTTTACGACCTATTCTCATACCTACCAAATGTACAAAAAATTTCAATTATTTGGATATTGTTCATACAAAAATACTAAAATCGCGATTAAAAAATGGGGGGTGGGGGTAGGAGGGTGAAAAATACTTTACGACCTATTCTCATACCTACCAAATGTACAAAAAATTTCAATTATTTGGATATTGTTCATACAAAAATACTAAAATCGCGATTAAAAAATGGGGGGTGGGGGTAGGAGGGTGAAAAATACTTTACGACCTATTCTCATACCTACCAAATGTACAAAAAATTTCAATTATTTGGATATTGTTCATACAAAGATACTAAAATCGCGATTGAAAAATGGGGGGTGGCGGTAGGAGGGTGAAAAATACTTTACGACCTATTCTTATACCTACCAAATGTACAAAAAAAATCAATTATTTGGATATTTTTCATACAAAAATACTAAAATCGCGATTAAAAAATGGGGGGTGGGGGTAGGAAGGGAAAAATACTTTACGACCTATTCTCATACCTACCAAATGAACAAGAAATTTCAATTATTTGGATATTGTTCATACAAAAATACTAAAATCGCGATTAAAAAATGCATGGGGGTGGGGGTAGGAGGGTGAAAAATACTTTACGACCTATTCTCATACCTACCAAATTTACAAAAAATTTCAATTATTTGGATATTGGTCATACAAAAATACTAAAATCGCGATTAAAAAATGGGGGGTGGGGCTAGGAGGGTGAAAAATACTTTGTCCACGACTATCTTACAACATACTCTTTATACTTGTGTTTCTTCAATCAAATTTAGATGCATTATTCACTGCAGTGATTAATGAATATTATTCACTAAACCAATAGGAACATCGCTTTGACCCTTTTTTACATTTATTTAGTAGGCCGCGATCGCGATGTGTTGGTTCAAATTGAAACGTCAAATCAGCATGGTTTGCTCTTAATTTGAAATGCATATTCTAAAAAAGAAGATATAATGAGTAGTGAGAGTGAAAACGAGATTTTTTTAACAGCACCAGCAATAAAAGAAGCTGCAGAACTTGCCTCATTAGATTCATTGCCCAAAAAACCAAGAAAATTATACCTGAGAGCATATGTATGAATCTTTCTTACACTGGAGAAGGGAAATGAAGGTAAATTCTTTCTGGGAATCTGTTTTGATAGTCGTGGACAAAAAATAGTATACAACTCGTTATAATGATGCTATTATTACCTCGGATGATTGCAAAACTCGCTCGCTTCGCTCGCTCGTGTTGTAAATAGGGTTGCCATATGTCCCGATTACTCGGGATTGTCCCGATTTGAGACTTTCTGCACCGATTAATTTTACTGTCCCGAAATGTCCCGATTTGAACAGAAAAATGCCAAATATATTTTGAACTCAAAAATACTACTCAAAAATTCTGGTGTGTATGTGATAAATCGTAAATCGTAAACAGGCGAACAGTTCCGATTGCTTTCCAATTTTTTGAGCGTCTAGAAGACTAGTCGCGATGGTCGGGCGGTGGGAAGACGACGGCGCAACTGCGCTGCACCTGCAGTTTGCTAGTTAGTTGTTAGTGCGGACTATTCCGTGTATCAAGGAATATTATGTATGCGTATGCATAAAGATGTCGAAAGCAGCAAAGGCAAAGCGCAATTCTAAATTTTCGAGTGCAATTACGGCGGAATTTCCTTGTATAATAAAAGGGAACAACATTCATGAAGCATATTGTAAATTGTGTAGGTAAGAAATTTGCACTAGCTTATAATTTAATGCTACTCCAACGAATACGCGTTTGTCTTTGCAGAATAATTTTTTCTGTGGCACACGGAGGGAAGAATGATGCTCAAAAACACGTTAAGACTGAAAAACATAAAAGGTCCCTAAGGGCACGGTATAGTTCTCATGCAATATCATCGTTTATAGCTGTTACGAGGGAAGAAAATAAATTAGTTGCGGCCGCCGAAGGATCATTCGCCTTTCACACAGTTAAGCATCATATGTCCTATAATTCAACGACATGCACATCATGCCGATTCAAAAATTACATCCAAAATGTCATGTGCGAAAACAAAAACAGAAGCAATAATAAACAATGTATTAGCACCACACGCTCTAACATTAGTTAAAAATTCTTTAATTAATGTCAGATTTGTAAGCATTAGCACTGATGCCAGTAACCATAAATACCATAAGCTGTTTCCAATTATTATACAGTTTTTTGATAAAGCAAGTCGTTTGCAAACAAAATTAATTGAATTTGACGAATTGTTCATTTTCATTTTCATTTCATTTTATTAGCCTTCAAAAAAAATACAATCAAGGGAGAGGAAGTCTCCACAACTCCTATACTTTGGAGAAAAAATACATTCCCAAAAAAATACACATACATAAAAAAATAACAATGCCCATAAATAAGTAGGTACATATTATGCAAGAATAAAAAAAAAACAGTGAAAAAGCAATTCCCAGTTCCCACTATACATTAGTCTGTTTAAATGGAGGCACAGAAGCCACCCTCCCAGAAAATAATATACCGCGAAAGCTGCAAAACGCAGCTTGTGTGCGGCAAAAGCAATATTTTATTATAATTCATCAAACTTTCAGGTCCCGGGATCGGGAATCGGAGAGGCCACATGAAAAGTCGTAGGCTATTCCTCATTGTTCCGAATCTAGTTGTCAAAAACAGAATGTATTAAATTTGGGGAGGCAGATCGTAACCAATTCTTAATATTTCTATTAAAAATTCTTTTGTCAGAGGATCTTTTTATAGTTAGAGGAAGAATGTTGTAAATTTTCTTGCCTATTATGACAAAAGATCTCTGCCCAACACTCTTCATCCTCATTTCTATCGAGAGAACAAGATCTGCCTCCCGTCTCGTAGATCGCCCATGCGTCAAAGGAGTGAGCAGATCGCCATGGTTATAAATGTAATTGAGCGCCCTCCACGCAAAAAGCTGCCTGACATCGAAAACACCCGCTTCCCTGAACAAGAGATCGCTGGGATAAAGACGTGGTTTACTCAGAATTATTTTAAGGATTCTCCTCTGTAGTGTGTTAACCGGTGCCAAACCCGTATTATAAATTCCCCCCCATCCTATAATACCGTAAGTTAACACAGACTGCACTAGCGCGAAATAAATGCATTTTAACGTTTTAATATTCATTATGTATTTCAACTTTCTGAAAACGTGTAACATATATCTCAGTTTTTTACAGATGAGCTCGATATGGTAATTCCATCTTAAGTGCGAATCAATCATTACTCCCAGAAATTTTGCTTTAAGGCTCATCTGAATATTCACCCCGCACGCACACGGCCCAACCCGACCCCCTGAAACATCACAACCGCTCTCGTGAATTATTAAATTATGACTTATTGGCAAATTTTTTGAATAAGATGTAAACGGAACATAGCACGTTTTAGAATAATTCAGTGTAAGAAGATTATGATCCAGCCAGCCCCTCACAGTCACCAGTATTCCAGCCATTTTATATTTTAATTCAGTCCAACTATCAGCCTCAACAAAAATAGTCGTATCGTCAGCAAAAGACACGATACTGGCTCCAACATCTATTAATAGTAAATCGTTTATATATATAAGGAATAATATTGGCCCCAGTACCGTACCCTGCGGGACCCCATTAACCACCTCAAGGCTGTCACTGAGGTCGTCACCAATTTTTACACATTGGTTTCTATTAGATAAGTAATTTTTAATAAGTTCCAGCGGAACTCCCCTAAAACCCGATTTCTCCAGTTTATTAATTAAAATTTCATGATTGACTGTATCGAATGCCTTGGCTAGATCCAGGAAGACTGCAGCCGCAGGTCTGGATCGATCTACGCTTTTATAAATATTTGTTGTTAGATAGGAAATAGCATCTTCCGTCGACTTGTTTGGGCGAAAACCAAACTGCAAAGGCGCCAAAACATTGTATTTTTCCAAAAACGAAGTGATTCTTATTTTGATAATTTTTTCGAATAGCTTTGCTATATTTGAAGTTAACGATATAGGTCTATAATTATCCATGCAGCTTTTCTCACCCGCTTTATGAATCGGTACCACAATTGCTGTTTTCAGGGAGTCGGGAAACTGAGCACACTGAAAGGACTTATTTATGAGGAAAGCAAGTGTTTCCGATATCAGAGGAGAAACAATTTTCAAAACCTCTGCCGAGATATTATCAGGACCCGGTGACTTATTAAGCCCCAGTGATCGAATAACTTCCTGCACTTCATTTTTATTTGTTGGAGTCAAACAGAAAGTACTCGGTATCCACGGTATATGAAATTCTCCTCCCACGTTCCGTTTCTTAATAGAACTAATCATTCTGGTACTTATATTAATAAAATGATCATTAAATTCGTTGGCAATGTCTCGCCCCCCCTCAACCAAGAGTCCACTGTTTCCAACAATTTTGTTCACAACATGTTTTTCAGAATTTTTATTAAGAATGTTCGCCGTCACTTGCCAGATTTCTTTTGGAGAAGGGTTAGTGTGTGGTATCTTGGCTTTAAAGTAATTTGATTTTGCTCTTTTTATAAGTGAATTAAGTTTATTTCTATACTCGGCATATAAATATTTTAATGTTTGGTTGGTGGGATCCCTCTGAAGCTGTTTAAATATACTTTGTTTGGTCTTGGTTGACTGAATGATTCCCAGTGTAATCCATTCCTTTTTCTTTTTATTACTTCCCTCAACAAACCTCACTTCAGTGCATACATTCAGATTGTCGGAAATTTTATTTTGAAAAATTCGTACAGCCTCATGTACGTCCGTCACCCGCGTCACGTCATTCCAATCTGCAACACTTAACAAATTATAGAATCTATTATAGTCTATTTTTCTATGTCGTATTAGTTCCCCTTTGATAACTTTAGTGGGCACAGACAGGAAATCCATATGAAGGTATGTTGGAAAATGATCTGTTATAGAATTTTGCAAGATAACTGGTAATATGTGATTTGATGGAATATTAGATTTAACAAAAATATGATCAATGCAGCTCCTACCGTCCCCCGATACACGGGTGACATCATTAATACAAGACAGAAAACCCGCCTCATTCAACAGGTTGAGATAAGTGTTACTAGTAAGTTCATTTTCAAGGATATTAATATTAATGTCACCCGCCAATACTTCTGTCTGACTCCCACAATATGTTTTTATATAATACTCAAGGTGCGATAAAAAATCATCAGGACAATAAGACGGCGGTCTGTACACTCCCGTGACCGCAATATTTTTATTGCTAAATGACAACATTATTCTCAAAAATTTAAATGAAGCTACATCAATTACATTCACACTGTGTTTAATACTGCTATTTATGTAGACTACAACCCCATCATTTTTATTTATCCTACTAGCATTATAGTAGAAGTCATAACCTGATATTTGCAGTAGGTTTTCATTTTCAATGAGCCATGTTTCAGTTAATAATACAATATCTGGTTTGTTCCTAAAACCCTCCAAATATACCTCCAACTCCTCATAGTTTTTAACAAGACTACGAATATTAGTATGCAATAAATTCAAACCCGCAGTGGCGACGTTCCTGGGAGAGCGGCCATCCACGACAAACCCCAAGTGGCCTAGATCCCGCGCAACAAAAGTCTCAATTTCCGCACCCGTGATGTCCTGCATAAACGAAACAACAAAAAACAACATATAAAATAACACTCGCAGCACTCTGCGCACTCATCACACAGTGGGTCTTGCTGTCAAGGGCGGATTATCCGGTCTGATCGCCTGCAGGTCACCCCCCCTAGTGATCCTTATAACTGGAGAATCCTCATTTTTCCTTATGAGCAGCTTACTGTTTTTAAACCAAACATATTTGTAGTTGTTAAATTTTGCCCATTGTTTACATTGCCACATTAACTGTTTGTAATACGGGGACATATTTTCCCCTATAAATATTTTTGTGCCTATTCTCGCTCCAGCGATGCTATTGTCGGCAGCAATTAACGTCCTCTGCGCCAGGAATTCGTCTCTCTTGGTCCTGCTTAAAAATTGTACAATAATCGGGGGAGGTTGAGACTTATTTCTAGACAATATTCGGTGTGCTATATCAATATCTTCATTATTAATGTTGATATTCAGTTTTGTAGCAACCTGTTTGACAATATTTTTACAATCCTCTTCAGCAGTCATGTTTATATTAGTTATTTCAATATTTCTATTCCTTGTATATTGTTCTAGACTATTAAGATCATTTGCAAGGGAAGCTATCTTTGTTTCCTTTTCCAAATTCGCCTGTTGCAGCTTGCTGATAGTCTGCTTCAATTCTGCAACTGTTTTATTATTACTTGCTACCTGGCCATCCAAAGAATCGTATTTATCACTTATAAATTGCATACTAGCTTTCATTGTAGCAACATCGTTTTTAACTTCTTCAAAGCAGTTTAATTTCCTATCAATGTCAATTAATTTTTTCATTATAGTTCCTAAATTTATATTAGAATCACCCTCAAGGGTCTCCCCCGCGGAATCCGCACCAGATTGGGCCTGCACGCCGCACATCGATGATGCTCCAGCGCATCCTGGGCAGCACCAAGTTCTCTTCTTGGTGTTTGAAGTCTTCTTAAACGCGGTCTCAGTTGTTCCTGCGCAATGGAAATGAAACTTCCCGGCACAGACACCTGTGCAAGTGGGGAGATCCTCCTGCGGTAGCAGCTCCTTGCACTTTTTGCAGGATGCCATAGGTGCCAAGGTCGCAGTTTTCTCGAATAAATTTAACTATTTTACGTTCTAAAATTAGGATAACAAAGAATACACAGGCGATGAACAAGTCCAGCACCAAGTACACACTTTTACAACAGTTTCGATTGTCTCTGAATTATTACTTATTGTCAAAATTCACAAAACGAACACCTGATCTCACGAGCTCCATCAGCACAACCGACCTCCACGACACCCGGTTGTTGGATGAAAAGTCTGCCACCATTAGTAAATACTTGTTTGACAAGGTTAATAAATTTCAGTTATTTGATAAAGTAACAGCTTTTAGTGGTGACAATACAAATACTAATTTTGGTGGATGCAACAGAAAAAGTTCCAACAATGTTTACAGCCACTTAAAGGCATTATTGAATAATCCCAACTTATTGGGAATTGGGTGCCCAGCACATATTTTACACAACACAGTGCAGTTGGCAGCAGATAGTTTATCTGTTGGCGTTGAACTAATTGTAATAAAAATATTCAGTCACTTTACAATTTACACCCTTAGGGTTCAATCACTCAAAGAATTCTGTGATTTTGTAAATGTAAGTTACCAGGATTTGCTGAGACATTCTAAAACAAGATGGTTGAGTCTTTTCCCAGCCGTTGAAAGGATTTTGCTTCTATTTGAAGGACTAAAATCGTATTTTTTATCTACAGAAAATGTTCCAAAAGTTATCAAATTATTTTTTGAAAATCCATCATCCGAAGCATCTTGTTGGTTCGTTCATTCTCAGATGAACCTCTTTCAACAAAGTATACTTAAAATTGAGAAAGATAAGGTTTCTGTAATTGAAGTCGTAAATATCCTAAATCATGTGATAAACACTCTTCAAGAAAGGGCAAATGAACATTTTCTTCCAATGAAAGTTAAAAATTTGCTAGCCCAGATTGATGATGACTCAGTTGTTCGACGATTTCATTTCGAAGTTACACAATTTTATAATACAGCTATTCAATACTTACATAAATGGTTGGTCAATTTTGATGATATTTTGTGTTTCAAATGGATAACAATTGAAACATGTCCGTCCTGGGAACATATTGAGGCAACTATTAAATTCTTACAAAATCAGAAATTTTGTTCTATAAAGGAAGATATTCTTTTCGACCAATATGTTGTATTAAAAAATTATATAACTGAACAGAACACTAACAATGCAGAATATAACAGTTTGTCCACGAATGATGAATGGCGACATTTTTTCACATCTTGTAGGTCTCCAGAAGAGTATTCAAAGCTTTTAAAAGTAGTTGAATATTATTTTAGCATACCTAGCCACAATGCCAATGTAGAAAGGGTATTTTCTTATATGAATTCACAGTGGACAGAAGAGAGAAACCGCTTAAAAATCTCGTCCGTTAAAGCGATACTATTGCTGTCATACAATTTAAAGGATATGAGTTGCGGGGATTTCTACGATCATTTACTAAGTCACCCTGAAGTACTAAAACAGATTTCAAAATCGGAAAAATATGACTGGTACCAACAAAACCAAACTCAAAAAGTTAATAATGCGTAGGTAGGAGAAAATACGTATGATATGTACATGTTACTTTATTAAAGCGCTTGAAAAAAATGTTTATTTATAGCAGAATTTAAATTTTGTTACATTTTGTTTTGTTAAATAAAAAATATATGCATATATGTATTTTCCTTTCTTGCGAATTGTATCTTATTCTAAAAAATATATGAGAGGGTGGTTGGGGGGGGATGCGCCTGTGTCCCGATTTCGTATTTGCAAATTATGGCAACCCTAGTTGTAAACTTCATCCTCGGTAATAATATCATTCATTATAAACTCGTGTATAATATACTATTACGACCCATTCTCCTACCTACCAAATGTACAAAAAAAATTCAATTATTTGGATATTGTTCATACAAAAATACTAAAATCGAGATTACAAAATGGGGGGTGGGGGTAGGAGGGTGAAAAATACTTTACGACCTATTCTCATACCTACCAAATGTACAAAAAAAATGTCATAAAAATCGGTCGAGCCGTTTCGGAGGAGTGCGACCACAAACACCGTGACACGAGATTTTTATATAATAGAAGATTAAGATAAAAGAAAAGTGGGGTTTTTACGTTTTTTCCTGGCAATTTTTCCAATTTTTCTCTTCATAAGAACCTTCCTCGAACTTCAAGGAATATTTCAAAAAAAATTAGCTAAATTGGTCCGGCCGTTCTTGAGTTTTGCGCTTAGCAACACATTTAGCGATTCATTTTTATTTATAATAGATAATCTAATATATAAAAATCTCCTGTCACGGTGTTTGTGGTCGCAATCCTCCGAAACGGCTCGACCGATTTTTACGAATGTTTTTTATACATTTGGTAGTAAAGTATTTTTCACCCTTTTACCCCCACCCCCCATTTTGTAATCTCTATTTTAGTATTTTTGTATGAACAATATCCAAATAATTGAATTTTTTTTGTACATTTGGGAGGTATGAGAATAGGTCGTAAAGTATTTTTCACCCTCCTTCCCCCACCCCCCATTTTTTAATCGCGATTTTAGTATTTTTGTATGAACAATATCCAAATAATTGAAATTTTTTGTACATTTGGTAGGTATGAGAATAGGTCGTAAAGTATTTTTCACCCTTCTACCCCCACCCTCATTTTTTAATCGCGATTTTAGTATTTTTGTATGAACAATCTATATATAAAAAAATTAATCCCTATTCCCTTGGTCACGCCATAACTTGAGAACGACTTAACCGATTTCATTCTTCTTTTTTTTATGGTTTCTAATACTTTGTAGAAGGTTCTTACGGAACGTACAATTAAGAAAATTGGAAAATTTGAGAAAACGTAACGACTATTTTAACTTCGCGCGTTTGACAGTCTGTACGTGTGTATGTCACCGAATTCCTCCTAAACGGCTGGACCGATTTTGATGAAATTTTTTGTGCGTGTTGGAGTGGGTCCCTGGATGGTTTACATTCACAATTATTGGACCCGGTAGGTGGCTCTGCAATCGGGTTCTAGGAATTTTTTTGAACGGCTGGACCGATTTTGATGAAATTGTTTGTGTGTGTTGGAGTGGGTCCCTAGATGGTTTACATTCACAATTGGACCCGGTAGGTGGCGCTGCAATCGGGTTCCAGGAGTTTTTTTGAACGGCTGGACCGATTTTGATGAATTTTTTTGTGTTTGTTGGAGTGGGTACCTGGATGGTTTACATTCACAATTGGACCCGGTAGGTGGCGCTGCAATCGGGTGTTACTGAACTCCTAAACGGCTGGACCGATTTTGATAAAAAAATTTATGAGTCTTGGAGTGGGTCCCTGGATGGTTTACATTCACAGTTGGGCCCGGTAGGGGGCGCTGCAATCGGGTTCTAGGAATTTTTTTGACGAAAATTTTTTTAATGTATGAAATTTTTTGTGTATGTTGGAGTGGCTCCCTGGATGGTTTACAATCACAATTGGACCCGGTAGGTGGCGCTGCAATCGGGTTCTAGGATTTTTTTTACGAATTTTTTTTTAATGTCGGTCAGGGCAATGTCTGCCGGGCCCGCTAGTAATATAATATAATATTATGACTGTGTTGTGTGAGTGTTCTATAGAAAATAGACTTTTACAGAATTAGGTACTTGACTATTTGAAGTCGCATTCAAATTCACGCGCAAGGCAGGTTTAACTTTGTTATCTACTTCCCACAACCGAAAACGATCTGGTATGACAAGAATGTCGCTTCATTCAAGAGGAATAAAAGGCGAAAATAATTTACAAACATCTGCATTTCAGTCACCAACAGATTACAGTATTTTCAAAAAAACTAAGAACAATCAATTTAATTGAGCCGTATGATGCAACTGTTGGTTCCTAGTTAATATTTGAAATATAAATGGTGGTATAAAACAAAGAATAGCACAGGGTCGAGTTGCGTTTAACAAAAAGAAACAACTGTTATGCTCGGGAACGGTAAATGTAGAAACTCGGAAGAGACTCTTAAAGTCATATGTATGTAGGATTGACGGCTATCCTTGCAGAGTATAGGCAGCCCGCGATTCCCAAATATCCAGAATCACTCAACAGTCAACCGGCATCGGCAGTAGCAATTAGACGGCGGTAAGGGTTAGACGATAATAGGTTAAGACGTAAAGATATTTGTACAGTATGTACAAAATTTACTGCAGACATAAATTCAGAGAAAATTAAAAAAGATGATGGGCTAGAAAGTCGATCGTCTGTAACAAGAGAACTGCTTATTAGGCGTGCTCAAGTTCTTTTTGACCTGATGAAAGAGAAAGTTGAGAGTAAACAAAGAAACGAAATGGTTATTTGCCTTGATTTTGAAAAGAATCTGCCCCTTCCAGTAACCAAAATATCTGATGAATACTACAAAAGACAGTTGTGGTTGCATAATTTTGGTATAAATGACATTGTCTCAAACGAGGCTACGATGTATTTGTATACCGAAAATTTTGCTCTGAAAGGGCCAAATGAAGTTATTTGAGCACTGAACCATTACATACAAGTTAACAAAATTTCGGATACAACAAAAATATCAATATTTTCTGACTGTTTCTCGCAAAATAAAAACAAATTCTTGTTTATTTACCTGGCTGCGTCAGGATCACTTCAAGAGATTGTTATTTATTATCCCATACCAGGGCATTCTATGATGCCAATAGATAGGTGTTTCGAATTAAGAAAAAAAATCTGCAATCCAGAATATTACGTAAATATGATTAGAAGTGCCTGGCCATCTAATCCGTTTAAAATTGTATTCCTTCAACAGAATCTGCTTACTAATAATACTGACGTTGGAATTTTAAACGTAATGGATTCTAGGAATCTTAAAATGTCGTTTAGTACTGTTTTCTAACGCATCAAAACCTTCGTATCGCGAAACTATGACGGGATGATATGACGCATAACTTTCTTTATACAAAAATGATCACGCAAGAATTCGCAATATGTCTACTTCAAATCTACAAGAAGCGTAGGTATACACAATTTATAAAACTGAAGCCTACGAAACTAGAAAATGTTAAGTTCCTAGTTTCACACATAGAACTAGAAGAGAATAGGGAATTTTACAAAATTCTTGATGAAGAATCAAGAGAAATGATAAATGAAGAAGAAAATGCTGAAATTCAAACAGAAGACTATGAGTGAAGATTTATGTTATGTTATGTTGTAATGTTGGTAGTACGAAGGCAGTCAACAAAGAATTAGTATAAAATCAGGTGTCTCATTGCTGAATATAAAGCCTTAAATTGGCGACGAGGTTGACGGTGGAAAAAAGACATAGTGTAGTGTATAAACGGTAGAGAGAGGAAAACAAGAAAAGTGGAAAGAAACTCTCTGAAGGCAAATTAGTGGAGAAAAGTAAAAATCCAATTTATCGGTCTGAAGTAGTAAGCAAGCCAAGGTTGGCGCATGGTCTGGAAGTTTAAGTCAGTGGTGCCAACAGTCAAGTAGGTATTCCGTCGAGTCCAAATGTCAAGTCAGTAGTTCCATTGTACCAAAAATAAATCTGTCTTCATGTAGGTCGTTCGTCAATTCCGAAGGTCAACTCAGTAGTGCCACTGCATTGTAAAAAAGTCAATATCCGTCAGTCAAAACAAAATGTCATTAATTGGTACAATCGAACAATTAGATTTTAATAAAACAGACATTGAAAGTTATCTAGAAAGAATGGACCATCTATTCAAATGTAATAAAGAAGAAGGAAATGAGAAAGTAGACATATTTTTGTTACGCTGAATGGAGATGAAGCATATAAATTGTTGAAAACGCTGTCAAACCTAGCAAAGTGTCAAGCAAAAGCTACGAAGAGTTAAAAAAAATTCTGAAGTCTAGAATGGCTATAGAAACTCACATATTTTACAAGATAAGTCAAGAGAAATTGAGCATCGCATAATACATAAATAACAAGCAGACTTATGTGATTTCTTAGATCGAGCTCTTAAAGATAAGATCATAAGTGGATTATAAAATAAAAGAATTCAAGACAGGCTGTTAGCAGAACGAGAATTAACATTTGCTAAAGCATGTGATACAGCTCTTGCACAAGAATTTGTACAAGCAGAAAGCCAAGAGTTACGAAAAGATTGCAGCATAAATAAAGTGAAAATGAAGAATTTTAGTCATATGTCAAAATCAAAAGTAAGAATGAAGTCAAGGTCGTCATGCTATAGATGTGGAAGATACTATAATCCAAATACATGTTCAGCAAGAGAATGGAAATGTTATTTATGCAAACGTCAAGGTCATACATCAAAAATGTGTAGGTTCAAGAGCGTTATACATAAGAAGATGCAGAGTCATCACAATCTGAGGAGGAAAAAGCTGAGAATGAAGAAGCGTTCCAATTACATAGCGTACTAGAAATAAGAAAGTAAATGAAGTAGAGTTGGTAAATTCTGTTAAATCTGGTCAAGTCACACGTTACAGCAATGCACATACCCTCCATAAAATGGGTACCTAAGGTTTTCATACACGATAAGTTTATCATGTGTAGTGTGGTAATGCGTGACTCTATTATGTCGAAAATTATCCACCAAATTGGTGTACATACTAGCTGAATACTGATCGTAAGTTGCGAACAGCTGCACAAATGTGTTTTTTACAGGTGGCTTGGCAGGTAGGGTTGCCAGATTTTTAATTCGGAAAAGCGTGAGATAAATTTAGATAGTAAGTTAACACTAGTCGTAAAAGAGGCGCCACAGGCGAAAATTTTGTACTTTTCAAGGTCAAATGCCCTAAAATAAAAAGTTGGAAATTCGAGTTTGCAAAAACAGTTTTTTCAAAAACTTTGTGTCGCGCCAAGCAAGTTTTCTTTTTTTATGTAATATCATCGAATATGTAGATAATAGATATGTTATCTACATATTCAATGGTAATATACTGCGGTACGGTGACAGTAGCTGGAGTTTCGCGTTTATTCCATGCATTGCATTCCATGTGTTGTGTCTGGTGGCCTGTCACGAAAGTATTTGTTTACGGGAAATCCGCGATTACTAATGAAAACAAGGGAATAATAGCACGCTAAAACATTGCATTGGCAAAACCTAGTTGGGATATAAATAAACGCCTGAGTTTCCCCACTTCAGCAGCCAGGCGTATGCGCAATGCGCATGTCTGCGAATCGCTTGTTCTGTAATTGGCCTACCTACCTACTGCGTATTAGCAGGTAGACAAACTAAACGGCAGCCATAAGACTTAAGACATAGCAAATGGCATAGCAGGAGGTTGAGAGATGAACAACCAAAATGCGTGACACGCTTACACGGTAGGCGTGAATCGTGACTTTATGTGCGAAAGTGTGGCAGTCACGTCTAATGCGTGACGTCTGGCACCCTACTTGTCAGTAAGCCAAAATATAGATGAAAAGGTTGGCTTCAGAGCTATTAAAAGATTCCTGAAAAATGCTGCAGAACGACTGAAGCAAAAAGCGTTAAAAATGTAAATAATAACAATAGTAATTGATATTTATTGTTTTATGCACACTGCGAGTGTTGCTGATTGACAACGAGCCATCGCATCCGAATGAAAACGAACTTGTCAGTGGGGACATTAAAGTGCTCTTTCTTTCTCCTAATATAACTTCTCTGCTGAAGCCCATGGATCAGGAATTCTAAAAAACTTCAAACGAAATTACAAACGCACTTTATTGGAATATATATTAGAGAAAATAGAAGACGGAAATTGCAGTCTGATTGACAGTTTAAAGCAAATCAACCTTAACGATGTCGTCTACTGGGCGGCCGATTCTTTGACCAAAGCAAAACCATCGACGGTGCAAAAGTCTTGGTTTAAAATAATAGACCAGAAGAAACACTTGATGAAAAAATGCAATAGAAGATCATAACATGTTTGAATTGCTCAAAACATTACCGGATTGTGAGGATGTTACCAAGGAGGACTTTCCTAAATGGTTGAATGGTGACGAAAAAATGGAATTGACAGACTCGAAAAAAATAGCTCTGGCGAGGATGAACAGTATGATAGAAGACGACCACGACACTGAAGAGACTGTTGAGACACCAAAGATATCGCACGAAGAAGGAAAGAAAACATTGGAAAAGGCCTTAGAGTATGTAAAACAGCAACCTAGAGATGCACTGCTGGTCAGAAGATGGAGGGGCGCGGCAAAGAAGAGAAACGATAAACTTAGCCAATCTACAATCGAATCGTTTCTGATAAAAATATAATATACTTATTTAGAATCACTTGGGGTAAATGTAAACAGGGGTAACTGTAAACTCTTTTAAACTACCGCACCCAACTGCTTTAACATTTAAATTTTACCGCACAAACAGAGTCCTATCTTCTTTATTTTTCTTTACAGGTTTCGAATGCCACGAAATTATATAAAAAAAGGAATCGCCTTCCTACACCCCTCAAGATATAGCGAATGCAGTGGCTGATGTTCAAAATAAAAACAAAATTTATCGGCAAGCGGAGGATCATTATAGAATACCAAAAGCTGTAATATATGACCGTATTAATGGAAGAAAAACATCACTCGAAGTACGAGGGGCAAGTAGTTCTAAAGTTTTTTCACCGGACGTAGAAAATGAAACAGCTCAGTGTTTAAATAGACGGTCACAAACGGGCCTACGATGCAATAAATTAGAAATTCGATAATTATTCGGCGAATATGTGAAAGCAAAAAGTTTGAAAACACCTTTTAAGTGCGGCATTTCTGGAGAGGATTGGTTGGAAAAACATCCAGAACTTTCTTTGAAGAAACCTGAACATATGCAAAAATTAAGAAAGGGCGCAAGAAAGCCAGAATTATTTACAATTTTTTTAACAACTAAAGAAAGTTCTAAATGAGCATTACCTTTAAAGTAATGAAAAAGCTTGTTTCGTTTTTAACGCCGACAAAACCGGGTTTAACAGTGACCGCACTCGTATTAGACCTATTGGCATAAAAGGCAAAGCCTTATGTCGCGTGTCAGGTGGGTCTGGTCGAGAGTCTTCCACAGTATCAGCTTTTGTAGCAGCTGATGAAGCTGTACTGACGCCTCGTTGGACTTTTCCTAATTTGTACCCAGAAACTCTATATGCAGCCTCTACCAGCAGCTGGATGGAGGAACTGCAATTTTATCAATGGTTTACAAATTGTTTCATTCCATTTGTCTCCAAAATTAGAACCGAAAAATGCCTATTACAGCAAACAGTTCTCTTATTATATGATGGACACTGCAGCCAAGTCAGCGTAAGGATCATTGAGGAATGAATATTAATATTAATATTGTTTTGGTGAAGTTTCCTAGTCACCTTACATATAAGCTACAGCCTTTAGATAAATGTGTATTTGGACCACTAAAAGTGATGAAAACAAAAAATATTATATCCGGATTTGTAAATACTGGTGTATTTCCAGTGGATTCAAGCAGGTTTCCACAGGACGAATTTACTCAAGAGGACCTCGAAAAATATAACGGCTTATACATATACAGTGTAGCAACGGTGACAGATTCAACTGTAAACACAGTGGTTCTTCAGGAGATATTGCTATTACCTGAGTCAACTAATTGCCTTCAGATGGAAAGAAAAGCAAATCAAAACGAAAAGCAATCTTCGCATTTGGGTCAGACAAGTCCTGAAACAGCAAACGATTTAGAAATTCATTCATGCATGGCAAACACAAATTTTCAGACACTCCATTCTGAACCAACAACGCCCAATGTTATACACTCCTCTCCTGTGCCTCAGTCAAGTCTACCATCCACTCAAATTCAATGAGAGACGGTCGAAACTACAGTAGTCATGGGTAACTTTTTATCGAACCGGTTCAAAGATCTGCTTCACTGGTTGAGCTGCAGAGATCTGCATCGCGGCGCATTTGGCTCGCGGTTCACAGTTCGCAATAACAGCATACAAATTGAACAGTGCAGTAACGAAAGAACACCCTGTTTTTGGGACATCTTCTTATGGTTTAACTGCAGAACATTGCGTAGAAGTTAAATGTCTATCATCTGAAAAAGCAACTTACAAATTTGTGAATCAGGATGGCAAAATATTAAAGGGCATCTCTTGATGGGTTTACTGCAGAATATTGCGTAGAAGTTAAATGTCCATCATCTGAAAAAGCAACTTGCAAATATCTGAATCAGGATGGCAAAATATTAAATAAGTATTTGTACCAGTTTGAGCTACAAATATACATTTGCAAAATGATGAACGGGTTTTTTGTGATACCTCATCACTACTAAAATAGTAAATGTTTACAAAGTTGAGTTAGATGTTGAGAAGTGCGAAGAAATTGTGTGCACTTCAGAAATTTTTGGGAAAATGCAATTTTTCCTCTATTAATGAAATAAATATCATCTTTTCATAATCGAGAAAATACCCGTTATTAAATTTATAACTTTTATTTAATATTAAGCACGAACATATAATGCATCTCGTACTACATAAAAATTTTGGTAACGTAGCACGGTAAACTAGAAATTAGTAGTTGGATATGTAATAAAATCTGGAGTACCAAAACGCTCTCGTGATGGGACGAGTTAATCCTAAATTATGCCGATTGGAAGGCTTTAAAGTAATACCGGCTCCCGAATACAATCCGGGGGAACCGACCAAGCAGTATACTCACGCATGTCAAATGATACTGCGAAATCATGTGTCAGAACTAACAGCGTGTTCTAAATGCCTTGGAACTATGCCATTTAAAATTTTGAAAAATAAGTCTCAGTATTAGAAGCGAAAGATTGTAAACTATCCATTAAAATCATGTTTAAAATTGGGTAGGATTTAAGCGCCCATTCGTTTAAATACTTTGAGCATTGGATTAACTATTATTATGCTCTTTAGAATTCTTCATATTGCGCAATAAATAAAGACATTTTTAAACATAAAAAATGTAGATAGAGCAATATTTTGAATATTCTGAGAAATGGTTTTCAGTATTTTGTGCCCTATTTTGACTAATGCGCGAATTAAAAATTTTCATATTGCTCAACATATAAACATATGCGTTTACAATAAAATATGTTCCTTAAAAAACTATTTGAGCATTAAAAAATAAATGCACGCTTAAAACTATTGAAACGAGAATTAGACCCAGTAAAGCGTGCACTATAGGTACCTACACAACAGCGCATGGTATATACATTTTGCGGGCAATCACCACGTGCACGCGGTCGCAGGTGCATACCGGTAGTTTTGAACTTTGTTAAATTACGAGGGTCGTCGCCAAGCACCCAGTAGCATTATTTTACACAGTTAGCGAGTTGGATGATTCCTATTAACAGGTAAGTAATAAGTTTTGTATTGTTTTAGTTGTTGAAGGTAGTTAGAGGTCAAGTAGGTTATGCAGGCGTTGCTTTTCTTCAGTTGCAATGTGTGAAGATTATTTACGGAGTTTAGAGTCATTTATGTAATAACTACCCTATTCTCTAGGTTGCATAACTAGTTATTATCATTTACTCTTAAAACTGAAAGATTATGGCAGAACTAAGTAGGTCCTGACAAAAAAAAACATACGAAGGCTTTATGTCGATAAATGAAAACTGTGGCATTGTATTACAAGTTTTAGGGGTTTTGCGCAGATAAATAAAATAATTTTCCTCCAAGATTACTTATACAGGGTGATTCATGAAGTTACCACTGTTATACAGGTAATTTTAAGCAAAAAAGTTCCTTTGAACATGCGTTCGATTCGCGGTATCTAAATGTGCTAAATCGGACGCATGTTCACAGTGACTTTTTAACTTAAAATGACCTGTGGAACACGTCTCCGAAACGCGTGATTACTTCCTGAAACCCTGTATAGGTACCTATGTACATGATAATGCTACTACTATACTTACTTTGCCCCATTAAATATTTAATAACTTTGTTCTTTTTCAGATAAAAGATGAGCAGCGTTCCTGAAATACACACAGATCCAGAATCTGACGATAATAGTACAGAACTAGAAAGGAAGTGACCCAAAATTCTTCCTAAAAAATGTGTTTAATTCAAAAGCTGGGACGGAATCTTTTGTTAAATCGGATTATGTTGGAGTTTTAAAAATACAAATATTACAGATATGGGTAAAGTGCAATATTTTCGGTGCAATAAAGTAAAATGCCGGGGAGAGCAATGTTCTGCTCGCATAAAATTGATACTGGATTCTAGTTCTGCATCAACAATTCTCTTTCGAAATCAAGAAGGCCATTCATGCTACGAAATATCCACAAAAGCAGGTGCAGGAATGACTGATGACGTTAAAGATGTAGTTCTGGACCTTTTTAAGAATAAAATGGAACCAAAAGCAATTTTTGAAAACTTAACAAAAAGATTTAGCAGTCCGCCCAACATTAACCAAATAAAAAACTGGTGCGTGGAGTCCCTACGCGCAGATGAAGTGAAACTTCACACTATGATATTTAAAAGCGGAGGTTATTTTAATTATTGATTTTTTACAGTAATACTTTTTTATAAGTTAAACTAGTTCTTGTATTTACTAAAGATGAAGAAATTCACCGACAGTGGATTGAAGATAAATTTCGTTACTTTAGATGGATTAAAAATAGTGCTGAAAATTTATGGGCGTTGACACAGACCATAATTTAAATAATATAGACTCGATGATTAATAAAGCTAATATTGTATCTACGTAGTTAGGTCATAAGTTCTGTCCCAGAAATTGATTGTTAATTTCTAAGATCTTTGTAACAGGAGAAAACAAACGAAGGTTTGCTGTTTGTAGTTTTGTCATTGCTGAATGTAAAAGTGTCAGAAGTTTTGTGGTAACATAATAAATAATAATGGAATGGGGTATAAAAGAAGACCGTGTCGCAGTTATTGCGTTACATAAGTGTGGTCATACACCGACCACGATTTTTAAATTATTGCATAATCTGAATATCACTATTAGAAGATACTATGATGACAAACCACGAGCTGGCCGACCGCGCTCTGTTCGAACACCAGCAGTCATGAAAGCTGTTAAGACCAGAATTCAACGAAACCCTATTCGAAAACAGAAACTGATGGCTTTGCAGATGAAACTGTCAAGAGAAACTTTGAAAAGAGTGATTAATGAAGACCTCAAACTGCGTGCTTATCGAAGAAAAAAGGGTCATTTTCTTACTGGCCGTTTAGAGAAAATTAGAGAAGAAAGAGCAAAGCTGCTACTTCGCCGATATGCAGATAACAGGCACCGCAGAATACTTTTTACAGATGAGAAAATCTTTACGATTGAGGAACATTTGAACAAGCAGAATGATAGAGTGTACGCTCATAGCAGTGCTGAAGCTGCTGAAAAGGTCCCCCGTGTTCAGCGAGGTCATCATCCCACATCCATCATGGTTCGGCTGGGAGTTTCTTATCTGGGCGCTACTCGTGTTCATTTTTGTCAGAAAGGTGTCAAGACCGGGGCCAAAGTATATCAAGTGGACGTTCTAGAGAGAATGGTAAAGCCCCTCAGTGCTACAATGTTTAATAATGAGGAATGGGTGTTTCAACAAGACTCGGCACCGGCTCATAAGGCAAAGTCTTCACAAGAGTGGTTTCATAACCAAAATATCGCTTTTATTAAAAATGAAGATTGGCCCTCATCAAGCCCAGACCTGAATCCATTGGATTATAAACTTTGGTCATTTATAGAGGAGAAGGTATGCGCTAGAAACCACCGAAATTTGGAGCAGTTAAAGTCATCTCTGGTTCGAACAGTGGCTGATATTGACATGGAAGTCGTATGTTCTGCTATAGATGACTGGCCTAGACGATTACAGGCCTGTGTGAAGGCACGAGGGGGTCATTTTGAATAAATTATATATAAACGTGTTCACCATTTTATGCTGTTAATTTTTTAATATAATTTTCGTTTCTTGGTTTCTTTTGTTTTATTTTGTAGCGACTTAATCTTGGGACAGAACTTATGACCTGAATATGTATTATTATCAATGATATTATTGATAATATATTAAAATCATGAGTTCACATACCTCCCAAAAAAGTTTACGTCAACATTCATTAAATTCAATAGTAATTTTAAAATTCTAATAGGTTTAAATTTTCTATTATTGATTTAATTTGTTTGGTAGGTAACTTCTGAATTCCCTGGAATCACTTCAAAAATATAATAATTGTGGTTATCTTTAACTATTTTACGTCTATGATCTCTTATGCGTAAGAGCTAGGCGAATATTCAGCCGGCAGACCAACCCAGGCTAGCGCGGCCGCGGACATAGCGATCAGTGCGCGAGCCCATCTTGTCAATAGCACGTAAATCCTAACACGGCCCGTCATGCGCACTATCATAGTGCCAACAATGCATATTAACAGCAAGCGACTGCTTTAATACTCACATTCCCCCACCATAGTAGCGTTAAACGTTTAACGCAATCGTCTCCGAAGTCGAGTAAGAAGTTTCACTTCAAAAAATTATTTGGTTCAATTAGGAAAGTCTCTCTATGGTTCTCCTACAATTAGCCTGGGTAAATTAGAGATCTGGGTTCAAACAAACAGAGAAATACCTGATGACGATGATGACGCTTTTGTTGTAGATCATATCACAAATGATAAAGCAAATGGAATGTTTCGATTCGTAATATCTAGCAAACGACTTTTCGGAAACGCACTGAAGAAATGACTTGTCATCAATGCAGATGCAACATGCAAATTAATATGGCAAGGGTTTCCTGTACTTTTGGTCGGAACAACGGATTGCGACAGAAAGTTCCATCTTGTAGCAGTTTCTGTCTGCGTAAGTGAAACATATGAGGATTTTGAGTTCATTTTTGAAAGTTTGAAGTCTGTCGTCAACAAAATTTTTGGCGTTGAATTAAAACCAAAAGTATTGGTAGCAACATCAAGCATTAAAATTGGGTTCCAAAGGGTATTTGGAGATTTCCCCGTCCGTATGTGCTGGGCTCATATGAGGAGATGTGTAGAAAAGCAGGTATTAGTCTTGGCTTCGAAAGGAAATGTTAATAAAATCTTACGTGATATTGACTTTCTTCAAGTGAGTGAAGAGAGTACTGCTATTTCAAAAAGTTGCAGTCTGTTTTTAGAAAAATGGTCTAGTGAAGAGAGATTCACAAAATACTTTACAATTGAATGGATCAACAAAAACTCGAATTGGTATGAAGGTACACCTAGAACAAATAATACCTTAGAATCTACGAACCGAGTCTTAAAAGACGAATATACACTCGGAGAAAGACTGCCATTGGCACGGTTTTACCATCTCTTAAAAGAAATTTTAGTCATATTCTAAAAGATATACCAACGGCATTATACACTTTTTTGAATCTGTAACGATGACACTAAACTCTGGACTAATGCTTATCAGTGGGCACGAGTAAATAAGAAAATTCAATTGGTTGCTGGAAATCTACAGGAAGTATTTGGTTCCAAGTGGTAACAGTAACGAAGTCGATTCGAGCAATTTAACGGATGAAGAGGAGGAAGATTTTGACAACCGTATGAAGAA
This sequence comes from Xestobium rufovillosum, assembly GCA_963966045.1. Classification (NCBI taxonomy): domain Eukaryota; kingdom Metazoa; phylum Arthropoda; class Insecta; order Coleoptera; family Ptinidae; genus Xestobium; species Xestobium rufovillosum. Next base: position 13,638,313 of record OZ014493.1, on the reverse strand, counting down.
GAAATAATCGTTTTATATGTTACAATTACCTAGGGGAGATAGAGTGGCAGCCAGGATACTCTATTTGTCCCGCGTTCCTAGAAAATATATCTGTAATCATCTCTTAGGAGTTGCAACAAATTTGCCGATCGGGGAGAAACGAAAACGTGGTCGGCCAAGCAAAGCGAAAAAAGTTTTACTTATTCAGTAAGATTTTTGAATGTTTGTATTGTTTGAGATTTTTTTATTTTCATTTGGTTTTACGTTGTTATAAACGTTAATAAATGTTTTCTTTAATTAAACCCTTTTATTTATTATCTACTTACCCTGTTACTGCATTAGTGCGCAATATTCAAAACCTTATTTGATCTAATGTTTGTTTCAACTGTTTAAGTGTGCAGTTATTTTTAGCTGCCTCAGACTAGTTTCTCTGAGGAACATCTTAAATACATACAATACAATAAAATGATTTAAAAACTGCTCATATATTTTTAGCTTATTTACCTACTGCTCAATTAGCTATTTTAAAACGCTAATAGATAATCTAGGAAGCATTTATTTTTTGAATGCACACTTTACTCGATCTAATGCTCGTTTCAATCGTTTTAGTGTGCAAGTAATTTTTCTGAAAAACAACTCAGATATGTAAATGACAGTTAATTTAAAACATTGTAAATTTAATAATTTTAATGCAACATTAATTTCTGAAGTGATAAACTATTACTAACTGCACATTTAATTATGTAGTTTGCAACACAAATATATTTTCTAAGGAGTGTTAATTTTTTTCAATGAACGCCGTTTCTTTTTTTTTTGTTAGTTAATTATAATCTACTGCAAAATTATTCAAAACATTGCTGGTTAATTTTGTTTGCTGCCAATTATTTTTTTCGAATGCCAAGATTTTTAATGTAATGCACAAATATATTATATAATGCTTCAAATCAATGCTTATTTAATATAAAATAATGCTCATTTAAATTATCCTGTTTAAAATTTATTGGTTTTCCTCATTATAAGTATTGAAAGGGGTCAAAGACCAATTTTTTTTTGTGTCGATCATGGTAATTTAAAAAGTCACATTTTTTATTTATAGCAGATGTACAGTGATCCAGTTACTGTGCGTGTACTTGAGAAATTGTACTTAAAACAACAAGTAAATAATTTTAAATGTAATTCTACTTGTACTTAAGTATAATAAGAAGTGAAGGAACTTTGTACTTGTACTTGACTCTATTAAGTAATAATGCACTTGTACTTTGTACTTGTGAATTCTGCTTCACCACAAGTACAATTAAAGGTACAAATACAAATTATAAATACAAATACAATTAAAAGTGCAAGTATAATCGTAAGTACAATCGTAAGTACAAAGACAAATACATTTTGCAAGTCCTGACAGGCTTATGTGCTGTTCTTCGACAACTGCCATATAAAGTGAATGCTTTGTGTATTAAAAGGACACAGCATTTCCCTGTTCAGAGTAAGTAGTAAGATATTTCTTGTATTGTCGGTCACACTTTCAGTCCACCAGGAGAAACACGCTGGAACTCTTTTTATGACAGTATTAGCTAGATACTTCGGGAAAAATCTAAACTTTCACAATTATTTGAAAAAATTCAGTTGAGATATTTTAGGGAAGCTGAGCTAAAATATCTAGAAGAATTCTGTGAAGTAATGCGACCGCTATCAGAAACATTGGACTTTTTACAAGGTAAAAATTGAAACGGGTAAATTATCTTTCCCATAAGATAGAGTCCGTCTAATTACAGACATGTTATAACTGTAGCATGCGTTTTTTCTGATGGGAGCTTGAGACGTACGAACGCGTAGAAAGGTCATGAATAACAAAAATTATTTCTCCTGCAATTACCAACTTTTTCTGGCAATTATAAGCTTTTCTAAAAATTGACAGTTTTTTCTGGTATTTGACAGTTTTTTCTGGCAATTGGCAAATATTTTTCCAGTTGACAGATTTTTCTGGCAATTGAACCTTTATTCTGACAATTGACACTTTATTCTGTCAATCGACACTTTATTCTGACAATTGACACTTTATTCTGTCAGTTGACTTTTTATTCTGACATTTGACACGTTATTCTGTCAATCGACGCTGTTTAGGCTTATATTTAGGAATTTTAGTTACCTACCATAAGTTGTGACCACTGTACACTTGAATATCTCCCTGTTGTTTCGTTGATACTCAAAATATAAGGAACCAAAAGATTTAACATTGGCGCCCGAGCAGGGACTTGGTATAGTGGTGTTAGCAATAAATTGGAAGAAATCAGTGGTAACTGCAACCTTCTTGTGTCCATGCAGCACGTGGGCTCGGCTAGGACGAAGTAGAATCGCAGCGCAATATCGTTTATACCTACTTATAGGTACTGAGTCTTACTTTTCCTAATTAATTAATTTACCAAGTATTTGAATTTTGAAACTATTTGCATTATTTTATTTAGTAAATTAGAAGTTTTCTCTTCGCTTTGAATTTAAAATGGCGGACGAAGACGCTAAATAGCAGTACTCAGTTTTGTCTAGAAAACGGGCTTCCGTTAAGCAAAGACTGACATATTTCCAAAATTATTTAAATGGTCTTATTGCCGCTTCTAGTGCCGCAAATTTTATTATTGAAGGAGAGTTTACTTTAGAACTCGAACAAAGACTTGCAGGAGCACGTGCGTTATTATCAGAGTATGAGGAATGGCAGTTGCAAATTGAACTTTGTGTTCCGGAAGAAAATTTACCGGTACAATATCAAGATAGAGAGCTGTTTCAGAATAATTATCATATGTGGCTATCAAAAGGCGGTAAATTACTTAAAACCTTTCAGAAACAGTCAAATCCGAATGAAGATTTACAGTCGCAATCTAATCGCAGTTTTAATGAAAGATCCTTTTTTACACGGCTAAAATTGTCCAATTTCTAGAATTTCATGGAAATTATGAAACTTGGTTAGAGTCAAAGTTATTATATGGGAAGTTGCCTAATGCCCGTAAAGCGCTGTAGCACCGCGTGAAGTACGAGTGGGGGAAGCAAGTGACGTCAGCGCTGGACCTCGGCCGCGCTCCGCACACATACGTGTAGAGACGTCTGCATGTGCTTCCCGATACCCGCGCTTTATGCATGCATTTGATAGCATAAATTTATGTATAACCTGTATTGCTGTATTGTTATGAAGTTTGATCGTTCTGCAGTTAATGAAAAAGTCAAGGTAGATTTCTTTTGTTCCTATATTTAAAGCAAAAAGGTGTAAGTAAAGGTCCTAAAGATAGGCACTTACCTACCTCAAATTCCTGCACTAAATTTCCCACACTTGTCACTTACGTAGGTAGGTAATTGTAAAAACGGCGGATCATTTCATCGAGATATCGTCAGGTTCAAATTGGAATTTCAGTCCACGGATTCCATAGTTTCTTCTGGGCGTGGGCCTAACTATTTCTGGTATACCTAAGCTTATTACTGAAAGTGAACTACCTATATTGATACCTAGGTAATATTTGTAAACTTTAAAGCAAAAATTATCGTATTCTAATGTTGGAGAGTAATTTAGATTTTTGAATTAACTATGTTAATCTAATGAAGTTAAACCTAGATAGAAAACGAAAACGCCCTTGATGCCCTTCATTTTTAGCAGTACTTATACTGAAAACTAAAACCCACATCCAGTATTTTATTTTCAGAAATAAATACATACACTCATACTCCGCCCAATTCAAAACAAAGTAAAAAGTTGAAAAAGTATGCACATAAGTAGGCAGTATAGATAACATTATGTAGTTATTTGAATAAAAAATACCTACTTATAAACATTTTCTACTCGCCGATGTGTTTTTGAAAGCAAAATGTACATACCTACCTACTCGAATAAATACGTACCTACTTACCTAATATCATTCCCGAAACTAATCTGGAAGTGTCTATAACAATATGGTAGGTACGTAAGTACTGAATTTTGTGCATTATTGATTCATCACTCATCATGGTGAAGAAAGTGTACATACCTACAGAAACAGATGTTCAGGGGAATTTAGTTTTTGGGTTAATAATATAATAATAATAATAACTAGAGGAACCCGTGGGCTACGCTCCACGACTTTTACGTAGTGGTGAATCGATGTAGTAATTATTAGTGCTGGCAAAATCGACGGAAATGTAAAATCGATTAACCGATTTTTGAGAAAATCGATTTTGGAAAAAATCGAATAATCGACTATAGAGAGAAATCGATTTTGAAAGTCGATTTTAGAATCGACTTTTAAAGTCTATTTTGAAAGTCGATTTTGGAATCGATTTTTGAAATCTATTTCGGAATCGATTTTTAAAGTCGATTTCGGAATCGATTTTAAATTAGATTTTGGAATCGATTTTTAAAGTCGATTTTGGAATCGATTTTTGAAGTCGATTTTAGAATCGGCTTTTACAGTCTATGTTAAAATGGGCTTTAAAATTTGGTTTGAAAACCGATTCTGAATATGAAATTAGAACGACAAGAGTGGCGGTATTAAGGGTGTTCAGTAAAGAATGGGCCAAATTACAAATCCAGTTTCCTTGGAAAGAAACTGATCTCATTCAATTTATCTTAGTACATCTGCTTCCTTAAAAGTTATGGGCCTTTTGAAGGATGAAGAGCAATTTTTTATTGAATGTTTTCATTATTTCTGGCGCACTTTTGCAGTTATTTTAGTGAAACTTGGTATAGGAAGGTTTTTTGGGTAGCTGAACAATAATGTAGTTATTTTTGAGTAAACTATAGAAGGTGCCAACTTTCACTCTACATCCTCTTTCGTTTTTATCAAATTTTGCTGGTGGGTACAAATTTTAAAACAATTGCTAAATTACTAGTTTTATGGAATGAACACTCGATTAACTATAAAAAAGGTATACTTGTTGCGAATCACCAAAACGTGTCATTTTAGAGAAAAATACATTATGGAGTTAATGCTGCTTTGGCATATCGACGACGCTTTTCATGAATTCGACTTACGTTTTAAGCACATTAACCGTAGTAGGCACCAAACATGCAGAACATGAGGCAGTGCGTGGGAAATTATGAAAAGGTGAAACAAAAAATTGTTCTTCGAAGTCCCGTAACTTTTTAAGGAAGCAGAATTGTACTACGAGTAAGACAAATTGGTTCAGATCGGTTTCTTTTGACCCAAGGAAACTAGATTCGAAGTTTGGCCCATTCTTGTCTGGTCACCTGTACACCAGGCCTGGACGTAATTTTTTCTTAGGTCTTAAAATTACATACTCAAGGATAGGCACAATACATTAATTTCTGAATGTACCTATTTCTATCTGCATTTACTATTTATCTTCATGAAAACGAATGATGACCAAAATGTTTTAGGATTTTGCCGAAGTCGGAGACGCGAACAAATAGTGATAAAATCAATAACAACCTTGACTGAATATACATTAGAGGCCAGGGATGGGCAAACTACGGCCCGCAGAATTACTTTATCCGGCCCACGGCTCAACAAAACTACCTTATTTTATCCGGCCCGCGACTAAACAAAGAAACGTTATTTTATCCGACCCGCGGCTATACAGACTTCTTTTTCGCACCTCACCCATATCGCATATTTCGCTAAGTTTGACGTATTTGACGTCTACTTCAATTAGAATTAATTGAATTGCATAATGCAACACTGAACTCAAACAGGGAAACAGGCTTTTTTACTCAAAAATAAGCTTGATTTCTATAACATCGTCCAAAATGCACAAAAACTCATGGCAATGTTCGCGTCGTCGTACATCTGCGAACAAGCATTTTCTAAAATGAAATTAAATAAAAGTAATATTTGCAATAGACTAACAGACGAACACCTATCATCAACACTAAAAATAGCATTTTCACAAATGAGTCCAGCATACGAAGAGATGCTGAAATCACGTAGCCAGTTCTATAGCTCACACACTCCCACTGTCAAGTGTCAACAACAAATGACCAGCCATCATTACATGTGCCAGGTTTACAAAAATGGTTTGTAGAATAGTAAAAATTTCGAAAAACTTTATGATAAATTTTCATGTGTCATTTACTAAAACCCATGATTATTACAAATATGCGATATGTAAAACAATATCAATACATTATTTTACTTGAATTATTGCTAACATACGAAATTTGCGTGAATTATATCAGTTTGGCCCGCCACAAATTTTCATTTTTCGATTCGGCCCGCAACCGAAATATTTGCCCATCCCTGCTAGACGGTCCATCCAATGACTACTGGTGTCGCTCAAGAAAATGTTGTTTTCACTACTACTTGCAGATGGCACATGCGGTCAACTGAAATCCCAGAAATCCCTAACTAATTCACATTTCTGACCAACTTTGATAGCTGCTTTATATTCATCACATATAATTTGGATATTCTGGAATATTTTTTATAATGAAAATACGTGCTACCTGTAAATAAATCTGATAAACAAGCCAGCTCACTATCGCCATCAGAGCAGGCGCTCCCAAAACTAACGGATTCTCTCTCGCAAAATGAGCGACGCCAGAAAGCATTGGATGAGCCGTCTAAATCTAAATACATATTATATTCAGTCAACGGTAACGGCTTTTGTGTTCGTTCTACAGTTATACAGCAAAGTAGCAGCAGAAACAGACAGCAGACTGCCGTTTAGCGTTGCCTTTAGTACTTTCTACTAAAAATTCTTGTTTATTTCAGTTTGCCTAGAGATGTCGCTAATGAAAACTGTAACTATAAAATATAACACAAATTCGGTAATTCCCCTGCCACCTATCATTTAATTGCGTTTGGTAGTTGAGTTGCGTACTTCGTGCTCCCGATATCTGAGAACATCATGAGTTCTAATTCTAGCAAAGTATGGAAATATTTTGATAAAGTACAGGATGGGCAATTTATTAAATGTAAAGTGTGCCACATGAAACTGAAATATTTCAGAAGCACATCGGTTATGTGGACTCACATAAAGTGCAAACATAGTGCGATGAAAGTGACCTCAGATGACGATAAAAACACAGATAGGTAGGTGCCTAAATGAATAAATACCTACTTGTAATAATTCATTCAATTTGATAATACATTATTATACAGGGTGTGAATGAAAACAAACAGAATCTGGGGAGTAGTAGATGGCAGTTGAAATAAAAAGTGAAACTGGAAATAAACCTCTGCATGATACTCACTTGGTCATAACCATAGAAGCAATAATTGAGCATCGAACATGAGTTTATTGTATGTTTTTTCTGGTTTTGATTCACACCCCAAAGTTTGTAAAGTTTTATAAACCCCGTAGTATTCCATCTACCTACATAAATGTATCTTTAGGGAAGGTGTTTTTCACGAAAATTTATAAAATGCTTCAACCTCAAGCTTGAACGATTCTTTGGTTTCTGAAACAACTGTCGTTGATATTGATGATGCCAGTGACGATTCTGTTAGTTTATCGAAGCAGACAGATCAACCAAAAATTACTGACATGTTTCTCTCCACAAAGGTGATTAGTAAAAAGCAGGAATTAATAACACAATACATTGTAAGTATGGTTGTTCAAGACATGTTGCCCCTAAGCTTCGTCGAAGGTAAAGGCTTCAGACAGTTCATGAGTTATGCTTGTCCAAATATCACAGTGCCATCAAGGAATACGTTATATGACTTTGAAAAAAAAAAGCTTCAACAAATTTTGGATAATTTAGAATTTGTTGCCTTGACCACAGACTGCTGGACTTCTCGCACTATGGAATCTTATGTAACAGTTACACTTCACTCTATCAAAGACTGGAAGCATGTAAATTACATTTTAAAATACAGATCCAATAGAAGGCAGACACACAGCTGTAAATCTGAAAGCAAAATTGGAAACCATAATTGACAGTTGGAATTTAAATGAGAAAATAGTCGCTGTTGTACATGATAATGCCTCAAATATCATAAATGCAGTCTCTACGTCAAAACAAATAATACAAACTAGTGTTTGTTGTTTCGCGCATACTTTACAGCTAGCACTGCATACGGGCTTAAATTGCAATGAACGCATTAAGAATCTCCTACAAAAAGTAAGTTCCATAGTCGGACATTTTAAGCATTCGACTGTAGTATTAAACGCCTTACAACAAGAACAGAATACACACAACTTACCTGTACATAAATTAGTCCAATCCGTGAAAACACGATGGAATTCTGTGTATTACATGGTTGAGCGATTTAATGAACAACGTGAGGCTATAGTAAGTGTCCTTCATAACAGAAATTTTACATCAAAAGCACAAGCACTCCGTTTCGAATTGTCTGAAAGTGACTGGGATCTGTTGGAATCTCTACAAAAAATATTGAAACCTTTTGCTTTAGCAACTTCAGTGATGTGTTCTGAAAATACTCCAACAATCTCAATAGTGCAACCATTGATAAAGTCGTTTTTGGATAACTTTCTGAATGCTCAAGTTGAAGATCAGATAGATATTGCATTATTTAAAAGTATGGTTAGTAAGGAATTTAAAAAACGCGTCAATATAACTAATACAATGTGCCTTACAAATGTAGAAGTAAACTTTCATGATCTGTGTACATTCTTTGACCCGCGTTATAAACAATGTGAACGAGTCAACGGTATAAATGTGAAAGAAAAACAAAATGTAGAATTATTGATGATGCAATTTAAGCAAAATACCAATCAAGAGCAAGAGCCAACTAAATCGGCTTCGGAAACTGCCTTGGATATATTATTTCCAACTAACTCTGTTAACGCATCAAAGGAAAATGAAATTGACGTATATCTTAAACAACCTTCAGTTGATCAAAATATGTGTCAATTACCTTGGTGGCAAAATAACGGGAATCAGTTTCCATCCATGGCAAAATTGGCCGAAAGATATTTAGCCGTTCCAGCTACATCAAGCCCTTCTGAAAGAGTTTTCTCTGCTGCTGGCAATATTATTACAGCAAAGAGAAATTGCTTAAAAGGATCAACAGCCAATATGCTAATTTTCTTAAATAACAATTTACGCCGGAAATAAAAATATCTATTACTTCTCGTATTACTCTGATGTAAAAATTGATAACTTTTGTACTTTTAAACATTGTTCGTTCTACATTTTAATTATTTTACCTGTTACTTCAATAAACACAAATAAAATTAAACTTGTTTTTTATCTCTTATAGGCACACAATTTCAGAAAACTTAACTTCGTAAGATAAAACCTGTATTTAAAAAATTAATAAAATTAGTTTATCTGCAACCGTCAAATTATACGTTCATTACTTGTGTATTTCCAACTGCATAATAACAATAATAATAGGTGAATAGTACCTATGGCTATAAAACATTTTTATTATAATTCATTAAACTAGCGCAAGTTAGTACTGTAAATTAAGAAGAGTGTCCTATATCTGTAACAAAAGATTTGTGTAATTAGTTATAATTTATTTAAAAAGACCTAACCATCTACATATTTTGAAAATCGGTCAGTCAACATTAAAATCGATTTCAAAGTCAATTTTTAAAGTCGACTTTAGAAATCGATTTTTAAAGTCGACTTTTGAAATCGACTTTTAAAGTCGACTTTTGAAATCGATTTTTAAAGTCGACTTTAAAAATCGATTAATCGGTTTTCGATTTTTCTCAAAAGCTCGATTAATCGAAAATCGATTACGCGAAAATCGATTAATCGATTAATCTAAAAATCGATTTTTGCTGCCAGCACCAATAATTATACTTAAAACGCAGGTGCATCCCAGGTGCACCACAAAATATTCCCATAGAATATTCTTAAATAATTAATTGCGTTTAATTTAATACGGCAAAAACCCATTCTGCGAACAGCGCTGAGCAGACCCAAGCGTCCATCGGAATGATGCCGATGCAATTTGCTTATTTGCGTTAAAGAAACACCTGATCGAGTGCACGACCTCACCTATACGATCTCCGCCAGTTGAAAAGAGACCGAGCGACCGATATCCATCCCCACCCGTAAAGTGTTGTGCCATTTCGCTTTTAATATTATGATAATAATAACTTTATTGCCCAATAAAAGTAAAGAAAAGCTTCGCATTACTTCACAAAAGTAGACGCAATTATTGGCAATCACAAGGCGGGGTTCAGTCAACCAGGCAGTACCCAGTCGTCCATTCTTCCACCCGAGACCTTGATTGAAAAAGTGAGCCATGCGAGCTAAGTGACCAGAAACATTATCATTAAATTCATATCCTAACTCAGAAAGTTTTGAAATGGATGGGTGCCCACGAAAGGAAGAAAATGATGTGGGAAGAAGACTGTGAAGAAAAATAAGAGAGCATAATATGCTAAGCAGATGAGGAATAAAGGTGGAACGTATGTTAGCCCTTTTACAAAAAAATGTGTTCAAGAGAAGGTTTTTGAAAACACGATGCGATAAACAATGTGAGAAATTCGGAAAGGAATGTTTGAAGATCCGACATCGAAAGAGATACAATTTTCAAGGATTTTTATGAAACTGGAAACCTACAGCTTCAACGTGAATATATCAACAGATATGTTCGGGTAAACAACACGAAAGTGAAAACAATTACATTGCAGAGAAGAGGAGCAATACTTCAGTCTCCAAAGCTTCTCAATTTGTAGCCGCGGAAGATCTCTGCACAAAAATATGCAGATCTAATGGTCCTCTGTCAAGGCGACGACACTCCAGTAATCGCGGATCCTGAATTTGTCAACTTTTATACAAATTTTCCACATTGAAATCTATCAGTTGATTGTGTTACTTGTGTTATTTGTATTTTTTAAATTTGTTGTTCAAAATATTTATAGGACGTTGGTGAATAAATGCGATTATCGTTGTACGTTTTATTTACAATAAATAAAAATATAAAGGTGCTCGTTGATGTTGTTGCGTTTCAATTTTGTAGTGAAACTTACAAAGAAAATGTCACTCTAAAATTAAAAGAAGAAAATATACTTATACTCTTTATTGTAATATTAGTACTCACAGGTTGTTTCTGACTTAAATTTGATTATATTTTAAAACCCTCTCGCTCGCATTTTCGTTGGTTTTCATGTCTGTCCTCCGTTCTTGCTTTCGATCATTATTTCTGCCGTTGAGAATTAATATTGTTGTGTACATTCAGCCTGGGTATGCATGATCCTTATTAGTTTGTTAGTTTGAAGTAGGTTTATCTCACTTACCTGTAGGAGTTGCGATCTTGTCGATTTTTGTGCCTTCATTCTCGTACTTTAGTTCCATCGTAGGAAATCCAAGATCCCTACACTCTAGGTTGTCTGGTAAGTGTGCGGTAGTGGGGGTGCTCCCACCACTTACGCGTCACTCGGAGGAATGAAATTTCCGCTTGTTTGCAGATAGCCGTAGATAGCATTGTTCGTGTATGTAATGGACGGTGTTTGGTACATACTTTTAGTGACGTAGGTTCATAATATAACATACATATTGGATTTTACGTATTTGTGATTTAGACTTTGTTACTATACCCACATGTAGTGTTTTATTACTAGTGCAGTATTCTTCCGTGAACAGTGAGTCGGGAGATTTAAGCCAATATTATGTAGAAAACCTTTTATTTTGGTTTCTTTATCAGATGGGAGGCAGTCACTGCGCCGTGGCCATCTGCAAAAATTATTCAGCTAAAGCTAAGGCAGCCCAACAAAATATTTTGTTTTTTCGGTTTCCGAAAGATATAAATATTCGGAAACAATGGATACAAAAGTGCCATCAAAAATACAAATTCAAACCCGAAAATAGCCGAATTTGTAGCCAGCATTTTACCAGGCAAGATTTTGAAGATGATATGAAGGCACATTTGTTGAACACCAACCCGAAAAAATTAAAAATTTCAGGTAAATAGGGAATAAGTTTATTACTTGGGTTCCAAGTACAAAAGTCTAGTATAGTAGGTATATAATGGGTGTGAAGATTTTAACAGTACCTAGATTATTTAGATCTTTTAACATACTAGAACTTGAAAGGAAAACATTATTGTTTATTATCATTTTCAGCGGTCCCATCTTTAAATTTGTTGCCAGCATCAGATACCTCGTCTGACGTCCGAATTCATTCTAAAACATCTAGAGACGAACGTGCACTTGCCAAGAAACAAAAGGAAATCGTGAAGACTCTTCTCGTTAGCGAAGCTCCTGTGGAAGCGGAACTTTTGGCAACATTGCCATCATCAAGTCAAGAAAGCGAGTTCGACATTTTAAAAAGGCACTGTGATACCATCACTAAAGAAAATGCATCTTTGAAAAAAAGTTGGGAAGAAGCACAAATAAAAATATTTGATTTAAAAAATAGAAACCTTGAACTGGAAAGAAAAATTAAAAGTCAAACGTGTGATAGCGATATTACCTTCACCACGAAAGTGGCTGAACTTTTTGCCAATTTTTTAACTCCAAATCAAATAAGGGTTGCATTGAAGAAACAAACCAAGGCAAGATGGAACTCGGAAGAAATAGCAAGAGCGTTCACAATACGATATTTCAGTCAACGTTGCTACATTTATTTGCGTGAAACCTTGAAGTATCCATTACCTGGCCTGTCAACTCTGCAAAGCTGGGCATCTAATTTACAATTACGGAACGGCCTGCTAAAAGACGTATTACGGATACTAGAGACCGCGGGTAAACTGAAGACACATTTGCAAAGATTGACCGTACTCTTGTTTGATGAGGTTAAAGTTGCGTCAACATATGAATACGACCAGAAAGCTGATGATATTATTGGTCCTCATACATACATGCAGGTTATAATAGCCAGAGGTCTTACCGACAATTGGAAGCAACCTGTATATATAGGATTTGACACGAAAATGACAAAGAACCTGCTGGATGCAGTTGTCACTTCACTCCATACCATTAAGTATAACGTGGTGGCGTGCGTATCAGACTGTGGTGGAGGGAACCAGGGCTTATGGACTGAATTGGGCGTCTCTGTTGACCACACTTCTTACAACCACCCTGTTACGCAAGAAGAAATCTATTTTTTCCCTGATGCACCTCATCTTCTAAAATTAATCAGGAATTGGTTAATTGATACCGGTTTTATTTTGAGCGATGGAAGAATCATTTGTAAAACGCCTCTCGAAGAATTGGTAACCACTACAGATACAGAAATTAGTTCGTGTCATAAACTGCAAGATAAACACCTTACCTGCAAAGGACCTCAAAGGCAAAATGTTCGCGTGGCTGCTGAATTACTGTCACATACCACGGCAACTGCGCTTAAGAGGTATAGTTCGAGCAATAAACAGCAAGCAGACGATCTCAGTGATTTTATTGATATGATCCAGTCATGGTTTGATATTATGAATTCGTATAGCCCAACGGCGAAGATTCCAACTCAATTACCCTATGGAAAAAGATTAGAACAGCAAATAGCAACTCTAAATCAAGTCAAAGAAACGTTCAGTGGACTGCGTTGTAGAGGAAAAAATGCCCTTCAAGTGTTCCAAAAAGGCATCATTATTTCGACCAATTCTATGCAAGCATTATTTTCAAAATTAGTCGAAAAATACCAAATCTCTTACATTTTGACGCATCGGTTAAATCAAGATGCACTGGAAAATTTTTTTTCACAGGTATAGGCATTTTTTTAGTACTAGGTATATAAACTTCACGGCCAACCAAAATTATTTTGCTCTTGTAGATAAGGACCAGAGGTGGTTTGCACGATCATCCATCTCCGCTGGAAGCTATATACCGAGTTAGAATGATACTCCTCGGAAAAAATCCAGGAATCGTTCAGTCAAACACCAATTTCCAACATCATGAGGGATTACACTCCGAGCAATATGTTGTCTCTAGTGCTCTTAAAGAAGCTAAAATTACTAAGCTGCAACTTCCCGAGGCACCCCGCCTTGCTTTAACAGAAAACAAAGAATCTTCAGATTCCGAAAGCGTTTCCTCAAGTAGTGGAAGTTCTAGAAATACCCCAATAGAAGCTTCTTTAACGCAATCAGAAGAGGACGGTCTATGTTATATTGCTGGATATCTGGCAAGAAAGCATCAAAAGGAATTTCCAAACTTGGGATGCTACACTTACAAAAATGAACCCATAAATTTACATTCATACAGTATGCCGCCATGGGTATCAAGCTTGTCATTTGGAGGTCTCACTCAACCTTCAAATTCTTGGTTACAATCTGTTAAAATACTGGAAACATATTTTAAAAAGCTCCATAAGGATTCTTTTTATTTCAAAAATCAAATAATTAAAAGAACTGCTGCCTTTTTAACAAAGAAAGTGGCAGATGTAGATAAAACTCTAATTCGGTCCTTCAGTCGACAAAGGGTTTTTATGCGAATGAAATTCTTAACAATAATGAAAAATAAAACTGCGTTGAAACGAAAAGCGGCTGCTGAAGGTACTCTGACGTGAGAAGAAAATCTCTAAAGAAATTTAAAAAAATTTTAAACTAATTTAATTCTAGTTTGCTTAAGAATATAATAATATTACATTTATTTGTATTTTCTATTCATAAATAAAGTAGGTGGTATAAGCATGTAATTTCATTCTTTAATACAACTTTATTATGCGCTTTCCCCAGCCTTTTCCCCATTATAGGTAAGTAGGTACGTATTCCGCGCGTAATTCAATTTAAAAGAGCCTGTGTCCTTGTCTGTGTGTGTGTGTTTAATCGCGTCAAATTGAAATGAGACGAGCATTTATAATTACTGTAGGGCTCATTTCAACACAATATAAACCCCAGAATCACCGATATTAATTCAAGGGTCGGAATAAAAGCCGATTTCAAAGAGTTTATTCTGGGTAAATACCGCGCCTCCCGCTCCGGTCATTCCTCCGTGTGACGCGTCCTCTGCTGCAGTCTTATTGGCCGAAACTTACCAGACAACCTAGAGTGTAGGGATCTTGTAGGAAATCAGTTGGGTCAGTTATTAATTTTGCTCATGTTCGATTTTACCGTCTCTTGAGTGTATCTTCTAAAAATTCTAGTATGATTCTCAGTATCTTGTGGTATATTTGTTTGAGTGCCACGATTTCTTTTGTTGACGGTCGGTCTGTCAGATTTTTGAGGTTAGGTTCAAAATATGTGAAGTTCGTTCGAGCCGGTTGTATAGCACTCTTAGAACAGTGGCGTAGTCATTTATTTTGTACCCCTATCTAATCTTTTAATGTTTTACGTCTCTTATTTTCTTTATTTCTACTCGTGAGGTTGCTTTAAGGGTTTTCTCATCAGTTTCTTCATTTCTTTTGTATTCGCACATCTTCTTTAGTCTTCTTTGTCTTATTTTCCTTCCTTCTTCTATCCATTTTCCCACATCTTGCGACGCCTCAGGTAGATTTGAAAGTCTGGGGTATTTTGGAAATTTTAGGTCCTGTTGCTTTCTTCATTGCGCGTTTTTTTTCAAAAATTTGCAATTTCGGCTTTAAAATTTTCACTTCCATGCTGGCTTTGAGTGTGAATAGGTGTTTCGAAGATTTAGTTGCTGAGTTTTGCACTACCATTTTTGGGATATTTCTTCGAGCCCTGTTTGTTAGAGAGGTTTTCCGTTAGAAGCGTTTTGGTTTTGTTGGAAGTCTACCCTTGATTTTGGTATGTAGGGGATGTGAAAATAGAACTAAAATGGAAATACAAATTGGAAATGAGAAGATAGAAGATAGAGGAGGTCGCGGATTTCTGCTACTTAGGAAGTAAAATAACTCAAGACGGTAGGAGCACTAAAGATATAAAACAAAGAATGGCGCAGGGCCGAGTTGCGTTTAACAAAAAGAAACAACTGTTATGCTCGAGAAAGGTTAATATAGAGACTAGGAAGAGACTCTTAACGACGTATGTATGGAGTACGGCATTATACGGGTGCGAAACATGGACAATAGGAGAAGCGGATAGAAAAAGAGTAGAAGCGTTTGAAATGTGGTGCTACAGACGCATGATGAAGATACCGTGGATAGATAAGGTTAGCAATAGGGAAGTATTAGAAAGAGTTGGGGAAAAGCGAAAGGTATGGAAAACAATAAAGAGTAGGAGAGATAGGATGGTAGGACACCTTCTAAGACACGAAGGAATAGTTCGTGACATACTAGAGTCAGAGATAGGAATAAAAAGAGGTAGGGGTAGGCCTAGATTAGACTACTGCTCTCAAATAGTTAGGGATGTAGGATGTTCTACTTTTAGGGAAATGCGTAGGTTAGCTCAGGATAGAAAAGAATGGAGGTACGCGTCCAACCAGTCTTCGGTCTGAGAACCTTATGATGATGATGCAGAAGTTCAGCCGGATTTGTTAGAAAAAAACCCCACGTGGTAAGCAAATTTTCTTTTCTTCTTTATTGCTCTTTAATTTGTTTAATGCTTTATAAATTTGTAATTTCATCTTCTTTACTTTCCCTTCTTTTTCTAATTTGTCTTTTCGGCATTTTAGGGTTTTTTTTTGGGGGGTATAATTATTTGGTGTACCGACCACCCCGCTAAACACCAGGAAGCCGTACACCTGGCAATTCACACGTGTTTTGGAGCCGCTCGCAACCTAGGCGAAGCTCTCCACTGAATTTAACATCAATTCATCGTCCTAGTAAGGTCAGATCAATTTTGATTATTTCGTCGCCTGTCCGTCTGGATCATCGCGTCCAACGGCTGGTTTTTACGTAGCGCCTGGCACAGCTTTTTGTGACCACCTTGTATTTGTATTTTTTGAGTTCACGCGCCGCCAGTCCGTTTCTAGAATCGTCTCTGTTCGGCTAGTTTTCATGTAGTTGCCCGGCCACGGCGTGTTGTGGTCACCTGTTTATTTTTGGACATCGCTAATTTTGTCACTTATAGTATTAAATTTAATTTGTCATAATTCCGGTATAGTTTTTGTTTAAAATTTTCATTTATACTTAGATCATTTTGCCAGTATTTTCCTAATATTTTTGTTATTTTTTCATTATTACGTAGTTTCAAGTCATTTAGATAAGAGTTGATTGATTTGCGAAATTTTGCTTAGGTTTTTTTTGCCGTAGATATATTTAATTTTGACTTATAGTACCTACTTAGATATATATATTTTTTTGTGTAACGGGATTTTGCAACAATCGATACTGCCGTTTGCGTCTATTTGCGTTTGTAAGTAGAGTGCGTGCGATTGACCCGTCGGTGCGCTGCGCGTGCGGAGCTCCTACCGTGTAGTGTATTTACCAAGTCATCTGCGCCTATTTGGATTTTCCTTTTTTTCGGCGCAACGCTAGTACCGGGCGTCTAGATTTCCCGCAGTTTGGTTATTACACCTACATTATTTTTTTAATCTTTAATAGCTATTGAATTTACGACTTTTTTTTTGTATGATTATTCTCATTTTCAATATTATATGCTGGCATTACTGTTTGACAATTTGTTTAATTTTTTTTGTGTTTGCCCTATTACGTACCAGCAGCTTTTAGAAGTTGTGGCTGCTGGATTTTGTCTTATTTCCAAGAGGATCAGGCATCAACTTCTTGGCGCCCTTTACTGTTTAATTGCCCACTCCCATCTTCGGCTTAGAGCTCAGTCGCGGCCGGATCCTCATTTGTGGCGTTGCGCCATTTGTGCACGTCACAATGTACATACAGGAAGAAGAAAATACCTGAACCAGAAACTTTAAAGGTCACAATAAATTTACGATTTTATTCGTATACAAGTGGCGTAATCATGGCTTTCGCAAAATCATGCAAAAAGTTGCGAAGGAACGTACCTAAGTAGGTAGATCTGATTTTAAAACTCCAGTATCATTTTTTCTAAATTTCTTTCCGCGGTATTCAGACATCATAAACATAAAAAGTTGCGAAGGAACGTACCTAAGTAGGTAGATCTGATTTGAACCTTCAGTATATATTTTTTTCATTTCTTTCCACGGTATTCAGAAATAGACTATGTAACCCCCTTTTATGAAATATATCAAAATTATCCCGCAAAAAATAATTGCGCCGTAAAGACTTCAATCCTTCCCAATACTTCAACTGCCATTTCTGGAAATATATGTAAATTGAGATACGCCTATTCGCCGTTGCACCGACGATATAATCATATCAAAGCATTATTTAATCTTGAAAAGATATCCCACGAATCTTCTGCAAAATTGCGTGCATTGTCTATTAACATTGATAAACATTTGTCTGCATAAAATACTTTGGGACAGGAAACTGGCAAATGGGATATGCTCATTATTCCCATGGCCAGTTTAAAATTAGACAATTCAACAAATCGAAAATGGGAAGAAGATCACGCTGGTAGCCTTTTCTCCAACTCTAAAAGAATTCCAGGAATTTGTGAATAAACGAGACGGTTTCTTGGAAAGTTTAGAGCTTACAAGGGGCATGCACGATAACAGCTCCAGCCATAAACCCACCCGGTCGTGGAGAGAAAATACTAAGTGCCTCTTTTGCAAAGGTGAACATACAATTTATACAGGTTTAGATTTCCAAAAATTATCAATGGAAGATAGGTACACACAGGCAAAACAGTTAAAACTTTGTGGGAATTGTTTAAAGGCTGGACATTACATTGGTAAATGCAGAATAAAGTCAGTTTACCAAAAAATGTAGTAGAAAACACAACACACTACTCCATCACGACGACGTAGCCCTACAGGTACAGTGCGTATCAGAACCTAATTAGGACATTTCTCAAGTCTCTTTGTCTTCTTTTATCTCTTCTTATCCAGTAGTACTACTTTCAACTGTACGCATACTAGTTTTTTATAGGTTTAATAAGCCTCATGCTACTAGGGCAATATTAGATTCTGGGCCACAATCGTCCTATATAACTTCGGAATTGGCTAAGCTCCTACAGTTACAGGAGAATACCGTTGATTTGACTGTCCTTGGTTTAAATTCAGCGACCTCGAATATTATATCTCGCTGTCAAGTCAAAATGCAATCCCACTGTAATGATTACAATTCTATAGTTCCCTGTTTTTTCATTCCGGAAATCACCGGGAGAATTCCAGAATTTTCTTTTGAAATAGCAAATTTGCGAATTCCCAGACATACACGGTGTCCCAACGAAAACTTGTACCCCCATAAAACTCGGCAAAATAAACGTTTTGACAAAAATCCAAAAACACGTCGATTTTTATACCAAAGGGGACCAATTTTTATGCAATAATAATTTTTGCAACTCTAACCCTGTGGGGGGGTAGCGACCCCCCCAAAATTTTAAATAGGACGGGGGGTCAAATGATCCCTACTTTGGAAGGGTTTTTCATTACTCACACAACCGTATTTGTTTTATTCAATTCGATAAATTTGTTACCGAGAAATTGCTACTTGAAGTTTCCATGTTAAAAAATTAATAAAGCACAAAAAGGTTTAAACTATCGAATGTATTAGAATGGGAAAGTAACAAAATCAAGTAAACTAATAAGAATAAAAAGTAAGAACAAAAGAACATCAGAACAAATGTCAAAATAAACTTATTCGCCACAATATAAAATCGTGTTTATTTACTAAATCAAAATGGTTTATTCCAAAGAAGAATGCCGGCTAATAACTCCTGAGCTCTTGAGAAATGTAAGATCTGGATTTGAATCCAGAATGTATTATTGTATTACAATAAATTGGCGGAGGTCATTTCGAGCAATACATTCGATAGTTTAATTCAATGCCTGGCGGGGTATTTGCCCGAGGAGTAGTTGTTCGAACGGTCCAGTACCACTAATTAATACCAGATAATTACTCAAAAGTAGTTGTCACTTGCTGATATCTGTCCAGAGCGCGGCAGCATATATAGCAAGATTAAATTGCATGGTTTGAGTGTGTAGGGGGAAGCAACGTACTGATGAGTCCCAGAAGGACGAAACCAGTTGGTCTGCGGTTTTCCATGCACATTCAAAACATGCAATATTTGAACAAAGACCTGCTTAAAAGCACGTACGTACATGGAGACAAATTAGGATTGTTTCAAAGCCATCTTAGATGGGGTAGCAGTCTGAAACGTCTCGTAGTACAAAAAATCTGGATTTAGTTCTATAATTCAATGCCTGGCGGGGTATTTGCCCGAGGAGTAGTTGTTCGAACGGTCCAGTACCACTAATTAATACCAGATAATTACTCAAAGTAGTTGTCACTTGCTGATATCTGTCCAGAGCGCGGCAGCATATATAGCAAGATTAAATTGCATGGTTCGAGTGTGTAGGGGGAAGCACCGTACTGATGAGTCCCAGAAGGACGAAACCAGTTGGTCAGCGGTTTTCCATGCACATTCAAAACATGCAATATTTGAACAAAGACCTGCTTAAAAGCACGTACGTACATGGAGACAAATTAGGATTGTTTCAAAGCCATCTTAGATGGGGTAGCAGTCTGAAACGTCTCGTAGTACAAAAATCTGGATTTAGTTCTAAAATTCAATGCCTGGCGGGGTATTTGCCCGAGGAGTAGTTGTTCGAACGGTCCAGTACCACTAATTAAATGAAGAAAGATGGCAGTTTATGCTATTTGAATGAAGATTCAACATTTGGCATCAAAGCATAACAAAAATTATTATTTTAATTGTGAATTTTCAACAATAAATTAAAAACATCTTCCCGAGGAAATAGAGTTCACAAATTCACGATTTATCCAGATTTTTTTCAGTTATTTAAATCGAACATTATGTGAAATTTGCACGGACTAGGTTGACGCATATGCAGATATGATTGTCACTTAAAATTAAACTTCTTATTTCCACAGACTGGGAGAGGCGACTTCGCTTATTGAATACGTGAATATAAAAGGGGCCTCAAATCCAAAATTTATAAAAATGAAATAACCGCGTAGAGTCAAAGTTTACACTTTATTCTATCACTGAACGCGAAAAAAGGCCCAAATCTGCGATTGAAACCTGATTTGTAATAGCTAGAAAACTTGTATGAGACGAAAACGGGCCCAAGTCCTGGACTTGGGCCTGTTCCATTCTTGACAGTTGCAGCAGCGTTGGTTTTTTAGTTAGGTTAGGTTATTTAATCTGTCATTGTTACCTCGCGATAGATTCTGATAGTGAAATAATAAGTAAAAGAAAGCGAGATCCTGAAAATTGGAGGGTTAATATAAGAAAAAAGTGCAGGGCTGAGCACAAGGAATATTCTACCAAAAAAGGGAAAATAATACCTGCACGAACAAGTGCAGGTGTGTATTCATAACCTTTCTTTTAAGTTAAACTGGTACCCGGCGCGTTGCTGCCGTTTGACGTTTGCTGCAATTTTTAAATTATGTTGAAAGGAAAGAAGATATTGTAGAATTGCAGAAATATTCTTTCAAATACATTTCCCGCTACGACGCGCGCCACCTATTGCCGATTGTCAATTGTCAATTTTTAAATTACGTTGAAAGGAAAGAAAATATTGTATAATTGTAGAAATGTTCTTCCAAATACATTTCCCGGTACGAAACGCGCACCACCTACTGTAAGTTAATTGTACTATGCCTATAACCTTCGCGCAAGTGCGAGCTATAAATTGACTAAGTTTTATCGCAATGGGATGAACGGTATGGCGGCGCATATAATACGAACAAACAAATATTGATTTTTATATTATAAAGCGGTACCCAGCACGCGTTGCTGCGCCAAAGAAAGAAGCGCAATGGCAAATATTTATATTTATTTATTATTTATTTATTTATGTATTTATTTGTTTATTTATTTATTTATTTATTTATTCGTTATTTTTATTTAGTTACCTATTTATTTATTATTTTTATTCATTTTATGTATATGGCACAGGTACCATGTGTTCATAGTACGTGCGTGACACAATCCGACTCCTAATTTCTACATTTTTTCAATTTCTACACAGGAAACCTGAATATTTCCGAAATAAAAAGTAGTCTCTGAAAAGTAAGTAAGTAAGTAAGTAAGTAAGTAAGTAAGTAAGTAAGTAAGTAAGTAAGTAAGTAAGTAAGTAAGTAAGTAAGTAAGTAAGTAAGTAAGTAAGTAAGTAAGTAAGTAAGTAAGTAAGTAAGTAAGTAAGTAAGTAAGTAAGTAAGTAAGTAAGTAAGTAAGTAAGTAAGTAAGTAAGTAAGTAAGTAAGTAAGTAAGTAAGTAAGTAAGTAAGTAAGTAAGTAAGTAAGTAAGTAAGTAAGTAAGTAAGTAAGTAAGTAAGTAAGTAAGTAAGTAAGTAAGTAAGTAAGTAAGTAAGTAAGTAAGTAAGTAAGTAAGTAAGTAAGTAAGTAAGTAAGTAAGTAAGTAAGTAAGTAAGTAAGTAAGTAAGTAAGTAAGTAAGTAAGTAAGTAAGTAAGTAAGTAAGTAAGTAAGTAAGTAAGTAAGTAAGTAAGTAAGTAAGTAAGTAAGTAAGTAAGTAAGTAAGTAAGTAAGTAAGTAAGTAAGTAAGTAAGTAAGTAAGTAAGTAAGTAAGTAAGTAAGTAAGTAAGTAAGTAAGTAAGTAAGTAAGTAAGTAAGTAAGTAAGTAAGTAAGTAAGTAAGTAAGTAAGTAAGTAAGTAAGTAAGTAAGTAAGTAAGTAAGTAAGTAAGTAAGTAAGTAAGTAAGTAAGTAAGTAAGTAAGTAAGTAAGTAAGTAAGTAAGTAAGTAAGTAAGTAAGTAAGTAAGTAAGTAAGTAAGTAAGTAAGTAAGTAAGTAAGTAAGTAAGTAAGTAAGTAAGTAAGTAAGTAAGTAAGTAAGTAAGTAAGTAAGTAAGTAAGTAAGTAAGTAAGTAAGTAAGTAAGTAAGTAAGTAAGTAAGTAAGTAAGTAAGTAAGTAAGTAAGTAAGTAAGTAAGTAAGTAAGTAAGTAAGTAAGTAAGTAAGTAAGTAAGTAAGTAAGTAAGTAAGTAAGTAAGTAAGTAAGTAAGTAAGTAAGTAAGTAAGTAAGTAAGTAAGTAAGTAAGTAAGTAAGTAAGTAAGTAAGTAAGTAAGTAAGTAAGTAAGTAAGTAAGTAAGTAAGTAAGTAAGTAAGTAAGTAAGTAAGTAAGTAAGTAAGTAAGTAAGTAAGTAAGTAAGTAAGTAAGTAAGTAAGTAAGTAAGTAAGTAAGTAAGTAAGTAAGTAAGTAAGTAAGTAAGTAAGTAAGTAAGTAAGTAAGTAAGTAAGTAAGTAAGTAAGTAAGTAAGTAAGTAAGTAAGTAAGTAAGTAAGTAAGTAAGTAAGTAAGTAAGTAAGTAAGTAAGTAAGTAAGTAAGTAAGTAAGTAAGTAAGTAAGTAAGTAAGTAAGTAAGTAAGTAAGTAAGTAAGTAAGTAAGTAAGTAAGTAAGTAAGTAAGTAAGTAAGTAAGTAAGTAAGTAAGTAAGTAAGTAAGTAAGTAAGTAAGTAAGTAAGTAAGTAAGTAAGTAAGTAAGTAAGTAAGTAAGTAAGTAAGTAAGTAAGTAAGTAAGTAAGTAAGTAAGTAAGTAAGTAAGTAAGTAAGTAAGTAAGTAAGTAAGTAAGTAAGTAAGTAAGTAAGTAAGTAAGTAAGTAAGTAAGTAAGTAAGTAAGTAAGTAAGTAAGTAAGTAAGTAAGTAAGTAAGTAAGTAAGTAAGTAAGTAAGTAAGTAAGTAAGTAAGTAAGTAAGTAAGTAAGTAAGTAAGTAAGTAAGTAAGTAAGTAAGTAAGTAAGTAAGTAAGTAAGTAAGTAAGTAAGTAAGTAAGTAAGTAAGTAGGTAAGTAGGTAAGTAGGTAAGTAGGTAAGTAGGTAAGTAGGTAAGTAGGTAAGTAGGTAAGTAGGTAAGTAGGTAAGTAGGTAAGTAGGTAAGTAGGTAAGTAGGTAAGTAGGTAAGTAGGTAAGTAGGTAAGTAGGTAAGTAGGTAAGTAGGTAAGTAGGTAAGTAGGTAAGTAGGTAAGTAGGTAAGTAGGTAAGTAGGTAAGTAGGTAAGTAGGTAAGTAGGTAAGTAGGTAAGTAGGTAAGTAGGTAAGTAGGTAAGTAGGTAAGTAGGTAAGTAGGTAAGTAGGTAAGTAGGTAAGTAGGTAAGTAGGTAAGTAGGTAAGTAGGTAAGTAGGTAAGTAGGTAAGTAGGTAAGTAGGTAAGTAGGTAAGTAGGTAAGTAGGTAAGTAGGTAAGTAGGTAAGTAGGTAAGTAGGTAAGTAGGTAAGTAGGTAAGTAGGTAAGTAGGTAAGTAGGTAAGTAGGTAAGTAGGTAAGTAGGTAAGTAGGTAAGTAGGTAAGTAGGTAAGTAGGTAAGTAGGTAAGTAGGTAAGTAGGTAAGTAGGTAAGTAGGTAAGTAGGTAAGTAGGTAAGTAGGTAAGTAGGTAAGTAGGTAAGTAGGTAAGTAGGTAAGTAGGTAAGTAGGTAAGTAGGTAAGTAGGTAAGTAGGTAAGTAGGTAAGTAGGTAAGTAGGTAAGTAGGTAAGTAGGTAAGTAGGTAAGTAGGTAAGTAGGTAAGTAGGTAAGTAGGTAAGTAGGTAAGTAGGTAAGTAGGTAAGTAGGTAAGTAGGTAAGTAGGTAAGTAGGTAAGTAGGTAAGTAGGTAAGTAGGTAAGTAGGTAAGTAGGTAAGTAGGTAAGTAGGTAAGTAGGTAAGTAGGTAAGTAGGTAAGTAGGTAAGTAGGTAAGTAGGTAAGTAGGTAAGTAGGTAAGTAGGTAAGTAGGTAAGTAAGTAAGTAAGTAAGTAAGTAAGTAAGTAAGTAAGTAAGTAAGTAAGTAAGTAAGTAAGTAAGTAAGTAAGTAAGTAAGTAAGTAAGTAAGTAAGTAAGTAAGTAAGTAAGTAAGTAAGTAAGTAAGTAAGTAAGTAAGTAAGTAAGTAAGTAAGTAAGTAAGTAAGTAAGTAAGTAAGTAAGTAAGTAAGTAAGTAAGTAAGTAAGTAAGTAAGTAAGTAAGTAAGTAAGTAAGTAAGTAAGTAAGTAAGTACGTACGTACGTACGTAGGTAGGTAAGTAAGTAAGTAAGTAAGTAAGTAAGTAAGTAAGTAAGTAAGTAAGTAAGTAAGTAAGTAAGTAAGTAAGTAAGTAAGTAAGTAAGTAAGTAAGTAAGTAAGTAAGTAAGTAAGTAAGTAAGTAAGTAAGTAAGTAAGTAAGTAAGTAAGTAAGTAAGTAAGTAAGTAAGTAAGTAAGTAAGTAAGTAAGTAAGTAAGTAAGTAAGTAAGTAAGTAAGTAAGTAAGTAAGTAAGTAAGTAAGTAAGTAAGTAAGTAAGTAAGTAAGTAAGTAAGTAAGTAAGTAAGTAAGTAAGTAAGTAAGTAAGTAAGTAAGTAAGTAAGTAAGTAAGTAAGTAAGTAAGTAAGTAAGTAAGTAAGTAAGTAAGTAAGTAAGTAAGTAAGTAAGTAAGTAAGTAAGTAAGTAAGTAAGTAAGTAAGTAAGTAAGTAAGTAAGTAAGTAAGTAAGTAAGTAAGTAAGTAAGTAAGTAAGTAAGTAAGTAAGTAAGTAAGTAAGTAAGTAAGTAAGTAAGTAAGTAAGTAAGTAAGTAAGTAAGTAAGTAAGTAAGTAAGTAAGTAAGTAAGTAAGTAAGTAAGTAAGTAAGTAAGTAAGTAAGTAAGTAAGTAATCTCTGAAAAGTCCTTTACCTGATAATGAAAGTCTCATCAAATTCGGTTCAGCCATTTCCGAGATTAGCCCGGACAAACAAACAGACAGACAGGCAGACAAAAAATTGAAAAATGCGATTTTATGTTTTGGTAACGTGCGAAGAATCATATGAGCGTATAAAAAAGCATTTATTTCGAAATCACAGACAGACACTTCAATTTTTTGTACATGATGTATAGATTAACAAAACTCACTTCAGATGCAAAAGGGGATGTCTTAATAATTTAATAGGAGGCAGAAGACGCATCTTCTTAAGTACTTTAATAAACTAGGAGACCAAAAACCTCAAGATATATATCTATCATCGTCAGTTTTGCGAAGGCACCCACGAAAAAAGCAAGCTATTAAGAGAAAAGCGCATTACACATACGAGATCACTCTTGGAAATGAAAGAACTGTTGTATGTAGGAATGGATATGCAAGTTTTTTGGGAGTTAGTGAAAAACGATTACGACGTCTCAATAATTTGGTTACACCTGGTGTAGCACCGATTGATCAGCGAGGGAAATATAACACTCGTCCTCTGGCTAAAACTATAGCATGAAACAAAAGATTATTTCACATATTGAGCAGATCCCTTACCAGGTGTAACATTATGAAAAAGTTGATAAAAATCGTCGATACCTATAATTTACTTTGAGCGTTATGCGAATGTTTACACTTTTCCTCGAGCAATACTAACCAGAAGCATAGCAGTTAATTCAGAATGGAACAAGTCCAGAGATGGGTAAATGTGAAATACCTTACCCCTATTATTTAAGAATGTTCAGGGAAAATTTCAACTATGGTTTTGGACGTCCCAGAACTGATGTTTGCAGCTAATGTGAGGAACTTAAAACATCTATTCCTTACCTCTGAAAAAAGTTCAGTTGTTAGAGAGCGGCTTCAAACTGAATACAAGTTACATAAGACAAAGGCGAAGGTATTTTACGAGTATAAGAAACTCAAAGAATTTGACGAAGCTGCAGACTCAGAAGACACTGAAACTTCGTGCTGGGATTTCCAACAAAACATTCCTTACCCTCATTTGCAACGTCTTTTACTTGAGGCTATATAATTTTTGTGTCTACAGCTTTGAACACCAAAAAGGCGTTATGCATTTATGGCCAGAAACAGAAGGGATTAACGAAGTTCTTTCATGTTTAGGTAGATACATTCGAGAATGTGTAGACCCAACTGTTCGTAAATTGTTTCTATTTTGCGACGGATGCCGAAGCCAGAATCATAATAACTATGTCGTTCAGTACCTTTTCAGTTTGGTTCATTATACAGTATTGAGTGGCGATTACCAGTAAGAGGACATAGTTACCTTCCCTGTGACCGCTTGTTTTCCGTTGTTGAAGGTTTGAAAAAAAAGCGTGAAAAAGTTCAGTGTTATAAAGAATGGCAAGTTCTAATCCCCACTAAATTTGAAGTGAGAAGATTAACATTCTACGATTTCCTTAACTTTAAGGATCACCAAACACCTGTTTAAAAAAAATGTCCAGTGTAACAAACAGAAGTATTAAGTGACCAAGCAAAAAGTTTTTAAGTTTTCTAAATATCACAAGAATGAAGCATTTGTGTCCAAATAATATGTCTGGCGAAGTGGAAGATTCCTTCAGTTTGTTGAAATCAAACGTAATGCAGCTCCACCCAACCCCACGGAATAAGTTATATTCTGACAGCGTCCCGGTTAAAGATTTGAAAACACAAAAAGTACAGAGCTTGTGCAAATTATTTACACGAACACAAAAGGCCTTACTATGCAAATTTAAAATCTTCGACGACAGGAGATAATGACGAAGAAACTCAATGTTCAGATTATGAATAAATCCTTAACAAAAACTGTTATATTAACATTGAAATTAAATACGTCAAATTGGTTTTGCAATTTGTTGTGTATTCAACTCAAACTGTTACAATTATTGTAAGATATAAACATGACTGTCAATGCTTGATTTTTGCATCGAGCTGTCACTTCTAAGCGTGAAGTTGAAGCGGACGCGCGCGAAAAATAGAAAAGCGGTGCACAGAGTAGAAACAAACATGGGCATCACGTACCAACGTAACATTTTACAACATACTCCCCCCGTTGGAAGGTCGCAAGAACTTTCAAAATACAAATATTAAAGGAAATAAACAAAACATGAATGTTACATCATCATCATAAGGTTCTCAGTCCGAAGACTGGTTGGACGCGTACCTCCATTCTTTTCTATCCTGAGCTAACCTACGCATTTCCCTAAAAGTAGAACATCCTACATCCCTAACTATTTGAGAGCAGTAGTCTAATCTAGGCCTACCCCTACCTCTTTTTATTCCTATCTCTGACTCTAGTATGTCACGAACTATTCCTTCGTGTCTTAGAAGGTGTCCTACCATCCTATCTCTCCTACTCTTTATTGTTTTCCATACCTTTCGCTTTTCCCCAACTCTTTCTAATACTTCCCTATTGCTAACCTTATCTATCCACGGTATCTTCATCATGCGTCTGTAGCACCACATTTCAAACGCTTCTACTCTTTTTCTATCCGCTTCTCCTATTGTTACAATGTTACAAGAACGTAAAATAACTAATGTTTTACAAATAAACAAACATGGGTATGCTTTACTAATACCACATCAACGTCTCATAAACATAGAGATTTTCACAAAACCGAATGATATGGCGGAATGCGCACAGACACAACATTTTAAACAATAGAAAGCGCAGTCTCAGATACGGACGCGACGCTCGAACCATGGTCCTTGATCACGTCGACGTCTATGGGCAATGGGCAAATTTTTGAAATTGCCCTGCGCGTCAGACCATTTTGGGTGCGAAGCGACACCACACGAACGATGCCGTCAGTGTCACGATGAAGGTCGATGACTCGTCCAAGCCTCCAAGTTGTAGGCGGTAGATGATCATCCTTCAAAAGGACTAATGTTCCCACTGGCAAGTTATTCTTGACGTACTGCCATTTGGATCTGACTTGGAGCTCGGAAATATATTCCATAGACCATCGAGACCAAAAGTTCTGTGTAATTTGCTGTAAGCGCTGGTACACGGAAAGACGATTCTCTGGGATGTGAGTTACAGTGGGGTCCGGGACTGTAGTGATTGCACGACCGATAAGGAAGTGAGAAGGAGTTGAAGGTAAATAGTCATCGGGATGAGTGGAGAGGGGGGAAAGGGGTCGAGAATTTAATATTCCTTCTATTTGAATCAAGACACTAATGAAATGTTCAAAGCTCAACACGGCATTGCCTGCCACGCGTTTCAGATGAAATTTTGTAGACTTCACCCCAGCTTCCCAAAGTCCGCCCATGCTAGGTGAGTATGGAGGCAAAAACGACCAATGGAAACCTTCATTGTTAAAACTGTTTAGTAATTGATCGTGATTTGCAATTAAATATTTTCCGAGTTTTTCAAGCTCGTTCCTGGCTCCACAGTAATTTCTGCCATTATCAGAATAAATTTTTGATGGCATGCCTCTGCGCGAAGCGAATCGGCGTAAACATAGAATAAAAGCTTCTGTAGTTAAATCGGTAACAGGCTCCAGGTGCACCGCCTTGGTGCTAAAGCAAACAAATAAGCACACGTAACATTTGATGGGTTGCCATCCGCGACCTAATTTATTTTTGATTGTGAATGGTCCACAATAATCTGTGCCCACTGTCGAAAATGGGAACTGTACCCTAACTCGGTCTAATGGCAAGGGGCCTAGGAGATTATTAATACCCCTCGGACGGGACTTAAAGCATATAATACAATCGAAAACAATTGATTTGGACAAGTGTAGACCACCGATTGGCCAAAATCTCTCTCTTATAGAATACAAAAGGTGAGGCGGACCTGCAAGATGTAACCGATTACGTTCTTGAAGAAATAGCAATACCGCAAACGTATGCTTTGCGGAAATAATGATAGGATGCTTCTTATCATAGCAAAAGGAGGAATTATTGATTCTACCACCTACCCTTAAGATATTGTCCTTCGTATCACAAACTGGATGGAGTTTGAGGAGTTTACTTTTTCTTGACAGCGATTTGTTATCGCGAAGTGAATAAACTTCGTTTTCAAAGGATTCCATTTGTGAAGAGCGTGCTAGTAGTATGATTGCTCTATCGAGTTCGCTGGCTGTCAAAGGGCCTGTGTGACGTTGGTCATTGTTAACTCGACAGTTGTGCATGAACCGCATACAGTAAGCGGCAATACGTGTAAGTGTCCGAAGATTGGAATGTTTATCAAACGGAATCATTGATTTGTAAGGTTCGATTGCAAGAGCAGTCACAGTTTCGGTTTCTAGCTCTTGAAGGGTTGATGTAATAGTGAAGTTCAACCAAGTGAAATTTGGCTGTGAAAGGAAATGGGGACCTTGCCACCAAAGTGAAAAATTGATTAATTTAATGGGTACTAAACCACGTGTCAAAGCATCAGCGGGATTTAGTTCTGTTGGAATGTACTTCCAATTGCAGGGATCACTCACTGATTGTATCTGGACAACACGATTGGACGTGAATGTGCCCAACAAATGAGGTGCCGTTTTTAACCACAATGGTCGAATCTGTCCGGTAAAAAATATTACTGAAGGAGACACTTAAGACATTCTTAACCTTGTTGACCAACTTGGCCATCATTAGCGCTGCGCATAATTCTAATTTGGGAATCGTCGCCGTCTTCAACAGAGCGACCCGCGTCTTTGAACAGAGCAACCGAACAGTGACCTCATTTCGTTCGTTTATGGACCTGAGATATAGGCACGTGCCGTAAGCTTTCTGACTACTATCAGAGAAGGAATGTAATTCAACTACCTTTGCGCGGTCACAAATAGTTTGTCGGGGTGCCTTTATGGAATTCAATTGACATAACTCTTCGCTATACTTAGCCCACTGATCAGATAAGTGAGGAGGAAGTGGCTGATCCCATCCTTCTTGAAGAAGCCAAAGTTGTTGCATAAACAACCGTGCCCCTATGACACAAGGATGGAGAAGTCCAAGGGGATCAAAAATCATTGATATGAAAGATAAAACGGTGCGCTTTGTTATCGATTTATGCAAGGAGCTGAAACTTTGAATGCTGAAGAACAATTCATCCGAAAAGCTGTTATATGATAAACCCAGAGTTTTTGTATTCTGATCGGGACCAAATTCTAGAATGTCATGTGAGATGCCATCCGACTGAACTGGCTTCAAGATTTCTGGATTGTTTGAGTTCCATTTCCTGATTGCAACACCTTAGAAATTGTTGAACACATCGAAGTTGTTTCGTTGAAGTCTTCACAACTCGTAGGTAAATCGTAGGCAAGAGAAAACCTCCTGATTGCAACACCTTAGAAATTGTTGAACACATCGAAGTTGTTTCGTTGAAGTCTTCACAACTCGTAGGTAAAACGTCACAGTACACAGTACATATCGTGTCGTATGACTTCAGCTACGTTAGTATAAGAACCCTCGCACTCATTGGCTAATTCAAAAAGGCATCTGATTGCTAGAAAACTTGAAGCTCTTTCTCCGTACGTAACAGTGGAGAGTTCGAATATCTGGAGTGGGAGTGAGGGGTCACTTCTCCAAAATATTCTCTGGAGAGATCGTTGTGTTTCGTCAATGTAAACTGAACGATACATCTTTGAACAGTCAGCTGTGAGAATGTATTTGAATCTACGGAAACGCAGAAGAATGGAGAACAGATCATCTTGGAGGAGAGGACCGTTTAACTGAATATCGTTTAACAATAAACCATTTGATGTTGGGCAACTAGAGTTTAAAACCACTCTGAGCTTTGTAGTAAGACTGTGTTCCTTATAAACCCCGTGATGAGGTATGTAATACTGAAATGGAGGGTGACTATTTGGATCCACCTTTTTCATGTGTCCTAGCTCTTCGTACTCTGTGATAAAATCAACGTACATCGATTTTAATTTATGGTTCGACTGAAGACGTCTTCCAACAGACAAGAACTGCCGTAAGGCTCTTTCCTTTGAATCTCCCAATGCATTTGGAGATGAGTTTAAAGGGATGGAAACCACAAACCTACCTTGGCTGTCACGCTTAGTGGTTTGAACAAAGTGTGATTCGCATTGAATGGCTTCAGGTGATAGTTGTTTAGTTTCTGGGACGCTTTCAATTTCCCAAAACCTTGTTAACTGGTGAGAAATATCAGCAACACTGATATTAACTTGGGTTGCTGTTGAAAATAGACTTTCGGGGTCACCGGGAACAGCGAAGGGACCCCAGACGACATGATCTAAATCAGTATTAAGCAAGTGAGGAGACTCCTTAACAAGCAGCTGATCGGTACGTAAAAGTTGGGTAAATATATCAACTCTCAAAAGCATGTCAATTTGACGCCCTTGGGTATCGTAATATTAATATACGGAGATGGTGGAAAATCACCTGCGATACGTTGCAACAGCAAAAATGGAAAGGTCGCACTAAAATCGCTATGAACTGATTCAATTTTAGTGGTAGCAATACCAGAGACATTGCATTTGGCTTGGTTAATACCGGATATCGGTATGTTTGCCTTAACAACATTTAGTCTCAACTTAGAGCATAAGGATAACGTCATGTACGATCTCATGGAGCCTGAATCCAAAAGAGCAATACATTTGTGTCGTGTACCCTCAGCATCATATGCATAAATTACTGCTGTGGGTAGAATTTGAGTGTAGTTATTCATTGTTAAAGAATTAGTAGCAATTGTGATTGAAGTTTGAACAGGTACCACATCATTTTGCGTTGAAACGTACGTAGCAGGGGTATCGGTTTGCAGCATTGTAGAATGTTTCTTATTGCATTTTCTACAATGACCGGAGCGCCAGTCAAAAAAGGGGGCAGTTAAAACAAAGATTATGTTTCTTAACCTCATCCCAACGTGCACTAGTTGGCATGTCCTTGAACCGTTTGCATGAAAACAAATAGTGATCCAATCCGCAGATCACACATTTATCAACATTTGAACTATCCCGTGAATTTACATGAGAAAAGCTGCCTTGTGCCCTATTTCGATAATGATCTAATCTGGGCTTGTTAACAGACAGATCAGCCTTGCATAACTTAGTTTCATTTTGTATTTTTTCCAACAACTTGGCTCGTATTCGAAAAAATCAGTCAAAATTTGCATGGCTGGCATGCCATCCAATTTCGCAATTTCAACTTCCCATTCGCGTTTGCTTTGATTATCAAGTTGTCGCGTTACCAAATATTGTACTATATTGGACCACGAATTTACAGGTTCACCGAGGGACTCTAAGGCGCGAAGATGTGATTGCAAAGAATCGGAGAGTTGACGAATCATATTAGCAGATTCTTTCTCTATTTTTGGGAATTTGACGATTCCTTGAATGAGAATGAATCAAGTAATTCGTATTTTTGTAGCGTTTTTCGATTAATTTTAGGGCAACTTCGTAATTAGCCGCCGTTAAATCAAGTGATTTCTGGACCTAATACAGATTTTAAGTAAAGAAAACGAGTGACGTCATCAAATTCTACGTTCTTGTGGACAAGAGACTTAAAACTCTCATAGAAACTAAGAAATTGCTTAGGTTTCCCATCATAGGTTGTCATTTTTAAAGTTCGTAACTTAACTAAACTGTTACTGTGTTGTCTACCTGCTGGAGCATTTTCAGGATTATGTGAAGTTTGAGAATGGTGTAAAACGTTTGAATGGCGTGAAACATATGAATGCTGACACACAGAACCAGCTGAGCGATTACTAACATTGGTATGATTGCTAATAACACTGTGGTTGTCACCGTCAGAATCAACATTATTATTATCAGGAGCCTGTGACTGATTTCGAGACAAAAGCATCTTGGCTTGACAAATAACTGCATAAAAATCGTTTTCAAATTCAGCCCGTTCATCATAACGTTTTTGTATGTTATCTTCAGTTTCTAGTTCGATAATTTCATCGTTTGTATGATCATATTTTTTCAAAATATCTAATGACTCTGCTAAACGCGTTTTTAATTGAAAATAACTCACCTCGGATAACGGCAGAATACTCTCACCTTGCTGTAACGTACCTGTGTCATCTCTAGGGAGCGTAGTTTGTGTGTTTGCAGCAATAAGATCGCCCAAAAAATTATAAATGACGTTAATCGACCTTTGATATTTCCCCTTTGTCTGATTAATTTGGTTAGACTTGGCTT
Organism: Xestobium rufovillosum; assembly: GCA_963966045.1. NCBI lineage: Eukaryota > Metazoa > Arthropoda > Insecta > Coleoptera > Ptinidae > Xestobium > Xestobium rufovillosum. The sequence goes on along the minus strand of OZ014493.1, from coordinate 13,604,885 downwards.
GTCATTCATCTTTTTGCTTTAAAGAATAAATGAAATTAATCTTGGATACAAAGCGCGATTGAAGGAATATCAATCTGTTAGGAATGCAAAGTGTAAAGGAAAGATTAAGTATGTAGGTACGACCTGCTGCTGTTGACGGCGATGGACGTTGCTGTACTTTTTTCACAAAACCGGCGTTGCTAGCTTCTTCCGTGAAATTGATGTTTTCCAGACTATATTTCCGTCGCTTACGTGAATTCTGGCCGAAGGACCACCATGAAATTAAATACGTCAAATTGGTTTTGCAATTTGTTGTGTATTCAACTCAAACTGTTACAATTTTTGTAAAGCCGGCTACCCACTACGCGGTACTTGGAGAGTACGTTCACTTGTTAAAGTACTTGTACTTGGCGAATAGTATGTGTGTATACCATACACACTACGCGGAAAAACGATGAATGCTCATCTTTTGCGGGAAGTGCAAGTACTTGTCAAAAAGCTTCTCATCATGGCGGACGATACTGAAACGGAAGCAGCAATTTCAATATTTGTAAAACTCAAACAGTTCCTAAATATGTTGCCATTAAGGAATCTTTCTTCTTTTCTAATTCGGGAATGGAAACTTCCATTTCCTCCGCCATTTTTGATCGAATGCGCTTCCACGCATCATAAACCTCGCATATCGTACACATTACTTGCTAATTCCCAAGTACTTGCCAAGTACTTGCAAAGTAATGCGTGGTGAGTAGCCAGCTTAAGATATAAACATGACTGTCAATGCTTGATTTTTTTCATCGAGCTGTCACTTCTAAGCGTGAAGTTGAAGCGGGCGCGCGCGAAAAATAGAAAAGCGGTGCACAGAGTAGAAACAAACATGCGCATCACGCACCAACGTAACATTTTACAACAAACATGTTTTTGTTCTTTAGTTCTTGAAAAATTATAAGTTTTGTACTTTTACATGTTTGAATATAAGTTGCCAAATATTATGCTGACTAATGTCCTCTATTTGATAGCATCATTACCATTTTGTACGTCGATTCGCCTTTGTTTTTTAAGGGTCAATTTCATTTTTTCTTACGTGCGCCATGTCTGATTGAGCTAATCAGAGTTATTTTTGCCTTTTTTCATATTTCTCATATTTTTATAGTTTTTATAAATTTTTGCCGATTTTTATTCCTGCGTTCTAGTTATCCTTGACAAAGTCACCTAACGTCAAGTCGCTAATTTTCGGTTGCAAATTTCTCGATTTGTGCAGTATTTTTTACATTTTCCCCGCTTTGAATTTGTTTTTGTTTTGTTAATTTTCGTTTGTGTTCTTGAGTTCGTACTATTATTGTTTCTTCTTTTGTGCTTTTGAATTTGTATTATTTGTAATTAATTTTGAAAATGTTCTCCAACAAAAAAACGAGATATGATGAAACTTTATTATTCGTTGAGACCGAATAATCAATTAGCTTTACAACGATAATTTCTATTAGGTTACTTTGTTACTATTACCTACTTTATTCCTATTAAGAGGGATACGTACGTTGAAAACAACGCCGATATCAAGCTCTATGTTAGGAACCGTAGAGCTTTTACTAATAAATATTTTGCAGAAATTTCTTCTGTGTCAGAAAGAAGATTTGTTCTACAATTCCTTCAAACCAAATTAAGAACAAATATGTAAATAATCACAGAAACGAGACGTGAAATTTGCCTTTTGGTGTATTTTCAGTAGCTAGAAACTTGGTTCAAAAAGCAAATACTGGAAAACTAATTAGAGCACACTATAATATGAACATTAAATTGCTTGCGTTTCAAATTTGAATGCATTTAAACTGAAAATAAATAAGCTACATTAAATTTAATTCGACAATAAACCCATTTCTAAAAACGGGAGCGCCTCCTTCCACTAGCAGATTCTAACCGCCCCTCAGTAATCGGTGACAGCCGAGTACGTTCGGGCCGTATCTGGCTGGCAGATCTGTTTCTCTTCGTGTTTCTCCTTCGCTGGCTGGTGTAGTGGGGGAGACCGAGTGTTTATTTTTCTTGGGCAACGTACGTATCCCTCTTAAATTATGGATAATTAGAAAGCAAATACAAAAATTGATAAAATAAAAAAAAACTGGATTCGTGGTCGCCACGCTCGATAGAAGTGAAACTTCAACGTTATTAGAGGAATGAAAAGTTTGTAGGGTAAACAGATGATTGGAGTGTATGCATTTATGAGCTTCAATTATGTGTTTATTCATCAACTTCCATGTCTTCACTCAAATCTAAAACTGAAATGATTGGTCTATGTGCATACAAAAAAAAACAAAAAAAACAAAAAAAAAAAACAAAAAATGTTAAATGTATTAAACGTCACCTAGCTTATTCTTGTATGTATTAGGGCTGCGTTATGACTTCCACTGGCTAATTAAGAACTAGAATAGGCTGTTTATTTTACATGATTATGTTATTAGGAAATTGCAATCAAAAATTACTTATTGTAGCTTTAAACATCTACGTATGTAATCTCAAGAACGAGGCTAGAAGTATAATTTACCGATCAAACGAACTTACCTTGTGAAGTTCGATCGTAACTATACGAATAGCCTCGTTCGAGATGATTACAACCCAACCCTTTCCTAGCCCCCTATGAAATTTTTTATTACGCTTTAAACTTTATGATTCAGACAGCGAGTATAGCAGTAGGCATAGTGCGCTGGGCGTTTTTTGCTTGGCTTTAAAAATTCTTGTTGTTGTTAGTACTAGAAGAACTACTACATCTATTGCGGTGCTCTTCGCGTTCCAAACCATATCTCCCTGAAAATGGATGTCGATCCTAAGCTGGAGGCCGATTACCGTGGGTTGTGGGTTCTGCCGTCGATCGCCTCCTTCATCGGTTGTTGGCTGCCCGGTTTCGGAGGATTCCTCTGCATCTGGTCTCAGAGGGGCTTTGTCAGCCTTGACGGAACGTTGGGCAAACACACTGCTCCTACAGTCTATCATCAAGGAGTGCCGTCGGTCGTCGTTACCCCATACCGTCACCACGCTGGACCTGCGCAGAGGTTTTGATTGTGTTTACCATTCGAGTCTGCGACGGGCCATGCAGAGATTTTCGATTGACGAACACTGGGTGAACTTTTTAATGGATGGGTACGACGGTTGTGTGACCAGCGTTTCCTGCGGGGGCTCGACGACGGACCCTATTCCTGTTCGGAAGGGCGTCAAGCAGGGCGACCCCTTATCGCCGGTCCTTTTTAATATGGTGCTGGATGAGCTCCTCTGCCGCATAGATTCTCGTTCCGGGGGGCTGATGCTTGGTGGCAGCAAGTTTACTGCCCTGAGTTACGCGGATGACCTTGTGATTTTGGCCAGTTCTCCATATGAGGCCCAGCTGCAACTGAATTTTTGCAGCGGATTCTTCCGGGCGTGGCAGATGGGGCTCAACATACGAAAATGTACGAACATATCGGCTGTTCTGCTCCCGGCCAGGAAAAAGCTATACATCTCCTCGATGGCGCGCCTGGTCGTGGATGGTGCCGTGATCCCTAACATTGGGGTGGGGCAGCAATTCAAGTATCTTGGCTTTAAGCATTCCTATATGGGAGTGGAGAGGCCGTCGGTCTCGCGCATCGGGTCGAGAGACTCGTGAGGGCTCCTCTCAAGCCGCACCAGAAGTTGTTGGCCTTGAAGAGATACTTGGTCCCCCGATTCCTTTACTGCTTCCAGTCGCCTGAAGTTTCCTTCAAGATCTTGCGCCAGGTCGATAAGATCATCCGACTTGGCGTGAAAAAATCTTTTCATATTCCGAAGACGGCACCGAACGCATACTTATATGCGGGAGTGAAGCATGGAAGGCTTGGGATCCTTCATTTGGAGTCCAAGATCCCGCCCATCCTCAGAAAGAGGATCCTGAACATCTGCGAGGTGCCCGATCCGGATATGGAAGCCGTCCTGAGATCGTCGACGGTTGTGCGGCTGGGGGAGAGGATGGAACATCTTCTTAGAGATACGGGGGGTCGCGGCCCGCTCGATCGCGGCCTATTGGGCTGGTCGCCTGGAGGTGTCAACATCCGGTGGGGGCCTTGCTCAGGTTAGTGAGCATAACGCGTGTTCCTCATGGATTAGCAAACCCGCCCCTTTATTGGAGCGGGGGGGGGATTTCATCAAGGCGATCCAACTCAGTGGAAATCTTTTGCCGACGCGTGGGGGCCGCCAAAACCCTGATCCGGCGAATAACATGTCGGGGCGGATGCATGAGGGAGACTCTTTGTCATGTACTCCAGAAATGCCCCGTTACGCACGCTCCGAGGATCCACCGCCATGACTTTGTAGTGGGACGTGTGGCCTCGTTGGCGGAGAAGCGTGGATGGCGTGTCGAGGTCGAGCCTCGGATAAGGGATGCCTCCGGGCGGCTGAGGAAGGGTTACCATCAGACCGGATAAATCCGGTCTTGACCGTATTTTAAAGGCGTTGACCGGACTCCGCCCGGATTTCATTAAAGACCGGATTCTCTGCGTCATCCGGCAACGATGCGGTAACAGGGTAGCGCGATGTGAGAACGCGACTGCACGACGACGCACGAGACCGATCGTGAATTCTCCACGTCAGGAAAGTTATATAAACAAAAACGAATCAGTTGCAGACTTGCAGTCAAAAAATAGTGGTGACAGTAAGAAAGACTTTTAAAAGCTGTTTCAAGTGACCAAAAATATAAGTAACTTAATTAGTTATAAAAAGCTTATACAAGTAATAAAAAGGAAATTAAAGATTTTAGTTTCCTTTTTTACATCAGAAACCGGACTTTTCTTATAAAATCAGGATTTTTCACTGGTCACTACCAGAATTTAGAATTTAGCACCTGGTAACCCTAGCCGGACCTGTGTATGGTGCGTGAGGGAGAAATTGTTATTTGGGAAATAGGAGTCCATTGGGAGGGGCCGGAGCCTTTACAGTCGTCATTTACCAACAAGTTGGCGACATATTCTGATCTGCCATTTATTGAACGCTGTTCTGGCATTACATCCCGGAGGTCGCGTTGCGGTGAGGCCGTTGATCATCGGTGCGCGGGGAGGCTGGTGTCGCTTCAATCGTGGCCTGATCCAGGCTCTGGGTTTGTCCGGGAGTGACGTGGCTTCGCTGGTAACCGATGCGATTAAAGGCGGTTGGATAACTCACCGTGCATTTTCGACCTTTGTGTGGGAATAGTCTCCCGCTTTGTAAGCGCCTTTCCCATCTGCCTGCTATGTGTGCTGTGGGGTGTGGGTGTGCCGGGCCCTCTCGGACTGGGGTGTTTATTATTTTTAAGTGTGGGGCAAACGGGTTTCCTCGATTGTCTAATGTTTTTCTATCTGGTGTGGGGGCCTACGCGCTTCCCTAGTTGTCAATTCGTTCTTTATCTGGTGTGGGGGCCTACGGGTTTCCCGGGTTGTTTCTAGGTTATTGGTCTGGGGCCCACGGGTTTCCGCCTGTGTTTTAGGATTAGATTTCTTTTTCTCGTCTGTTTCTGATGTGATCTTGACTCTAGTCTGGCACCAGTTGTGTAGTAAATAGGTACCGCTGCGGAAACGGAAGTGTCTAGACATTTGTCTGGTCGGTTGTTTTGTTTGTTTTTATGCTGGATACTGCAAAATACTATGTTAATAGTTTTTTAACATTTTATATTATACAAGGGCGTGTAGGTAAATACTTTAGTAAGCCTGTAGGAAGTTGTGTTAACAGTCGTTCAACATCTCATTTCATTTGAGGTTAAATTTATAAGTGTGTATTGATTGATTGATCAAATTCAAATATATCAAATTTGCACGGACTGGGTTGACGCATGTGCAGATATGATTGTCACTTAAAATTAAACTTGTTAATTCCAAAGATTCACAACAAGATCATTCGAACTTTCACCCTGACGACTCTTCAAATTTTCACCAGGACACTTTTCTTCCTAAACCCAGAATAGAACTGAACATCTTAAATAACTCGAAACTTCCTTATATCAAAATTTCTAATCCACCACTAAACCTACTTATTGATACTGGAGCAAATAATTCCTTGTTAAGACCATCGATTGCCGAGCAATACTTCCCTTCATACATCGTGGAACGACCATTTGTGTTAAAAACCGCATTTGGTGAAGTTGAACATCAGTACCAAGCCATAATCCCTTCCTTTTCAGAACTCAAATCTAATCAAGATATTCAATTTTTGTTATACGACTTTCATGACTTCTTTGATGGTGCCATAGGACTGGCAGATTTACAAAACCTCAAAATTAAAATTGATCTTGAAGAAAATTGTTTGAAAAACGAAAACCTTACCCCTACAAATTGACAGACCCGAATTTCCAGTTCGATTCGAAATAGCTCCGCATGAAGTTCTAGTAAGAAATTTTCCAGTTAATCATTTAAATGGGGAAGTTATTATACCAGGTCAGAAAATACAAAATTGAAATATTGACACGACTCTAACCCTCGCTAAAGAAGGACAAGCTTATTTTGCAGTAACGAATAACACTGACGAAACCCAAATTGCTTATCTGGACCAACCCTTCCAAACAATTCCTTTCCAGTCCGACAAATATCACTTATATAATCTAAACAAACACACTTGGATTTGTTCTAGGTATATTTTATTTACTCAACGATCGTTTCGGAATTTTACTCCATCATCAGGAGTACAGAGAAACACTTATATAATCTTGAAAGTTACACCCAGTCTCAACCACCCCTACAACGAACCAATATGAAAGACCTTATTCGCACAGACCATATGAACATCGAAGAGAAACGCGAAATATCAAAATTATGTCAAAAATTCTCCGATATATTTCACACGGAAGATCAAAAATTAACATTTACCAATCAAGTCAAACACAAAATTCAATTAACCGACGAAACACCTATATACACTAAATCCTATCGATACCCCTTTATCCACAGGAGGAAGTCCAAAGACAAATTTCAGATATGCTAGAAAATGGTATCATTAGACCCTCTCAAAGCCCATAGAGTTCTCCAATTTAGGTTGTTCCCAAGAAATTGGACGCTAGCGGCAAACAAATGTGGAGGATAGTCGTTGATTATCGCAAGCTAAATGAAAAAACGGTAAACGATCGGTATCCTCTTCCTAACATATCCGACATTCTCGACAAACTCTGAAGATGTGTTTTTTTCAGTACCATCGATTTAAGTTCCGGTTTTCATCAAATCGAGATGGAACCAGAGTCTATCCCTAAAACGGCATTCACGGTAGAACATGGTCATTACAAGTATGTACGAATGCCTTTCGGTTTAAAAAACGCACCATCAACGTTTCAACGCGTTATGGATAACGTTCTTAGAGATCTACAAGGGAAAATATGTTTAGTTTTCATGGACGATATCATTATCTTTTCAACATCACTTCAAGAGCGCATTTCCAATCTTCGTCAAATATTTCAACGCTTACGCGAAACCTGTTTAAAAATTCAATTAGATAAATCAGAATTCCTTAAACATGACGTAGAGTTCCTAGGTCATTTAGTTACTCCTAATGGTATTAGACCTAATCCAAGAAAGATCGAAGCCGTAGTCAATTGTCCTCTTCCAAAGACTGCTAGGCAAATAAAAACATTTTTAGGACTTACCGGGTACTACCAGAAGTTTATTCACAATTACGCAAAAGTAACCAAACCATTGTCTAATTGCATCAAAAAGAATCAAAAAATCATTCACAATTCTGAATTCATCGAAGCATTTAATCTCTATAAAAAGCTACTCACAAACGAACCCATACTTCAATACCCAGATTTTACCAAGGAATTTATTCTAACCACAGACGCTTCAAATTTTGCTGTCGGTGCCGTTCTAAGTCAAGGCCCAATAGGACGCGACCTCCCTATTATGCTTCTCGAACACTTAATGATGCCGAAATTAATTACAGTACAATTGAGAAAGAACTCTTAGCTATAGTTTCAGCAGTAAAACACTTTCGCCCTTATCTCTTCGGTCGCAAATTCACTATTGTTACCGACCACAAGCCTCTTCTTTGGCTTTTTCTCTGAAAGAACCCCAATCCCGTTTAGTACGATGGCGATTAAAACTCGAACAATACGACTACAAAATTAAACATAAAAAAGGTAGCCAAAATACAAGTGCCGACGCATTATCGCGAGTGGAACTAAATGCAACAGAAACAGTTCCCATAAATTCCACTGACCACCTTCCCAACACATCTCACCACAATCAAAACCTTCTTGACAATCCATTAAATTTCACAGACACCTTATCGCTTATTGGCAATCCAGGCGACATAGACTAGATCATTGAAAATTTCGATGTACAAAATTTTGACATCCCAGATCCAATAGACCAAGAACTTCAAGACTTAATAAAAGAATTGGACATACACATAATACCTACCGAATCAAAACCTCCCTCTGTACCAAAAGTAAATATTATATCTAACGTCCTTCTTCAACCCGCACAAAAGGACCCTCGAAACATCGTTGATATCGATGAAGACGATATCACAATACACTCTAGCGGACGAAAATCCTATCCAAGATATGCCTATAACCGACCGATCAGTAAATACATTTAAAAATCAAATTATAATTTCACTTAATGCAACTGTAGACAAAGAATCAGTACAAACAGAAAAAAATATTTGACAAAACGAGACTCATTGCAAACTTCAACCCCCTCGATTTAAAAACACAGTTAACCAAATTCCTAACTGAATATCTGAACCCTGACAGTACCTACTGCCTGTATTCCAAAACAACCGAAAACATCTTACCAATCATTACAGAAACCCTTAGAAACCAATTCGAAGCTAATTCACTACACCTTTACCTGTCCAACATAGTACTAACTGACGTACTTGACGAATTAGAGCAGAAGGAAAAGATAATCTACCAAAACCTGTCACCGAGGAATTGTTGAAACTATACAATCCCTGAAACAGATTCATTATTGGCCAAAGTTAGATCAAAACGTTAGAGAATATGTGAATAATTGTGTCATATGTCAAAAGGTGAAATACGAACGACATCCAACAAAACTTGTTTATAAACCAACCCCCATAGGTAGCAAACCATTTGAACATCTTTATGTGGATACCTTTAAGGCAAACTCAGAATATTTTGTGACAATAATAGTAGACAGTTTTTCCAAATTCGCTCGAGCTATTTCTATCAAAAATCAAAGTGCTGTAGAAATCCTAAATGCAGTACTTCAATTCTTTTCCAATCACAGCTTACCAAATAAAATAACAACTGATCGAGGCACAGAATTCAATAATCAAATTATACAACAATTCCTAGACATGCACAAAATCCAAATTCATTACACGACAACCTACAACCCCAACAGCGATAGTCCCATTGAAAGAGTCCATTCCTCCCTTATAGAGAGTTTACGCGCCTTACGATTGAAATCAACATCAACCGATATTAAAGAACAGATTGTATTAGCTGTACTTAGCTATAATAATTCTATCCACTCCAGTACAGGCTACACACCTTTCCAAATATTAAAAGGCAATATCAACTACCAAACTCCATTCGATCTAAATGAAATTCACACAACTACCCAATATATGTACGATCACACCGAAAATATGAAACTAATGCAACAACTCCTACATACCAAATTATTAGAAAAACAAAAACGAATTTTGGAGAAACGCAACACCCATCGACAACCACAACAAGACATTGATACTGACAGACCTGTTTACGTTCAAGACCAAGGGAAACAGAAACTTAAGAAAAAACTACTTAACCCTTACCTTCCCGTTACGATACACTCCGAAACTGATAACAAAGTAATTACTACATCCAATGAAATGATCCATAAAAACAGACTGAAACCCCAACGTTTTGTTGCAGGATTGCAGGATGCTGCTAACAATCTTCAACCTCACGATGCTAACAAACAGTACTGGTTAAATCTCAGATTCAAATTAATCCCATCACTAACCGTATATTTCCCGTTAAACTAGGCCCTGCTAGACTGACTTTTACGAAACATACATTTTTACACACAGTAAACTTAACGCACATTCAACAACAAATAGAAACTTTTAGTAATCAATTTGAGTCCATTAGAACACAAATTCTCGAAAGGTTAAACCAAGACTCTATAAAGATTTCATTTAAGGAAACCATAATGTCACGTATAAATGATACAGAAACATTACTCGAAAGAACTAAAGACAAACTGACAATTTTACTACCATCCAGATTTAAAAGATCCTTTTTCGATGGCGCAGGTAAACTTTCAAAATGGCTTTTCGGAACTTTAGATACAGAAGACGACGAAAGATATACAAAAATTCTTTCTAATTTGAAACACAATCAACATATTTGACACGACGATTTAAAAAATTCAAATGTTATCTAATAAAACTTCAGAACAATTCCTGAAACTAGGAAGAGCTCAACAGGAAATAGCAGAACGAATAGAAACAGTGCAAAACCAAACAAGGAACCTTACGTCCGATTTCAATATTTACTACGAATGTCAATCAGCATTAAGACAAATTTCAGCTTATTTACGGTATTTTAGTTCAAACTTAGACGAACTAGAGGAAGCAATTGTTTTTAGCCGATTAAATATTTTACACAGATCTATTCTTCCAACAGCACAACTAATAGAAATTTCTCAAACATTACGAAGACTTTAGCCAATTAATCAGTTACTTATTCCACAGTCAGCAAATCTATATTATCAATTGGCAGGCGTTCAACTAAGAGAACGTGATAAACATCTAATTTTTGCAATACACATACCCATTTTCTACCTTTCGACGTATACCTTTTATCATATTTTATCAATCCCAGTAAACAACCAAATAATTGTTCCATTATACCCTTACCTACTGATCACTGAAATCGACTACTATTTTGAAGATCAATCATGTGCCTACGTGGAAAACAACTTCATTTGCAAACAACAGCAACAAGTAAAGGGTGAAGACCTTTGTATCATCGCACTTCTGCGAAACCATAAACCATACAACTGCACCACCTACATAACTACAGTCACCCGGAATATTATCGAACAAATCACTGATCGAGAAGTAATTGTGATACCTACATCCAACCAGGTATTAATTGAAAGCAATTTATTGTACTACACGTCTACAACAATACCTTCAACGACCAAGCATCATTACAATTCCAACAACATGTACCGTCACGGTGGACAACGTTCCAATCAATCTCCAACCTGTATTTCTGAAAACACAAGGATTAGTTTTACCAACACTTCAAATCGAGTTCACAAAACCAGCTGGACTCAAACCTCTCCACCTTGATGTCATACATCCAGAAGAATTACAAGTTGTGGTACAAAAGACTTCGCAATTGCAAACCCACGAGCTGACCGAACAACACAAACAACATTCGTATATTACCTACGGTTTATTTTCCTTCTTTGGGTTACTAAGTTTGATTTATGTATGTTACAGTAACCGAACTTTCTTAATTCGACAGTGTCGTAACAGCACCACCATCGAGGGGCAACCCCAACAAGGGAGAACGTTGGAAAACACCGCATCCCCTTTATTTTCCAATCTAACCCGGGAGGAGTTATGTTAGCCAGCAAGCTGGGTCAGCTATAAAAATCCTATATAACAGCAGCGAGAACTGTAACAGCAACTATTCTCTACGAATCTTCAACGAAGGTTGCTGCACGTAATTCTTGTATTTTTGAATATTATATAATTCAATTAAATTGTATTTAAAGTAATAAAGTGTTTTTTAAAAACTGTTGTGTCGTCTCCAACAACATAACTAAATAAACTTTTTTGTCTAATACAAAAACCGTTTATTTCATGACTTTGCCGTTCAAGAAATTTGTTTATAATTTTTTAAAATTTAAATGAAAACCGCGCGTTAGGTATTGTCAAGGAACTTCTGCTTGCAAGCACCGCGGCGCCACTAACTGTTGTGAAGTATGCGCAGTTCAATTATTTTGCAGGTCCGTTGGGGGTCTAAAGAGTAGGTGGTTTGTGCGGTTGCTCAGTTTTTCTTTAATGTTGGTGCAGGAACAGTGTAGCAGATTCAAAAAAATGAACGAAGAAATTGTTCCGCACATCGAGTAGTATAAGTAGCTAGGTTAATATTTTCAATCTGCCTTAATGTCCTAGTTCGGGTATTCAGCCTGCTATTTCTATCCGCGTTCAGGTCAGATAAATGCGTTTCATAAAATCATGTTACGCGAAAGCAACTCTATTGCATGCGTGGAACAATTTCCTCTGTCAATCACTTGCTCGTAATAGTAAATATCATGACGACCACAATAGCACCTAGTGAGTCAATTTCCGAACGCTATTATAGGTTAATTCTTTAGGTATAATTCGTGGCTTTATTATGCATACTTATATTTTTTGCAACTAGAACTGGCAAAAAGTGAGTCTTTCAAATTAAAAAAATGCGCGTATAGCACCGTATACGTGATAGAACTGAAACTTCTGAGAGAGATTTACGGTGAGAGATAGAGAGAGAGAGAGCATTTCACGGGAACGTTCACTCATTTTTTTTGGCATCGCGAAACCTGTGGAGTAGAAAAACGCATGTGAAGTTATGCCATTTAATCGTATGCTATATATTATCGTGTTTTGGGAAGGTTTGTTGAAAACGGCAGTTTAAAATGTTGGTGAGCATTCGTGCTGGAAAGTCTCATTATTGTCAGTTTAACCTCAAAATTTGAACCGTCCACGACATATATTACTTACAAGTATTACAGTGATAAGAAGATATTGTTTGCTGGCTCAGAGGTAATGTCTCTCTCACCGGCTGATGCGTTGTAGTAATTGGCTTATAACTCGTTTTTTTCTATCTGATCAAACACGTGGCGTCAATCATCATCATAAGGTTCTCAGTCCGAAGACTGGTTGGACGCGTATCTCCATCCTTTTCGATCCTGAGATAACCCACGCATTTCCCTAAAAGTAGAACATTCTACATCCCTAACTATTTGAGAGCAGTAGTCTAATCAAGGTCTACCCCTACCTCTTTTTATTCCTATCTCTGACTCTAGTATGTCGCGAACTATTCCTTCGTGTCTTAGAAGGTGTCCTACCATCCTATCTCTCCTATTCTTTATTCTCTTCCATACCTTTCGCTTTTCTCCAACTCTTTCTAATACTTCCCTATTGCTAACCTTATCTATCCACGGTATCTTCATCATGCGTCTGTAACACCACATTTCAAACGCTTCTACTCTTTTTCGATCCGCTTCTCCTATTGTCCAAGTTTTGCACCCGTATAATGCTCCATACATACGACTTTAAAAGTCTCCCGAGTTTCTACATTAACCGTTCTCGAACATAAAAGTTGTTTCTTTTTGTTAAACGCAACTCGACCCTGCGCTATTCTTTGTTTTATATCTTTAGTGCTCCTACCATCTTGAGTTATTTTACTTCCTAAATAGCAGAAATCCGCGACCTCCTCTATCTTCTCATTTCCTATTTGTATTTTAATTTTAGTTCTATTTTCACTCCTTCTACATACCAAAATTTTAGTTTTCTTTTTATTGATTTTCATGCCGTAGCCCTGTGTCAAAACTGCCTCCATTTCATTCAAAGCCGCTCCTAATTCTTCTTTGATAGATGCTAACACTGCTATATCATCCGCAAATCTGAGCATGTTAATAGCTTGACCCTGTGCATTAATCCCTGAGACTGTTCTGTCCTTAACAATATTAATCGCATCTTCGATATACAGTGCTTCCACGTAAGTTCTTAACAAATTTTTTTAATTAAGTGTATACTGAAAAATATATTTCTTGGAAAAAGTTCTGCTTACTCCAAAACCTTTAGATCTTCAAATATTTTTTTCTACTCTTACTGTATACAGGGGAAATTAAAAAATAATGTTTCTATTTTGTTTGAGTGTCACAATAAAGCCGAAACTAATAGAAAGTATGAACAATATTAAGTTTATAAGAATACAGCTGAAATCTAGTATGCCGTTGAAACAGAAACATTTATAAAATGTCAATTAGCTAAATAGTTGCGAAATAGTAAATTGTGTTTAGTGGTGTTTACATATTGTATTGAATAGAAAATGCCAGCAAAATTGAGTTTACAAGAAAAAATAGAAATAGTTGGAATTGTAGGAGATAATTATAAGACCTACAGAGAAGCTGCAGCTATATTCAACGAAAGACATCATGAAAGGGCTATTTCGCATGTGACCGTCGGAAATGTAATTGTCAAATTCAGAACTACCGAATATTAGAAAAAGAACTGCACTTTGTATGAAGAGAGACGGAGGACAAGTTGAATTTTAATTAGGGACTTTGAACAACTTCATTTGAACGTTTTTTTCTTGTTTTCTTTCTTCTGTTCAATATGTAGGTACTCATACATATTTTTTTCTTCTGTTTAATAGTATTTTGAATTAAAAATGCGAAAATTTTTTGTTTAATTTTTAATAATGTTCACAATTTTATTTAGTTTCCAATTTCTGTTTAATATATAGAAAACATGCAATAACTCAATATAAAGAAATCCTATTTTCAGAATTTTTTTTTTAAATATTCGTAAGATTCGTGTTTCTCCTTAATGCGGCCCTGTCACTTGTTTACGTGGCGTTTATGCGCTTATGCCAGAGGGGTTTTTCAGCGACTAATACGCTTGAAGCTGCTTCAATACTCCGAATTTTTCCGACAAACCATGACGTCAGACCTGAATATGCTGCAAGAGGCTTCCTATGTTTTCAAAGCGTCCTTCGGAGGACGCTTTGAAGCGTATTATTGGGGTGGGGATGATTTTTGGACAATGCGCAGCCCGGCAGCCGGCATTTTTGGAATTTTGTCCCGTTTTAAGTATTAACCTCAAAAAAATTGCATGTCGAATGAGATAAGTGCACAACAAAATTAGATTAACAATTTGTACACTACATGATTCAATGCGATAAAATGGATCAAAACAATAAAATGGTTAAAATTAAATTTGGAGAATATGTATTAACAGTCGATAGGGACACCGCAAAAACCCTTGAAGGTAGGGATTATTATCTTGATAAAGTAATAGGTATAATAGTTTAAACATGTAAAATCTTTTTAAAGATCCTGTTAATGCACAAAACTATCTACGCCAAATTAATGAACAATTGTTTATGACAATGGAGCATAAACAAATCTATCAAAAACCGAAGTTAGACAATTGTTCACAGCAAGAATATTTGAGGGAGTTGGCAGATGAAAACGAAAATGAAAGTTTTCGTGTTGTATCATCAACCTATAAACCATCTATAAAAAAAACTGTTTGGATTTCTTTCAAAAACCAAACGGAACATGATTTTGATGCGACAAAGGAATTGTTAAGATTAAGGAAGGAGCTTGACGATAAATTTATCGACAAAAAGACACCACAAAATTCATTGTGGCCTAAAATAGCAAATGACCTGAATAAGAAAGGATATTACGTAGGCCAAGGCACCAATGGGCAAGAAAAATGCCGTCTTAAGTTTGCAAACTTGCAAGCCTTTTACACGAAATACATAGACAAAGTCCGGCATTCCACTGGAGAGGGATAAGTTGATAAGCCCATTTTATGAGGATTTGGATGAAATTCTGGGAGATAAGCATAAAGCATCACCTATTATTGTTCTTAATAGTCTCAATCATAGTCCGATTGTAGAAACTCCTCGAGCAGCCCCGAAAATCACAACGGAAGAAATAGAAGCTGGCCCATCATGTGCTAGTGATGATGATATGCATATAGTCCCTTCAGCGACAGCAGATACACCAAAATCCAATAAGCCAAATAAATTTGAGAGCGTAAAATCAAGTGTTCGGCCCTCGAAAATAAAAGTATTAGAAAAAATGTATGATTTGAGCAGATAATAGAAAAGCAGAATTTAAACAACTGATGGAATTTATGGAGAAAAGAAGCCAAGAGCGCCATGAACAAATAATGGCCTTATTAGCTGCCTCAAAAGCTCCTAAAAAACGAAAACGTCAACTTGACGACAGTGATAGTGATTAATTAATACTATTATTACTCTCAGATTTGGGTGGGCGAGTCTGTGAGTTTTTCTTTTCTCCGGCATTTAAAATTTCCCATTGAATTCGAAAATCCACCGGTTGTTAAGAGAAGCATTGTTTTTAAGGAGTGGTTTTCTGAAAATATACACACACCTGGAGTTTTGTTTATAGTGCGTGTATACTAGGGTGGTCCTTATTTCCAAAATTTTAGAATTCAAACTGTCTCATCCCCACTAATTTTGCCTCTTACAATAATATTATATCAGCCTACCATAAACTGGGCAACTTGTTTAGAAGAACTATTATGTTTGCTTTTGTTACCTATTTATATGCAGAGATTATAGTTGTCTGAAAAAAGTTTATGTTTTGTATTTTAAAACATGTTCAAATAAAAATAAAAATTGTATGTGTATAATTTAAAGAAAATGTATTATTAATAATTATAAATGCTAAAGGAGCAACAACACCTATAATACAAGTCAAAAAAGTTAAATTTAAATCAACAACAGCAATTTTGTACATACAGCTAAGTACTTATATGAAGTTCAATGTAATTTGGTTGCGCTTTATAACTGCAGCTGCATTATTTTCTTGAATATAATCATCTTCAATTTCATTTTCAACATTATTTTGGTTTTCTGCGAATTCCCATTCTTCTAAATTAAAATAACAGAAATTGTGAAGGATACAGCAAGCTGTTATTATGTTATTATGCTATTATGCTGTTATAATTCAGTACCTACTCAATTTAGGACTATTTTTGTCTATATTTTAGTGGGCATTATTGCGTACGTTTCACTAATTTGCATGCAATAAATTAGAACATGCTCAAATAACTTGAATATAAGTTAACTAAATCTACATGCGCATACTTGTATTATAGGTACTCGTATACTGTGAACATTAGAGTCCGCTAAAATAGCTTTTTGGTATACAATTTATGAAAATTAGTGCTGTGTAAAGCTCTTAGTATGATGCACTTAATTATGTATGGTGTACAATATTATTAATAATTGATAGAACTTTAAATAACATAATAGTCCACGAGACAGCACATCTTTTGAAAATTGATTACCACTCCTCTGTAACATCGTGTACTGGTGTAGTTTTACGAGTCTACCACGTTGTGTATACATAAGTTCTTGGAAACGCGGCGTTTTCGAATTCGCGATCGCGAAAGACGGTAATGTGCTGATGCTTTAAAAATGTATGACCATCACATTTTTTATAACTTCAATTAAAAGTTAATGAAATTACAAATGCTAAAAGACATTTGTCCAACAAAAATGGTGCGCCGTTTGACGCGTCCACTGCCTATATCTGGTCAAAATAACGACTTATAAGAATTTTACTACCAACCACCTGATTTGTTCATAAATATTAAATAAATATTTCTAAAATCGGATGGTAACATTGTCCGACAAATGTTGTGCGTCATATTGGCAGTCCGACGCTCGGAAAGTGTCAGTTTCGTGGTAACATGTTCACTGATTACCACTTGTCGGACAGAGATCACACATGTAGGTGAGCGTATTTTGTGATCAATAATGATAATGGCCGACAAAAGTATTGCGCTGTATCGCTAGTCCGACAATAAAAAGGGCAAACTGTTACATCAATAAATTTACACACAGCAAATTTGTCTGACCATTATTATAATAATATTAGCGATTTGTAATTATATCAAACCATAACAAGCAATATGGTTGTATAAACAACATATTGTTCTCGTATCTTTGCAAATATATGATGTCCAACATGTGATGAGATCGGACCTGGGACCCCGACAATCAGTGTTTATCAAACTTCTTAAAATACGCGAAAAAAGTGGAAAATATGCAAAAAGGAATGTTTATTAAATTGTACGCAAAAATGGATTAATATACAAAATATATTTGAAATGTATTATTTATTTTGTACGCAAAAATGAAATAATGTATTTCGTTTGTCATCATATTCATCCGTTGGTGTCTTCCTCTTCAACTGATTCGTTGCATACATCATCATCTTCATCCGTATGGTAGTATAATAATAATAATAACATAAACAATAACATTAAAAATAATAATAATAATATTCCGGAAACATAATATACAATAAATTCAAAATGCAGTAAAACAACAATAGTGTTTGCAGAAAAGGCCACAGTCAGTCATGAAAACAGAAATTCAATCATCAAGCATGAGCTTCCCCATGGTCCAATAATTAAAAAATTGTAATCGAATAAGTAAGTAAATTGCACATACGGGAAATAAAAAAAATCTTAGATAACATTTATAGGCAAATCGTCGCCCAAGATATACCCTACACACTTATTAAGAACATAGATCTTGAAATTTAGTTCGGAAATAAAATGTTCGCTGCCTTAGCTGCCCCTGGAAAAACATGCAGTTGTTGCGCATAGCCACGTATGAGAACGACCCCGGAAAATGTGTACTCGTAGTCGAGTGACATGGAATAGTCACAAAATTTGCAAACCCTACATTCACATCATGTATTTGTAGTCTAAACGTGATTTTATTCATCAAATAAACCGGTGTATTGCTTAGGAGCACATTAAAACAGAGCTTCGAGTAGTGCAAAAATGATGTAGATTTATCATCTACATCATCATCTACTATCTGAACCTGTAATACAATGTGTATGTATTTAAAAAAAGTTGAATAACGTTTATTACAAGATGGCGACCACGGCACGTATGGTGATAGTCGCGTGACTGACACCGTTCAACGGCGACTAGCATTTTTTAAGACAAGCAGCAGTAATCTTATCGGACAATCGTTTCGGTGTGCTCTATACTTCATTTCAAACGACATAAAAAAACAATAGATTGTTGGTAATCAGTGAACATGTTATTACGAAACTGACACTTTCCGAGCGTCACAACATTTGTCGGACAATGTTACCATCAGATTTTAGAAATATTTGTTTAATATTTATGAACAAATTAGCTGATTGGTAGTAAAATTCTTATAAGTAGTTTTTTTGACCAGATAAAGGCGGCGGACGCGCCAAACGGCGCACCATTTTGTCGGACAAATACCTTTTAGCGTTTGTAATTTCATTAACTTTTAAAGTTATAAAAAATGTGATGGTCATACATTTCTAAAGCATCAGCACATTAGCGACTTTCGCGATCGCGAACTCGAAAACGCCGCGTTTCCAAGAACTTACGTATACAAAACGTGGTAGACTCGCAAAACCACATCCGTACACGACGTTGCAGAGGAGTGGTAATCAATTTTCAAAAGATGTGCTGTCCTGGGGACTATAATATATTTATGTAGAATGTAGCGCACAATATGATTAAAACCGAATTAGAATCGTCTCGCTAAGTAGTCCATATTGTTTACTTATACGAGAATAGACGGCGAATCTGGTTAACAAATTTTAGTTTATAGGGAAACCCGCCAGGGCGGAATGAAGATTACTCTTTTATCTAGCTCAAGCTTTCGCAATAATTTATTGCTTCATCAGGAGGCTATAAAAATACAGGAAAATGCAGCAACTATCAAAATATAAAACTAAAAACTTACATGATAGTGAGATTAAAAAATAACCGTAACAGTCAATTGGAAATTTCTTCGTGTACAGAATTATAGAACAGCGTTAATGTACAACTATATTAGATGGTAAACTTATGAATTTGCAAAGACATACACTACAATTTAAAAAAATTATTGAAATGGCTTTTTGACAAATAAATAAATAATATGTCTAGGTTACTAACAATAACAGGGTTTCCAACGATATATGCATTTACAAGAGGAAACACGGATGAGAGTTCTTAAGGTTAGACCAACATATCAATCGGGTATCAAATCCGCAATATTATATCTCTTATTGAAAAGTGTAAGTAGGTAGGAATACATATATACTGCTAAGGTTGTCTGTATCTGTACGGACATTCCCCGTTTTATTATTGTTTATATATATAGCATTTCCAAAAAAAGGCGTTTTCTTAAAGTATCCTCTCTAGTTAATATAGAGACATCGTCAAAATCAAAAGTATGGCCTGTTTGAATATGATGTTGCACCAGGGCACAATTTCCAGTTTTTCTTCTACAATCACTTTTATGTGAGGAAAGGCGGGCGCTCAAGTATTGTTGAGTATGGCCAACATAACACTGATCGCATGTGGAACAAGGAACTTTATATATAACGTTGGAAGATTGAAGTTTAGGTAATTGGTCTTTCAGTTTGGTGTATATATTACTACCTTTAAGAGGATAGGAATAAGCTATTTTATATTTAGTCTCATTTCTGAAAACTGAAGTTATCTTAACAGAGAGGCCTTTAACGTATGGAATAGCCAAGTAGAAGGTTTTATCTGAAGTAGGAGGGGTGTTAAGTATGTCAGGTATTCTAAAAATCAATTTGTTAACAAGTGGGAGATTCTTTTTAGTTTGTGTAACGCTAATTGTCTTTTAGAAGGATGGGAGACTTTGGTAGCTCTGTGTTTCATACTTAGTAACAAATTAATTTTTATTCTGTCCTGGTGTTCAGATAAGAAATGAAGAAAACGTCCAGAACTAGAAGGCTTACAGTACCATTGGGTGGAAAGTAGATTGTTGTTGTTTCGGGTGACTAAGGTATCAAGAAAGGGAACAGAACGATCGTGTTATTTTTCGATTGTAAATTGAATCTTTTCATGTTGTGAGTTAAACGTGTTTAGAATATTGTCCACATGGTTCTCAGGGAGAATTATAAAAATGTCGTCCACATATTTCTTAACAAGAGGAATATCGTAGGTGATCTGTGCGAGAGCCTTGTCCAATATATCATCCATAACAAACTGAGCGATAATGGGGGAGATTTTAGCTCCCATAGGGGAACCAAGAGTTTGCTTGTAAAAGACACCATCAAAGGAGAAGTACGTATTCTCAAACATCATCGTCACACCACGTACTAGGTCATCTAATGATAAGCAAGTATGGTTAATTATGGAGGTCCAACGTCTATAGATGGAGTCAATCGTGAGGTCAAGGGGGATGTTTGTAAACAGAGATACTACATCGAAACTAGCGATAACGTAACCATCGGGGACGACAAAATCATTCACGAGGGCAGCGAAAGAGAAAGAGTCACTTTGTACGTGTGGACAATATTCTAAACACGTTTAACTCACAACATGAAAAGATTCAATTTACAATCGAAAAAGAACACGATCGTTCTGTTCCCTTTCTTGATACCTTAGTCACCCGAAACAACAACAATCTACTTTCCACCCAATGGTACTGTAAGCCTTCTAGTTCTGGACGTTTTTTTCATTTCTTATCTGAACACCAGGACAGAATAAAAATTAATTTGTTACTAAGTATGAAACACAGAGCTACCAAAGTCTCCCATCCTTCTAAAAGACAATTAGCGTTACACAAACTAAAAAGAATCTTTCTTAACAATTCGTACCCGCTCCCACTTGTTAACAAATTGATTTTTAGAACACCTGACATACTTAACACCCCTCCTACTTCAGATAAAACCTTCTACTTGGCTATTCCATACATTAAAGGCCTCTCTGTTAAGATAACTTCAGTTTTCAGAAATGAGACTAAATATAAAATAGCTTATTCCTATCCTCTTAAAGGTAGTAATATATACATCAAACTGAAAGACCAATTACCTTAACTTCAATCTTCCAACGTTATATATAAAGTTCCTTGTTCCACATGCGATCAGTGTTATGTTGGCCATACTCAACAATACTTGAGCGCCCGCCTTTCCTCACATAAAAGTGATTGTAGAAGAAAAACTGGAAATTGTGCCCTGGTGCAACATCATATTCAAACAGGCCATACTTTTGATTTTGACGATGTCTCTATATTAACTAGAGAGGATACTTTAAGAAAACGCGTTTTTTTGGAAATGCTATATACAGGGTGTCCCGTTTTTATTGTTACAAATTGAAACAGGTGATAGAATATGTAATTTTAAGACGAAAGTTTCCCATAAACATGTATCCAAAAATACTTCGTAAGGGAGCTGCACCCCCTCAAAGATGTGCCTCTGTTAATGGTTTTCTCCCGTTATTTCAGATACCGTTGCAGATAAAATTACAAAATTCGATACAGCTTATAATCTTTGTATGCCTAATCGAATTCTAAAATCAAAATTTAAAATTCTTAATCGGGGAAGATTTAAACTGAAGGGGTGTGGGGTTAAGAGTGCCCTAACTGTTTTGGCTGTAGTCTCTTGCCACTTTTAGCAAACAACATCTAAAATTTCATAGTTTCTTACAAAAGACAGGTCTCTTGCATTTTTTCGGTACAACTTACTGTTTTCAAGGAAACCCAATTTGAAATTTATGTTACAGACCATAAATAGTTGAATTATGCATTCCCGGCTAATTGTAATAGGTCGCCATGAAAAAACAAAAGTTGAACGTTTTAGATTTCTTCCAGTATGGCGTAATAAGTGCGTGGCTGTACCGAATTTTGTAATTTTATCTGCAACGGTATCTGAAATAACTGGAGAAACCCATTAACAGAGGCACATCTTTGAGGGGGTGCAGCTCCCTTACGAAGTATTTTTGGATACATGTTTATGGGAAACTTTTGTCTTAAAATTACATATTCTATTACCTGTTTCAATTTGTAACAATAAAAACGGGACACCCTGTATAAACAATAATAAAACGGTGAATGTCCGCACAGATACAGACAACCTTAGCAGTATATATTCCTACCTACTTACACTTTTCAATAAGAGAAATAATATTGCGGATTTGATACCCGATTGATATGTTGGTCTAACCTTAAGAACTCTCCTCCGTGTTTCCTCTTGTAAATGCATATATCGTTGGAAACCCTGTTATTGTTAGTAACCTAGACATATTATTTATTTATTTGTCAAAAAGCCATTTCAATAATTTTTTTAAATTGTAGTGTATGTCTTTGCAAATTCATAAGTTTACCATCTAATATAGTTGTACATTAACGCTGTTCTATAATTCTGTACATGAAGAAATTTCCAATTGACTGTTACGGTTATGTTTTAATCTCACTATCATGTAAGTTTTTAGTTTTATATTTTGATAGTTGCTGCATTTTCCTGTATTTTTATAGCCTCCTGATGAAGCAATAAACTATTGCGAAAGCTTGAGCTAGATAAAAGAGTAATCCTCATTCCGCCCTGGCGGGTTTCCCAATAAACTAAAATTCATATTGTTTACTGTCATAACTTACTTGAATGGCGTCATTAGCCAAAGGAGTAGAGGATATGCTTTGTCGCCTATCAAATGATATTCCTGAAGTGGAAAGTATGTTCCTTTATTATTACGTTCTTCAATTTCTTGATACAATAATGAATTTTTAGGAAACCTAAAAAATAGATCGTTTAATTTAAATTGCTAACAAAAGAAATAGAATATTGTGCAAGCGTGGATATCACCAAAAATTATCCAAGGGCTAGCTCGGGAAGCTGCAGGAGAAGTGTACCTAATGGCCCGGGGACAATTTTACATGTTTTATAGTTTACTTTTCCAATGAGAGGTACAAGAACTGATAATTTACACATTCTTCTCAGTGTTTGCATATCATTGTGAGTAGGAAATTTGTGGACATGAGCTAAAATTATTATCTAAGGGCTAAATTATTGAGACATGAGGCCTTGCGCAGAGGGTACCAAATCGCCCGATGGCATTTTTTCCCGTAGTTTATTTTTCCTACTTATGTGAGTTCATAATCACATACCATACAGTTGTACATTTTTAATTGATTATACCGCAGGAAAAGTGAACTGTATTTATAATTCAACACGTGTGCGTGTGAAAAAAATTTCCTCGGGTCATTTGGTACACTTCTTCCGAGGCGCCATGTCGGACAATTTTGGTTCATATCCGTACCATCGTTGTACAATATGCTATTTTCTACGATACGAGTAACTTAAAATTTACACTATGGAAAAGTGCACTTTCCCGCACAGCATGTGGGTATAAATCTTTACGAGTAAGAAATACTTAATTGTACAACAAGGGTGGATATGAGGTAAATTTCTCTAAGGGCTAGATTGGTTGAGGACAAGTATTCCATATTCACAAATGTTACTTTCCTATGATACGAATAACTGAAAGTTTACAACTGCGCGGAATAATCTGAGTAGAAAAATTCTATTATATCTGCTATCATGTACAGATCCTGGAAAGCCCACATTTACATTTGTGAATATTTTGGTTGCTGTACAAATTCTTTGTAATTTAATACTATGAATACTAGGCTCAGTTACTTTAAGTGGTATTATGCACAGTAAACGGTTAGTTTCAGAACCCAGATGTTTTGATTTTAATGTAGAGACGCAGTTAATAAATAAACATAATAACAATATGTATAAGGATACTGAGGATAGTAATCAAGAGACTTAAGACTTAGTGTAAAGTGTATATTGTACTTTGACTATTTGTTCCTAATAAGAGGTTGTGATTTTTTTGTAGGTACGTACTTTGTTACTGGAATCTGTTATCGTTTTTGTCGAATTTATTTGTATGCTTTATTTATGTTTAGAAGTGTTTTATGTTCGTTTTAAAAATAAATACCTACCTTTTTATCTTTTAATCCGTTTTATTATTAATGTTCATAATACTCAATAATTATAAATAAATAGTTCTATGTAACTACAGTAGTAACAAATCTGGCAACTTTTCATATAAAAGTCTGGTGATATTTATTTTTTCACCTGGCAACCCTGATGTCTAGTTAAAATTTTTGACGCGTGTGAAGTTAAACTGATAGTTCTAAAATTTTCGCACCTATCCGCGCCTTCCTTTTTGGCAGAGCTACTATGATATTCCGTTTGTAATTTTCTGGAATCTCGCCTGTGAGATATATGCGATTAACTAATTTAAATAAACGATCTATTACCTCTTGACCTGCGCACTTTAAGATTTCTGCCTTCAAGCCATCTATACCTGGTGCTTTATTGTTTCTTAAACTTTTTAGTGCTAGCTCAAACTCTTCTCTCATTATATGACACTCTAGGTTGTCCCCCTCTACACTGCTTTCGCTTTCTAATATATCTCGTACTTCCTGTCCCGCATATAAGTTTCCCAAATATTTTTTCCACCTATCTGCCTTCTCCCCGCTTCCGACTAGGATATCTCCTGCCTCATTTCTAATGTTTTGGTACTGGATCCAATTTCTCTAAAATTTCTCCTAATTATTTTACATGCTTCATCAGTCTTTCTTACTTCGAACTTATCATGCACTTCTTTGCATTAATTTATTATCGATCCATTGCTCTTTCGCTTTCCTACATTTCCGAATAATTTCCCACTTGATCGCCTTATATCTTTGTTTCCCACTTTCATCTAACCTATTTTTATATTTTCGCCTTTCCTCTATTAGACTCACAATATGTTTTGTTATCCTGAGTTTTCTACTTTCATTCTGTTTATGACCCAAAATATCTCTAACTGGGGAATCTAAACTATTTTTAATGCAATTCCATTCTGCCTAATGTCCCTAATAATATTTTCACCGCGCCCTTTGGTACTTCGTTTGTCTTTTTCTCGAACTGATCGCGCGTATCATCATCATCATCATCATCATCATCATCATCATCATCATCATCAACATCATCATCATCGTCAATCAACTATTTATAATTTTTTGACGCAATATAAGCATACAAACGTCATTATTTAAAATTTTAATACATATTTTAAATATATTTATATAATAAGTGTTCACGAATATAATTGAATATTCACGGGACACAAACGTAAAAAACGTAAATAATCACAAGACACGATGGTAAGTATTAATTATACAACGCCTGGTATCTCAGCTATTCATGCATGTATAACTGTCTTTCTCCTTCTCTAAACGTTATATCTTTCGTCTCTCTCGTGTAACGAAATGCTCGAAAACGTGACGCGACCTCGGGCAATTTTCGAGGTGCCGCTAAAGATGTTTCACTTTAAAAAAAATATGACAATCTTTTAATTTTTAATTAAAACCGAGAACTATTTCAGGTCGATTCAGCTGTTGTGGCTATCATGTCGGAAGAGCAGCTAAAGGAATATAGTCCAAAATATGGAGATCGACTAGCTATTCTGAATTTGTGTAAAAATAGAACTTGCAAGAGGCAAAGTTTGTTCGACAAGTTGCGGCAAAAATTACAAGGAAAAAAATAATCGGCCAATTCAGATACGGATAACGAGGAGGATCATGACCAAGAGAAGAAAATAATGAAAATATCTGCAGCGAATGATTGAGATAGGATGGTTTTGTAACTTAGATGGACATCGTTTTATACAGGTACGGACGAAGCAAGGAAACTGGAGGTAGCAAAGTCTACTAAATATACGGATCTAATGGATAGAGCCAAAGATTTGTTTTTTCCTGGCAGCCTATCGTCAAAGGGTGTTATTAAAGATTTTACTGTTGATTTTTTAGACTTCAAGGGCAATAAGTTTTATTTGAATTTAACAGTTGGTGAAATATTTGAAATCACTATGCTAACAAGAATTCTATTTTATTAGCAAGGACTAAAAAACTTCGTGTAGAAACTGTTACTCACGATAAGTCCTGCGATGCTTGACTGCGACAGTTTAAACTTGAATCTACCGCCTTCATCAAGTTATCAGTGTATAGATAAACTACTCACAGATTCTGCTTTCTCTGTTACAATTGATACAACCGAGACTGTAACCAGTGCAATAAGTCCCATTACTATAACTGATATTGGTGCAGCAACAAAAACTCCAATTGCTATCGAAATACCATCATTGTCGTCGGATGCACCTGTAATGTTCCTCGATTTGAAAAGATCTGCTTATGTGAAAGAAATTATCGAGTTCTATAAAGATACTTCGGTATCCGAAAAACGTTTGTCAGTAAAATTTATCGATGAAGAAGGGATCGATGGAGGAGGTTTAACCAAAGAAATTTTCAATTTTGATGTATTTTATTAACGGATTTTTTAGCTTTAGTGTGTTTTAGAACGTTGTCGTATACACAATAAAATATATTTTGTGCTATTTTACTTTATGATGTCGAGTTCGAGTGATAGTAGTGACGATGTTGAACCGGATAATTCAGAAGAAGTATTTACCAAGAAAAGGCGCAGAGGAGTGCGAAATGATAACTATCACGAAAGAAATATTATAAAAAAGGGCAAAGTTACCGGCACAACTTATAAAAATTATAAAGGCAAACAAATTGAAGCTAAGAAAATAGGAAATACTTGCAAGTATGTTATAATAAAATACTATTTACTTTCAATTTAAACCTAATATCACGTTCTGTAGGTGTAAGATGCAGTGCTTTAAGAAATTAAACGATGAGCAGAAAATAATACTTACTGTTTAAAATTTTTTATGGAATGGAAAGTAAGGACCAACAAGATGTTTATCTTCAGGGACTGATACATCAAAAGGAAGTAGCACACCAAAAAAAGGAAGGAAAATGATTCAAGTAAGGGTAGGGAAGTATCATTTGAGCATTTTGTACGTGTTGGGGGTTTAAGAGTTAAAATTTGCTGCGAGGCCTTTCAGTTGTATGCATGTTGTACCAAGCAAAAGAATAAAGAGAATAAAATTCTTGCTTAGAAACAATCTAATTCTAAAAGATAAACGAGGTAAGAATATAAAGCGTGCAATACCTAAAAATGAAAATATTTTAATTCGTCAACATATTGAAAGCTATCCTGTTGAGGAAAGTCATTATTCTGGGAAGGACTATAACTATCTGGACTGTAGACTTAACGTCAAGATAATGTATGAAATGCTTGTACTTGAGTACATTTTATTTCAAGAGTAATAATAAATTATATTTGAGGCCAAATACAATTTTTATACAAGTACTTATACTTGTACTTGAGTCCTTTTTGCCGGTACTTGGAACAGCTCCGAGTGATTGTGAGAAATAAACAGAAATAAGAGCTTAAGATGCACCATCAAACAAGTAGTAGTAGCAGCAGGCTAGGTATTGGCGAGGCATCGAAATTTGTATACTTATACCAACATTTAAAGATTTAAACACTTAACTCATTTGATCCCACTGTGCTCACTTGGGTAAAGCGTACAAATGTCATCACAAGTGTCATCCATCGCTTAAAATGTGAAAAAGTTTTACACAGCAGTTAACTGTATGTTCAATAAGTAAGATTCTCGAAGTTATCGAAAAGAGGTCGCTGTCATAAATACAAACGGCACGTGTTGGTTTGTCTTGTACCAAATTTTCGCTTATATAATTCATTTTCTTAGCATTGTATCATCATATATACATTATCAGGTATGTATTCCACTAGACTGCAAATATGGCAGCATTATATTTTATTTTGTTGGGTTACGAAATAGCAAGTTTTCTTTGTGTACTCATTTGAGTACACTGGGCACATAGACTATCTAAAATTTATTGTAATTTATTTTGTTGCAGTTCGGCTGTGTGATGAGTGCTGACGATCCTCCATCTGTAAGTGTACAATCTTTCTATGGCAAGCGCTACAAAATACTTGATGACGTTTCAAGTTCAATTCACCACGGTGTAGATATTGTTATCCTTCCTCCAAATGTGCACACACAAACCGACGAAGAAGATATAAACGAACATGATTGTGAAATGACACAATTTTCAACTGATGTACCTGGGGAAGTGGAGGTCCATTAGCATAGTGATGACGACTCGGACGATGATGATATCCCATTGGCTGAAATTGTAGCTCAAGTTGGTCAAGGTTCCTCAAATCCACAAAAAGAGGCAAATAAACATAGAGAAAGCACCCTTATGGAGTGAGGACACTATAAACCTGGAAATGAACGAGACCTATGGATACAATGATCGTCTGGATGCTCTGAAAAGGCAGATAAATAACGGTATTCCGGTAGAAACGTTTGAGAAACATACATTTTCTGTTACCGAAAGCGATCTCAAAATTTTCATAGCTATTTTAATTTTTAGTGGTTGCCACAAGCTACCGAGGGAGCGTTTGTATTGGAGTTTAGATGATTTATTTATTCCATGTGTAACCAAAGCTATGTCCAGGAATTGATATTATGAAATAAAAAAGTACCTCCATGTTGCTGATAACTCTAAACTAGATAAAACCGATAAAATGTTCAAAGTAAGGCCTCTGATGAATATGCTCAGAAAAAATTTTCTGCAATGGGGAATTTTCCACGGTCATCTGTCTATAGACGAGGCGATGGTGAAGTACTTTGGGAATCACTCCGCAAAGCAATTCATTAGAGGGAAGCCGGTAAGGTTCGGTTATAAAGAATGGATGCTTTGTAGCACAACTGGATATTGTTACAATTTTGATGTTTCTTGCGGTGCAAAACCATCCAGCACTGCAACCGAGATCGCGAAGTCCACATCACCTCTTGGTTCTAGAGTTGTTTTAGAACGTGTTGAACAACCATCAGACCACACTGTATTTTTCGATAATTTTTTCACAGGCCATGTGTTGCAAACGTTACGAGAAAAAGGGTTTAGAGCAACGGGGACTATTAGGGACCATAGGACACAAAACTGCCCTTTGTCATCTAAAAACAGAATGAAGAAGGATGAGTGAGAATATTACCGATACATATTTGACAAAACAAATTCTTTGTTATTTTTCAAGTGGAAAGATAATATCGTAACCATGGCAACCGATTATGACATAATTATTGAAACAAAAATTTCCGTTGCCATCTGTACGTACCCTTCAAAGAAGACTTCAAAACTTAAAATTTGATAGCGGAATATTATGAGGTATTCAAATTTTTGGAAACAAAAGTACAAACGTTTGCTTCTAATGGGAGCTTGTAACCAAGCTTTATGGAAAGTCTCGGAAATTACTGCTGGACGATATTCTGAAGTAAAATGCGAAATTCCACATCCTTTAGATTATAGCAAATATGTTCATGTCTTTGCTGATGTTCCCCATTTATTTAAAAATATAAAGTCGATGCTTGTCATGAATAAGATTATTCGTATACCGGATGATATCAAAGAAAAATATGGACTTCCCTCGAACGAAATATTGTCGAGTCATATTAATGAGGTGGTCATTCATCAAGAAAGCCACTCTTTTAAATTGGCACCAAAACTTTCTGAGGAGGACAAAGTCAATTCCAAAAAATGAAAGTAAAAGTTTCCACAAATGTGATAAGCCAGAGTGTGAGTAGTGCATTAAAGTTCTTGTCTGATGTGCTTAATAAACCAGACTACAAAACCACTACGTGGTTTCTGGATGAAGTGGAAAAGTGGTTCCATCTTATGACATCACGCCATCCTTCCTGCGCCATAAGCAATATGAACCCAGAAGTGTACAGTAACTCTATTGAGTTCCTTAAAAATTTTATGGATATCTTCAGAAGAATGGAAGTAGGATATAAAAGCAAGTCGGAAGCCATCCCAAACAGGTGTTTTAATTTCGACACAATCACTTTTGGAATTACAAGTAGAGTTATTAGAAGTTCGTGGTTATGGTTTTATTCTAACCAGTAGATTTTCATAGGATTGTTTAGTAAATTTTTTGTTCTCTTAGAAGTAAACAAATTGTGCTTAATGCGCTACAAGTTAAAACAATTTAAAATTAATTTCTGTGTCTCAATATCTCAAAAATCCTAATAGGAACAGTTATGAGGAAGACGATCACAATTTTCTTTCAGGATTTTTAGATACAGTACATGAACAGAAACCAGTGAATGATGAACCAAGAATTCCTTTCAGCATTCTAGACCCATCATTACATTTAAATTAAATTCGCTTTATAATATTTGTGGCTACATTGTAAATAGCATTAGAAACAATTGGGTACTTGCAAAAATTTAAACATGTGTTTTTTTCATCATAATTTTAAAATATGCATTAAAATTACCGTGACGGTAAAAAATGAGCCTACTCCATGTAGGAAT
The DNA here is from genome assembly GCA_963966045.1 of Xestobium rufovillosum. NCBI lineage: Eukaryota > Metazoa > Arthropoda > Insecta > Coleoptera > Ptinidae > Xestobium > Xestobium rufovillosum. The sequence goes on along the minus strand of OZ014493.1, from coordinate 13,574,117 downwards.
ACGAGCACAATTTAATTTTTGGATTCAAATCGCGGAGTATGCGCCAATTGACCATTAGCCTTGAGCAGTCATTCTGACGTCAGATAATCTACCTGACGTCACAGAACGTCTTGCTAGTTCTATCCATTGCCAACATTTCGCGACCATTGCCACTAACCACTTAATTATTGTTACTTGCCACCAGCACTTCAACTTATTGTTTATCACTTTACTTAGGAGTAAAAACGTTTATAAACCCAAGGGACAAACTCTAGAAATAAGTTAGAAGGAATAAAACTAGGACATTTCAAAATCATTACTTAGTAAATTTCAATTTTTCATCTTGGCTTACCTAAGTGTCACGCATTAATTGAAAGTGACAGCGTTGTAGGTTAGGTAAGTTTCCATTTATGCGTTGCGTTCTGTTGTTGTTTTACAACTTTTTTTAGAAAATAATATGCCGGAAGAAGGCTTTATGCAAGCACAATCTGATAATCTTCCCAAAGTAGATGCGTTCATGATTGCGAAGTTTTTTCAACAAATGACAGTTACACATCGGCTGAAATTCGGGGAGCAAAAACTGCAAGGTATGACGAATGACGACTAACTTATAATTACCGTATTTTCTGGAGCGATTATTGTAAGGGGACTTAAAGGCAACGTTTTTCACTGGTGTTTGTTTTAGTGCAAGTCGTGAATCATATGGGGATTCCGCAGTTGGCTACGTTCAGGTGAAGAGAACAAGAGATATCTGTGTAGTAAAATGTGCAATTTGTCCAGAACATAAGACTCGTACAAAAAATTATGGTGTAGTTGTGGAAATTAATGAAAAAGAAGAAAAGGTGGCGAGGGCAGAATGTCTGGATTGTGCTGCATCACTTGGTAAATATGTTACCCCAATTTTTTTATAATATATTAAAATCATGTATCTTACAGGAGGCTGTAAACATGCAGTAGCATTCTTAATGTGGCTGCATAGAAGAGGCGAAGAGCCATCACCTATAGCAGTGGAATGATATTGGAAACGTCCGAAGTTATCTGCAGTTGGCACATCGTTGAAATTTATAACTTTGTCAGATTTTGGAAGTGCGCAAACATTTGTGGGGCAAAAAAGTGATTTCTTCAACGAATTTTTAGCAGAGGGAACTAAACACGGTTGCACAAGTCAAATATTGAAGTATTTCAAAGATGATGAGAGCCCCAGGATGTTATCACTTCATTATTTATTACTAAAATTTATTGAAACTGGTGGAACTAGCTGTGATGACTTCTTGCTTTTTTGTAAACAGAATATACCAGATAATATGTACAAAACGGCTGTAGAGAATACGAGAGATCAGGCTGAAGGTAGTTTGTGGCACGAGTTACGTTACGGACGAGTAACAGCATCTAAAGCCGCGTATCCATTTGTAACAAATGTCCCGTAACGTAACACCAAACATGTTACGTTACATGTAGTGGAGACGGGAAACTGTTGCATGTTACGCGTAATCAATTTGACACGCGTAACGAATTTGGACCGAACCACCATTTGTCGGTTTTTAGCCGTCGCATCAAAGGAATGCAACGGTACGCGTCGCGGCAAGTCGGGACGGGTTGGCTTTATCGCCGTAACGTCACCTGTTGCGTTCGTGATTTTGTCTTGTTTTGTCTTTTGTCAGTCTGGCCTCTATCGTTAACTAGGAAAGTGCTCATGGAGTGGAGCAAGGAAGACATTAAGAAATGTCGTCGTGTCGTGTCGTAACACTGTTTTGTTACGCTACGAAGTGAATGATACGGCCAAAACTAAACCGCTTTCGCAGCGACCCGTGTCGTTTTTGCAACAGGCCATTGTTACGTTACGGGACATTTGATACAAATGGATACCCAACTTAAGATTTATGCAGTTTCTCGTTGCAAAACATTTGATGGTGTTTTGGTTAATGAAATTATAGGTTGCTTAAAAGTCAGAGAAACAAGTGCTATGAAGAGGGGGAAACTTTTAGAGCAGGACGTTCTTCAAGTTTTAATGGAGCGTTTACCTCATATAGTTTTCCGAAGAACTGGAATCTTAATAGATAAACAACATCTATTTATAGGGGCATCTCCTGATGCAATTTCCAACGAATATGTTGTGGAAATAAAGTGCCCTGTGAGTGAGAAATCATTGAAAACATATGTTCAAGGCGGCAAAGTTCAACCGAAGTATTATGCACAAATTCAGTTGCAGATGTTTGTATTTAAAAAGCAGAAGGGCATATTTTGTGTAGCCAACCCTGATTTTGAAAAATCAAAGAAAATTGACATGGACTATTTAGATTTAGATAATGAATTTATGACTAATGTTATTCAAAGTGCTTATGAGTTTTGGAAAAATCACATTTATAGTAGATTACTTTCAGTAGTGCAAAAATAGAATTTCTTGTTATGTACAGTGAGTCGGGAGGAACACACCAAACTGCAGGAGTGCATTCTACGTGTAAAAATAATGAAAAGAAACCTAAATGTTGTTATCCGATTTATACTTGTTTTCAAGTTATAGCACCATAACAAAATACTCCACATTGATTTAATAGTATCGTTCTTGTAATAAATTGTTGGATTGGTCGCAGTGGTTCTATTAGTTGCCCTTTAAAGTCTCAGACATCACACCATAGAATTTTTTTCTGTGGGACTAGTTAAAAAGTGAGGTATACGCTGTAGAAGTTGACACTAGGTATACACTAATTTGACCTTAGAAATGCTGCAGCCAATAGTAGGGAATGGCTAATAGCATAAACAACTCGGAAGAACAAGCTCTTGGCATACAACGTATAGGGTTGCCAACTCTGTGACTAGCTATTTCAGGACAGCTGATGAAAATCGCCCCCTCCCCCATTTAATAAGATAGATACTTACCTACTTTATATTTACTTTAATCTTTCTTGGTTTATTTATTGTGTAAACATAAAATTAAAAAAATTATTTATTATTATTAAATTATTTTGCAATCAAGCACCTAAAAAAGTGCAACAGGATGTGTTCATCCAGTAGGACCTTCCTGATTAGTTGTAGTTTGAAGTGATTTTCACATGTTATCATAGTTCTCTTGCACAGAATTTTAATGTTTTTAAACGAACCAACACGAATGATGACAGAGTGCATTTATTGACATCTTAAAATAAGCAAAGTGATTATAGAAAAATTCCAATTTGGCCAACTGCTGATTTTAGTCTCCTGGATATTTAATGTATATTTACACAAAAACCCCTCTGAACCTCTTACTAAAATCCAAAACTGCATGTTCCATTTATAAAAATAAAATAAGGTGCTGTGCAGAAGGTAGACAGTGAAAATAGTTTTCAATCATGATCCATTAAAAATTGTATTTACTTCAATGAGAATTTTTTTTAGTTCGAAGTCTAATAAAGGTGATGAGGAAGGCAACTACTTCAGGGTGGACACACACTGCATAACAATAAATACAAGACTGTTATAATCATCTAATTAAAGAATCTTGAAGGTTTACTAAACCGCAACATATATTAACGACATTGTTAGTTTATGTTATTAATTTAATGTTTATGCACGCATGGGGGCGCAAAAATTTAAATTCCCTGAGTCTTCTTATGTTACGCTCTATATGTATTCGTAAACTGGCAATTCTTTTGGTTAATAACACGTCTTCTTTATTCAACTTTTCCTTTGCTGCAACACTTGGTGGACGAACGAGTTTGCAACCTTTCGTCTTCAAAAGATGTTCAATATGTTTAAATCCACGGTCGGCCATAACAGAACAACCTGCAGGCAAAATATCTAAGTATCCACAATTCTCGACAATGCATTGATCTGTAGTTCTACCTCCATAACCTTTCGAAACGAAATTAATGACACCATCAGGGGTTGAGGATATTAAGTATTTCAGCGTATTTGCCTTTTTATACTCTGACCACGTCATGCTTTGGAGAACAGGGTTCGTCGGTTTCTCAATTTCGATTTCAAAGCAGTCTATTATGCTCCATATGCTACCATAGTTTGCTCTGAAGCCTATAGGCAAAAACTGTTTAGTCTTCTGGGTATCTGGCAATATAATAAACTGACCTATAAAAAAAGCCAGTTTTGGTGTTGCATTACTGAATGCTCTGCTTGCAGAAGACTCTGATACACCAAAGTCATCACCTAATTCAGCGAAGGTTCTGTCTGTTCTTATCTTCATTAATGTTATAAGGCAATCGGTCACGGTCAATTCTGCATATCTCCCTAACAAATTTATTAGAAACTGGAGGTTTCTGTCAAATCCCAAGTAGCGCCTTGGATTAATTTTTACCAATAAAACTATTATCTGTTTAGAATAGTTTTGAAGACATTTGGTATCCCCTAAGTCGTCACTGGAGGTAGTATCTGTAGCACTTGGCACATATTCACTCACAGCAGCTTGCGATGTTGAAGGAGATGATGTAGAAATTGTTTGTTTTGTTGGTGATTCACTGTACACTGATATCTTTGATGGCGTTTGTGGACTTATAACATGTTCCACTATAAAAGGGGAATATGCAACTAGGGTTTCGCAAGACCAAGACAAGACGAGACTTACACCAGTCTTGGTATTGGTCTTGCATCCTTGTGTTGGTCTTGGTCTCGGTCTTGGTCTTGGACTCCAAGACCAAGACGAGAACCACATAAGTCTTGGTCTTGGTATTGTTTTTTCTTGGTCTTGTTTGGTTTTTATGAGAGTACGAGAAATTTATGAATTTCAATATTTCTACACCCACTTAAGAGGAGATAGTTCAAAGATAAAAGTCCTACTTATTCCATATTTGCATAATTTCTTTGTTGGGAAAATAATGATTCAATAAGTTGTGCAATTGACTGAATACAATTCTATTAAGTTCATGGCGGTACTAAAATCGATATTTTGTATTAAGATGTAATATAATAAACTTAATTTAAAAATCAAAATGAAAGCTCCAGAAAATATCCGACATCTGAAATGTACTTCCCATAAAACTTATTTTATTTATTCTATTACAGATAAAAAATAAAGCTTTATCTTTTGGTTAAAAAAGAGAAAAATTAAATTACGATTTTCTGTTTTTGAGTATTTTGTAATAAGGATAGCATGTTTTGAAAACCGGAAACCGCTTGCAAAAGTTAATTTTTGATTAGGTGTCACACGTGTCACGTAGGTACCTACCAATGTCTGTCGGGGTGTCGGGACAAATACAAAGAAAAGCCGCCGCGTTCGGCAAACTTTTGAATTCAATTCCGCTGTCAACCACGCTTTTTCATCAAAAATTTATGATTTAGTAAAAATTTGATTTGGATACTTATAGGTACGTATTGTTTATGGTGCAAAAAAGCAAATCCAGTTGTTCAATTTCCTTTGCGTATCGCCGCCTTATATTTTACCACAAGTGCGTTTTAAATACATAAAAATATGAAATAATAGAGGGATCCACGAGGGCGATCACTTAAACGCCAAACGCCGTACAGTGTATACAGCTAAGTACCTCAGATATTTCGTAAAAACACATTGTGTTTTCTGTTACAAAATCATTGAGGATAGGTAAGTAAATATTTAATAATTAATCCCACGTTCTGTAATGCAAATATTTTATTGCACGGCTGGCGTCATGTGTATGAGTGCTTTTCCAAAAAAATAGATTAGAAATAATATGGGCGCAGTAAATAATATAACTGTAACGTGATTTTTTATGTAATACCTAACAGTTTTGGCGTAAGGGTCCAATTTTAAAAATTTCTTCTATGCTTAAAAATATTTTGTAAAAGTATTAACACAGTTTTTCTCTAAAGTCGAAAGGATAATGAAGCGGGCTCGGAAACAAAAATTACTTCCCAATCCAAAAAAAACATCGAAGGGTACCTTGCACAGTGAAAGTTATACCGAAAGCATAGGGAGCGATAGCGATAACAGCAAGGACATTTCGAGCAAATTTTCGGAAGAGGAGGAAATATTGGAAGTTAAGGAACCATCAGCAGAATCTCAGCCTGTACCTTCGAGTTCTTCGTCAAGTGGGACAAACGGACGAAAGTGTAGCTATACAAAATATTTCAAATATGAAAATGAAAGTGGAAAACATAGGGGCTTGTGTTTGAATTGCAAGGAAAATATGAAAATTGATAAATGGATCCAAATGAAAAATTCTAATACCTCAGGATTGAAAAAACACTTAGCGGCTTGCCATCCAATTATTTTTGAAGAAATGTTTGGGCATAGCCCAAAACTATCCTCCAAGATCAGGGTCACATCTCAATCCAAGATGACTGAGTTTGTTGACACATCGGTAAGTAATGTCGCCAGATCTTTTGAGTATAGATATACATACCTACCTATACTAGTACTGTTTTGTTTGCGTTATAGTCAAAGCAAAATGAAACTTTTGAAAAGGCAACAGTCAAGTGGTTGGCACTAAAGCGTTTACCTCTAAGTTTCTTCGACGACGAATCAACTCAAGAATATTTTACAAAGTTAAATTGTAAATTGGTTTATCCCAAAAAAGACAAAATGAAGAAGCTGGTGACGGAAGAATTTTCTAAAATGCAAGATCAGGTGAAAAGTATTTTGAACGGAAATTCATCAAAATTTAGTTTTACTGTAGATGGATGGGCATCTGTTGGCTGTAAGTCCTATTATGGCGTTACCGTACACTTCATAGACAATCAGTGGCAGTTGAAGTCATTCGCCCTTTCATTTTTATCATAAAATGGTAATCACTCGGGAAATGATATCGCAATCACTTTCATGAAATCTCTTCAAACTTACGGCATTCAAAATAAAATTCTCGGTGTTACAGTTGACAACTGCTCCTCAAATACAACGTTTATGTCTGAATTATCAGCGAAACTTTTAGATCAATATGATATACCATTTGACTCAGAAAATCAACATTTTCGGTGTTTCGCCCATATTTTAAACTTGGGGGCACAAGATATGCTGAAATTATTAAAAATTGAAGCTCCTGTTTTTGATGATGTCGCCGAGGTCACGGATAATACAAATGCCGATATTGAAGATGGGGATACAGACGATGATGATGACAGTAATAATATGCAAAATGAAAATCCTGTAAATAAAATGCGTACCATATTTCTGAAATTGAGAAGATCTGAAAAGCTGCAAAATAAACTACATTCATGTTGTGAAACGGCTAATACCAAATACATTAAACCTCCGTTAGATGTTTCCACTAGATGGAACAGTACATGTAATATGCTTTCTGCTGGTTTAGAGGGTTGCCAGATTGGGCGATTAATCGCAAATTGGGCGACTTGACGAACTCATTTTGCGCCTGTTTTTTAAGGTTTGCGATTTGCTCCGAAATGGGCGATATTAATTTTTTTAAAATATGATATCGGGCGATTTTATCTACTCATATAATATTACTCACATATTAGAAATTTAGTATAATATTAATCTGCCTACGAAGAAAGATAGATAAATCCGACAACGACGCCACTTATTTTCTTCTACCCACCCCCACATCACTCAGCCAGTTATACGTGCTCTCCTTTGTCCTCTCCATTCTCCTTCACGGTTCTCCCACCAATCAGCACAGCAATGACCTTTTGCTGGTTATCACAATGTCTAATGTCAAGTTCTGAAGTTGTCTGATCATCAGACTCTGATGTTTTCTGGCCCAGATTAATAATAAAGTTGTTTTCTGGTTTTGTCTTTTGTGTTATAATTGTGCAGTTACAATCTTACAATGGGGAAATATGCAAGATATAAAAAACTCTATAAAAAAGAATGGGAGTCGCTTCCTCAATTCAAAGGTATGTTTGATGTGTACTTTAAGTTGACACTTGAATTAATTAATTGGTTTTAGGGTGGCTTTGTATGTCCCAGGCTGATCATAATGATGCCTACTGCAAAGTGTGCAATACTGTGCTTAGAGCACATAAAACTGATTTAATAAGGCATAGTGATAGAAATGTGCATAAAACAAACATGAAGAAAGTAGATGGATCGCTTAAGAAATTGACAGATGTTGGAGTTAATATCATAGACAGGAGGAGCAAATATGTTGAACTAAAGATAGCTCTTTTCATTGGACTACATACCAGCATTTCAACGGTCGATCATCTGTCAGATTTATTAGTCGAATTAGGGCAAGGTAGTAATCTACAGAATATAAAATTGCATCGTACTAAATGTTCAATGTTAATAAAGAATGTTATCAGTCCTTCACTACAAGAAGAGCTAGTTAATGATATAAATCTAAATGGCTCACAATATTCTTTAATTATAGATGAATCTACTGACGTGTCCGTTTATAAATACATGGCAGTTTGTGTTAGATACTTCAGTATGACCAAACATAAAATTTTAACCCATTATTTGGGAATTTTTGAAGTGGTACAAGCTACTGCAGAAATTCTTGCAAATTCACTAATTGAATTTTTACAAAACATAAAATTGGATGTTACAAAAATTATAGGCATCGGAACAGATGGTGCCAGCAATCTTTGTGGTGTTAATAATTCTGTTTATACTCGATTAAGAGAGTATGCCAAACATTTGCAACTTGTAAAATGTGTGGCACATTCTATAAGTTTATGTAGTAATAAAGCCTCAGAATGTCTACCTTCTAGTTTAGATTTTTTGATAAGAGAGACATATAATTGGTTTTCTTGCAGTTCACTAAGGCGGTCTCTTTATAAAGATACATTTGATACAGTTAACGTTCAAACAAATGTTAAACAGCATCAATTTGTACAAGTAGCCGAAACAAGGTGGTTGTCTAGAGCAAATGCTGTAAGAGTTATTTTAGAGCAATGGATAGAATTGCAAACCTACTTTTCTCTTGTTGTGGCTAAAGAAAAATCTTACATGGGTCGACAGCTACATCAAATGTTTCAGGATCCTGATTTACTTCTATATTTGTGTGCAATAAGTCCAATCCTAAATAATTTAAATAGAGTAAATTTATTATTTCAATCTGAAAATGTAGACATATTTAAAATATATTTGGATTTATATACGCTTTTATTAGATATCGTTGGAATCTTTGTTAGGCCAATATTTCTAGAAGGATTAAAAGAATTAACAGAGTCTAATATAAACAAAATTAAAAATATTTTAAACAATCAGCTATCATTCATGCCCATTGATATAATAGATTTTGGCTTTAAGTTTCGAGAAGCTCTACGAAAGTTACAGATGCAGTGTTCATTTGCAGTTAGAGAACGCTTACAATCTTATTTACTGTGTTTGGCACAACAACTTGTTAGTAGAATTCCAAACAATATCGGTGTAATAAATGCATTGCAATATTTAAGCCCAAAATGTGTCTTACAAATTCAAAATAGACCAAAATTCAACGATTTACCTTTAGTTTTCATTCAGAATGAGAATTTATTAGAGCAACATGAACTTGAATGGAAGCAACTAGTTAATGTTAATTTTAATTTGAGTGACCAAGTAGATTCAGAAGAATTTTGGATACATATCTATAACTTCAAAGATGCCGGTGGAAACTACATTTTTAAAAACATTTCCAAATTGGCTCTTACAGCATTGTCGCTTCCAATCAGTAATGCTACTGTTGAGAGAACATTTTCCTTTATGAATATTATTAAAACCAAAATAAGAAACAAGATTAACATGGATTTGTTGGACAGTCTTATAAGATTAAAAATGTTTACCATAGTAACAAAGAAATGTTGTAAAAATTTTGAAATAACTGATACAATGTTTTCAAAATTTAATAGTACCATGTACACCTATACCACAAATAATACAGTTGATACTGCCAATAACAAAGACAATTATGAGGCAGCTGAGGAAACTATCACATTATTTGCTGATGCTGTTGCAGAAAGCAATAATTGTTAAAATTAAAATATTTTGTACGAGTGTTATGTACCTATTTAATATGTTTGGTGTATTAATATATATTTAATGTTTAATATAATACACATTAAAATGAAACGTGTTTTTTCTTAATTTCCTTTTACAAATTACAAAGCATTACTGCAGTCTGCAGTGTGATATTTTCTGAGTGGCAGAGGACGTCGATAACTATAAACTATACCTATGTTATTAGTATGCAGAGAAGTACAAAAATTTTAAATTTGCCTTTTATGTAAAGTTTTCTTTGTTACCGACTACTCATTGTATTCTCTAATAAAAATATTAGCATATTGGTTAGAAACACTTATTTGTACCTATTGTACGTGTGTGTGCCTGTGTTTCAAACTTGGTATGTATGTTTGTAGATTATTCCGAAACATTTTCACATTAGGCAATTTGGGCGATTTTTTGTAAGAAACGCTGCGCCGCCGCTCTCGACAAACTTGGCAACCCTGCTGGTTTAAAACTAAAAGTGGCTTTGAATTTATTATGTGACAATACAGACGTTTTAAAAACCTATAAAATTTCTGAATCTGAATGGTAATTATTTTAAAAATCAATAATTTTTTGAAACATTTTAATACTGTCACAGAGATATTAAGTGGCGAAAAATATGTGACACTGCCGTTGGTTGTAGTCGCCTTTAACTTGTTGCTTGATAAAATGGATAATGTAATTCAGGAGATGACTTTAAATACTGGCAGAAACATTCTTGAAAACGCTATTCTAGATGCAATTATTGCTGGAAAAGACAAACTCCTAAAACATTATCAAAAAGCTAACTGGATATATTGTGTTTCATTAATTCTTGATCCAAAACATAAAGTTGAGGCGTTTAATTTAACTAATTGGGGGAAAGAAATGAAGGACTATTCAGTAAAAATGTTCGAAAACATATTCAAAAATGAATATTATGTACCAGCACAACTTTCTGGTGATATGTACCATAATAATGATGAGTTGCTTATTCAAGAAGATGAAGATGCATTAGACATAGACGCGCTTTACGAAGAAGTATCCTCAAATAGAGAAAATACTTGGAGAAACGAATTGGATGAATATACGTCTTCAAAAAGAGCGCCGAAAGGTACAGACATTTTGGGGTGGTGGTGTAAACAACAGGGCAATTTTCCTTGTTTGTCCAGAATGGCTAGGGACATTTTTAGCATTCAAGCCACCTCAGTTTCAGTTGAAAGACTTTTTTCGCAAGCATCATTGATATGCCAACCGAACAGAAACAGACTTTTGCCGAAGTCAATTGAGATGTTGCTTCTAATCCGTTCGTGGACGTTGTGTGGTTTAAAAATATAATAGGTATTAATTAAAAATAGTATTAAGAATAATATACCTACTCTGTTCTATTGAAAAAAAAATTATTATGTTGATATGTTTGGAAAACACGTTTTTATTTTAGTTTTTGAATAATAAATATTATAATATCTTTGTAGTTTCTTAATTATTATAGATACTTATTTACTTATTGCCTAAAAAATTTATTCTTTAAATTTAATTATTAATTTTTTAATAAAGTAAAATAACTGTTGGACATATTCTAAAATATCAAGACCAAGACTTTCCCAAGACTCTTGCTCCAAGACTCTTGGTCTTGAAGGTTAAGTCTTGGTATTGGTCTTGGATCATTTATGTTGGTCTTGGTCTTGGTCTTGGTCTCGAATTCAAGACCAAGACAAGACAAGACCAAGACTTTTCTTGGTCTTGTGCGAAACCCTATATGCAACACTTAGACTAGATTTCTTAAATTCATATTGCGTTCCCCTGCTTCGTACAATAGGCCGAGCCTGGATCGCTGCATCAGTGACACTTAAGCTAGGGACACATTTCTCTGACGTGTTGTGTTGCGTTGTGACGCAACGTTGTATAGATCATACAGCATAAATCGCATGTAATTAAACGGGGCGCGTGCACATTACTCTGACGCTACGCGCTGTGTTGTGTTGTGTTGTGACGCGACGCGATCCCTTCTTTCCAGATTTTCGTTGCATCGCGACACAACACATCAGAGCGTCAGAGAAGTGTGCACGGGTCATTTCGCTTAAAAAATATGGATGAAGCTGTCTTAATTGAAAAAGTTACAAATTACGAATGTTTATTCAACGTGAATTCGAAGAATTACCGCAATGAGTGTATGCGGCAAGAGACGTGGGAGGAGATAGGCAGGGAAATGAATTCTACAGGTAAAACAACAGAATTTTTACTTCACTTGTACTTACATACAGTGTGGAAAAAAGTATAGAAACAGTTCTATAAAAAGTTCCCGGTTAATCGGGGACGAAAACGCTCGGTGTGTACATACTGGAGCTTTTGAGAAATGGGGTAGCACCAGTTTATCAAACGTTGCGTCACAACACGACAGAAACATGTGCACACGACGAGTCACAACACAACACAACACGACACGACACAACACAACACATCAGAGAAATGTGTTCCCAGCTTTACTCTCCCTTTCTCCTTATCTACACCACTGGGTCCGGGTCGAGGTTCGGGTATACTCATGGGTTTACTGATGCCTGCTTCTTCATAAAACCTTTTGTTTGCAAATATGTGGGATACCACATTTTTCTTCAAAATAATACGAGCTCCTTGCAGCTGGTGAGCATAGTAATTTTCTGCGTCTGTTTTTAACTGAAATAAAAATTAAAAAAGTAAGTATCTACGGCAAAAACAATTTTTATCAATGTCTATAGTCTACATACTAACAAATTTGTCTGCAAGCAAAATAGCAATGTAAACTTACATCAAAATGATCTACACACACGTAGGGATGTGTGTTTCTCTTAAATGACTCGAAAGTTCTACCTAGTGCTTCTAACCACTTTCGTCTCCTATTAACTCCAAATGGTACACAAAAGAACATTTTGTCTGGAGCTGTTTTTGTTGTGTTTGCACAACTGGGAGCTATACAATATTTATATGTTTTTGACAACACCGCTGGGGTTGAAATATTATCACTAAGCTCCATCATTTTCACAGTAAACACTAACTAAACATAAACACTTCTGTTCGAGAACATCCAAGACAAGTTGTCAACTGAAGCGGAAGCGGCCATTACGAATATACCAGTTGCGTCATATTGACGTCACCGCTTAGTTCCGATGGCGCTACAAAGCACATAGAGCGGGAAACATTTTTTCTGCTGTAATTTAAAATTTATAGAACGCAAAGAAAAATTACTTTTGGAATGTGTTTGTGACCTCCAAAAGTTTATATTTTCGCAAAATCCCAAATTCATGCAAGTACCCAATTCTAAAACCAGCCCATTATGTTTGAATGCTGCAGGATCTACAAAACCAATTTATAAATCCTTCACCAAATTGACAAATATAAGAAAATTTAAAGAAAACACCCTTTTCTTTTGTACCGAAGTAACGTTCTATTTCTTCTTGGACATGGAGGCTATTTTCAGAAAATTTATTACGTATATAGCGTCTCAAAATATAGACTGTTAAAAATTTTTTATTACAAAAAATGAATGAAATGCAATGCACGTATTTACCTAATTGTCACAATTTAAGACTTAAAATAACCAAGAGGTACATAGTATTCCTATTAAAAATTAATTACAAGAAAAACGAAAAGGCTGCAAAAAGATTTGCTAGAAAATCATTTGCTGGCCACGCATTATAAATTTAATTTTTTGTTAGTTTTTATTATAAATTTTTTTAATTTTAAGATGTCCTTGAATAAAATTTTGAAAAATGTTTATAATTCATTCTACACCATGAATTCTGCTTTACCCATGTCCACACTTTCAAAACATGTTCATAGCTAACATAGACAATTTACACATTATTAAACATGATTAACTTGTTACTTACTCGTATATTAATACAATCTTACATTAGAAACATGGTCTGTGGCGCTTTGATAAACGAGCGCATGAATTCCACATGAGCATCGAGTGCTAAAAATTTACAAGTTCAACAAAAATATTTTTCATACTTGTTTGTGCAGTCATGGGCGTCGCCAAGGGGGGGTGCTTCCGCCCTCTGGCTTTTGGTACATAATGAAATATGGTAGGTACTATATTATGTACTATAATGAAAACCAATCAATTATATGATAAGAAAATTTTGCTTCGCCCCCCCCCTGGAAATTTTTGAGGCGACACCCATGTGTGCAGTGCTTTAAAACAAATTCTAACTTTTCGTGTTCAAATTAGTTCAGTACTGATTTGATGTCCACAGAATAACGACATTACATATATCAAAATTTTTAAGTTTTGTGGTGGCCAGTTTTTAGTCATAATGCAACCACTTCCCAGTCATATCTATACATTCCCAGTAACGCTCCGATAAGTTTAATTTATGGCTTTATCCAGTAGTGCTGCACATATCTGTCTTGAATTCTATTCTATTGCATTTGTTTTATTTATACCTATTCTGATTTCAATTAGTAAATTTTATGATTCTTGAACATTTTCAACCACCTTTAAGTTCCATTAATATTCCTAAATAAAAATAAAAAATTTACCTTAAATCCCTATGTTCTACAATTTAAATTTTGCCAACTAATGGCGGATGGGCCGAGCTAAAGCTTCACGTGTCGCCACTGTTCCCTAAATAAAGACACTGTACTGAAGAGGAGAACAGAAATGTTTTTAGATATAGTAATTTGATTGTTTAATGCAAATTCAGTTAGGCCTCTTCCACATTGGCGGTTTTTAGCCGCGCGACTTAGAAGCACGACAGCAGCGTGCACTTATTTTGCATGTAATTCCCTAACGGTCTACACATTATCGGTTTAGCCTCGCTGCTGAATGTGCAGAAGCGGGTCCACGCGAATTAGCCGCGCGACCCACCCGCCTTTGTCGATAGGTTTATTCTACACGGGCAGTTAAAACGTGGCTGTTTTGGGGCTAACAACCGCCCCCAAACTTTTCAAACTACACCTGACTTTCAAGACCCGGCTCTGAAACAGCGACCAAAACGCTAGGATAATTCTACACGAACAGTTATGCCACGGTCTTGCCGTTCTAGTCTAGTTTCAAAATGGACGCTGCGCAGATCGGCTGTTTGGCAGGACTTATATTAGGAGAAATTTGTAAAAAGAAACCACGCCAAAAGAAACGTTGGTGGACTCACCCCACGTTGTCAAATCGTCTTTCAACAGGGCAGTTTCATATTATGTTCAATATACATAGAACATATCCTGAGAAGTTCTTTCTGTTTTATAGAATGTCGGTTTCTTCATTTGATGAACTGCTTGGTTTGGTGAGTGGAAATATTGCGAAACGTGATACCATCATGAGGAAGAGTATTCATCCTGCAGAAAGACTTGTTGTGACATTGCGGTAAGCAGAAAATAAAAACAATATTGGAAATAACTAAACAGTAACTCCTTTCTTTAAAAAATCTACTGCAAAATATGATCTCAGAACCATTTATTGCAAATTGATATAATCCGAAATGTTGAAATCCTGTGAAGAATCGCTTTGGGAGCTTGTAGGTGTAGGTGGGGCAGGGGTCGAACTCCCGGAATACCCAGCAGTGGCGCCCTCTACGTCCCTCTCCTGGAGCCGCCACAGATACCCAGTTGATTGGGAATGAATCTGACTGATCAATTGCGAGATTTGTACTCTTGCCTGAATTGCTACATCGAAAGGTAAACTATTCAAAATTAGCGTGAAAGACAGCAAGAAAGCCCTATAGCCATAGATGTCTTTTTGTCGTTCTTCTTTCTGAAATGTCATACTCTCCGGCAAAATTGACGTCAAATCTTTAGCTGACGAGGCCGCAGATCTTTCAGTACCCGCTTTCTTGCTTACGCGGACTTGTTGGTTTCCAAGTTTTCTATTATTGGGAGCAACCATTGTTGAAGTACTTGCCAATATTTGAGTAGTAACTTCGTTCTGCTCTGTGTCCTCAATAGCAATTTGATTTTGGGTATCTGAGTACCATGTGGTCGTTCTGTATCAACTTCACTCCCAGTTGGTGGCTCAGTATTCGAGGAAGTATTCTCATTACCTGTAATATGAGGGAGCAGGAATTGCAGCTGCTGGTCATAGTATACATAGCGCTTCTTCTTCTTTGTTGGCTTCCCTGTTTCTGTAACAGTAACTAATTTGTGGTCCTTCACGAAGTTGTCTCTTATCGCCCCCCTCTTTTTTATCAGCTCCTTGCCTGAAACAAACAAGTCTTCACAATACACTTATTTGAATAATTTCACATGTATGTATTGGTATAATCATAAATGTGTCTATAAATTCTTTTTTTCATGTATTTAGCATCAGGAATGACCTTCGGAGATCTCGAGTTTGATGTCCACATTTCTAGAAAAACCATCCCATTAATAGTCAAAAAAACATGTCCGGTAATACGGAATGTTAAGCAAACTCAAGAAATGCCTACACCAAGCAATGAAATGTAGTTAAAAAAGCCACGGAATTCTATGACATTACGAATTTTCCAAGTTGTGTTGGAGCTGTAGATAGGAAACACGTTCGCATACAGTGTCCACCCAATAGTGGATCTCATTTTTTCAACTTCAAGAAGTATTTCTCAATTGTTTTGATGGCCGTGACTGACGCCAATTACTACTTTACAGCCATAGACGTTGGTGCGTATGGACGGGAAGGATACTCTTCCATATTCAGTCAAAATTTGGGAAAAGACTGACGGCCAATCAGTTGGATTTGCCTTCTGATAAGCCTCTACCCTATTCAGATGACTCTGCCGAAGATGCTACAATTCCCTATGTCTTCCTTGGAGATGAGGCTTTTGGTCTATCATGGAATTTGTTGCGACCATATCCATCAAAAGCTCTATCTCGTGAAACGAGGATCTACAACTGTAGACATTGCAGAGCCAGGCGCGTGGTGGAGTGTGCTTTCGGAATTTTGAGCAATAAATGGCGTGTTCTGCATTCAGTCATGCCCGTGCACCCAGATTTTGCGACAATAGTAGTACAATGTTGGTGTATCTTACACAATTTTGTTATGAGGATGGATGAAGGACGGATTTATTTTCGAAGATAGTCTGTCGTGTGACTTGCAAGACCTACAAGAGGTGACGAGTGTAGGAGGGCGCTCAAGGGGACTAGAAGTAAGGCAATCATTTTGTGAATACTTCATTGGGCCAGGAGCTGCTCCTTTGGCAAGGATACCGTGTGTAAAATTGCGCCATAGGTGTGTACTGTAACAATAAAGTAGGAAAGAATAAAATTTGAATAATAATATTTGTTTTGTCTTTTATTTGAAGAAAACCTGCTTTTAATCAGGGATAAGTGGTATTTCAAATACTTACATGTATTGGAAATGGCAAATAGGTACATATTTGAAATACATTTTAAGTATCTCGTATTCTTATTTCGAATTTTGCCCAGCCCTGCCTTTCTTTAAAGCGTCAAAATGTATTTATTTTTATGCCTTGTTTTCTGTTTTTTAAACTATAATTTTTTACACAACCTAAAGAAAACTCTTACCTCTCATATCTTTGATGGCCACATAAATAGAATTCCATTCCTCATACATTGCTTCTCCAACCTCAGCCCAACACCTTGCTTTGATTTCACGATTGATGTACTCTTTCGACTGAACATCATACAATGGTGGTCGCTGTTCAACTTCGCAAATAAATTTTTCTGTGTCAAACATAGTGAATTTATTAAATACGAGTACACAAATGCTGAGTATATACACGGGTGTCATTGGTAACGTACATGCGGCACAAGCGCAACTGTGAAATGCTTACTTTTGCGTCGTGTAGTTTGATTCGCGTTTGTAACGCTAGCGGTCTCAACGCCTCCAAAGGCGTTGCAACAGGTGGTGACTGTTTCAACGCCAACTGATGAAACAGAGAAAACGCTCGTCTAGATAGAGTCCTTTGATATCAATAGTTTTCTAGCGACAGGCAGTTGCTAGCGGCAAAACAGCTACGTTTTAACTGCCCGTGTAGAATAAGCCCTACACATTAGCTGCTCGCCCGCGCAACTGAGCCCATCTCTTCTCAAGCCATCTCAAACCACAGTATCTAGTGTTGCTGTGATTGTGAGAGTGTCCACGTTTTTAATTATTCAAAATGACTTTCGATGTCGAATAATTCATTTCTGCAATAAAAGTTCACGAAGTCCAGAATACAGTGATAGGATTGCAAAACTTAATGCATGGGCAGCATTATGTACCGAGTTCTGTTCTGGTTTTGAAAATAAAACAGCGCCGGACAAATGCAGCTTGTAAGTACCTATAATTTATTTATTTTTTACAATTTAAATGATATTCATTTGCCATGACACAGCACCCTCAGGGCTAATACAGTGTAACAAAACATAATTAACCGCCTGTAGATCTAACAAACTTAGATTAGGCGTTATCTATTTTGTTCGATGAATCATCGCCACCTTACAAAAAGTCACGCGTCAATGAACCAAAAAGAGTTGAGAGAGAGAGTACAGGAACCGCGCACTGACAAATGGGAGGAGCCGAATCCCCGATCGGCCGTTCACGAAGTTTGGCGGAAGAATTTACAAAACGCAATGTCGCCGGCATTCAAGGAACATTCACTCGACATTCACTCAGCATTCATTCGACAGACATTCATCCTGCATTCTCATACCAGACATTCTCCGAAAACTTCTAGAATTATCGCGAGTACCTGATTACCTGACTTGCGTCGCGTGAAGTGATTAGCTGTGATACAATAATTAAATGCCGTTATTTAATGATTGAGGCTGTCAATAATTAAATATACGTTAATTGGTCCGGTGTAGAGGTATAATAGGCTGGTGAAGGCTAGTTCTGAAATTCTGCGGGTAGCCGTGGATGTTCAAACCATAAATTCGCACACGCCGAAAGCATATGGAAATGTGAGTGAAGATAATAATTTATCCGATGATGAGCACCCCATCGATAGCGATATTCTGGCCAATACCTCCTATTCTGACGATGAGGAAATACACATAGCTCACATAGCCCCTAAAATTGATATTACAGTACAGATACTGACAGCGAAGATGATATTCCTCTAATTCACTTTGTACACCGACGAGAACCCCCGACATCAACACAAAATAAACCAAAGTGGAAAATATCAGATTTGATGTGCCAGCAAATTCAATAAAATTTCGTGGTAGTGAAGAGTTGACTGCTGAAATAACAGATTTGAAATCTCCTTACCAGGTTTTCAATTTTTTCTTTACTGACGAAATTTTGCAAGAAATTGTCGATCAATCAAATCTATATTCTGCGCTTCATTAAAATTAAAAAATCATACGGTAAGGGGAGTTCAACCGGAGAAGAAAATTTAAGATTAATCAATTTGCAAGCTATTAGGCGAGATACGGCTTAGTTTTTAATGCAAATATATTCTTGATTTTATATGGGACTGCCTAAGGAAGCGTTTATTTTAATAAATTTTTTTAACAAAATCGACAGACGTTATTTATACAGACATTTGCATTACATTTAAAAAAATCGACTATACTTGGGCCGCCCAACAGACGAAGTGATCACCCTGCAATCATGAGCTCTAGGCAGGACCACTATCAATTTAGGACGACCGAACCGCAGTGATGCGCTTTCTTTAGACCCAACGAAGTCGCGTCACTCCAATTCGTTCGTCAGAAATTACTATTGGCCCCGCTAGAGCACGTTTTTGCAGGGTGATCACTCCGTCTGTTGGGCGGCCCAAGTATAAATGAATCTTATTTCGTATTGGGATATGATTTTGGAGTTAGTACAGCAACAATAAGTAGCAGTTTTACCCACTCTGTACCAAAATTAGCAAATATTCTTAAAAATTTTATTGTCTGGTCTGATGTTATAAAAGTTAAAACATTTCTTCCTATACTATGAGGCGCCGTTTGTGCAAAAAAGACATTTTTTTAAATAAATAAAAAACATCTCAATAATTATTTTAGTTTCCTAATTTTGCAACAAATATAAATAATTATGTCACTTTTTCAATAAAATTTTTTAAAAAATTGAGAATTTTTTTTTATTTATAAAAAGAATTATATTTTTTATGCTAAGAACTTTCATAAAATTTAATTCATTTTTTTATTTTATATCTAAAACATTTATATAAAAAAAAATATTTATAAAAAAAAAACATTTATATATATTGAACTTGTCGGAAAGTTTTATTTATGAAAAAGATTTATATATCAAAAAGATTTATATATTTCAGTCACGTATTTGTTCTTCCGCTGATAAACAGATGGCGCTGCTCGAAACTGCAATCTACAGTGTACTGCAATCAATTTTGCTAAGAGAGAATTCTATTCGACTATACCAAGGCCTCCATGATACGTTGGTAAGAGAAAGGAATTTTAATTAAAGGGGGTCTATCAAAAAAATGAAAATTGTAGAACAAAGAATTCTAAGAACAAATTTTCAATCCGCACTTCTTTACGACAGGCCGTTTCAGAGATATGCGCGCTAAACGTTATGTCGCATTCACTCGTGACGTCATGGCGACACCGCGCGGCGTATAGGCTGGGGCGCGCATTGAGTTCGACCAGCTGCGGCGTGTTGTACCTCGTGTTCAATAATTGTTGCAAGGTTATTTCACGCAGTTCAGTTGCAAAAATTTATTGAGCATGGCTTTCGGGTTTGAACCAAAATATAGTGAGTCGGAAATGAGGCGTATGGACACTGAAAATCTTAAAAGAATCGAAGAAAATGATAATGCGCGGTTGAACAACGTAAGATGGTGCAAGCGCCGAAAAGAAGAGGTATATGGAAGTGAATAACAGGCTTTGGCGTCATCTTTCCTACAAAAATTTGACATCTTGGGTGAATTCATGGACTTCAATTGGACATTTCAATAAAATTGTTATTCCAGCTTGCGTAGTAAGCCAAATTCGGGAACGCTTTCCTGAAATTAATGGCATATACCCTGGTTTCAAAGAATTTGAAGATGGTCAAGAACAGTAAATCTTATAATAACGATAGATCTGCATAAATAGTGTGCTTTGAAAATTGTAATTAATTTATAATGTCCCTACCTAATCTTATACGTTTATTAACGAAATTTAACAAAATAGTTTTATTCTTAATAAATCAAAACTGAATTTAAATAAAAACAGAATTGAAATTTTTGAGTACATTATTCCTTAAACCTAGACAAAAATCACGGCGATTTATTCTATTTTTGCACGCTTTAAACCGCTGAGGCTCCTTATTTTTATTAGGAAATCTATATAAAGATTCGGACGAGTTGTTATTACACCTAAAAACACAACAATTAGACATCTTAACCTGTGCTCTTAACAACTCCCCCTTACGCAAATTTTATGGATGTCTCAGGAAAATACAAACAAGGGAAACTGCAAGCAACAACCGATTTGGAAGAGCGGCACGGCGTACGCAGCGGCTTAAGAGCGCCCGCCAAGTGTCGCCATGACGTCACGCGCAATAACCGCTCGACTTCAGAAATAAGTATCTCGAAAACTGTTGCAGTTTTTTAGATGCGGATTTCACTTTTATTCTTAGATATTTTTTTACTATTTTTTCATCACAAGTTGTATTTTTGTGACAGACCCCCTTTAAATATGGTATTGTGTTGTGTAGTAGAGCAAACTGTGGTGCTTGGGCATATAATTGTTTTTATCAAGGGGCGAAAGTGCAGTGACATATTTCAGTTGATATGCATGGAGAAGGAGAGTCTGCAAAAACATGATTCTTGTGGTTGTAAACACTTCTAATTACGCCACAAGCATTACTAGGCACGTGTATTTTGGGTTGTATACGTTTCAGTGCAGTTTAACCATAAAATAGAATAAAATTGTTTCCTTGTAAAGCCCATGATCCAGTTAATAGGGAAAAAATGAACTATAGAGTCGCTGCAATCGTTTCAATTATGGCGGCGAAGAAAAGTATGTTATGTAAACAACTTACTTTTCTTGTCATAATTTACTTGCTACAATCTTCTTCCCAAAATGGATTTCGTGTTAAGAATTGGTTATTTGTTCAATTATTTGGAGGTAAGCTCTATTTCTCGTTGCATAATAGAAGGGCAAGCAGTTTTAAATGCCAATGATATAATTTTATGCGGCATTAGAGGTTAGAAACTGAAATAGTGTTGTTATTTATTCTTTGTGTTTAAAAATCAGTGGTCTGCGGGATTATTCCACATGAACTAGACGTTTCTTTTTTCTGGAGGGTTCAGATGTGGATATAAGGAATGCAGTTGCAAAGCTGGAAAATCTTCACGGTGTGAGCATGTTGCTGTGTTACTCTTCTTGTGCACCAGGTTGTATTATGTATTATACTTACCATAAATGAGCTACAAATGAAGTGTATGCAATTTAATAAAAAAGCAAATTAAATTTTATTTATTTCTGTGTTCGTGACATACTAGAGTCAGAGATAGGAATAAAAAGAGGTAGGGGTAGGCCTAGATTAGACTACTGCTCTCAAATAGTTAGGGATGTAGGATGTTCTACTTTTAGGGAAATGCGTAGGTTAGCTCAGGATAGAAAAGAATGGAGGTACGCGTCCAACCAGTCTTCGGACTGAGAACCTTATGATGATATTTCTGTGTTTCTGGTGTTTGTGTAGGTACTTGTTCTAGGTCTGGTATTATTTATTGACTTTGAAGTACCTATTATGCCCTACTGACATTCAGTGCTACTGGAAAAAGGAAAAAGTCAATGCCTCTAAAAACTATGAACCATTTCCATTTAATTTTAGCATCCAAGCCTTACATTTATTCACCTTTTCTGTTAAACCGAATGAATTGATTTGTATAATAGTTGCACTTTTTTTTCTTTAAAATTTGTGAAAGGATAGCTTGGATTCTCTTTCTTTCTTACTTTGACAATTAACCACACAGCAGGTAGTGTTACAACCGCTTCTTTTCGCCGCAATTTCCATGTTATTTATTCAAAATAATTACCAAACTATTTGCATAAATACTGTCAAAAGATCTATTATCATGGCTACCAACTACACCCAGCAGGTGGCGTGTTGCTACATTTTCTTTCCCTATGTTCTATAAACGCCAAAACTGATGTTCACTTTATGGTTCAATTCCGCTTAAAATGCCATAAGCAATTACATTCTGAGGTAAAAAAACCTTAGCAACTGTCCGCCAATTAAAGTTTTGAAGGCGGATCTAAACGATTTTATTTGAATGACAACAAACGTGTTAGCCTTGCACTAGTAAACAAAGGGCAGCAAAAAAACAGATAAATAATCATGCTCTTTAAACGAAAAATCACATCGTCTCTAGGAGGGCAGGGCTGACGAAAACATAGCAACGTCCGGCAGAAACGATTCGCGTCGCAAACTGGAACACCACTCTTGGAGTACATGTTTCAGTGCAAAACTGTCTCCGTCATACGTCAGGCTTTCATTCTAAACAAAACAAATACACGTGCCATTTGACGTTTATCAGTGTTATTTACAACGTCTTAAGCTGTTTTGCAATATAATTATAGAAGTTTTGTAGTGAAATCAGTATTTTCAATTTTTTGTGTTCCGCTTACGGGTTTACGTGTAAAAACTTGCAAACAATTATTATTATTATATTGCATAGGTTAGATTAGATTAGATTAAAACGTCCGGCAGCGCATGACTTTGTTTTGTTTGGAATGAAAATGTGATATTTGTGATTCATCGGAGCGCGTTATATTTTTCGCCTGAAGCCAAACTACTACTAATCTACAAAAACATAATCGATTGTATCGAGATATTTTAATAATCGGCTAATTCGATTATTACATCTCGATTATTTCCATCACTGCTTCTTCAATCTACATCTCTAATATCCTGTTCTGTGATCTCTACCAAGCCCTGCCAACGCGCAGGGTAGCTCGTAGCTCTATCCTTGTCGCACATTTTGACGTCGCACAGCACGGAGATGTTTCCCGCAAATTTCTGCTTCGCACTTACGTGTTGCGCGAGTGGTGACAAAATTGGGCTGCCTATCGAGCATACTATATATGGTTATACTATGATCTCTACCACATTACTCATTTACATTTTTCATTTTAGTCTCGTCTAGGGATGGTGATGGTGGAAAGACAACCATAGTAGTTTTGATTTACTTCATCCATCTGTGTGAATTGTTGAAAATTATCTGTGCCTTTCCGTGATAGTTTTGGGTATGTTATAAAGTATAATTATCTTTTTAGGTAATTAAATGATCTTTAGCAGGTATAAGCAAACATTTTAGGGTACAATCGTACATTTCACGTTAACACTTTAAACAAGCACATTATTACACGACACGTCGTTCTAGGTAAGGGGGAATGCAATTCTCGCGATAATAATATCGCTTCTAAATTAATACCGTGCATTTATTGCATTAATACCACTGATCCATACCTACTCACATTTTTGTATCCAAGTTTCTATTATTACTACACTTTCTAATGGGTGAAATTTTTTCTTCTATTTGCCATTTTTTCATCTAATTTAACTGGACTATTAGTTCTTTGCAGATTTTGTTCATTTACATCAGTTATATTGAGTTTTTTGTTTTGTCTTTTAGAAATGGCTAGTAATATTAATGACTTAGTAAACAATGTTCTGCAAAGTCCTGCATTACGAAGATGTATCGAAAATTGTCTAAATAGTTCTGCAAATACATCGAGCACAAGTACTTCACAATCATCAGAGCTAAATAGTCCAAGTACTTCAACATCATCAGGACTCATTAGCCCAAGTATTGCAACATCTTCAGGGCCAATTAGTACAAGTACTGCAAGATCATCAGTAATTGGTGGTACCAATGTACGGGAGGAATTGCGTCGTTTGTTCCCATCTATTAGACAATCAGGAAGTTCATCTGTTTGCCCTTTAGCATCCGTTGGGGTTCGAGGAATCAAGCGAAGGAAAAATAATTTCAAAGAACGAAAGCCGACTCTAAAAGATGTCATACTATTAAGAAAACCGACTGAACGAAGAACATTGACGAGGAATAAAAAGGCTAAAGCATATAATGATGGGTTTGCCATGGCGGCAGTTAGTTTTGAAAAAAATTTGACCGAAACGGGATTGTACACTGCCCTCAGAGATTTGTTTCGGGACAAACTAAATGGAATTGAATTTGAATTGTTAGTCCCTGTCAGTGGATGTTTAGTTAGACCAAATGTGAATAACAATATACAAATAGACGGCGAAACATTACCAAAAATTTTTTATAACAAACCAATTTATGTACGGCCACTGGAACTTGAAATTGGATCAGCATATAATGAAGGCAATCCCATAGTAAATGAGGAGTACAGTTGTAATTTAGGTGACCCTGGAACAGAACCTCAAGTAGAACCTGAAAAGGATATACTGGGAAACTGTGCTAAAGCTGACGATAAGAATGATAATTTGGCAAGTTCCTATGATGATAATGATGACTGGTTTTCTTTTGAGCATGCATCACTGACAGAAATCTTGAGTAAACTGGCTACAAGTGTAGATGATACCAATTTCACACATTTCAATGTATATAGAGATGCTATTTTCAAATGTTGTATGCGTGCAATAAGACGTAGATCTTTTTCACCAAATAATAAAATAAGTGTGTTGTTTACCGACTGCGATAATAATTCAGAAGGAGCCGTGGACGCAGGCGGGCCCACAAGAGAAATGTTTCGCTTGCTCTTTAGTTATTTAAGGACCAACTCATCTTTATTTTGTAGACCGTGTAATAAAAAATTTATAACTTTGAACAAAGAAGCATTGGACGACAAGCTGTACTATGAAGCAGGCCGATTAATAGCTTTAGCAATAGCTCATGTAGGCGTAGGTCCTAGATTTTTTTCAGAATTATTTTTTCCAATATTATCACAAGGTTTTGACAAAGCTGAGCCAACTTTGGATGACATTTTTCATGAAGACATCAAACATGAACTAGAACTAGCAAAGAATTGTTCCAACATTCAAGAGTTAAGGAATGTAATTTTGGAAGGAACATACATTCGTGTAGCAGGGTGGGAGATTATCAATGATTTTGAAAAAAGGGATGTTTTGATAAGTGGTAATCATATTTTGTATAATTTCATCTTCGAATTGATTCAAATTTATTTCGAAAACTAATGTACCTACTTGCCTACATTATAACGATTTTTTTGTAGATGTTGCGAGGTTTTATATTGTAGAAAGGTGTACACCAAGTTTAACAAACGATGCAATTCCTCCCGTACACTGGTACTACCAATTACTGATGATCTTGCAGTACTTGTACTAATTGGCCCTGAAGATGTTGCAATACTTGGGCTAATGAGTATTGATGATGTTGAAGTACTTGGACTAATTAGCTCTGATGATTGTGAAGTACTTGTGCTCGATGTATTTGCATAACTATTTAGACAATTTTCGATACATCTTCGCAATGCAGGACTTTGCAGAACATTGTTTAAGTCATTAACATTACTATCCATTTCTAAAAGACAAAACAAAAAACTCAATATAATATTGATGTAAATGAACAAAATCTGCAAAGAACTAATAGTCCAGTTAAATTAGATGAAAAAATGGCAAATAGAAGAAAAAATTTCACCCATTAGAAAGTGTAGTAATAATAGAAACTTGGATACAAAAATGGATTACTGGTATGAATGCAATAAATGCACGGAATTAATTTAGAAGCGATATTATTATCGCCAGAATTGCATTCCCCCTTACCTAGAACGACGCGTCGTGTAGTAATGTGCTTGTTTAAAGTGTTAAAGTGAACTGTACGACTGTACCCTCAAATGTTTACTTATACCTACTAAAGATCATTTAATTACCTAAAAAGATAATTATACTTTATAACATACCCAAAACTATCACGGAAAGGCACAGATAATTTTCAACAATTCACACAGATGGATGAAGTAAATCAAAACTACTATGAATGGGTACCTTCGCCATA
This sequence comes from Xestobium rufovillosum, assembly GCA_963966045.1. Taxonomy (NCBI): domain Eukaryota; kingdom Metazoa; phylum Arthropoda; class Insecta; order Coleoptera; family Ptinidae; genus Xestobium; species Xestobium rufovillosum. The sequence continues at coordinate 13,547,486 of OZ014493.1, read as the reverse complement.
TTCTTTGTCCCAGACGAGTAAGGAAGGTAGTAAGGTAGATTGTAGATTCAAGAAGCGGCTAGCGCCTGCGAATCCACTTTGCGTTCTAGACTTCCGCATGCGCCATGCTCTCATCATAATTATACGTTAAACTTCCGTTTAAGTACCTCGTTAGTTGAAAACGCAACCAGCAGCGACGGTAGTCGGGTAGGTATAGCATAGAACTGGTAGTTTCGTATTGTCGGGCCGGGTGGATCGGCTCTCGTAGAGGTAAATTGTTTTCTCACGTTTTTACGTAATCTTTTTTGCAAAAATGCGTGTGTCTGTTGCGAGAGGGCAGCTAAGGGGTCTATCTAAAATGCGTGTGTTGACTTCGGGGTCTGTTTTAAAAAGTTTCCGTCAGCGAAGTTTTAGTTTTAGCGCATGCGGAAGTCTAGAACGCAAAGTGGATTCGCAGGCGCTAGCCAAGGATGGTAGAGGGAGAGGATCCCTCGATGCCGTTTAAACAATGTGTATGTTGCGCGCGGTATGGAGAGGCTGCGCGGGGTGAAGTATGACGTAGCGTTTGACCCACATTTTGCAAGTTCATTTTGCCGCGCACTGTTTTGTTTGCTGTTCGTGACAGTTCAGTTGTTCAGTGCCGATTTTAGGATGTACAAAAACAAGGTAAGGGAAACGTATCAAGATATTAACGTACATTAGGTACCTAGGTAGGTACCTACTATGCAAATACGTTCCTAACTATTAAGTATTATTGTTAACTGAATGCCAAAACAGTTATTCAGTTTACACTATTATGCATAAAAGCAGTGTCATGTTTGTTTACAGCCCACTATCTTTATTTACAGTACCTCAGTACCTAATTACCATGCCAGGAGCAAGATGTACTGTGGCAGTGTGCAACAATAGCCATATCAAAACTAAATCTAAGGTACCAGTAGTGTCTTATCACAGTTTTCCAAAAGATCGGCGATTAAGAAAAGCTTGGATACAAAGATGCCACAGAGATGGCAAATGGAATGCCGATACCTGTCATATTTGTTCCGACCATTTTACTGCAAACGATTTTGAAGATGATATAAAAAGTAGGGTTTTGGGGCTTCCAGAGAAAAACATTTTGAAGAAAGGTGCGGTGCCTTCTCAGAAATTAAGACCACAGCAGCAGCCAATTTCTTCACAGCGGACTGAAAGGCTTATGAAAATTCACAATAAGAAGCTAGTCAACGAAATTTGGAATTTAGAAAGTGAAAAAATCGAGGAAAAAATGTTTGCAATTGATTCTCAGGCAAATATTGCCAGTGATTTATCAGTGATTTATCAGATTCAATAGAAAAAGAAAATCCACTTATAAATGAAAATTGCAGCTTGAAAGATCAAATTGAAAATCTGAAATTGGAAAATGCAAGTTTAAAGAAAAAAATTGAAAATGACAAAATTGCAATATCGAAATTAAAAAGAAGTGTGCAATATTTAAAATCGAAAAAAAATTCTAACAAAATAATTGAAGAAAAAATCAGGGGAATGATGTCAGCGGTATTTACAAAAAATCAGCTAGATTTTATACTCCAAAAGAAAAAGCGAATCAACTGGTCTTCTGCAGAAATTTCAACTGCATTTGCTTTACGATATTTTAGTAAACGATGTTACATATTTTTAAGAAAGAAACTAAATTATCCCCTACCAGGTCTTTCAACTTTGGAGCGATACGCATCAAAACTCAATATGAGACAAGGGATTATAACTGACGTGTTTACATTTTTGGAAATAGCAGGGCGTGATTTGAAACCTGAGGAGCGAGTAGCAGTAATACAATTTGACGAGATGAAAGTAAAAGCACGGTAAAAATAAAATGTTATAATAAAATGTGAATAATATGTATTTCTAATGAATTTCGAAATTATAGGTATGAATATGATAGACTTCATGATGAAATGGTAGGACCTCACCAACAAATGCAAGTTGTTATGGTACGTGGACTGGTGGGAAAGTGGAAGCAACCAATATGTGTGGAATTTGACAGTAAAGTTACTCCTGAACTTTTGCAGAAAATTATAAGTAAGTTGTATATCATAAACTATGATGTAGTTGCATGTGTCAGCGATTGTGGTGGAGGTAATATTGGTTTATGGACCCGCATGGGTATCTCCTTTGACAAGCCCTACTTCCTTCATCCAGAAACAAAGAAAAACGTGTATGTTTTTGCTGATACTCCACACATGTTAAAATTGATGCGAAACTGGCTTATAGATACAGGTTTTAGACTTGAAAATGGTGATATGATCAATAAACACCCTTTAACTCAACTGGTAAAATTAAATAATCACGAAGTAAGTGCTTGTTTTAAACTCAAGGAAATTCATTTAACTTGCCAGAGAAGTCAGAGACAAAATGTTCGTTTAGCAGCACAACTATTATCACACACCATAGCAACTGCTTTGAAGCACTATGTCCAGAAACTTGAAGTTCCTCCGAAGCTTGTAGATGATACCAGTAATTTTATTGAATTAGTCAATTCCTGGTTTGACGTAATGAACACTTATGTTCCAAAACAAAATTTGTTTCCTGCCAAAAGTGGATATGGAGTACACTTGAAAGAACAAAATGAAATTTTAGACAGGATGTACAATACAGTCAAAGGAATGCGATGTGTGGGAAAACAGAGTTTGCAAATATTTCAGAAAGGGATACTTGTGTCTATAAATTCCTTAAAAGCGTTACTATTAGACATGAGGGAACGTTATAAGTTGCAATATATTTTAACTCACAGACTTAACCAAGATTCGTTGGAGAATTTTTTCTCTCAAATGCGGAGTCGAGGTGGCTTTGATGACCATCCAACACCACTGAATGCATTATATAGAATGCGAATGATCATTTTAGGTACCTACTTAACTAAAATATTTTGTGATAATTTTATTATTGGTTACTGAAATTACAGGGAAAAATACTGGTGTTGTTCAAACCAACACCAATACGATTGACGTCTCGCCAGAGGAGTATGTGGTTGCCCAAGTCCTTCGAGTTGCTAATGTAAACGTGGAGGAAACTGAAATATCTGAGGCTGCAGAATTAACAACTGAAACATTTTTCAAATCAAATGATAATATTGTGGTTGAAAGTTCTGGGGAAACTGCAGGGGATGCTATCAACTATTTAGCTGGATGGGTGGCAAATAAATTTAAAAATGAATATCCTGAACTGGGAAATTTTACCTATAAAAATAAAATTAGAAGTCATGATTATGCAGTTCCTACGTGGGTTCAGCATTTATCTTTTGGAGGTCTTATAGAGCCATCAACTAAGTGGAGTGAGACAGCCCAAATGCTGCACCAAAAATTTAATGAATATCACAAGACTGACAATAATAATATATCTCTTAGAAAAGGTATAGGTCTGGTTTCTAAGTTAGTCAACAGTATCTTAAACTGTGTTGATAGCAACATCCATATATCAGTTCTTACAACATTTATTAGACAACGAACTTTTATCAGGCTAAACTATCTGAACTATTTACTGGAACAAAAAAACATGTCAAAAAAGAGATTTCATCAGGACAGTGACAGCGATCCAGTTAGGAAAAAAATTAAGAAAATGAAAAAGATTACTATGTAACTAAATAAAATAGTATATTATTTTATAAGGAGCTAAAGTGATTCTTTTTGTGGCGAATCTGTACAAACGAGCCACAAAAAGCACTTTAGTTCCTCATAAAATATGCTATTTTTCGGCAAACGTCGATAATACACTTATCTAAATTCAATAAGCATGATTATCTTGCTTGCAAAAAGAGTAAAAAATATCAATAGTGACATTAATTATTTGTTGTATGACAGATTGCTTTGGATTAGTGTCGGTAAAAAATTTTTCAGACTTGTCAGTAAAAAAAACTTTTTTGACTTCTTGTTGCTAACCACTTTAAAAGTGACAGTTTAGTGTCGTTCACAGAGTCGCTAAAGCCATGTTTTTTGACGTTTGCCGAAAATACAAATTTACCTTCTTTTATTTATTCACTTCCAGTGTATGTACGTATTTTACCCCGTGTAATAAAATACGTTTATTTTTCCTTTGTTTAATTCACCTAAACATTCATATACCTACCTCACTGTGGGAAGCAGAATAACTAATTTTCAGTAATTTTGAAAACTGCGTCAAAAAATAAATGAAAAGGTGAAACCGGGGGTGAAACAAAACTATACAATGAGCAGGTACAACTTTTTTCGTCAAAACGAAAAACCAGCTTCGTTCCTACACAGAAAGATCCTTTATTGAAAAAACATTCCAAAATAACCTGACAATACCCAATAAAATGGTATAGTTGTTTCTAGAACCCTGCTTTGCAGTCTGTGATTGGGAATGAGATAGACTTATGCAATAACCTATGTATTGATAAAGGACGGAAATATTTTTTGCATTATTTGTCACTATGGAACGCTGTTAAGTTTTTAAACTCCTAATATATATTTAGGCACGTTGCCTCTTCCGCTGACAACTAAAAAAATTGAAAATAAGAAAAAAAAAGATCGAATTAGTAATAAAACTTGTTTAATAGCCCATTCTGCACATCTCAATGATCAGGCCAGGGTCAATCGCTACGTCACAACTATCGCGGCCAATGAACGGCTACTACCGCATCGAGGGATCCTCTCCCTCTACCATCGTTGGGCGCTAGCCCCTTGTGTAGATTCACAGAGTTGCCCAACTTCCTGAGTAAGCCCTTGTTATGTATGCAACCAACAATATCTTTTGATACACGCTAAAAATAGGAAGTGCCTCCGTAGCCGGCGCCGGCTACAGTTTTATAGGTGTATTGTTGCCGGAGCCTGCGTGTGTCTGGTGCGAGAGGGCAGCTAAGGGGTCTGTTTAAAATGCGTATGCGTTGTATCAGTCTTTTTCGTTCCCAAATAGAAGCGCGCCGGCAACTATACGCAAGGCCGGCGCTGGCTTCAGAGGCACTCCCCTAAAAATATATGTGGATAAAGTGTTGATAAAAATAGAAGAACTTCCACTTTTACAAAATAAAGATAACGTATTATAATTATATTTTATTAACATTTTCATAACTTTTTATCCTCATTACGTGTTTTTCCTGTGATATATCTCATTTATTTATTTATATTTACATAAGTAGGTATGTATTCAGAATTATGGCACAAACGGCGCCTCATAGTTAAGTTACATGAGAAATTCTAACTTGTCGCCGAATTGCGATCTTGGGTGTGCGTGTTTTATAAGTATATGAATATGAATCACAAAACCTCCCTTCTATGCGTTTATTTATATCCCAACTAAGTTTTGCCAATTGGGCCACTTCCACTTTCACGCGCTTTAATAAACCATTAAACTTCATACCACGCAAGCAACAGGTTTAGCCCAGTGCCGAAAGGCGCAGGCACTTACAAGACGCGCGAGGGTTCTTGTTCGAATCCAAACGGATACTTTTTCTTTTTTCTTCTAAAACTTGTAATTTTGCATTCCATGTGTTGTGTATGGTGGGAGGACAAGAAAGGTATTTGTTTAAAGAAAATCCGCGATTAACTAATGAAAACAAAGGAATAATATCGGGCTAAAATGTTACATTGGCAAAATCTAGTTGGGATGTAAATAAACGCCCCTCCTATACGTCCAGTGCCGTAAAATATTTCCGTATTTAACTTAGTATTTAATTAGGAAGGTATTTCCATAAATTATATGTATGTATACAGGGTAGTCCACTACGCGCGCGTCGGTCAATAGTCGCTAAACCGTTGAACTTATGGGAAATTTTTTTAAATAAAACTTGTAAGGTTCCATCTTTGCTGCAACTGAAAATTATTTTCAATTATACAGGTTGTCCCATTTCTTCTGCGCAGTGCCTTACTCAGTTTTTTAAATGGAACACCCTGTATTTGATCGCATTTTGGAGTTCTTTGATGAATTTAAGTGCCACTTTGTTAACCGTACATTGGGTCTAAGTCCCACAGTTTCAAAGTTATTTGATGTTAGAAATCGTCATTTTTCAAGTTTCGCCATTTATAACGTGTAAAAGGTTCGAGATAAAGAAAAATGGTTTACGTGTCCCTATCTTAGTTTTTAATCCTCTATCTAAGGGGGCTGGAAAATACTGCTTCCTGATTGGTCAAAAAATGGCAAAAAGTGACCTATCAGGAAGCAGTATTTTCGAACCCCATTAGATAGAGGATTAAAAACTAAGATAGGAACATGTAAGTCATTTTTCTTTATCTCGAACCTTTTAAAAGTTATAAATGGCGAAATTTGAAAAATGACGATTTCTAACATCAAATAACTTTGAAACTGTGGGACTTAGACCCAATGTACGGTTAACAAAGTGGCACTTAAATTCAACAAAGAACGCCAAAATGCGATCAAATACAGGGTGTTCCATTTAAAAAAACAGAGTTAGGCACTGCGCGGAAGAAATGGGACAACCTGTATAATTGAAAATAATTTTCAGTTGCAGCAAAGATGGAACCTTACAAGTTTTATTTAAAAAAATTTCCCATAAGTTCAACGGTTTAGCGACTATTGACCAACGCGCGCGTAGTGGACTACTCTGTATAATTTATGGAAATATCTTCCTAATTAAATACCGAAATATTTTACGGCACTGGACGTATAGGAGGGGCGTTTATTTATATCCCAACTAGGTTTTGCCAATGCAACATTTTAGCGTGATATTATTACTTTGTTTTCATTAGTTAATCACTGATTTTCTTTAAACAAATACTTTTCTTGTCCTCCCACCATACACAACACATGGAATGCAAAATTATATCAATTAAAAGTTTTAGAAGAAAAAAGAAGTATCCGCTTGGATTCGAACACAGAGTTGCTTACATCCAAATAGAGGACCTAAGTGCCTCCGTCATACGTCAGATTTTCTTTCCAAACAAAACAAAAGCACGTGCCATTTGACGTTTATCGATATTATTTACAACGTCTTAAACTAGTTTTTTCAATATAATTATAGACGTTTTGCAATGAAAACAGTTTATTTTCAATTTGTGTGTTGGGCTTACGTGTAAAAACTTGAAAACAACTATAATTATGTTTCAGAGGTTAGGTTAAAACGTCAGAAAGCACGTGGCTTTGTTTTGTTTGGAATGAAAATCTGACGTTTGTGACGCGCCACTTATCTCCCCCATAGAGGGATAATGCCTCCTACCTGCGCGTTGAAAAATGACCCCACTACGGAGAAATAATTTTGCCAGATGCAGGGTAGGGGAGCATGCGCTCTGAATTTGTTTGGTCTGTCATCTGTCATTTGTCATCCAAATGAATTAAAGTAAATGTCATTTGCCGCACGTCGTTTGCTATTTTTTGTATGAACGTTTGATTTGCGGTGAAATTGTTGAAATTTATCATACATTGATTGATTCTTTGAATTTTTGTTATACGTACATTGCTACAAAAAGTAAATAAAGTTGGAGATGCCACGTATATGTATGGTAGGTCCCTTTTTTTGGAGCAGTCGATCGCCAGCGCCAGATATACGTTTTTTTCGGTAAGTATACTGTTTGTTATAATTATTTTGAAGTAACTGCATGATTTATGTAAAACTGGGATAACTGTCTCATGTTACTTTCACTGCTTTAAGGCTCACTACTGCAAAACGAGAGTCGTGGTAAGCTGCTATAGGAAGGAACACCGATGAACCCTTGAGTGAACAGAATGCAGTTTGTTCCCGCCACTTTGCAGAGGACGCCTTCTTGAATAATGGAGAACTGAAAAAGGACGCAATTCGAACATTAAGATTGAAACTAAAAAAAAAACAATATTAATCTCTAGTAAAAGTCGATGGACGTCTTGAGTATGTTTTTTAGATACCTACTTATATATATATATCGGGATCTGTTACACATGCATTTTTGCAGCTTTGAAATGGACGAACTTCTTCCACTATCTGGGAAACAAGTCTCACAGCCCTCAACTTCCAGTGATGTGTATGTTTATTTTTAATGTCTGTATAATTACTTAACAATAATTGTTTACTGACTATTATAGGCCTTCAACATCTGAAATGAATTTAGAGACTGTTCCGCATGAGGATGCAGATATGTATTGTAGTTTGTATTTGCAGATCGTCACTTGCAAGTACCATATCACTTGAAACATCCCCTGCTATGTCAAGTGGCGATATGAAAAGGAGAAGAGATGAGTGTGAAGTGCATACTTCTACTGGTGATTCTATAGGTTTGCGAGGATCTGCGAAGAAAAGAAGGCGATTGGTTAGGATGGATCATATGTATTAGTAAGCACTGTATTTTTGTATTAACCAGTAAATAATAAGTACCTAATTTATAGTTGGAGTCCAAGGAAAATGAAATCTACAGTAATTGAAGCTCACTCTACCCGAAAGTTGTTACGGCAGAAAGAAAGGACAGCAAGACGAAGAATATTAAAAGATTTGTAGAGAAAGTGAAGGGTCTTAAGTCACTTACTGCTCATTTGTGGAGCAAAAAATTTATTAATGATGAATCACACTCCATTATTAAAGCCCTGCTCTGGTGTACTGAAATTTGTAACTAGGATTAAGGGATTATTGGTGGCATAATGAGTCAATAATTATTGTACCTCAAGGGCATTCTCTCCCGAAAAATGTATCGATAGTAATAGAGAGACAAACGCAGAATCTACTGTTTGCCGGGTGGAGTTCTGCTTGTTGGAATTGGTGATAGCTCAATTTGTAGGGCACCTAACCAACGGAAGATCCTGGGTTCCACTCCTGATCAGCTATCCATAAATTTTTCACGATTGAATACCAAAAATGCCAATAAAAATGTATTAAGGATGGGATATTCGAATACCCGAGAAGCGTTCTCCTAGCTTCTGAGACGGTGTTAATACAGACAGTCCAGCTCAAAAACTGTATTACTTATAGACGTGAATTATGGTTTAAAAGAAATATGAGGGTAGGTAGAATACGCTTATAACTATTTTATTTGCCATATTTACACTGTTGTTAAAATAAACGAAGTTGAAAACTGACAAATTTTAACGGAAATCTTAGCATTATTCACACACAAATTGTACATTCGGATTTTAGTTAACAGACAAATAAAATATGTGAGCATACTCACCGATCTTTTAGCTTTATTTTAAGACTATATTTGCCTAATTTCATTATTTCAATTTTCTGCTGGACTGTCTTACACATGTACTACCGATCTCCTGTCCTGTCGTAGCGTATCCCACCCTTAACTGTATATGTAGGTATATACAGTGTTTGTTTCGTTATCATTACCAATATTTATTTATTCATTGTGTTATTCTGCCCACAGGTAAATAGTGTGGGTTGTGTTCAGGTTGAATATGTTCCTAATTATCTTTGTATCAAAATAAAAATAATTTCATTTTCTTTCTAAGTAACTGAATTTGTTTTAATTATTTACTTTTGTCTTCTATTATATCATTATATGCTTCCTACTCACTATCTTTTTTGTAAGAAAAATTAAACCCCAGCTTGCTCTAACAACTAGAAGTAATAATTGAATTCAAGTTTTATTCAATCCCATATTATTTAAATTCAGCCTAGAATCTTTGAATTATTGTCTCATCTCCGAAATAATTATCTTGATGTGAACTGACATTCTCTCTAAATAGAATGCAAGTAATATTTTACAAAGTTAGTACTTTATGTAATGAACTACTACACAACACAGTACCATATTTAATTAAAATTCCTTTCTCTTACCAACGTATCATGGAGGCCTTGGTATAGTCGAATAGAATTCTCTCTTAGCAAAATTGATTGCAGTACACTGTAGATTGCAGTTTCGAGCAGCGCCATCTGTTTATCAGCGGAAGAACAAATACGTGACTGAAATATATAAATCTTTTTGATATATAAATCTTTTTCATAAATAAAACTTTCGGACAAGTTCAATATATATAAATGTTTTTTTTTATAAATATTTTTTTTTATATAAATGTTTTAGATATAAAATAAAAAAAATTAATTAAATTTTATGAAAGTTCTTAGTATAAAAAATATAATTCTTTTTATAAATAAAAAAAAATTCTCAATTTTTTAAAAAATTTTATTGAAAAAGTGACATAATTATTTATATTTGTTGCAAAATTAGGAAACTAAAATAATTATTGGGATGTTTTTTATTTATTTAAAAAATGTCTTTTTTGCACAAACGGCGCCTCATACTATACAGTTTCGGCATTCAGTTTTATAAATTATGTATTGGGAGGTTTTGCCTACGTACATATATCCGATAAAGGTATTATAACAGACAGTACATATATTAAGATGGTATAGTAACTTAAGCTTTTTCCTGTAACTTTTCTTTCTGCTCGATATTAACTATAATTCTCACATATTTTTTGGTATTTCAACAGTATTTACCATAACACTACATAGCTGGGGTCTTATATGTGCTTTTGTACTAATAGTTTGCACATATTCCTGACGGTGGTGCATTTTGATTGCTACACTTAATATTGCACTAGGATGGGGTTAATGGGCATTCTCCAAGAAATATTTCTTCCGTGTCGAAGAACGTTGAGATTTCTCCTGTAGAAACTGTGGCACTGAAGGCAAACTTGATTAGGATACAACCCTCTTCTTTTTTTGCTGATTCGAATCAAACTGACCCTGGCCAGAATATCTCTCTACTAAATTTTTACTTGCAGAATGACCGATTTTCTCCTCCACTGACGATTCAAAAGTTTGCAGAAAATTAATTTTTTACTTTCTCGCAGAATCAGTATGCTGACTTTGACTATGAGGGCAATTTTCTGTCAAAAATCGATGTTTTGGTGTGTGGTGTAATATTGGACTGGGTCATTAAACAGATAACATAACCTAATGCCGATTTGCGCTGTACTGTTTAAGCCTTTAAGCATAACTTAGTTGAGCAATTGAGGAATTTTATGTAGGTACCTACTTAATATGACAGCCCAGCTGCTTCCATAAATCCTTGATTCTAGTTTTCCACAAATTTTTACCCTTTTTGCACATGACTGAATGTTGTTTTTCAAGAAGAATTTATGTGAACGTATAATTCTCTTCGCACGAAATTCTTAACCAGACCATTTTTAAAAACTTAAAAACATAATTTTCCTATTTTCAGAACATTGAAAATCGGATGCCCTGTCAGAATTAGAATGGCGTTATCTGAGTGCGCACAGAATATAAGAGTTGTAGAATTGTGTCTGGACCATAACCACCCTATTGAGGAAGGTAGTTTTAAAGCAATGCCTAAGCAAAGAAAACTTAATGTAGATGAATCTAGCGAAGTTCACCACCTATGGTCACTAAGGTGCGATAAGAAACTTGTACAACAGTACATCATAAATAAAACTGGGAAATCTGTAATCCTTAGAGATATTACAGGATTTATATCAAGAAATTCTCACTTGCCTGAAAAAGATCTAGCCCTAGCATATGAAATACTTAAGCAAGAAAATGCATCTGTATTTTTTTCAGTTTTAGTTTTTATTATCCCGAAATAATTATGTGACGCAACATACAAACTTAACAATTTGAGAATGCTATTTTATATCATGGCAGTACCAGAAGGAAACGGACATCGTGAAAAAGTAGCTACTTTTCTATTGGCAGATGAAAGTGCAGAACTAATTGCTAAGATGATAGAAATATTCAAAGGATAATTCAGCATGGGAACAATGTAGAACTGTCATAGCTGATAAGGATTTTGCAGAAAGGAAAGTATTTTTAGAATATCTTCCTGAGGCTGTTTTACTGTTGTCTTTTTCATACCTTACAAGCATTTAGAGCCAAAATTACAACGGACCCATCTACTCAACGTGACTTGGTTTTAAGTATCATTCAAAAAATGGCGTAATCAAACAATGAAGCAGAGTATGAAAAATGCTACAAACAATTGACAGACTTCAATTTTGATAAAGTTACAAATTATTTCAATACAAACTGGCACCATGTTAGGAAGGAATCGGTCCAAGGACTCAAAAAAATATATTTAACTTTCGGCACACATAAGTACTACAAACCATGTGAAAATTATGAATCAGAAATTTAAACAATTGTGTGTTAAATTTAATTCAATTGGCAAAATTTATAAAGATTTCTTAACTCTGCCGAATCTTTTCGTACCGAAAAAGATCACTTAGCGGGGAATTTACGTATGAAGCCGGCAGTACCTGCATTGCTATAAAAAGAACACAGCTGAAGATGTTTATTCCAGAATGTTAACATCGTATGCCTTTAAATTTGTAATGAAACAGATAGAAGAATTCTCAGAAAAACAAAAACTACAAAAGGCAGAGAACGAAGAGAGTTTTATAGAACTTTCTGGTAGGGAAGAAATTAAAGCTACAGATCCAAGTTGTTCGTGTCGTTTTAGAATAAATATGGCTCTACCTTGATATCATATATTTTAGAAAGTTTAGTTCATAATAGATATAAAATTGATTAGGTATTATACGAAATATCACATACTGGAAACTGGTACGGAAATACCGAAAATCTAGAAATGCGTGGTTCGTTTGAAATACAACTGTTTCAAAAAGCTAAGCGGACCTTATACACTTCACACCACAAATTCAAAGAAACTAATAAAATATGCACCAAAATTGCCACATTCATTTCTGAACAAAATTCTTCGAGGTTCAAATCGTAGATGAAAAAGTTGAATGACATATTGAAAGCATTAAATAACCACGAAATAATAAGTTTTGTGCTGATGAAGTTTTAAAAGACAGGAATAATAACATACTGAATTCAGACATGGTTTCTAACAATAATGATGAAACTCAAATTTTGATGATGCCTAAAGCAATTGATATGTACGGAAGAAAACACATCAACTGGAGACTCTTTTGTTGAAGGAGTAATGGGGAACACTGAAAAGATGATTCAGCATCACAGAAACTCAGTCCAATAGCAGAAAATCAATGTGATAATTTAAGCTACACAATTTTGGAAAGTAATGATCAGAACACAAATGTCGAAGCGCTTTATAGTGATGAACACGGAAATGTGCTATTCCCTAATAATGATGTGATAATAACTAGAGAAGATGCAGATTCGGATTCCGTTCTGCATATTAAAAATGACTTTCACAATAATCATATTAGTGAACTAGATAACATTCCTCGAACTGCTTTGGATAAAAGAAAATAACCTGGCATCAAATATTAAAGTACTAACTCTTTGGATATTGCAATGAATAATGAAGTTCCCGACAGAACTGACACTGCCAAAACTAGCTGTAGTGATCAAATACTTGATCATAAGATTACTCTTGATGAAATAAAACTTCCCCTAAGAATGAAAGCAAGAGGTAGATCAAGAGGGAGAGATTCAACTGTCGTAAAGGTGCACCATACAAAAAACAGAAAACAAAATCTTTGGGCACTTAAAGCTTTGCGCACACTATGCCTGCACGGAACAGCACGTACCAGCACAGCGCAGACCTGCAACCTTCACAGTCTCGCACACTTGTCCTGCACGGACCAGCAACTTTCTGTGCAGGATGAGAAGGGGGAAATATGTAAAGACAATTTCCAGTGTTTGTCTAAACATGGTTTTGTGCAGTTCGGAAGAAAACATTTGTTTTAACCGTGTTGTGTGAGGAGGAAGAACAGCAGGAAGAGGCCACGGCAAAGAGAAGAGAAGGATTAACCAGAAGAGGTTTATAATTATTTATTGATGTACGTTATTTTCTTGTGTGTTCACAGTACTCCTCAAACCCTCAAAGGCCCAAAGGCGAGCAGACTCACTGCCTCCTTGATTTTAAATTGTTATCGCAGACCCGACATTCGGCGAAGTAATACGAAGTATACGAATTCTGTAGGTCCGTGCTGATCAAGAGCGTACACTAGACCAGCCCAGCACCACCGGCAACGGAAATTGCAGGTCAGAATTGTACCCCGACCGACAGAACCTGCACTGACGGTACCTGCTGGTGACGGTACGTGCTGGTGCTGGTCTACTGTGCGCTACTCCATTAAATAACATAGGTACCTTCACTGGCAGATTTTGCTGGTCGGTGCCGCGCTGGTGGGTGCAGGCGTAGTGTGCGCGATCTTTAAATGAGAAATGGTCTTTTCGTAGCGATGTTACTTTCCTAGAAAAATACAAATTTTGTTACTTTTTTAATATCTACCATAGTAGAAGTATCTCTTCATTTTTGTTATACCTACCTAATATTAACGATTAGGACAAAATATGTGTAAAAGGTATTCTATGGAAAATGCATAATTTATTTTCACAGTAAAACGTGGTATATCAATGTACAAAATACATTCTATAGGTACTATGGAAAAAATGTTTTTCGAAAATTAAACCGGCTATCGCTCGCATGTATTAAATGACCGTAAATATATAAGTATCTACATTTTCGTTTAAAAGGGGTGAAACAAGTTGTTTTTACTTCATCCTTCTAGTTTTGAAGACGGAAGGCGCGGGCGCTTTAAATACTAAAAACTCTACTGACTCTGGCTACGATAAAGTGATAAGGATGTTTTGAGAATTATATATTATATGTATATATGTATATTATTGATACAATAAAATAAAAGAAATGATTTGTGACAAGCACAAGGCACATAGTCAAATTGACGCAATACGTAACAAAATATTAACGCATCCGTTTTGTACTGTTTGGACTTTTATTGCAACGCGATATCCCTCTTAAACGGTACTTGCGCTCGCCGTACCTTAGTTTACATCTGGCTAGCGCTCTCCATCCAATATTATTATTAGTGGCCTCGACAGAATCTGTCGCGTGTCGATACATTTTTCGTAAGATGAGTCCCATATACACGCGCCCAGAAGTATTTTCAATACTAAAAGGTTAATAACAGTTTTTGTAGTCAGTGCGCGCGCACGAGCGCACTTATTGAGGAGCCGCCACTGCTACGGTTAAAACTGACAGATAAACTGATAAACTGGTAGTTAGTGGTGATTTGTTTACAAGTGTGAACCTGTAGTTTTTGCGAAGTCTTAACGGTTAGTTTTCTCTGCGGATTGATAAAAAGTAGTAAAATAGTACCTGTATACTTACCTGCTGGTAAGTAAAGCCTCGAAGAGGTTAATAATAATCTTCAGATTTGCATAAATATTTGATGTAGCATGTATTACAAGTACCTAAATGTAAATAAAATTGTAATTTATATTTTTTTCAGATTAAAATATGTCAAGGGAATTTATTGAAGGATTTATTTCCATGTACAGGGACAATCCTTGTTTGTGGCAATTAAAATGTAAAGAATACACGAATACAATTTTAAAGGGTAGGGCTTATGACAATTTAGTTACCTACTGTATATCAAATGGATATTCGAATGCAAATAAGGACTTTGTGATGAAGAAGATTCAAAATTTGCGAGGATGTTTTCGCAAAGAAATGATGAAAGCCGAATCATCAAAAACAACTGGATCGGGGAGTGATGATTTACGAACCAAATCTATGGTACTTTAATCTGTTGCTATTTACAAAAGACCAAGTAATAGCCAAGAAAGGGAAATGTTTGTTAAGCCTGAAGAATCCATTAATGAAGCGAATATATCTGTGGAAAATTACACTGAGGAACAATATAATACACAGGTAAATGACAATATATTTTTAGTTTGTGGTACACAAAATTATAGGTTTTTCTATATGTTGCAAAATTGTTGGTGCGTTCTTAATACATATACAGGGTGTTAACTTTAAGGGTGGTCAAACTTCGCAGGCTTATTCTCCTACCTAAAATAACGAAAAAAGTTTGTATAAATGTGTGACCAAAAATGCGTCCTTAGAAAGTTATAACATTTTATATAATTTTTTTTCGTTGTTTTAGTTAGTGGAATAAGCCTGTGATGTTTGGTCACTCTTAAAGTTAACACCCTGTATATTTTTCCTAAAATTTATGAAGTTGCTTTTCAAGATTTTCCAATTTTCAGCTTATCATCTTGCCATTGAAATATTGACAGTATTTTTCTCTGTTTCCCTTTGCATCTGTTGAAGCATTTTTAGAGCGATTTGGTTCAACCGAAACAAGATTATTGCTGCCATCTTTCCTCCAATATCCCACCTGAACGATAAGTGTCGCTGTGTTTTCTCTGTCAAAGGTCGTTGATGAAACAAGTTTTACAAGTTTTTAATAAATAATTATGAAGCACACGGGCCGCACGAATAACAGAATTAATGTTTTCAGGATTCATTGCTAATCTAGTGCGAAACATTTTAAAACGTGATGCCAATACCTATACCAAAAGAATTCTCAGACATTTCTAGCTCTAGACAGTCGGTAGCTATATCCACGTTCGTTTACGCCAATGTCCTTTTGTGCCTACGGCTTGAAAAGATTTGGTTACAGAGCAAATCCCTCATCTCTCAAAATAACGAAGTTTAGTTTTCCATCGTTTTCTTCATTTGACGGAAAGTTTAATTTATTTTCCTTAAGTCTTTTGTAAAATGTCCATTCCATGGCTCCCGTATTAGACATTCGTCCTTGTTTCCCAACATCAATCCAAATAAACTCATAGTTAGCATTTACTAAGGTTAAGAGAATTACACTGTAGAATTTCTTGTAGTTAAAAAAAACAGGACAATTACATATTTTTGAAAGTCATCAATATCGTGCAATGTCTCGGTCAACGTGAAGACCGTTTCCTAAGATCATCAGTTCATCGTGATCGTCGCTTACCTTCTACACTTCTCGCTCGTCGTTTTGGTAACGTTCATGACCGTGAAATTTCGACATTAACTGTTCGTAGAAGACTTCAGGAAGACCTAGTGAAATCAAGAAACCGGCTACATGCCCAAATTTGTCAAGAAACCATCGCGTTGAACGTCTTCGATTTGCACCGGAACATTCCGAATGGACCGTTGAGCAGTGGAGTGCCGTATTCTTGACTGATGAATCCAGATTTAATGTAAAGTCATCAGATGGACGTCAAAGAGTGTGGAGAAGGCAAGGCGAGCGATTTGCCGAATGTTGCTTGTCCCCAAGAACACCATTTGGAGGTGGTGGAGTAATGGTGTGGGCAGGAATTTCAATGCATGCCAAAATGGAATTTGTAGTCTTAAACAACGGCCAATAGGTACATTCATCAGTGTCTGGTAGATCATGTGACACCATTTTCCCCATTTATCGGGGATAGTTTTGTCCTGATGCACGATAACGCCAGGCCACTCATTGCTGGAGTACTCACTCAATATTTAGATGAGGTAGCCATCAACAGATTTCAATGGTCAGCGAGAAGTCCTGACCTTAATCCCATAGAGCATTTGTGGGATTCATTAGGTTGCCGTGTAAGTAATCGAAATCCAACACCAGAGTCCGTCCAGGAGCTAAGAGTGGCCCTTGCTGAAGAATGGAACCAGATCAATCAAGGAGAAGTCGCTGTTCTCATCGGAAGCATGCCAATGCGGATTGCTGAGCTTATTCGTGCTCATGGTGACAATACACGTTATTAAGTACGCATTGACATAAAAAGTTACGTTGGTATCACAATATTAGGTAATTTATAGGTACCTACCTACAGCTCATGCACAATATTTAAAAAAGTTCTCTGCTTTCTATGCAATTACTTTTTGCTGGAAATCTTAATTAAATTTTAATTTGATTAAAATGTCTTTTCTTGCTTATGATTATTGGGAAAATATAATATTTTACCTATATATTATAGTCTATGAAAATTTCCCAGTTTACTATGTATTTACGTTTGTCCGGTTTTTCTTGAACATGAGTGTGAGGAGCATTCCTGTATAAGCATCAAAAATATTTTCAAAAATATATCGCGTGGGAATCAAATTAAAATGAACTAAGTTTCGATACCTTTAAGTAAATAAATAACTAATTTTCTAGGTATTGTTCCAATGTTATTGCCTTTAATGACGTGAATAATTTTCTAATAAATCCATTGCCAGTTTAATTACAAATTATAAAATATTTCATTATGCATCTTTACTGATAGAAATCAATCGCTGTTCATTCAAAATAATAATATGTACAAGTAAAATAAAATAGCCGCCGTTGAATTCGAACCTCCGTATGCTAGATACCATGTCGGCGGTTCTGCGATTGAACTATTATTATTATTATTATTATATCTCTTTATTTGGATGCATACATACATATAATCCAAACAAAAAGGAAAGGTTTCGACAACGTCGTTCTTCCAACCATCCTATGCTATCAGTTAATTACAACTATTTACAAAAGATAAAGACACTAAACATTAAAACATTAAACACCCTAAACACTTTGCTCTGCTAGAAGTGTTCCAAATAGGCGACACTTGAACTGAGACAAAGTAGGTAACGTATACATGGTGTAGTACTTGTTAATAAGCTTAGGTGCCGTATAGGAAAATCCCCCCTGAAACTTAGCAGTCCTATGGAAAGGTATTGAATATTTGCTTGCAGATCTTACATTAACAGTGTGAAAATCAGATCTAACATTAAGCAGCTCATACAAATAAGATGGTTCTTTAGTAGAAAGCAAGGAAAAAATGAGACAAGCATAGAACAAGGTGCACCTGAATTTCATTTTTAAAATAGAATTATCAACATAAATCTGTGTTACATGTGCCCTTCTCTCAACATTATATGAAAAACTCACTAACCCATTGCGCAGATGGATGTCGTGCTCTTACACTTGTATTTAAACTAAGTTGATTCCCACGCAATTTCCAAATTTCCCATGTTAAACAGAATGCTTCAGAATTCCCGGGACACACGCTATATAAAAACAAAGATAATTTTAATGTATTGTGCACGGCGTGCGAAAAAGTATTTTGTGTCGAGCGCGGGTGCTCTGCAATTTTCCAGCACGCAAAAGGGGCAAAACACATTCAAAATATTCGGGTTAGATTAACTAATAATAAAATTGAACTATCGGTATAGTCAATTGGCATTTCATTTTTTAATAACCGGGAATCAAGTCCAAGTCGATATTGCAAAAAGACTGTTAGAATCTGACCTAGAGTCTGCTAGAGGATCAAGAGAAGAAGTGCAATTAAAATTACAAAATAAAAATGAAAAATAAGCGAACAATGTTAATAAGAGAAAATCCAATTTGTTAGATAATTTTGTCAAAAAAGCACCAAAATTTACAAAAGGAGCATCATTTTTTGTGCTAATGGCATAGACATCTCAACGTTTTTTTTATGTAATAGATATTGTTTTATGTTTCGTAAACCCTATTTTTGTAGGTATTGTTTCAGTAAGTAGGTAATAAAGAGGTAAAATACAATGCTGTGATTTTCATTGCTATAAGTATTTGTAGCACAGAAAATGGTCAAGTGAAGGAACATAATAGGTACATAAAAGGTACATAATTTTAAAGTTTAGGGTACATATTTACATATTTTATCACGATATGTGTTCCGACTCCTGTATCTAAAAGGCACTTCAGAAGAGCGCTTAAAGGCCAAACGACGAATTAATTGTCTTCCTTGTATGGGTAAAACGGGGAACTAGATGAATTTGATGGGGAGAACAGTGAACTGTATAATAGGATATTGGGGGAACAAAGCAAAGGAAATTGCAAGGAGGGAACTGAACTAAATTAGATCCCCAAACTAAACAAATTATTTTGTTAAGAAAAATATGAAAAACCGAACAGTGTATGTCTATTCCCTATGGACATTGAAACCGTTCAACCGATTTTGATCAAATTTGGAGGCAAACTTAAGCTTAGCAAAGCGGGTATTTCTGTGAAGTTTGGTTGCGATCGGATCAAAAAAAATTTTTCAGCTTTTTGAAAATTTGGACTGAAAATTGTTTTCTTAAATTTTCGTAGAGGGTCTTGTTCCAAAATTAATTATTAATAACAATTTTTTCCAAAAACCAACCAAAAATATTGTGTATCCGTTAGCATTACGATAAAATAAAGAAATTTAATTTTACAGTTGCCATTAAATACATGTGTTTTTTCCTAGGCGTAGATAATCCTGATTTCGTACGGGAATTTCAAAGAGCAGCCATGGCCGGCATATTCGTCAATTCTGAAGAATTCAGCAAATCTCATCAACGTGAAGATTCTTTATATGGAAGATTAGCCACCTATCTACATCTAGAGAACTCGTTTACCACTCGTGAAATGCTAAAAAAAAGGTTTCAAAGATTTCGTGACAAACGAAAGGTCTTAGACCTCGTTAGGAGCCACACATGTGAAGGTAAAAGTATTATAGTCATAAAAGTTGCGTGTTTTACTTACCACTCTATTCGATTTTTATTGCTTAGATGATAATGAAGAAAACATGATTATCGGTTGCAATTTAACCCTTTAACGTTTAAATTCTTGTCCCAGATTTTTGCAGTAGTGAATGGTGTACAATAATTTAACCACTTCATACACAAAAAATGTAAGTGTCAAAATCGCTTGACCGTGTCAGCGAAAGTCACCTCTATGGGCTTTTACAAGTATCTTGATGCTTAGTGGCCACATACATGCAGTTTTTATCACACGATGGCTGATAGATAAGTGCATTGAATCGGACATTTGCAAGAATCACTTTTCGATACTGCATGTTATTATCTACAATGATGGAAGGTTTTACTCGGGTTTTACTTACATAGCAACTGCTACATGTACAAATCTAAAAAAATAATATTCTGAAATAATGTAGATAGGGTAATTCTAGGAAAGATAGCTCATCAGGTGAGATGGCTCACTATACATTGTTCTGTGGTTATTGTAGTTAATCGCAATTTGGCAGTACTGTCGTTAATCAGATGTTATATGTGGCATTGGGGCGAAATCTTGTTCACGGCGGTAGTTTATTAGTGCCTATTTTACGAATAAGTCAGCGTTCATCCGACAATAATATTTTGAAGGCAGTTGGCGCAAGTGAAAAATAGGTAAGTCGCAGTTCATTTTTTAAAGAATTTTCGTTGTTTGTGCTTCTTAGAAACTGTGACTGTCTTTCTAACCTCAATTTCACTTCATATCAAGTAGGGGTGTTGCGAAAAAATGCTGAGCCATCTCTACTTATAAAATCAGGTGAGTTGGCTCACAGCTTACCAAGGAGAGATGGCTCAGCATTTTATTTTCGTTTTTCAATACGTCAGTGACAGATTTTGGAAATTAAAACCTACACTAATGTATTTACAGTAAACGTGAACATGCCTACAGAATAAGTAGTTAGAAAATGAGAATACTGGGACACATCCCTGGCCGAGGCGGTTGACCGCCTCGGCGGGAGGAAGCCGGGCGCCCGTCTTTCTGGCTGAGGAGCGATGGGGCGCTCGAGCCAGCCCGCCGAGGCGATCGATCGCTTCGGCGGGTGGAAGCCGGGCCCCCCGGCTTCTCCAGGTGCCATCCACTTCTTCAAGGAAGCCGGGCCCCCGGCTTCTCCAGGTGCCATCCACTTCTTCAGCAACGACTTCTGCGGCAGCCTCTCTCAGAAGAAGCGAGTGTCTTTGCCGAAGAGTGCGCCCCCCAAGCCGCCATTTTGGGCCCCCTTGGTTGTGGCTGAGGCGCATGCGCCGGGGCTCTGAAAGTACACGTGTTGTTCAGGCCAGTCCATCCAGGTGCCATCAATGACCAGAGGCTGCTGAAGGAGTCATGTCTTCTGCCTCTGGTGTCTTTGGGGCCTTTGGCAGTGGCTGAGGCGCATGCGCCGGGGCTCTATGAGAGTGGGCGGGGCAATAGCCAATGAGAGAGGTTGTGGGCGGCATCCAATGGGAGTGGTTGTGGGTGGTAAGGTTTAACTACTGCTAGATGCCTTTGGATGTGGCCCAGGCGCCTGCGCCGGGGTTTTCGCAAACGTTCTGGAAATGACGCCGACCGGGAGTCGAACCCGGGTCCCCGCGCACCGGAGCCCTCGCTAAACCCACTGAGCTAATCGGCTGCCCACATGCCCGTCTTTCAAATCATCCATATATACTTGTAAACAGAAGTTTCTCGGAAATTCCAACGTTTGCAATTGTTTATACTAAATAAATATTGATATCAAAGTTTAAGAAAAAAGCACGTTCGCCGCCGATAAGAGATGTTATAATTGTTTTTATTATGGGTAAAAAACCTTTCAACTCGCCGACAGGATTATGCTTGTTTAGGTTTGCTCCCACGTTCTATATATGCACATACTACATTGCAGACACTACAAGGTGACCCGTTTGTTTGTTTGTATTATTACAATAAAATAACATTCTAGAACATTCTCAGTTTGTTTATTTTCACACGTACTATGTTTTAAAATTACTTGTTATCTTAATGCGTTTCGGACACGTGTGTGAACCATCTGGTGAGTGCTGGAAGTACTAATTGAGTGTCGGTAATATAGAGCACATGTAGATTTCTGTTACACTTACTGGAAAGTGCAAATTGAATGTCGGTAATATAGAACGCATGTAGAATCTTAAAGAGACCATTTATAGTTATTGATATGCAAACATCTTAGTTCTCGGTAGTAGAACATCCTACATCGCTAATTATTTGAGAACAGTAGTTTAAATCTAGGCTAACTCTTACGTAAAAACTGCGTCATGTGGGGTATCAAATTAAAGGACTCAACGAGAGGTATCGGAATATTGGGGTGGTTTTTAGGGATGGTTTTTGGGGGTGGTTTTTAGGGGTGGTTTTGGGGATTGTTTTAGGGGTGGTTTTAGGGGGTTTTTAGGGGTTCTTTTTGGGGGTTGTTTTAGGGGTGGTATTAGGGGTAGTTTTAGGGGTGGTTTTAGGGGTGGTTTTTAGGGGTGGTTTTAGGGTTGGTTTTAGGGGTGGTTTTTGGGGTTTGTTTTTAGGGGTGATTTTTAGGACGCCCCCGGCCACGCTCCTTGCCCCGCCCACCTAGGTCATGTAGGGTATCAAATTAATCAGCTCGATGAAACAAATAGGAATCTATAGTTATTCTCATACTTCCGAATTCTTATCAGTAGTTGTCTGTCTGTCTGTCTGTCTGTCTGTCTGTCTGTCTGTCTGACTGTCTGACTGTCTGACTGTCTGTCTGTCTGCCTGCCTGCCTGTCTGTCTGTCTGTCTGTCTGTCTGTCTGTCTGTCTGCCAAGGCCGTTGAATTTCGTAGACTGCGCATGCGCACGGTTGTATGGAGAGTATTTAAGCAAGCGGTGCTGTCAGTTAGTACTTGTACTTCAACAAGGGAACCGCATTTGAATAATGACACACATAAACGTAGACACGTTTCGTGTTCTGGACGGTGCTGCTGTGGATGAATCAGCACGCCGTGTCGAGGTGCACGTACATCAGCCGTTCGTGACAACAACAACATTCAACGCCAATGACGAAATTCGCATACCAATCAACCAACAAGACGTTTACGTACTGCCGCATCTAAGCTGCATCTACATAGAGGGCAGGTTCATCAAGGGTGCAGGAGGCGGAGATGCGGCTTTAACAAATAACGCCCTCAGTTTCATCTTTGACGACGTCCGATATGAAATCAACGGAGTGGAGGTGGATCGAACAAAAAACGTGGGCATCACGAGCACACTGAAAGATGTAGTTTCTCTGAATGAGGGTGAGGTGTGTGCGCTGGAGAATGCCGGCTGGACGAATACGGGAGACTCACCGAGCCACCTTATAGACGAGAACGGGAACTTTAACGTGTGCATCCCGGGAAGAATCCTGCTGGGATTCTTGGAAGACTACCCCAAACTTCTGTTAAATGTGCGTCACGAGCTCATTTTGACTCGATCGAAAAACGATAGGAACGCTTTCGTGGGTAACGAGGACACCAGAATCGAGTTGAGCAAGGTTCATTGGAGGGTGCCGTACGTCTATCCATCGGATGCTGAATACCTAAAACTTCTCAATATTGTCGAGGAAGAGAGAACGTTGCAGATATGTTTTCGCGGCTGGGAGCTGTACGAGTATCCGGTGTTGCCGCAAGCTACGAAACAAACGTGGGCCGTCAAGACTGCAACACGGTTAGAGAAACCCCGCTACGTTATTGTCGCCTTCCAGACGAATCGCAAAGCGAATTTGGATACGGATTCAAGCAAATTTGACCACTGCAATCTGGCAAACGTCAAACTGTACCTGAATTCTGAGTGCTTCCCCTACGAGAATTTAAACTTGGATTTCCCCACGGGGAAATACGCCCTGCTATACGAAATGTACGAGAACTTCCAGAGTTCATACTATGGAAAAGTTGGCGAGCCGCTATACGGCAGGGAACAGTTCAAGGATCTAGCTCCCATCGTGGTGATTGACGCATCAAAGCAGTCGGAAAGCATCAAGTCTGGACCCATAGATATGCGTCTAGAATTTGAGTCGAGCGAGAATTTTCCGGCCAACACAACCGCATACTGTCTCATCCTGCATGACCGCATCGTTGAGTATACACCGGGTAATGAATCGGTCAGGAGAGTGGTGTGAACGCATGCCTACTCTGTATACAGATTATAGTTTTAATTATATTGATGTAAAAATATATTCATTGTTTTTATTTTTGCGAAAACCCCGGCGCAGGCGCCTGGGCCACATCCAAAGGCATCTAGCAGTAGTTGAACCTTACCACCCACAACCACTCCCATTGGATGCCGCCCACAACCTCTCTCATTGGCTATTGCCCCGCCCACTCTCATAGAGCCCCGGCGCATGCGCCTCAGCCACTGCCAAAGGCCCCAAAGACACCAGAGGCAGAAGACATGACTCCTTCAGCAGCCTCTGGTCATTGATGGCACCTGGATGGACTGGCCTGAACAACACGTGTACTTTCAGAGCCCCGGCGCATGCGCCTCAGCCACAACCAAGGGGGCCCAAAATGGCGGCTTGGGGGGCGCACTCTTCGGCAAAGACACTCGCTTCTTCTGAGAGAGGCTGCCGCAGAAGTCGTTGCTGAAGAAGTGGATGGCACCTGGAGAAGCCGGGGGCCCGGCTTCCTTGAAGAAGTGGATGGCACCTGGAGAAGCCGGGGGGCCCGGCTTCCACCCGCCGAAGCGATCGATCGCCTCGGCGGGCTGGCTCGAGCGCCCCATCGCTCCTCAGCCAGAAAGACGGGCGCCCGGCTTCCTCCCGCCGAGGCGGTCAACCGCCTCGGCCAGGGATGTGTCCCAGTATTCTCATTTTCTAACTACTAGAATACAAACGTAAAGGCAATGTTAACCTCGGAGAATGGTCTGAGGAAAGACTACAAAGTGCAATGCAGGCTGTAACACAAGGAACAATGGGTGTTCGGGAAGCCTCTCGAAATTTTGGAGTGCCGTTTTCAACAATTCGTCGCCGCCTTCAATATAATAACCCTACAAAATTGCAATTAGGTCCATTATCCACTCTAGGGCCCGAAAATGAAGCCAAATTAGTAACCCATATAAAGAAACTGCAAAAGTTTGCTTTTCTCCAACCCGAACGATTGTACAGGGTGACCCAAATTGGGTGCAAGTATGGTGTATCTTGGTAAATATTAGTGATAGGAAAAAACTGATAGAGCACTTGCGATCTCTTTTTTTATGTTCAAGTCAATGGTGAAGAGAAACTTTTGAAATTGTTTTTCATTTCCGAGCTATGGACGAAAATTGAGTTTTTTGACATTTCGATGAATGCTTGTATCTCGCTTGTTATAAGAGATGGTGAGATGTAATGTAGACATTCTTGATGCACTTTTTTGAGTAAAATGCAGTGGCGTAGTCAGATTTTTAATGACATGAAGGGTTTATGAACTGCGTGCCAAACTTTTGTAATTTTAAACGGCGGCCATATTTGATTTTCACACAGCTGAATGGAGGATTTTTTTCTGATTTCAGAAATATATAGTTTGATAAATCTAACTTCAATATTAACGGAGCTATATCGAATTTTCTGTTTCATTAATTAATTCGGATAATAATGGTATCATTTTGTATGTCTATTTGTGGTAAAAATTTGATATATAGGTATTTATTCATTTATTACATGCATAATTTAATTCGATGTTATAAATAAATATTCATGCCAATTTAAAAAGTAGTGACGATGTGGACAATAATTATTATATCTGTCGAAAACATAAGATGGCTATGACTGTGAAATAAGCCTATACTTATAGGTAATGCTTAAGACAGAAAATTCGTTATAACTCCGCAATTATTGAAGTCAGATATGTCAAATTATACATTTTTGAAAGCAGAAAAAATTCCTCTATTCAACGAAATGAAAATCAAATATAGCCGCCATTTAAAATTTCAAAGTTTGGCCTTAAGTTGCCAAACCCTTTATAATATAAAAATTTTGACTACGCCACTGTAATTTACTTAAAAAAGTGCATTAAGAATGTCTCCATTGCATCCCACCAACTCCTATAATAAGCGAGATACAAGCATTACTGGAAATGTCAAAAAACTCAATTTTCGTCCATAGCTCGAAAATAAAAAACAATTTCAAAAGTTTCTCTGCACCATTGACTTGAACGTAAAAAAAGAGCTCGCAAGTGCTTTATCAGTTTTTCTCTATCACTAATATTTACCAAGATACCCCATACTTGCACCCAATTTGGGTCACCCTGTACGGTCTATGGCCTTTGAATTGGCAGAACAATTGAATCTACCACATAAATTTAACGTAGAAAAACGCATGCCTGGTTATCTTACTATAAGAAAGTCAGAAGGTGTGTCAGCAGCTCGCTCTGAAGCTGTTAATAGAAACGACATTACATCTTACTTTGAACTTCTGTAAAATACTCTAATTGAAAACGATTTGATGAACAAGCCAGGACGAATATACAACGTCGATGAAACAGGCCTACAATTAAACAACAAGCCTGGTCATGTCATTGCTGAAAGGGGGTCAAGAAACGTCGCAGCAATTACGTCTGGCGAAAAAGGAGAAACCATTTCCATCATTGCTTGTTGCAATGCAGAGGGGTCATTTATACCCCCAACTTGCATTTTTAAGGGCAAGAATAAAAAATGTGAGTTTGAAGATGGAATGCCTCCTGGTTCTCTCGTTTTTTAGAATACGCTTCAGATAATCAAATCGTTTTCGTGTGTCTTCCCAGTCACACTACGCAGTTCCTCCAACCTCTCGATAGGGGAGTTTTTAAATCTTTAAAGAGTTTCTATTATGAGGAATGCAACGCCTTTATGAGAAGAAATCCCAATCGTCGCATAAATAGGCTAGTGTTTGGACAGTTGTTAGCTGCAGCATGGGAGAAAGCTGCAAGTGTCAAAAATGCCGTGTCTTCTTTTAAGGCAACAGGAATTGTCCCTTTCAATCCGTCAGCAATTCCTGACTACACATACCTCACCAACAATTCACAAAATGCACCTGTTGGTACCCGAAATGAGATTGATACAAATTCAACCCTCGAAGAAAATGTTGCCGGTTCAAATGAAAGTGCCAGTGAGGACATAGAAATCTTACAAAGTACGTCAGCTGCAACACAAGCTTCCACAATGCAGGCTCCTGCAACGCAAGTGTCAAAAACGCCACAGAAAGAAACTCCAGGTAAACTTCTAGATACAATTAATCCCGTGCCTATCAGGGAAGCTGTAGTTTCTGTTCGAAAAAGAAGCAAGCAACTGGCTAATGTTTTGACAAGCCCAGACAATATTCAGCTTAAAAAGAAGAAGTTAGAAGAGAAGACGCAAGGTGAATTAAAGAAAAAGCAGAAGAAAGAAGGGGGTAAAGCCAAAGTATGCAAGAGTAATCGTCATCAGGGACAATTAAAGTTCAGAAAGCGTCTCTCCAGTTCGTCGTCTGAATCGGAACAGGAAGAGGTTTTCTATGATGATTCATCTGATTACGAAGACGAAGCCAACATTTGCGTAGGTTGCGGAGAAAATTATGGGAACACATAAAAATCAGATGAGTGGATTCAGTGTGTGCATTGTTCCAGATGGCTTCATGAAGGATGTACGCAATATGAAAACGTCTGTGACCTGTGTGGTAAAGTGTTGAATAAGAAAAAATAGTAAGTTATGAATCAAAAATCCGTTTGAACTTATACATTTCAGCATTTTCTGCCTGAGTCATCTCACCTGATAGGCCGAGCCAACTCTCCTCTATAGTATAGGTGAGATGGCTCAGAGGAGGGTTTTTTGTTTTATTTTATTTTAGAAAAATAATTTATGTTCACCTCGTATTTATGTTTAAAAAGGGTAGTTAAAGTGTTTGTTGTTGTGTTTGTCAATTTTTGACTATTTTTGAAATTGCAATAAAGGAGATATGATTTTTTATTAAAAAGTGAGCGATCTCTCCTAGAATTAACCTATGTATACCTACTTGAATTTAAAAAAATAAATATCTAAATAAACCAATCATATAAAGTTGCATTAGTTAGGGAACAAAAGACATGGTCATTAAATCATGGTCAATCGATGTATGTATACCTACTACGGAAAGGGTCCTTCTATCACACTAGAGCTATCCAATATGTACTTTAAAATTGATCAAACAGGGACGTACTTTTCTGATTTGTTCTTAATTTCATTTCCAAGTGTACTTACTCTTGTACATTAGTCTCTCTCTCTCTCTCTCTCTCTCTTAATTAACGGACAACAACCGTAAGTTAAAACAATTATTTAAGTCCATCATCTATTCTTACCCCTGTGTTGGGCACTGAAAATGGAAATGAAAATATTCAAAACCTTGATACACGTCTTGTACCTTTAATTCCTACAAACCAACCTGCAGGACAACCAATTACATTAAAGAATGACAACGTTCCACAAACAGAAAAAATATCACTTTAAACTTTAAATAGTTTTCTTCGGCCCACAATTGAAGAATTAAAAGAAAGATAGAAAGAATTAAAAGAAATAGATCCAAATAAATTTATTTCTGTGAAAATAAAACATTTTATTTGCGATGCTCCTGCAACATCATTTATTTTAAATGTTAAAACTTACAAAGCATATTTTAGCTGTAACTACTGAATAGAGGACACATATTGATGGGTGAATGAGTCTTTTGGGAACCAATGCTTCTTTAAGAACTGATTACTCATTTAGAACAAATCGGCAAGAAGAATATCACCGAGGAGAAACTTCTCTTACCGACTTAAACATCGATATAGTTAAATCTACTCCATTAAATTATATGCACTTTGCACTTAGTATGTTTAGGTGTTACTAACCGACTATTTGGGTGTAAGCTGAAAGGTAAAAAGAATGTAAGAATTAAATCAATGCTATTCTACACTGATAGTAAATGAATAACTGAAAATTTGCATTAATGGTACTGACAATTATTTAAATGCGAACAAATTATTTATTATTAATAAAAATAAATACTGCAATAATACTTTTAATTTGCAGCAGAAATTTGTAACATGTATAGGAGGAACAGATTAAAGAATTTTATAAAGATTTATTCAAAAAATGTTCACCAACTACTTGTCATCCAAGTAGAAGTTATGAAACAATAAATTTCTCAGCGACTATAATGGGTTATTTATTCTTATTCCAGATACAATCCAAAAAATGTTTGTAATATGTACGGAAAATACACATTAGTGTTCGAGAGTGGTTCAGACATGGACATCAACGGTACAAACGCGAATCAAAAGATTGGGGATTCTGCCACTGCGTTAAAAATACTTATGAGACTTGGTTTATTTATTTTTATGTTTTGTAATATGGTACCTATGTCTACTTAAAAATGTGATATCTAGTAGATGTTTGTATGTAACCGCTATACATCTATAGACCTACAATGAAACATTCCACAGATTCAGCAAATAGGAGAAGGCGAAATTTGGTACAGTAGCATTAAAAAATGTCTACGTCGTGCATTTCGTGATCTTAAAGAACCTACAGAACTTCTTTTAAATTTTCGCGTAGAAGGATTGCCAATTAGCAAAAATTCAAAGTATCAATTTTGGCAGGTTCTGATAAGTGTAGCGAATAAGAGGCATATTTTACCAATGGTGGTTGCAATAATATGCATTGCAAATATGAAACCCCCAAGTGCAGAGTTATTCTTACAGCCATTTGTAACCGAATTAAATGAAATACTATTGAGCGGTTTATTGATAAATGGACATCAAAATGCTGTTAAATTAAATGCAGTTATATGCAACACACCTGCCCGTTACTTTGTGAAGTGTCAGTATTTTCTTAATTAATTACATAGTTTTAAACGTCCCAGTTATAAATTGCTTATTTTTAATTTTATAGGCATCATCAGTTTTAGTGGATATCACAGCTGTAACAAATGCTTAAGATCTTTCCGCAAACCGATTGTCCGTTAAGAACTGACGAAGACTTTAGACAGAAGAGCGATCCTGATCATCATCAAAAGGGCAGCAGTGCTAATTAATTTGTAGTCTCACCGTTAGATAGCCTCCCAATGGATATGGTTAAGAACATTCCTATTGCTGATTCCTTGTATGTACTTAATTGACTTAGGACTGATGAAACGCTGCTTAACAGGATGGACTCCAGGAAGTTATAATTTTAAAAGCAAACTCTTTATACCACAAATAATAAACGAGATATCTGCCTGGCTTGCGAAAAGCAATTCGACAGTTGCATCGCGCCGTACTAAGGTTAGATCGCCTTTTATTTTGGAAAGCAACTGAATATCGGACCTTTTTATTATATTTGGGGTCCGTTATTTTGAGATCCTATATAAATAACGCTAACTTGTTAGTGCTCGTAGAAAAGTTATTTCTAGATTTTAAAGATGGGTATCTTTATTTCATTGTATGGCTCTGATTTCACAAGCAGTAGCGTGCCCAATCTATGTCATATAATCGACGATGTAAAACGCTTTGAAATTTTGCCCAACATAACTTCGTATCCTTTTGGAAATATGCTAGGAGTTATTAAAAGAATCTGAGAAGTGGAAATCGTTCACCGTCCCAAATTGCCAATCTAGTACATACATCGAAACATCGAAACTCGTAAGTTTTATTGCCACTATTACGTTTTTTCTGCTGCCATATGTAAATTTTCTGTTTTCTTTACAATATATAGAACGAAAAAGTATGCAATTCCATTCTACTGAACGGATATATTTCATATACACTCTTGTTAGGATATGTTCGTGTTGAGGACAAGGCCAACTATTCTTTTGAAAATTCCAAATCAATGCGTAAGCTGTCAAGTATACAGGTTTATAATTACTACGTTAAAAAATAATTAAAAATGAATGAATGAATGAATCCAGTGAAGAATTGATAAATGGTTCTCCACCAGGATATTCGTCTAGCTGCAAATGAAAACGTAGGAGACATTATTACCTCAGTAATCAAAAGTTTATGGACTGGACACTGGTAAATGGAATAAAAATATGTCTGAAAATGTCGTAACTGCCTATATGAAAAAGTTATCCAGCGATATCAAACCATCAACCCTCTGGACAACATATTCAATGTTGAAACCAATGATTAATATTAAAAATAACATTATAACATTGATATTTCCACCTATCCTAAACTGCGATCTTCTCTGAATTTACAATCGGCGGGTTTTAACATCTGAACAAATCCGAAAGTTTTTGATGGAAGTACCGGATCGAGAATATTTTTTATTCACAGAAGTAAGTAGCAAGTAACCATAAGCAAACTTTAATATACAAAATAGTAGGTGTCTATCCAACCTTATGCTTAATTTTTTTGCAGAATTTGTGCAATTTTAAATAATTGTGTTAGTTTTTCAGCGAGTTTTTGGTAGTTTCAATAAATTAATATATTTTAATCAACACTTCGACCCCGTTTGGGATCTTTTTCAAATTTTATTTTTAAATTAAATTAAAAAAATCTTGAAAAGACCCTAAACGGGGTCAAAACGTTGATGAAAATGTACTAATTTATTGAAGTTGCCATAAACTAGCCAAAAAATTAACTTATGCTTAGGTGAGCACTGGCATCACAAACGGTGGTGGTTCAATGGTAGAGCTCTCGCTTCGAGTGAGAGATTCCTGGTTCAAACCCAACCTTTAAAGCAACTATTTTTATTTTCCAGTTATATCTATAAATTTTAACTGTATATATGTATAATAATTTTGGGGAAATTTTAAGTGATATTAATTTTTGGAATTTTTGGAGGATGCCTTCGCCAAGAACGAAAAATTTGAAGATAAACCATGTAAGGGATTTAGGAAATGAGTTTCAAGTAAAATTAGTGGATACAAAAACAAAAATAGACCGATCGTCCGTAATTCCTGGTACATTTTACGAGCTGTCCAAAAATATATCTTACTTAGACCACCAGATAGGGAACAACTTTTTGTAAACTACCAAAACAGCAAATGTACCAAACAAGTGGTCGAAATCAAACTGCACGTTTGTAATAAACAATAGTAATAGTGAATAAGGAAAATTTAGACTGACAAATTCAGATCGAGTTAATTCTTTTTAAAATAAATTTGTAATATAATTAAGAAATTTTTTAAAATTTTCTCTTTTCTTTACTTGTGTCACTGTCTTTTGGCGTGTTAGGTTAACTTATTAAGAATTCATAGTAACTTGCTCTAACCTTTTGATTTAGCTCACTTTTTGTCTTTTAACGTTTATTAATTAAGGATCATTAATTTCATTAAACATAAAATTGAACCTACCTACCTCTTGTTATTATAACTGACGTTTGACAGTGATTATTAAATACAAAACTTTAGCGCTATTTGTTGGAATTTTTCTACATCCCATTTTTCGTTCACTATCGAGCAATTCCGGTAAGATTTTTTTCGAGTTGTGCGTGGTTTGAGGAGCACTGCCAGATACCGGGGCTGTTTATTTTCCACTTTAGCATCTGGAATCTTCTCACCTACGGCCGCAAAGTGGGTGGCACTCTTTTCTTTACGCAACACCGAACCCTCGCCGAGCTAACAAGGAAAGGCCGAAAGAAGATTCCCGTCGTTGCTCTTTCTGGATCACCCATATACATATGTCGTCGCACAACATGACGAAAACAATGTTTCAAAAATGGGTTAAATGTTTGAACAACAATTTTGAATTTCTGAAGTCACATCTCTTTCTCACAATGACGTTATAATATGAATAACATACACAGGGCTCCATTTAAAAATCAAAGCAGAAATAAAACTGGAAGTGATGTAAAATTGATCACGAGGTGAGTTTACCTAGTAGTGCAAATTTTTCCACTAATAAAAATGTTCTGAATCACATCTGAAACAGCTTGTCGAATAACAACCCTTTAGCATGCGAAGGGGATGTATTTTGGCAGTAGAGCAGTTGAAATACTTGCCCATCCTAACGGATATTACATAAAATCAAACTATTTAATCACAGCAGAAGTTATTAAATTTTATGCTTCATATTTAATAAGTTCCTTTTTGCACATTGTAACTTACAATTTTTGTATTTTCTTTTGGTGTTTCTAAAAGACTTACCACTATTGTATTTTAATTTTTGTAGATCAAGATATGGATAATGAAGCTTTTCATTATTGACGGACAAAACTATAGCAAAGTTAATTCCCAAAATAGGACTCGGACTAAAATTTGTAAAAGAACTTAGAATAATGTTTTCTACTGTATGTAGGGGTGTGCAAAGTATGCATTAAATTCTAAAGGTATAAATCATTTCAGATTAAAAATATGGAAACAACACCCAATTTAAATTTGGGGAACAGCAATCCTAGTAGTGCTAGCAGTACAATAACTGCTAGTTCAAGCAGTAATTTCTCTTTTAGTGAAGACGACTTAGATTTATATACAGAAACGTTCACTGTCTTAGCGACTTATGAAGATCCGATACTTGAAACATTGACCTTAGTTAGTGCGGAAAATAGAAAAAGTAAGTTATTTTTGTTGGTATAATATTGTTAATATTTTTAGGAAGCTTAAATGTTACCTGCGAAAATTTCGAAAAGTAATATACTATACACATCGCCGTCTTAAAAAGAAAACTGTATAACTCCACTTTTCTCCAAATTGAAATTTTAGCGCCATCTACTGCTTCGGGGGAGTCATCAGAAATGATAAGTGTAACATCTCACGAGTCGGAGCGTGGAATGTTAGAAGCATGAAACAAGTAGGAAAGTTAGAGAATTTGAAATGGATAGGTTAGCATTAGACGTAGTAGGTATTAGTGAAGTGCGATGGCCAGAAGCCGGAGACTTCTGGAGCGGAGATTTTAGAGTAATACACACAGGATCTGTAGGAGGAAATTCGGGAGTGGGAATTGTTATGCGGAAAAAAGTAGGGCAGAGTGTAGAAAATTTCTTACAGCAAAGTGACAGGGTAGTTATGGTTAGGTTAGATTCGAAACCTGTAAAAACAGTAATAATACAGGTATATATGCCCACTTCTAACTACAGTGATGAGGTCGTAGAGGCAGTTTATAGTGATATTGAACATGTGCTAG
The DNA here is from genome assembly GCA_963966045.1 of Xestobium rufovillosum. NCBI lineage: Eukaryota > Metazoa > Arthropoda > Insecta > Coleoptera > Ptinidae > Xestobium > Xestobium rufovillosum. Next base: position 13,513,367 of record OZ014493.1, on the reverse strand, counting down.
ATTTTGTGAGAGGACACGAAAATTTAATAATTATAGGAGATTTCAATGCAGTCGTAGGCACAGGGCGAGAGGGCGGAATAGTTGGTCCCTTTGGATTAGGCAATAGGAACGATAGGGGAGTGAGACTGATAGAGTTCTGCGATAAACATAACTTAACGGTCGCGAACACTCTATTTCACCATCATGTTAGGAGACGCTACACGTGGAAGATGCCAGGAGACCTAGGGAGATATCAAATAGATTACATTCTTGTTAGGCAAAGATTTAGAAATCAAGTTAGGGATTGTAGAAGTTATCCAGGAGCAGATATAGATAGTGATCACAATATAGTCGTTATGAAGGCCAATCTTAAATTTAAGATTTTGAAAAAACAAAGCGGAAGAAGGTATCTTGACCCAGAGAAACTAAAAGATGATACGCGCGATAAGTTCGAGAAAAAGACAAACGAAGTACTAAAGGGCGCGGGCGAAAATATTGTTAGGGACATAGAGGAAGAATGGAATTGCATTAAAAATAGTTTAGTTTCCTCAGCTAGGGATATTTTGGGACATAAACAGAATGAAAGTAGGAAACCCTGGATAACAAAACATATTGTGAGTCTAATAGAGGAAAGGCGCAAATATAAAAATAGGTTAGATGAAATAGGGAAACAAAGATATAAGGCGATCAAGTGGGAAATTATTCGGAAATGTAGGAAAGCGAAAGAGCAATGGATCGATGATAAGTGCAAAGAAGTGGAAAATAAGTTCGAAATAGGAAAGACTGATGAAGCATATAAAATAATTAGGAGAAATTTTAGAGAAATTGGATCTAGTACCAAAAGCATTAGGAATGAGGCAGTGAAAGCAGTGTAGAAGGGGATAACCTAGGGAGTCCTATAATGAGAGAAGAGTTTGAGCTAGCACTAAAAAGTTTAAGGAATAATAAAGCACCAGGTATAGATGGCTTGCAGGCAGAAATCTTAAAGTGCGCAGGTCAAGAGGTAATAGATCGTTTATTTAAATTAGTTAGTCGCATATACCTGACAGGCGAGATTCCAGAGGATTACAAACTGAACATCATGGTAGCTTTGCCAAAAAGGAAAGGCGCGGATAGATGCGAAAATTTTAGAACTATCAGTTTAACTTCCCATGCGTCAAAAATTTTAACTAGAATTGTGCAAAGAAGGATGGAGAAAAAGGCGGAAGAAATATTAGGAGAAGATCAGTTCGGATTTAGACGAAATAGAGGAACGCGCGAGGCCATTCTAGCTTTACGAGTAATTATAGAAAAAACGATAGAAAAGAGAAAGAGCGTATATATAGGATTTGTAGATTTAGAAAAAGCCTTCGACAACGTAAAATGGGAGAAGATGTTCGAACTGCTGAGAAAGGTAGGGATGAAATACAGGGACAGAAGAATAATACATAATCTCTACAAAGAGCAAAAGGCAGTTATAGAATGTGAGCAGGAACGAAGGGAAGTAGATATCCGGAAGGGAGTGAGACAGGGATGTGCATTGTCACCTCTAGTTTTCAACTTATATATCGAAGATGCGATTAATATTGTTAAGGAAAGAACAGCCTCAGGGATCAATGTACAGGGCCAAACTATTAACATGCTCAGATTTGCGGATGACATAGCAGTGTTAGCATCTAGCAAAGAAGAATTAGGAGCGGCTTTGAATGAAATGGAAGCAGTTTTGACACAGGGCTACGGCATGAAAATCAATAAAAAGAAAACTAAAATTTTTGTATGTAGATGGAGTGAAAATAGAACTAAAATTGAAATACAAATAGGAAATGAGAAGATAGAGGAGGTCGCGGATTTCTGCTACTTAGGAAGTAAAATAACCCAAGACGGTAGGAGCACTAAAGATATAAAACAAAGAATGGCGCAGGGACGAGTTGCGTTTAACAAAAAGAAACAACTGTTATGTTCGAGAACGGTTAATATAGAGACTAGGAAGAGACTCTTAAAGTCGTATGTATGGAGTACGGCATTATACGGGTGCGAAACTTGGACAATAGGAGAAGCGGATAGAAAAAGAGTAGAAGCGTTTGAACTGTGGTGTTACAGACGCATGATGAAGATACCGTGGATAGATAAGGTTAGCAATAGGGAAGTATTAGAAAGAGTTGGGGAAAGGCGAAAGGTATGGAAAACAATAAAGAGTAGGAGAGATAGGATGGTAGGAAACCTTCTAAGACACGAAGGAATAGTTCGCGACATACTAGAGTCAGAGATAGGAATAAAAAGAGGTAGGGGTAGGCCTAGATTAGACTACTGCTCTCAAATAGTTAGGGATGTAGGATGTTCTACTTTTAGGGAAATGCGTAGGTTAGCTCAGGATAGAAAAGAATGGAGGTACGCGTCCAACCAGTCTTCGGACTGAGAACCTTATGATGATGTTGTAGAAAACTTCTCCACGCCAAAATAAATTATTAGGTTATAATTGACTAAACAGAAAAAAGCCTAACTCCTTTCGCTCAGAAAGCACCAGAAATCCGCCTAACTCCACGTTCTTTAGTGTTATTTATGTAGTTGCAACTGCATGGTGTCTGTATTTGAATTGTGAAATTACTGCCTATTTGTGGTTTTATTTAATTACTAGCTGGTACCCGGCGCGTTGCTGCCTCTGAAGAAATAATTGTGGTAAAATCGTTTGAAACTTGATAAACTGCGAATGGCATATGCCGTTTGACGTTTGCATTTTCACTTTATAAATTATTTGCTGCCCGGTCCCGGTACGACATGCGCGGCACCTACTGTAAGTTAATCTTCAGATTAGCCCAGCGAGTGTTCCTGTGAAGTTTGGTAGCGATCGGATCAACATAATTTTTTTGTTTTGTGCGAGGCGGGGGCTTGATATGACACTTATCAACTGTCAGATTTGACAAATAAAATTTATTTAATACTTTCTGACGGTCTGAATTTTATTTGTCAAATCTGACAGTTGATATGTGTCATATCAAGCCCCGATTTCTCACAAAACCAAGAAAAAAAAATTCTGTTGATCCGATCGCTACCAAACTTCACAGGATCACCCGCTGGGCTAATCTGAAGATTCCCTGAAAATTTCATCAACATCGGTCCAGCCGTTTCGGAGTCTATAACGGACATAGAAACATTAATAAAATCGAGCGTTACCTAAAAAAACGTTACGTTCCTCTGCGTAACTATGGATACGTGTATTTATGTACAATGACCAAAATTATCAAGTTAGTAATTAATTTCAAGTTGTCAGTTTAAAATTGTAATATTTTGTTGTGAAACTGTCGAAAATGTCGATTTCGGATGGTGAGGAAGAAACTATTTGTACTCCTGCAGATATAATTGAAACAGCAAATGAAGCTACAACAGATTTATTGCCCGATAAATTTAAAAAAGTGTATGAAATTTGTTATAGACGGTTTATAGACTGGTGTGACACAAAGTTTGTTAAGAACATTACTGAAAACGTCCCACGGAAACGGGATAAAAAGTCCCCACCAATTTTCAGCCAAATCGGTTCAGCCGTTCTTGAGTTATAAATAGTGTAACTAACACGACTTTCTTTTATATATATAGATATTTTGAAGTTTCAAGGTGACGAAGAAAAGGTGAGTGAATAAAACCTAATTTTCGTACGTAATCTTAATTTGACGAGTACTTTTTATTTTGTCGGATAAATTTTTGTTTTGAACGAAATTTTGTTGTCCGGCAATTAGTGCACTCGGTCAAATCTTAGAAGATTTTGCTGTGAATATGAAGAAAAAACAGAAAATTATGAAGAAAGCTTGGTAAAAGTTTTGTGGAATAGCACTGCAAAGCAATTACAGGAAATGTTTTTTCTTCAAACGTCAGAGAAACATGACATCTTGCGAGTGTATAAGTACACGAACCTTAAAGTTCAACTTTACTGCCAAGGCAGTAAACTTTTGCTGCGGCTCACATCGGCAGTTGACGAATTTCATTATGTTTTCAGAGATATCTGGATATTTTACGGTTTATTTTGTGTAACAAAAAATTAAAAATTAGAGGTGTAGCTAATTATTTTGAATTCTTAACCATTGTCAACGTTTAAAGAAAAAATAGCATGTTTTATTCGGAGGAAAAGTGTTTTTGTGATTCGTTTGACATTTCTTCTCCTCATAAAGCAAATATACTATTAATCAATAAAAATCAAATTTGATCCATTTTCCGATCCAGAGTTTGTACCCGCCAGAGCTGCCAGAGATGTAAAACGCGGACACCTACAAAAATATCATTCGAAAAGAAAATCAAGTTCAACAGCTTTATCTAAAGAAGAGTTTTCAATAATTTTAAAGACTTGTGATAAAGATTCTCCAGAAAGTATGCAACGAATTCTTTTTTATGTCGCCTCATATGAGTTAGCGTAAAGAGGAGGAGAAAGATCTTCAGCTTGCATTAAATATTTTATGGAGAAAACTGACAATGAAGGTAATTTAACTGGACGGATTGAGTACAATCCAGTATTTTCTAAAACCGTCCAGGGTGGTTCAAAACAGCCATCTGACAGTATATGGTTAGTTACAAATAATGAAAATCCTGATGTTTGACCTGTTCGGTTGTTCAAAAAATTGTTGGTTAAAAGAAAAGTGGTTCGAATCGTACTTGAGGGGCAGAAAACAGATAGTCAAGATTCCTCATATTTCTGAAAATGGCACAAGATCTTACCACTTCTCTGACGAAATAACCTTAACTCATGGAGTTCCACAAGGTAGTGTGCTTGGGCCGACTTTGTTCCTAGTATACATTAATGATTTGATCAATGCCGTGCCATTTGCGAGAGTTACTCTTTTTGCGGATGATACATCTTTTGTAATCTCTGACAATAATTCTAGTGCCTTGGCACAAAAGGCGCACTTCTTGTTGGGTATCCTTTATGAGTGGCTACGAGCCAACAATCTGGTTTTGAACGTTTCTAAGACTAGCTCTGTGTTCTTTGGTGCGGGGCACAGGAGGGGTGTTGAGCAGTTCGATATAGACTCTCATTTTGGCGCCATACTTCCTGTGGAGGGTGCGAGGTTTCTGGGTTTGTTTGTTGATGGTACTCTTAAATGGCCTGTACATGTTTCTGAGCTGGCTCACAAGCTCAGCTCTGCGGTTTATGCTATTAGGAAGATAAGTCAGACTATTGACAGGGACTCTGCCAGACTTACTTATTTCGCTTACTTTCATAGTCTTATGTCGTATGGGATTGAGTTTTGGGGTAATTCAAAAGATTCTGAAATTGTTTTTGGCTTCGGAAGCGGGCTGTTAGAGCCATTGGACTGTCCAGCCAGAGGGATTCTTGCAGACAACAATGTAAGACTTTTAAAATATTGACCGTTACCGATAATTATATTTATAATATATCTATTTTGATTTTTAAAAAACTATCGACCTTGCCGAAGCATTCAGACGTGTACGATTACCAGACTAGAGAGAACTCTGATCTTAGATTGCCCAGAGTTCGCCTCTCCTGTGTACAGAACAATGTGACTTATGCTGGTCGGAGGATATTTAATAAATTGCCGCCAGAGATACTAATAATAATAATATCTCTACTCACTCCTACTAACCCTAAGGTTAGCCCCAGAAGCTAACTATATAGCTTGTGCGGGACGGAGGAGGCGGCATATTACTATTGGCCGCAGGTGCGTCACAGGAACGACCTACAGTTGTTAGTACTCTACCCACCATTTAGTGCGAGAATGAGGAAAACCTGGAAAACCTCATTAGGTAAAGCTGGATAGGCGATCCAAGGCGCGTCCTAGCCACAGCGCAGAAATGGGTCACCCATCCATAGCCAAACCGCGGGCATTGTTGCTGAGCATTAACGACTACTCACTCGCGCATGCCAGCAAGATCCCACGGCTCGTATAAAGATAAAGACACTAACCAGTTTTTCAGAGTTCCGGAGAAAACTAAAGATGTATTTACTTGATAATTCTTTTTACAGCATGAATGAATTTTACGCAGTATAGTATTTATGATCTTTCGAGTCCTTCTCTGCCATCATTTGACTTATGTTTTTGGATGTTCTGTACATGTGTTTGCTGGTGCGTTGTGACTTGCCGCATTGTTATTATTGTTAGTGGCATTTTTCTTTTTTTTCTTTTTTTGATAATTATATTCGACATAGTATATGTATTCATTTCCTGCAATGTTTATCGAATTTTGAGGTGCCAAATATTTTCTTATATGTATATTGTTGGAAGTCGTAAACTAAATTATAATCTATGTTTATAAACACAAAGCGAACGACTTAAGGCCACCACCATAACAGTGTTTATTCTTCTCTCATTGTTTTTGTTTATATAATATGTTTATATAAAAGTATGCGCCAGATCGGCAGTATTTTTGGAGCTTGGTTTTTAGTAGTTATTCGCCCTTTTGGCATTCGCAAATCAATATAATCTTTTGATTCATCAAACGGATGTAAAAACAGCCTTTTTATACGGAAAATTACAGGAAGAGATTTACATGCAAATTCCGGAAGGACTTGAGGGTAAAATCCTCATCAAGATCAAGTTTGTAAATTAAATAAATCCTTGTATGGATTGAAGCAGTCATCTCGATGTTGGTTTGAATGTTTTGATATTACAATGAAAGAAAAAGGTTTTAAAAGTGCAGCAGCTGATAATTGTTTCTATTTAATCGATAGAGGAAATATAAAGAAAAAAATTTACGTTCTTTTATATGTAGTGATATTGTCATAGTGACATACGATCAAAATACAATGTTAAATTTTAAACTCTTTTTACATAGTTGTTTAAATGTGTTACAGAAATTTGGTATGAGTGACTGTAAATCCATAGATACGCCATTACCTGTAAAAGTAGATTACAGTGCCTTAAAGTCAGAAGATTTTTGTGATGCACCTTGTAAAAATTTAATTGGATGCCTATTGTATGCGATGATTTCTAGAAGGCCTGATCTTTGTTTTGCTATAAATATTTTAAGCAGATATCAAAGTAAAAATACAAAAGAATTGTGGAAATGTTTAAAAAGGGTCTCAAGGTATGTGAAAGGTACTGTAGAGTTAAAACTTACTTATGTTCGAAATGAATACGAAAATATGATAATTGGCTATGTGGATGAGAATTGGGGCGCTGATGATAATGATAGAAAAAGTATAACTGGTTATTTATTTATAGTTTTTGAAAGATGCACAATAGGCTGGAATACTAGACGACAATCTTCTGTGGCCGTTTCTTCCACAGAAGCCGAATACATAGCACTATTTGAAGGCGTTAGGGAAGCTATGTGGCTTAAGTCATTATTAATTAGTATAAATATAAACATAACAAAACCTATTGTGGTTTTCGAAGACAATACTGTTTATATAAGTATTGCAAATAACCCCATACACCACAAAAGGTCAAAACAAATTATTGACATTAAGTACCATTTTACTAGAGATCAGATACAAAAGGGTAATATTACATTAAAATATTTGTCTACAAGTGATCAACTAGCAGACATTTTCACCAAGGCGGTAACTGCTTCCAGATTAATAGTGAGATAGGCAACTTACTATGTATATAACATATATTATTTTTTGTTTTTAATATTTTATTCCTGTAATATCGTTTTTTTTATATTTTATTCAGTTGTTATCAATTATTTGTTAAGTCGTTACACTTTTTGAGTGGGAGTGTTGGAAGTCGTAAACTAAATTATAATCTATGTTTATAAACACAAAGCGAACGACTTAAGGTCACCACCATAACAGTGTTTATTCTTCTCTCATTGTTTTTGTTTATATAAAATGTTTATATAAAAGTATGCGCCAGATCGGCAGTATTTTTAGAGCTTGGTGTTTAGTAGTTAGTCGCTCTTAAAACTTTATTCAATAAAGGAAGCAGTTAAACGTCGTGTTACTTGTTTCATTTTTGTTCGCCCTTACAGACCTAATTGCTCAGATATGTTTAGTTTTATACACCCCAGTGGGTTTGGTTGGAACTTTAAAAGCTAAATAAAATAAAATAAAATATACAAACTAAGACTATTTTTAACACCAAATCCGAATTGGAATCTTCCTGAGTCTAAAGGATGGTATAAGAAATATCCTATCGGGAAAATACGGTATCCACTTGGTTTAAGTCGGCGGGAGCTGGTATTGGTATCGACATAAAAGAACTAAAGTGACAAATCATTCAGCTCGAGCAATGGCCGTTTCTAATTTAGCAAAACGAGGAATTGGTGAACAGCAACTTATTAAAATAATCGGACACAGCAACAGCCAATCAATCAAGCCATTTACAGGCTGAGTTAGAAGAAGAGGGAAATATTTTGACATGTGGTAGTATCGATAATTCCAAATCAGAAAGTTTATATGAACGTGGTTATTATTCTTAATAGTATCGGAGATACAGCTTTTTGAAAATAACTGATCAAGTTGCTTGTTTATTTTTTGTAGTTAGCGACTGACAGGTGTGGTGACTGTGTTTTATAGTGCATTAACAACAATGCTAGAAATCGTTACACATGTCGAGTATGCCGATATGGCGTTATACGGGTTTTATAATGGAAGTGCCAATCGACTGCAAAACTGCAATACCACGTAAGTCGATTTTTGGCTGTTTTGAGATATTGGTACCAATCGATAGACAATTTCGTTCTGCGTGCTTTGCAATACATATTAATTCGATTTACGTGGTTTTGCCCCCAATTTTTATGAAAAACAATACCACGTATCTCAACTCTGTAAATATTTTGGTGCAATACCATGTATCTTTCATTAGTTCTTTAAGTTACGTTATGTGTGTGTGTGTGTGTGTGTGTGTGTGTGTGCAGTTCCTACAAATTTGTGCTGTAGAGGGGTTTTTGGTGCAATTTGAATAGTGAAGATAAGAAAAAATGCAAAATTAACTTGATTTATCCGAGATAATATGTTATTGTTAAGATTTAACTGAATTTAAAAACGCCAGAAGTATGAGTTACGAGGTATTGCAGTTTCAATTTTATCGCAGCGGGGTCTATTTTCTTTTCAGATACGTGTTAGGTGTTCAAAAATGTATCGAGCAAAATTAATGCTGGAAATGTGTCGGCAGAAACAGTCGCTTGATACTAATTTGCTTGAAAGTTCGGCAGAAAATTATCCAAACCAGCCCAATAACATACAAACATCTGATGTAATAAATAATACTCTTGAAGAAATTTTACAAGGTCCACCAGTTTGAATGCAAATCAATGGCCAAAATTACACAGTAGGAAGTCTGCAAGAGTTTAGTTTGGGTGAATTAAATGTAGCTGAGCAAGAAATAATTATTAACAAAAATAATTTACAAACATTAGAAAATATTTTGAGTGATGCAGTTGGCATAGAAAATAGCACAACAGAGATTACCGAAACTTTTACAAGTATTCTAGAAGGTGTTCCGACGTATATCCCAGACCTGAAACCCCCCGACTGGCTGCACTAGAGGTGCTACTACGAAACCGCAAGTATCCGGAACAGTTAATCATACGACGAAGCTACTGGTATTCAAGTGGTAGCTGATCCCGAGGGAATAGTCCACGAGCTAGGCACTTAGCCCGATTCTCGTGCGCTACTCGTTTGGGAAGCCGGTTACAGTACCGTCCTGATTTTAATACCAGAATTGGTCATTTATTTTAATGTATATATTCTTGCAAATATCCGTTTAATTTCCGTTTAAAATGTAAATAGTTAAATTAATAGAAACCCTTTCAATTTGTTTATGTTTTATCATTCCCCGTTTAGCAATAACGAACCCCCCCTTCTCGAGTTTTGAGCGAGGGTATTATCGACGCAACCCCGATATATCGTTAATAAGATAACAATCCGAATAGCCTAGCTATACAGAGCGTCACAGATACGGAAAGAGCGCGCTGTATAACTGGCTCCAGAGTGTCACTAGGAAGTGTCGTTGTGTAATTTACTCCCGAACCCGATCCGACATCGTTGCAAACGAATGGTTCAGCAACACTTTGATGACAAAGATTGGTGCGAATATTTTCGTATGAGGAAGGAAACGTTTCAACGGTTGTGTGATCAATTAAGAGAACTCTTAGTCCCTGCTGAAAATGATTTGAAGCATTGCCGGAAATCGCTGACTGTTGAGAAGCAAGTGGCCATTGCGTTATGTTATTTAGCTAGCTGTGCTGAATATCGTATGGTGGGTGTTGGGTTTGGAGTATATAAAACAACTTGTTCGCGAAGTTCTTTTGTGAACGCAGGTGTCGCCGACAAAATTTCGAGGAATTAAAAGTATGATAATGCGTCTGTTGCTTCTGGTAGTAATAACGCAAATAACAGCAATAACATTCAGTTACAATCAATTACATTACCGGTCATTAAGCTACCCTCATTCAATGGAGAAGCTGCTCGATGGGTTGAACTTAGGGATGCGTTTACGTCTTTGATGCATATAAACGAATCCTTAAGTGATGTGCAAAAGTTGCATTATTTAAAAACTTCTTTAACGGGTACTGCAGCCCAAGTAACTCATTCAGTTAAAATTATTGCCGATAACTATTCGATAGCATGGAAGATGTTACACGACAGATTTGAGAACAGGCGTCTGATTTCAGACACTCAAGCGCTGTCTATCATTAATGAGCCGGTGTCTCAAAAAGAGTCGCGTGTAGATTTGCGGAATATGTTGGATCATACCACGAGACACTTGCGTTCATTAGAGTCCATTGGCGTATCAACGATTTCTTGGGATCCATTATTGATTCCAGTTCTATCATCAAAACTTGATTACTTTGCGTGAAAGGGAATCCTTTCAAATAGAAGGGAAATTACCTAATTTAATAAATTTTTAAAATCTAAATGCGATTTATTGGATAAATTAGAGAAGAAACGTGTGGACAATAAAATCAATAAAAAAACCTATTTATAATGTGAGTAATAACTATGTTACTGCAAATAAAAGTGCAAAATGCTATTTTTGCCAAGAACCCCATACGATTCACTATTGTGAAGAATTCTTAAAGTTACCTGTTTCGAATAGACTTAAAGAAATAAAAAGGTTACAATTATGCAATAACTGCTTAAGTCCCACGCATGGGGCAAATCAATGCAGGGCGTCTGGGTGCAGAACATGTGACAAACGTCACAATTCGTTACTTCATTTCGAAAATGCGAAAGAATTAGGTGAATCTCGCCAAGTTGCTTCTGATCGATTTTAAGCTCTGGAGCGCAGAATCCAATTACCCAAAAATTCTGATCTTAAATCAAATTACCTAAAGTTCATGTACGAATATGAAGAACTCAACCATATGACCAAGATCGTCGACGATGACATCCATCAAACTATTATATGCCGCACCATGCAATTATAAAAGAATCTAGTATCACAAGCAAGATTCGTGTCGTTTTTGATGAGTCTGCCAAGTCCAGTAGCGGATTATCCCTTAACAATATCCAGTACGTAGGGCCTACCATTCAAAATGATATGTTTCTCCGATTTCTAAAGTAGAAGTATGTTACGACTGCTGATGTGCCCAAAATATATGTCAAATATTAATTCAAGACGAGTATCAAGGAACGCAAAAAATCTTCTGGCGTTCATCTCCGGATGACGATCTATCCACATATTGTCTTCGGACTGTCACTTATGGCACCGCTTCCGCCCCCTTTCTCGCGGTACGCTGCCTATTTGAATTGGCTATTGAGAACGAATCAAAATTTCCTATTGCTAGTGAGGTTATAAACACGATTTTTATATGGACGACCTACTAACGGGCGCAAACAATCTTAATGAATTAATAAATATTCAACATGACGTAACTGCTGTATTAAAAGAGGGCTGCTTTGAGCTACGAAAATGGCTCTCAAATCGGGAAGATTTACCCGCTCTATTTAAAATTAATTCAGAAATGGATTCTAGTATTTTGCACATAGGAGAAGATCAAAAAAATAATACTTTGGGTATTTTCTGGAACTCCTCCGCTGATTCAATATTCAATACGTGATACTCCAAATAATTTGCCCATCCCCAAGCGTACTATTCTATCACTCATATCCCAAATTTTCGACCCATTAGGCCTGTTGGGCCCAATAGTAGTCACTGGCAAATTAATCATGAAGCAATTGTGGTTGGCCAAGACTTCTTGGGATGAGCCTGTACCGAAACATATCTCGTCTAGATGGGTGAAATTTAAAAACACGCTGTGAAATCTAAATTCTCTTAAAATTCAACGCTGGGTGCTTGCCCCTTGATTGACAACAATCGATTTACATGGTTTCGCTGATGCCTCGGAGGTCGCTTATGGGGTCTGCTTATATGTAAGAAGCATGGCCAAGTCCGGGAGCTTTACCTCTCATCTATTATGTGCGAAGTCACAGGTCGCACCCATAAAAAGAGTCAGCTTGCCTAGGTTGGAACTGTGCGCGGCTCTTCTGCTATCACAATTGTTAAAGAAAGTCCTTGATTCTCTAAAGATCACTTTCCAGAATTACTCTTTATGGAGTGACTCCACTCAGTTGGATCAAATCAGATTCCAGCAACTGGAAAACATTTGTTGGAAATCGCGTTAGTGAGATTCAGTCGTTGACTGACCCAAGTCGCTGGTTTCATATAAAGTCTGCTGAAAATCCTGCCGACCAGTTATCTAGGAGTACCGACTTTGCCTCCTTTGAGGGCTCCGATTTGTGGTGGCATGGTCCTCTATGGCTTGGCCAACCTAGCACATGTTGGGATTCTTCTCTTCCATTTCATTTGGCGTTCCGGATATAGATCTTTTTGCCAGTCGGCTCAACAGAAAATGTTCAAAATTTGTCTCCTGGCATCGTGACCCTGATGCTTTCTGGGTAGATGCCTTTACTTTAAGTTGGTAGTGTCTAAAATTGTATGCTTTCCCCCCTTTTTCTATTATACTTCGCGTCTTGCAAAAATTATTAATGATAAGGCAGAAGGCATAGTGGTTGTTCCATATTGGCCTACGCAACCTTGGTACCCGATTTTTAATTCTCTTCAAAAATATCCTCCACTTTACCTTAAACCTAACATAGATTTACTTTTATCTTTCAATAGGTCAATGCCGCACCCCATTTGGCCGCAGCTTACCCTGGTTGCCGGATTTTTATCCGGCAAGCGTTAGAGTCCCGAGGAGTCCCTACACCTGCTTTAGATGTGTGCTTAGCTTCAATCACGACATCTACTCTGAAGCAATATGATATAGGTTTAAGGTTAGGGTGGCTTTTCTGTGATGCAAGAAAGAAGAGTTGTTTTTCCGCATCTGCCCCGGTTATTATTGAGGTTCTTCAAGAGGAATTTGATAAGGGTGCTTCACACGGTACTTTTAATTCGCATAGATCTGCTATATCTCTGATTCTCGGGCTAGAAATAGCACAAGACAATAGAATTAAGCGATTTTTAAGGGTATTTTTCAGTTACGGCCAAGTCGGCCGAGATATACAAATACATAGAAACCTGCCATGGTTTTAACTTATCTTCGAACGTTAGACATTAATAGCATTTCATTACAACTTCTCTTTTACATATTGGCAATGCTTTTGGCACTCGCCTCTGGACAGAGGGTGCAGACATTATCACTCATTGAATTAAAGAATATCCAGTGCCTTGATCGGGGTGTCAATATTTCTATTCAGCAGCAAATAAAATCTTCCGATCCTAATAAATTATAGGCTGTTATTTGTTTGCCATTTTATACAGCTGATCGGGACATTTGCGTGGCTACAATTCTGCTTTTCTATTTACAAAAAACAAAACCGCTTCGTGCTCCCGGTTCTTGTAATAGGCTACTAATAACCTTCAAGAGGCCCCATCATAATGCATCATCTCAATCGATCTCTGGGTGGATTCGAAGAGTGATGCATACTGCGGGAATTGACACATCGCAATATGGGTCTCACTCTACGCGACATGCATCGACTTCCTTAGAAGATAAGAAACGTGTATCCCTGGATGTAATTAGATCAGTAGCCGGTTGGTCCAATAATTCTAGGACCTTCGCGGTTTTCTATATGAGACCCATTCATAATGCATATAGTTTTGCAGAAGCAGTTTTGAGTTCTTGAGGTCTTTTGTGTTTATGTATAAGCACTTTTTGTTAGATTGTAGGGTTTTCTGTTCTGTTGTGATTGTTACAAGTTGCCTTTTATAAATAAATGCGCTTCCTTTTGGGCCTATTGTCATATCCCCTTGTATTTCTTAACTGCAATATTTTTCGGCAGGATCTTTAAAGAATGCCCTTCCGCATCTGCGCGGGGTTTTGCGGGCACCCGGGGGGGTTTTGTTTGCTTTAGATTCGTGGTATTCGGCACGGAGTGGGGAAACTACATTTGTTCTTATTTACTTCGACAAGGACTTTATATAATTACGATCGAACTTCATTACAGGTAAGTTCGTGTGATCTAGTAATAATATTTTATCCAACTGTTACAGGAAATGTGTTATTAATTTTTATGTATTTTTTGGACTTTTATTAAAATATTACTATTAAAAAACATTTTCATGAATATTTAAGTATTCAAATAATGCATCATTTACATCAAATAAGAGCAGTATCATCTTCGTTAAGCCTTTTTGTTTCTTTTTTACACAACCAATTGAACTGCCGAGCAATCACACAGTTCATGTACCTACAGCAATGCCAGGAAATTACAAGGGCCACCTCTATGTAGAATCTAGTATAAGAACCGAAGAAGGTAGAGAATATTGTAAACGCTGAACCATTCCTGCAACACAAGAAAATGGCCCATTTTTTGATACTGTCGGTGGTAAACCTGTCCGATGAAAATATTATTTTAAAGACACGTCATCCAATCACCAGAGCCTGGCCGTGTGAACCAGAAAAAGTGTTGCCGGTGGAAACACTTTTGAGGACGTCGACGCAAGCCCAAATAGACCTGCTGTTGCATGAAATATAAACGCGGTCATTGAGTAAGCAAGAAAAATCCTCACTCTTAACACTAATACAATCACATCACGTCTGTTTGGCACAGGATCAAGTTGAGGTTGGGTGTGCGAAATCCACGACTATGGACATAAAACTGAACGAAGACGGACCATTTACTACAAACCTTACATAATGTTATTAAGCGAGCAAATGACCGTCAGAGAATAACTGATAATAACATCGCGAAGGAGTCCAACTCCCTGTATTTATCGCCATTGTTTTATAGTAAAGAAACATAATAATGATGCAGATAATGTACTAAAAGCTAAAAAATAATTAGGTAGGTACCAGGTAACCAGGAACCAGTCATCACACCACTCTCCTCATCAATCTAGAGTCCAGAGCATTGATCAGACTAAAATAAAATCGTGGGGCGAATTGAATTTCCATTATCTACAGTCAATCGCTCATATCATTATAGGTATGCTTTGGATGAATCTTCTCAATAGACAACATCGCAGAACGATCACTTACATATTTACTCAGGTTACGCTAAGCACCACGATTCTATTTTAGTCTGATCAATGCTCTAGATTGATGAGGAGAGTAGTGTGATAACTGATACCTAGTACCTACCTAATTATTTTTTGGATCTGCATCATTATTATGTTTTCTTACTATAAAACCGTTTAACTTAAAAATTGTTTTTTATTTCTTTTATTTTGAAGAATTTTGTTTTTTTTTGTTTATTTTTGTTTTGTTATTATTTTTGTAAAGTGTACTGTGTTCTGCTTGTCAAGCCCTTTCATTTGATACACATATTGAGGGTATTGAAAAAAAGTAATCCGCCATTTTGTGGTGGCGGCCATCTTGGATTTTGAATTATTCATGGTGTACTGCATTCTACTAGTTAAGCCCTTTCATTTGATACCCATATTGAGGAAATTGAAAAAAAAAGTAATCCGCCATTTTGTGGTGGCGGCCATCTTGGATTTTGAATGTTTCATGGTGTACTGTATTCTACTAGTTAAGCCCTTTCATGTGATACCCATATTGAGGGAGTTGAAAAAATATCTAATTCGCCATTTTGTGGCGGCGGCCATCTTGGATTTACAATGATACTGAATATACAAAATTGTATTGTCATCACAACTAAAGGAAGTGCGTGAAGTTGGATTGACCCATCTCTCAAAGCTAAGTTTTCTCATTTGCAGCATTTAGTGCTCAATTTGTGCTAATTTGTGCTGCGGTTCCCGTAATTTGTGCTCGTCAATTTTCCGAGGTATTAACAAAACTCTAAGGGTTAATCCAACTTCACGCTGATTAACCAATCTCTAATATTCCATTTTGGTTAGTGCAGTCATTTAGTGCTCAATTTGTGCTAATTTGTGCTGCAGTTCCCGTAATTTGTGCTCGTCAATTTTCCGTGGTATTAATAAAACTCTGAGGGTTAATCCGACTTCACGCTGATTAACCCATCTCTAATATTCCATTTTGGTTAGTGCAGTCATTTAGTGCTCAATTTGTGCTAATTTGTGCTCCAGTTTCCGTAATTTGTGCTCGCCAATTTTCCGAGTTATTAATAAAAATCTATGGGTTAATCCAACTTCACGCTGATTAACCAATCTCTAATATTCCATTTTGGTTAGCGCAGTCATTTAGTGCTCAATTTGTGCTAATTTGTGCTGCAGTTCCCGTAATTTGTGCTCGTCAATTTTCCGAGTTATTAATATAAATCTGTGGCGCAATCCAACTTCACGCTGATTAACCCATCTCTAATATTTCAGTTTGGTTGGTGATGTCATTTAGTGTAGAGCTGGGCTAAACCGTTCCTTCTTAGGAGTCGATTCATCGGAATCAATCCTTTTTTCGGAATCGATTCCTTCGATTCGTTCACGAATCACGATTCTCGTTCCTTTTATCGTTGTAAAATACAATACCCTGCCCCGCAAATTCTGACTCCGAAAATATCGAATTTTGTGAAATTATGATATTAGGAGAGCTCTCACGTCATCCTTCTCTGTTAACACTCTTCTGCTGTTTTGAGTTCGTCGCCATTTGAATCCCATTTTACCCAAAATTGCCCCGAGCGAATCATTGCATACCTTCCAACCTAATTCTTCTTTTAATTTCTGGTTTAACCGTATTAATGTCACACGACACCCTTCCGTTTTGTGGAATTCGTAAATTATTTGTCGAATATTGGACATTTCGTACTCTGGCAGATCTGTAATTGGTCTTTTTCTTGGACGATTCTTCCTTGGAGTTGAAAACTTTGCTTCACCATTGTTTCGTGCACTACCCCGGGGCCATCGTCAGTACGGGCCGGAGTCTTCACTTTTAATGGCGGGCAATGGAGTGGTAAACTTATGCAGCGTGTATTGCAATTGGAGAGTGAGAGCTAGATGCTACATGGGGAGTCGTACGTGAAAGATAGAGATGTAATAACCTAGCACGGTCACGTCGAGCGACATCGCTAGATTAAAAAAACTGAAACTTTGATAATACTTAACCAATTCTTGTGATTCAAACAGCGTGTTAAGTCGAAAGCTCTAATTTTGTTCGTGACGTTAAAATCATGGCATTATTTCAATCGCAACCTCAGAAAATTTGAAAGTAAACCGAACATTAAATTCAAATGCCGCTCATTTCTTCGTTTTCAGATTTTCAATTGATTTTTGCACTTCTGTTATTAGACGCATATTAGTAAGAAATCGAATAAAATTAGATGGGTGAGTAGATATGACCAGTAACAGCCAAACATATATTAACAAAACGATGCGATAACATATCTAACGCGATGTTAACTTAGCAAACTTCTTCTTTTTATTCATGTTATGACATACCATCAATCTATTATTTACAACTTTTGTGTAATTGTTTAACAACATATTAGAAAAATAACACAAATTTCAACCACCTTAAAATTAGATAAGCCACAGTCATAGAAAGTCTTTGTCTAATATCCGTGTATGGGTTAATTGCGTGTCAACCAGATTAAGAATTAGGGACCTTTGGCAACTTACAGCTAAAAAATGCTTTTCGAATTTTTCAGATACCTACTTATAAGCACTTCTTCTTTTATTATAAAGCGTTGATCGAAATGGTGCATGCAGACCACGGCGTATTTATTCTGTATAAAATTATCGCGGAGAATATTGCGAACCCAAGCTTTTGATAATTCCTCATTGGCAGGAAAGCGAAAAACACTTACATACACATCGGTCATATAATTGAACGTGCATCCGGGAACACAGAAATAGTGTGGCATTGTGTGATCTGCCTATAAAAGTAAATTACTTCCTTAGGTACAGAATTGTTTTCTGATGGTGTAATGGTGTTTAATACTTTGCGCACTAAACTGATGCTAAAATCATTAACACTTTAAAAGTGATTGCATTCTGCAGCAGAGAAATGCCCTGGCTGCAGTTAGTGCCCGCGAGACAGACGACGTACGCAGCGTATCGGCATACATTCATTCTGGAGGGAATCCACTCCTTTCGTGACGTCACCGCACGCCGCGAGCGATAGACTCCGGCCCGATCTGACGTTGGACCCGACTACCACCCCTTCTTTCGATGCTCCTTACCGAAATACCCATCACTTCCCATGTCTTAATTTTAAAATCTGCCAATGTGTCCGTCTCACTTTTTAAATTCTTAAAGTAATTGAACACACGATAAACAAATATTCTCGTGCTTGACTGTGAATAACACAGTTAATAGTGAATAACATTTTACAAATTTCCGTAAACACGAGGAGAACCGTAAACTAGACGCTACGCCACTGACATGGGTACCTTATTATAAATCTAAACGAAGGCGGTGATGCAGAGTGCAACTACGTCTAGTGCGCGCCCCCACCGCTCGCCATCACTCGATCGGTTTACTGTGACTTCTTACTGATTGCAAATGTCAAATTTTCAAAGATTACATCATCTGTACAGACATTTCGTGAAATGTCCGATTACACCATGTGGCTACGACATATATATAACTCCGGCGTAGGTAGCTATAAACAAGCAGTAAGTTGTTTGTGGTTTGCATTAGGTTTAAGCTAATATGCATATTTCTATTTATTTGAATGCCAAATGTGAGAGAACCTTTTAATTATTTATCTGGAAATAATACTTTAAAATTGTCTTAACGGTTCGTTAATAGCGTTCAAATTAAATCATTATTTATAGGGAGTGACTACTGCTCCGGCCGACGGTCCGCTGAAATTTTGTTCGAAGACGGTCGGGCATGCGCATTACAGAATGTCAACACAATTTGCATTTTGGAGGTGTAAAAAAAACTAAAGCTGAGAGAACGGATTTTTGAAACAGACCATTTAGTTGTCCTCGCACCAAACACGCGCATTTTGTGGAAAAAAGGAAAAAAACCAAGCAAAATATATCAAACCCGTACGGGAGCAGAACTCGTCTAGCCGTAGGAGAACAAAATGGAAGTTCTGTACGATACCCGCACACCCACAGAAACGTCATTTTACCGACATTAAGTAATGCGCACATCCGGCCGTATTGGAACAAAATTTCAGAGGACTTGCAGCACAAATTAGCACAAATTGAGCACTAAATGACTGCATCAATCAAACTGGAATATTAGAGGAGGGTTAAGGGTTCGGAATTTGAGAACTAAAAATGGGACATGTAGACACATTTTTATTAAAGTAGATAGGGCGTTAAATAAAAAGAAATTATCAACAAAAGAGCAACTTAGAGACTCGCAGTACTTTTATAGTCCCTAATATTTTTTTTCGTTCGCCTTAAATAAATCTCCCTCAAATTATTGAAAACTCCGTCATAAATCCGTCATAAACTCGACGCCTTTTTACTATTTGTACACATATTTATCGTAATTAGAAAGTAGGGTTGTTTAAGTTAATTATTCCTTATTAATTTCGACCAAGAACGTTTTGATACATTACTTCGTTAAACGTGCATGTTCGAATAAAAATTATATTGCAATCTCTTCATTTTGTGCATATTTGACCGATATGCACAGCAAATTGGACGTTTGACAGTAGTAGTAGTGTGGCCACTGCAATACAGATGGCGGTGGCGCTTCAGTTTATTTTAATGTTTCTTAATAGAAAACAATAATTTAAAGATAGGACCGCCGACTAATCCTCCCAGATTTATTCGGTTGCCGCTAAAGCAAAAAACCTTGAAAATTCCAAGCTGTAGAGGTTCCGTCTGAAGAGTTTGCAGCTGTGATAAAAATCAATCATTGTAGATTGTGACTGTATTTTGCATAATCCTAATCACACTTTTGGGCGATAGGTGGCAGCACTTTATAGACTAACAGCTGATATATCCCAGCCATAATCAGTGTGAAGTTGAATTAACCTATAGATTTTTATTAATAACTCGGAAAATTGACGAGCACAAATTACGAGAAGTGCAGCACAAATTAGCACAAATTGAGCCCTAAATGACTGCACTAACCAAAATGGAATATTAGAGATGGGTTAATCAGCGTGAAGTTGGATTAACCCATAGAGTTTTATTAATAAGTCGGAAAATTGGCGAGCGTAAAATACGGGAACTGCAGCACAAATTAGCACAAATTTAGCACTAAATGACTGCACTAACCAAAATGGAATATTAGAGATGGGTTAATCAGCGTGAAGTTGGATTAACCCATAGAGTTTTATTAATAAGTCGGAACATTGGCGAGCGCAAATTACGGGAACTGCAGCACAAATTAGCACAAATTTAGCACTAAATGACTGCACTAACCAAAATGGAATATTAGAGATTGGTTAATCAGCGTGGTTGGATTAACCCTTAGAGTTTTATTAATACCTCGGAAAATTGACGAGCACAAATTACGGAAACCGCAGCACAAATTAGCACAAATTGAGCACTAAATGCTGCAAATGAGAAAACTTAGCTTTGAGAGATGGGTCAATCCAACTTCACGTACCTAACTAAAGGTGTGTGCTATATTTCAGATCAATCGGTCAACAGGAAGGAGGTAAAATTTCAATTACTGGATTAAAAAAGTAATCCGCCATTTTGTGGTGGCGGCCATCTTCGATTTTGAATTTTTCATGTTGTACTGTATTCTACTAGTTAAGTCCTTTTATTTGATACCCATATTGACGGGGTTGGGAAAAAATATCTAACCCGCCATTTCGTGGCGGCGGCCATCTTGGATTTACAATGATCCGGAATATACAAAATTGTATTGTCATCACAACTAAAGGTGTGTACCAAATTTCAGATCGATCGGTCAACAGGACGGGGCTTAAATTTCCATTACGAGATTTGACCCACACAAACAAACAAACAAACAAGCAAACAAACAAACAAACAAACAAACAAACAAACAAACAAACAAACAAACAAACAAACAAACACAGACAGACAGACAGACAGACAGACAGACAGACAGACAGACAGACAGACAGACAGACAGACAGACAGACAGACAGACAGACAGACAGACAGACAGACAGACAGACAGACAGACAGACAGACAGACAGACAGACAGACAGACAGACAGACAGACAGACAGACAGACAGACAGACAGACAGACAGACAGACAGACAGACAGACAGACAGACAGACAGACAGACAGACAGACAGACAGACAGACAGACAGACAGACAGACAGACAGACAGACAGACAGACAGACAGACAGACAGACAGACAGACAGACAGACAGACAGACAGACAGACAGACAGACAGACAGACAGACAGACAGACAGACAGACAGACAGACAGACAGACAGACAGACAGACAGACAGACAGACAGACAGACAGACAGACAGACAGACAGACAGACAGACAGACAGACAGACAGACAGACAGACAGACAGACAGACAGACAGACAGACAGACAGACAGACAGACAGACAGACAGACAGACAGACAGACAGACAGACAGACAGACAGACAGACAGACAGACAGACAGACAGACAGACAGACAGACAGACAGACAGACAGACAGACAGACAGACAGACAGACAGACAGACAGACAGACAGACAGACAGACAGACAGACAGACAGACAGACAGACAGACAGACAGACAGACAGACAGACAGACAGACAGACAGACAGACAGACAGACAGACAGACAGACAGACAGACAGACAGACAGACAGACAGACAGACAGACAGACAGACAGACAGACAGACAGACAGACAGACAGACAGACAGACAGACAGACAGACAGACAGACAGACAGACAGACAGACAGACAGACAGACAGACAGACAGACAGACAGACAGACAGACAGACAGACAGACAGACAGACAGACAGACAGACAGACAGACAGACAGACAGACAGACAGACAGACAGACAGACAGACAGACAGACAGACAGACAGACAGACAGACAGACAGACAGACAGACAGACAGACAGACAGACAGACAGACAGACAGACAGACAGACAGACAGACAGACAGACAGACAGACAGACAGACAGACAGACAGACAGACAGACAGACAGACAGACAGACATACAGACATACAGACATACAGACATACAGACAGACAGACAGACAGACAGACAGACAGACAGACAGACAGACAGACAGACAGACAGACAGACAGACAGACAGACAGACAGACAGACAGACAGACAGACAGACAGACAGACAGACAGACAGACAGACAGACAGACAGACAGACAGACAGACAGACAGACAGACAGACAGACAGACAGACAGACAGACAGACAGACAGACAGACAGACAGACAGACAGACAGACAGACAGACAGACAGACAGACAGACAGACAGACAGACAGACAGACAGACAGACAGACAGACAGACAGACAGACAGACAGACAGACAGACAGACAGACAGACAGACAGACAGACAGACAGACAGACAGACAGACAGACAGACAGACAGACAGACAGACAGACAGACAGACAGACAGACAGACAGACAGACAGACAGACAGACAGACAGACAGACAGACAGACAGACAGACAGACAGACAGACAGACAGACAGACAGACAGACAGACAGACAGACAGACAGACAGACAGACAGACAGACAGACAGACAGACAGACAGACAGACAGACAGACAGACAGACAGACAGACAGACAGACAGACAGACAGACAGACAGACAGACAGACAGACAGACAGACAGACAGACAGACAGACAGACAGACAGACAGACAGACAGACAGACAGACAGACAGACAGACAGACAGACAGACAGACAGACAGACAGACAGACAGACAGACAGACAGACAGACAGACAGACAGACAGACAGACAGACAGACAGACAGACAGACAGACAGACAGACAGACAGACAGACAGACAGACAGACAGACAGACAGACAGACAGACAGACAGACAGACAGACAGACAGACAGACAGACAGACAGACAGACAGACAGACAGACAGACAGACAGACAGACAGACAGACAGACAGACAGACAGACAGACAGACAGACAGACAGACAGACAGACAGACAGACAGACAGACAGACAGACAGACAGACAGACAGACAGACAGACAGACAGACAGACAGACAGACAGACAGACAGACAGACAGACAGACAGACAGACAGACAGACAGACAGACAGACAGACAGACAGACAGACAGACAGACAGACAGACAGACAGACAGACAGACAGACAGACAGACAGACAGACAGACAGACAGACAGACAGACAGACAGACAGACAGACAGACAGACAGACAGACAAGCGAACGAACAAACAAGGCAAGCCAAATAAAACCGTTTAAAATGGAGAATCTCATGTGTGCATAATAATGGCGAGCACATACCTAAAAACATCTTGATTGGGCAACACACACAATGTTAACCTGACCTGGAGAAAGACAGAAAAGGAGAAGAAAGCGTTTCGGGAACTGCGTCAAAACCTGCTTAAAAGACCGTTATACGATCCGAAATCCGAAAGCCAAGCACGAGCTTGCAGGCATTCTGCTACAGCTTCAAACTAACGGAATTCTTCTTCCTGTGTAGGCAGACCACGCTCTAGGAACAAATATATCACTCCTACGAGCTCGAAGCTGTTGTTGAAAGATTGAAAAGTTCCGCGTGTACCTAGACATTGAGTTTACCGTAGTAACAGATTGCAATGCACTGAAAGATACTAGCACCAAGAAGGAAATCTTGCCATAAATTGCAAGATGGGGGCTTCATTTGCAAGAATATAACTTTACAGTGCAGTGCCGGCCAGGAACAAGCAGCAACCCCTCTACTACCGAAAACATTATGGATGAGGTAGTTTTTAGAATTACTAATGAAGATTGGGTGCTAACAAGCCAAACGACCGACGACAAAATGAAGCGGTCAAAACCAGTTGCCACCGAAGACAAAGCGATCTATCAAAATTATGCACAGCGGAATAGTTGAATATATCGTATATTGTTATGGGTAGTATATCGTCGTGGATATGGCAAAAGGACGTAAGTATATATGTCACAAAATGCCAATTCTGAGATTTATATGGTTCCGTAGGAATGTGTGAGTGGCTACTGCAAATAGCTGTATGTCACGACCAATGACGCGACGTCGATTCTTGTTTAGTGCAGGCATATGATTGCATTGCATCAATTTTGTGTTTATTTCTAATTCTGCTGTCGCCTAAGGTAAGTAAAATCCTTTAATAGTATGATTGTTTTTCACAGCTCATTTCAAACTGTAAATTGTATCTTGTTGTCAGTAATAATTGAGGTAGTTTGATTATTCAAAATCTAACCTTTAAATCATAGTATTAACCTTTGTTCTACCACTTTTACGCTGTGTTCCTAGCTTTTGAAAAGTTTTGAAGGTTCAATGTGACGTGACCTAAAAGACTAACGCCACAATGGAGGATCCTGCCGCAGCTATGCTCGAAGCCGAAGATGGGGTGGGCTAAAAACAGGAAAAGGGCGCCAAGGAGTTGTTGGCTGATCCTCTGTAGCCAACACACAACGACTACAACTCCTAAAAGCCGCTGGTACACAATAGGGCAAACAGTAACAAAAGAAAAAAATGTAGTCAAATAGTATATCATATAATAAAAAAACAAAATAGGTATGTAAACCAGATATGGCGATATCTGACAATATATATATATATATATATATATATATATATATATATATATATATATATATATATATATATAATCTAAAGCCTTGCATTACCCTCACGGGTGTAAGGCTGTAACATTTCAATATGTTGTACCACTAAAAGGGCACCGGCAGCCGGCAGCTAGATTTTGGTGGAAGAGCGGGGTTCGTGGGTTCAAGATATTATTATAACTAAAGGAGTTTTGTCGGTAATTTATTTTTAAATGGGCGCCACCAAGTCAATAAAACTCTTGCAGATATATCAGCACCTTGGAACTAACATACAGGGTGGAATCACCAATCAATACGCAAGACCAACATTGTAACAATTGTATAATAATCAAAAACACATGGTATGTACTTACAGCGTCGGCAAAATGATTGAAAATAAGCATATGCCAATTTGGTATATGAAAAGCTGATGGCTAAAATTAGATTTTCAATGTATTAAACAAACGCTAAAAAAAAGTATTGGTATTGAACAAAACAAAAAAACCCAATTGTAAAGCTTTACGATTGTTTACATTAATCGTCACACTATTTATGTTTCAAGTTTAATCCTTTAGTAAAGTAGGTAATTTTTAAATGACCATTTAGTAGGCAGTCGGGCGATATCGGTGAAAAATAAGGTTATTACGTATGGCTCTAACATGAAACGGAATTCTGATACTGACAATTTTTCCACTTAGCTGTTTGCTCTTCCCTTACAGTTTCTTTCGCTCGTTTTTTGGGAGGGTTAACGACGTTCCGGCGCAAAGGCGGCTCACAGGTGATGAAATGTGTACTTATCTGGTGTAATATCTGGACCAGCAAATCACAAATAAGGCTACGAACAGGAAACGAGTTTGACTTCGGTCCAAAAAGTCAGACCAGGAAAAAGAACCCTCTAAAGAGATAAAAACGACTTACGAAATTATTAAAAGACAAAAAGTAACTTACTGACCTCTAGTTGGAGGGTTCTCCTTAATATGCTGAAGATTTAAATGAATAAATTGTTATTCATGACCACTGTGGCTTATAACCGAAGTTGTAGCTATACTTTTAAATATGTACGATATTTTGGCCTAAATATCTGCGGTATCTTCCCGGAGGCCTGTCACAGAATGGCCCGCACCGGCAAAATCATGAAGGTCGCGGTAAAAATCTCAAGAGCGTGCAAAGCGGGGGAACACGATGAGAAAATTGAAGGCGCTTTCTTTGATAGGGAAAAATACACGTCACACCACCCCTCTCCAAAAAGA
This sequence comes from Xestobium rufovillosum, assembly GCA_963966045.1. Classification (NCBI taxonomy): domain Eukaryota; kingdom Metazoa; phylum Arthropoda; class Insecta; order Coleoptera; family Ptinidae; genus Xestobium; species Xestobium rufovillosum. The sequence continues at coordinate 13,487,248 of OZ014493.1, read as the reverse complement.
AGAAAAGGGCACAACGTGACCTTTTCGTTAAAGTTACCGCCGCTGTAACACAATCAGGTGCAGCCAAAAGCATACTTGGCCAACAAACACAAAAAACAGGGGGATCCCCAAAAACATACTTGAGGTGATAGTATCTGCGCGTACCATACGTCCCGGAATAGGATACTTTATCGATAGGACATAATTATTAGGGCAAGTCAAAATCAGGAAGGTCAATCTCAACGCATGTATTTGGTGATCGCCCACTCTTTCAATCTACTTACATCTAACCCTATTCAACGCTATCCAACAAATCTAATACAACAAAGTCAGCTGTATTCTCTTATAATTACCTATACCTATACCGTATAACTGCATGCATTAACTATACATAAAAACCTAACGATAACAGCAGTTGCAACCTACTGTTCAAAAGAAAAAAAATATTTTCGATAGCTATCGTACTATACGGAACTTACATCTCATTGAACTACCCTATGCTCATGACATTAGTCGGAGCACTTTCAAAATACCTATGAGAAATTTCTAGGAAGGGTAAAGATACATAAAAGCATCTATGAGAAAAAAAAGGAGATAAATTATCCTACAGACACATCGGAATTTGATCCATAGTAGGGTTTTAAATCTTGTATATGCCATTCTCCGGTATTTGAACCATCGGAATTAGACAACAAATACACTAAACGAGACACTTTTCTCCGTACTGTGCACAAAACAAAACGGGGCGCTAATTTAGCCGAAAAAATGCTTATTGGCATCAGATAATACTTTATTTCGCCGCCAAACTTTATCGCCAACATTAAATGAAAAATCGCGCCGACGCAAGTTATAGTATTTTTCGTTTTTAAGATGCGCTGCGTGAAGTCGTTCCCGTATATTTTTATATAGCGCAGGAAGATTTTCCAATTCGGCGAAATACTTAGCCTGATCTCCAGCTTCCAAATCTACATCGCGTGCGGACTCAATCCTACCATAGAATTCTCCAGATAGGGGCACGTTTCGTCCAAAATTCAAATAGGAAGGACTGAAACCAGTTACCTCGTGTGTCGCGGTATTGATCGCATATTGGATCTGACAAATATTTTGATCCCAAACGCGGTGATTATCTGCAATATAACTTCGGATGGCGGTACCTATAGTTCTATTTGAGCGTTCAACGAAATTTGCCTGTGGGTGATATCTGGCTACGAACCAAATTTTCTGTACTTTATATGTGTTTGCTAATTTCTTAAATTCCGAACCGGCAAACTGCGATCCGTTATCAACGATAATAAATTGCGGAACTCCGTACACCAAAAATACGTTTTTTTCGATAAACTTAATAATTGGGGCAGCGGTGGCCTTTCTTAAGGGTAGTAATAAACTGTATTTTGTAAACCAGTCGGTAATAACTAATAAATATGAATTTCCAAGAGACGAACGGGGGAAAGGACCCATCAAGTCCACAGCAATGACTTGCCAAGGAAAATTTACCTTTTTCTCGCCGCCCATCAATCCCATAGGAGTTTGATTAGAGGATTTCTGTGCACCGCAAGTCTTACATGCTCGCACGTAACGAAGGATATCCAGCCTCATCTTCGGCCAATAGTAGAGTTCCTTAACACGCGAAAATGTTTTATAGAAGCCAAGATGTGCACTAGTTGGGGGGTCATGAGATAATCTAATTATATCCTCTCGTTGAGAATTCAGTACCAATAACTTCCAACCAGTAATATTTGTATTTAAGGTATGGGAAGGTATAAATTTATAGATATAATCGTCTTGGACCTTCCACTGGGGATAGTTTTGTGGTGACGCTAATATTTTGAGACGTAATTGTTTATAAGAGTTGTTTAGATTTTCAAGAGAGACTTCCAAGATATTGATTTCTTCGGGACCAGAGTTGGGGATTCGAGATAAGGCATCCGGCACGACATTCAGTTTTCCTTTGCGGTGTATTAGGTCAAACGAATATTGTTGCAACTTGATGGCCCACCGAGCAAGTTTGCCTGTGGGTTCCTTGAGGCGGTTCAACCATAATAAGGAGTAATGGTCCGTTATGACTGTGAAGTGCGTTCCCTCGATATAGGGTCTAAACTTTTCAATGGAAAAAACCAAGGCAAGTAGTTCCAGCTGTGTAACAGGGTAGTTCCTCTCAGCACGAGATAAAGATCTGGAGCAAAAAGCTATCACAAACTCCTCGCCATCATCCAGTTTCTGGGTCAGAACGCCACCTAGACCAGTACTAGAAGCATCACACTGAATGGTGAAGGGCCTCGAAAAATCAGGACTTCTCAGCACGGGTGCTGAAACTAACGCTTGTTTAATTTTTAAAAACGCAATTTCTGCTTCAGGGGTCCATTGAATTTTTTGTTTCTTTCTTTTACCCTTGAGGAGATTATTCAACGGCGCGACAACAGTAGAAAAATGAGAGATAAAACGGCGGTACCACGAGCACATACCGATAAAACGTTTAACTTCAGTAGACGTATTCGGTCGGGGGTAATTTATCATTGCAGAAACCTTATCGGGGTCAGTACGCAACCCACTTCCATCCACCATAAAACCAAGATATCTCAAAGAAGTTTTAAAAAACTCACACTTTTTTAAATTCACGGTAAGATTAGCATCTTTAAGGCGATCAAGAACTGTATTTAATAGCTGTACGTGATCTTCGAAGGTTCTAGAAGTAACAATTATATCATCCAAGTAGCAAAAAACATGGGGTTCCAATTCTGGGCCAAATATAGCATCCATGAGTCTTTGTTGAGTTTGAGCGGAATTACATAAACCGAAAGGCATCACGCAAAACTGAAACATTCCTCTGCCTGGCACTGCAAATCCAGTTTTCTCCTTAGATTGCTCGTCTAATGGTACCTGCCAGAAAGCACTACGTAAATCTATAGAAGATATGAAGCGGGTGTCTCCCAACATTTTCAAAACCCTGTCCACGCGGGGAAGAGGATATCTATCCGGCTTGGTAACCGCATTCAACATACGACCATCAAAACAAAATCGGTACTCGTCGTTCGATTTTTTAATGAGCAGGACGGGTGAACTCCAAGCTCCATGAGACGGTTCGACAACACCCATCTCTAACATCTTATCTAGCTCCAAATTTAGGTGGTTAAGCATAAAAGGCGGCATAAGATACTGCTTATGATGGAACGGTTTGGCATCTCCTGTATCTATATTACAAACTAGTTTATTGGTTCGGCCCAAATGGCCCTCAGTGCTACTAAATTCTTTGAATTTCTCACAAACTTCGTTAATACGGAACTGTTATTCCCTTGTAAATGAGAAACTTTTATCTGATAAAGGCTGAACACTATGATCACTAATATTACTTATATTTATACGTAAATTTTGGGTAGCACTACGAACATTCCAAGAATCATCCCGGTAATCAATGACCAACGAAAATTGTCGACAAAAATTGCTTCCTAGGATAATTGTATGCTCTAAGGAAGGGACAACCAAAAATTCTACGACGTCACAACTACCATCCAAACAAAGTGGTACATCTACTCGTCCCAAAACCGTCTGCTTCGCACCGTCGGCTGTAGTTACAAATTTATTACACCGTCTATCCACTTTCAAGTTAAAGTCTTTGATCAAATTCATGGCATAATTTCCAATGAAAGAACTATTATCTCCGGAATCCAAAGAGCAACAAAATCTCTATCATAAATCCTAATATCTATGTAAGGGCGATTATCTTGCGGTTGACGAATAACGGAAAAATCTGTGATTCACGAAATTTACGCTCGTTAAACAGACTATGATTATGAAAGGTCATACTTTTGCGAGGAGTTTTAACAGAAACGTTGCTGCGGGACGCTTGCCAACCTCCTACATGCGTCCCCGAAATGAGTTTTTTGAGCATCTTTTGCACTCTCTGATGGTAACACCAGGGGCACCGCATTTATAACAAAATTTGTTTCTGGGTTGCCTACAAACAGAATAAGGATGGCCGGGCCTTCCACAGTTCCAACACGTTTGTCTATTCTCGTTAACAACCCCGCGGGTATGAATCGGATTCGTTAGATGTGCGCGAAAATTCGCGGAGGGCGCATGCATTTCCTGCTCACCACCAAGATAACAAAAATCATCTCCAACATAAGAGAGTTCCGGGTTTCGCTGCCTCTTTCGAATAGCTTGAGCCTCATCAACTTTTCTGCAATAATTAATTAACTCTGCTAAATTATTAATTTGTACTAATGCTATTTGAGTTATGTAATGAGGCAGTAAGTTTCGACGAACATACCTCAATTTCGTCGGTTCCGCCACGTAATGACCTAAACGACTAAATAAACTTTCCATGACTGCAACGGGTGCGAAACTTGGACAATAGGAGAAGCGGATAGAAAAAGAGTAGAAGCGTTTGAAATGTGGTGCTACAGACGCATGATGAAGATACCGTGGATAGATAAGGTTAGCAATAGGGAAGTATTAGAAAGAGTTGGGGAAAAGCGAAAGGTATGGAAAACAATAAAGAGTAGGAGAGATAGGATGGTAGGACACCTTCTAAGACACGAAGGAATAGTTCGTGACATACTAGAGTCAGAGATAGGAATAAAAAGAGGTAGGGGTAGGCCTAGATTAGACTACTGCTCTCAAATAGTTAGGGATGTAGGATGTTCTACTTTTAGGGAAATGCGTAGGTTAGCTCAGGATAGAAAAGAATGGAGGTACGCGTCCAACCAGTCTTCGGACTGAGAACCTTATGATGATGACTGCAACGAATATGTGTACTGGTTCGTCACGTAACTGCAAACGTCCCCTAATTTGATCCCAAATATGCTTAACATAATCTATTGGCAAAAATTCGTGGCGCAACAAGTTCACCAAAGAATCCCAATCGTTAACAGTGGATTTAATTGACCGAAACCACAAGAGAGCCTTCCCGGTAAATAATTCTGCAGCAGACTCATACAGTTCCTTTTTGTCAACCCGCCTAGATACCCTATATTCCTCGATTCGTTCCAAAAATGAAAGAAGGGCGCTATCGCGTTCTCCGGAAAATTTAATATCCCATTTGTATACAGGTACTGATCGGCCTATTGAAGGAACTATATGCTGGACTACAGGTTGTGCAGAAACCGACCAATTCAAATTAATCATGTCTGGGTTCGGTGCTTCGTCACTAGCCTTTTCGCTAAGTAAAATTTCTAACTCTAAACACGTTGCGTAAGATTCGTTTTTAAACGTTTCGCATTCATTGCGCCTAGCATCATCTGGGGGAAAAATTCTTTGAACTCTATTCGTCAAACAAACTATTCGCGACAAAATCCTTTCATAAGCAGAATCAGATGCAGGGCCGTCAAACTCGGTGATCAAATTTTGAACGGATTCTATTGTTCTAGTTATAACTTCTACTTCGACATCAAAATTATACTGTGGATCTCGGAATTGCAAAGAAGCACGCGCTCTATCTCTCTCCAATTGTTTAGCTAATAATTTTCGTTTCTGAGAAGCATCTTTTCTATCAGTAACTATACCGCGTATACGTAATTCGTAGTCCAACTCGTCTGCTAATAAATGAATCGGTCTCATTAATGAATAATCCATCGTGACGTGAAAACAAATATAAAGGCGATCGATAAAAATAGATACTAAATACAAAAAAAATTGAACAGTGTACCTATATAAATTTCAAACTCGTACAGTACGGAAAAATTGAGCAGAAAATTCTGTTCAAAATACACACGTAAATACAAAACAAGAAAACGATAAAAAGATTCTGTGACAGAGCCAAAAAACTCTCACCTACCTACTCCGTGCAAATGCAGCAAACTTTTATCAAGGACGCTGGTAAATCTTAAAATATTGATTCATGACTCCAGGTATAAATTAATTTTTAATTGAAGACAAAATGATATAAGCTCGGGCCCCACGTCAACTGCGCCAAAAATGTGTACCACTAAAAGGGCACCAGCAGCCGGCAGCTAGATTTTGGTGGAAGAGCGGGGTTCGTGGGTTCAAGATATTATTATAACTAAAGGAGTTTTGTCGGTAATTTATTTTTAAATGGGCGCCACCAAGGCAATAACACTCTTGCAGATATATGTACTTACAGCGTCGGCAAAATGATTGAAAATAAGCATATGCCAATTTGGTATATGAAAAGCTGATGGCTAAAATTATATTTTCAATGTATTAAACAAACGCTAAAAAAAGTATTGCTATTGAACAAAACAAAAAAACCCAATTGTAAAGCTTTACGATTGTTTACATTAATCGTCACACTATTTATGTTTCAAGTTTAATCCTTTAGTAAAGTAGGTAATTTTTAAATGGCCATTTAGTAGGCAGTCGGGCGATATCGGTGAAAAATAAGGTTATTATGTATGGCTCTAACATGAAACGGAATTCTGATACTGACAATTTTTCCACTTAGCTGTTTGCTCTTCCCTTACAGTTTCTTTCGCTCGTTTTTTGGGAGGGTTAACGACGTTCCGGCGCAAAGGCGGCTCACAGGTGATGAAATGTGTACTTATCTGGTGTAATATCCGGACCAGCAAATCACCAATAAGGCTACGAACAGGAAACGAGTTTGACTTCGGTCCAAAAAGTCAGACCAGGAAAAAGAACCCTCTAAAGAGATAAAAACGACTTACGAAATTATTAAAAGACAAAAAGTAACTTACTGACCTCTAGTTGGAGGGTTCTCCTTAATATGCTGAAGATTTAAATGAATAAATTGTTATTCATGACCACTGTGGCTTATAACCGAAGTTGTAGCTATACTTTTAAATATGTACGATATTTTGGCCTAAATATCTGCGGTATCTTCCCGGAGGCCTGTCACAGAATGGCCCGCACCGGCAAAATCATAAAGGTCGCGGTAAAAATCTCAAGAGCGTGCAAAGCGGGGGAACACGATGAGAAAATTGAAGGCGCTTTCCTTGATAGGGAAAAATACACGTCACAATGTTAACATTCTCCCTCATAATAAACCGCCTCCATTTTTTCTTATCCTGCGCTATTAATTTTGCTTGAACAGAAGTAACTCCTCTTCTCTTCAAGATATCGTTCAGCACTGAGTCCCATGTCTTCATATGTCTTCCTTTTGTCTTTCTCCTTTGCACCCTCGCCTCCCATATGCTTTTCACAGGTCTTTCACTCTTCATGCGCATTAAATGTCCATACCATCTCAGTTGACAATCTTCTATTTTCTTCAGTAGTGGTTCTACCTCCAATTCCTCTCGTACATCACTATTTCTTATTCTATCTCTTCGGGTTATTCCCATCACCCTACGCAGAAACATCATTTCGATGCATTGTATTCTGCTTTTCATACTCCTCGTCAAGGTCCAGCTGTCACAACCGAAAGTAAGAATAGGCACAAACACAGTTTTAAAGATGCACATTTTTCCACTTCTCGATACTTCCTTCTTACTTATGAAAGTACCCTTTATGGCATGGTACACTCGTGATGCACTCTCAATTCTCTGAGCTATTTCTCCATCCTGTTCCCCTCTACCGTTAATGTTCACACCTAAGTATTTAAAGGTATCCACCAATTGCAATTTTTTACCATTTATAGATATATTTACGTCCTTTTCTGTTTTTCCTATTATCATAATTCTAGTCTTAGCTTCGTTTATCTTTAAATTTCTTTTTTCTAGAGCCACATTCCAAATACTAAGATTTTTCTTGAGCTCATCCTCGCTTTTGCAAATACCACCAAATCGTCCGCAAACGCGCACTCTCCTATCCAGATGGGTTGTAAATTCCTGTACCCAGAAAATACTCTTGTTGTTTTCTTTTTAACTTCTTTTATGGCTTCATCCATAACCACATTAAACAGTGCAGGGCTGAGCACTCCCCCCTGTCTCAGTCCTTCATTCACTTGAAATTCCTGTGATTGCATATTATCAGTTCTTACATAATTGCTATTTTTTTGGTATAAACTCATGATTGCACGCATTAACATTCTATCTACCATTTTCAGTTCCAGGCTTTCTCTCACTTTACTTCTGGGGACCCTGTCAAACGCCTTTTCCAAGTCCAAAAATGCTATATAAATTTCCACAACCGATGATCGCGTCTTTTCAATTAACTGTCTGATAGTAAATATGTGGTCCTGTATACTCCTGCCCTTCCTGAATCCACTTTGTGACTGTTCCAGTTGTAAATCAATTTTTTCCCTCAATCTCTTTTATAGTATCCATTCATACACCTTGCATACCGCGCTCAATAATGTGATCCCGCGATAATTGCTGCATTCTCTTTTGTCTCCTTTTTTGTATAATGGGACAATAATTCCCACTTCCCAATCCTTCGGTATATTTCCCTCACTCCATGCTTTGTTACATATCTCAGTTAAATAGTTTGTGCCTTCGTCTCCCATGTTTTTTAACATTTCACTCGTAATCTTGCCTGCCGATTTTCCCTTTTTTAACATCTTTACCGCCTCGATAACTTCTTCCCTTTCAATGATGTTATGATTTTTCTGCTCTATCACTGCCATCACCTCCTCTCTCTGTTCTAATTCTACTACACTCAACAGTTGTTGAAAATATTCCCCCCACCCTTTGATTATTTCTTCTTGATTGGTAATTATTACTCCATCGCTGCCTCTAATTTGCTTGTAGTTCAATTCTTGTTTCTTTGTTCTTAAATTCTTAAGCACCTTATAAAATAACTTCTGGTTCGCATGATAATCTTCTTCCATTTTTTTTCCAAACTGCTCCCAAGACCTCTTCTTCGCTTTCATGACCAATTCTTTCATCTTCTTCCTTTGTTCTTTGTACTCATTATATGTTTCACTAGTTCCCCCCCTCAAATGTTTCGTCCACTTCTCCTTCTTTACTTTAATGTGGTGCTTGATGTCCTCACTCCACCAACTTGTCTGTTTTCTGTTCCTATTTACTTTTGTTACACCACAGACCTCTTTAGCTGCTGTCGTTAAAGTATCTCTAAATAGCTGCCATGCTTCTTCTACGTTCTTTTCTTTCATGGTTTTTCCATTGCCCTCCATACAAAGTTCCATTCCATTGTTAAACTTTTCTTTAAATTTTTGCGCTATTTCATGGTTCGATATCTTGTGCGACCTGATTACCTCTCTGTTTACAGTAAGTTGTTTTTCTCGTGTTCTTTCATGCTTTATTATGTTTTGGATCTGCTGCTTCGCAATTGTCGTTTTTGCCAATACCAAATAATGATCGCTGTTTATTTCGGGACCTCTCCTTACTCGTACATCTTTAATTTCTTGTCTAAACTCTCTATTTATTATAACGTAGTCGATTATTGACTTCTCCCCTCTACTTTTAACTTCTCTCGTGATCTTATGAATCTCCCTGTGTTTAAAAAAGGAGTTCATGACCAAGAAATCATTTTGTATGCAGAAATCTATAATACGTTTTCCATTGTTGTTTTTAAAGTCCTCTCCATGCATTCCAATGGCATTTCCTGTCCCTTCCCCTCTTTTACCAACTCTTCCATTAAAATCTCCCAACATTACCACTATTCCTTAGCAATTCTCCACTATGTCCCCCAATGTCTCCCAAAAGTCATCTTTAACTGCTGCTTTATCGTCTTCATTTGGTGCATATACGATTACCAAACTCAGCACCTCTCGCTTTCCAATTTCCAACTCTATTGTTAGTAGTCTTTCTGATATAAATTCCCATGTCTTTATATATTGTGTCACCTTTCTGTTTACGATGCATCCTACTCCTCCCTTCGCCCTTTCTTCCTGTCTTACTCCGCTAAGTTATCATTGTATGTCCTTTTTCCAGCTCCACAATGGTTTGTCCTTTCTTCTTAGTTTCTGTTACAGCTAATATGTCTACACCAATTTCCTCAAAATTCTCCACAAGTTCCTCCTCTTTGTCGCTCAATCCCCTAATATTCCAAGTTGCCAGCATCAAACCTCTTTCCCTGTTTGATAATTTCTCATTTGTTGCAATAATCATGTCCGTGTGCATCGCTTTGTTTGTCTTTACTTGTCTGTCCTCTTTCTCCCCCTCTAGTTTTTTGACTTGCCTCTATGTATTGTTGATTCAGGTTCCAGTTTTTCATGTTTCATATTCCATATTATTTTCTCTCCATTCACAATAAGCTTCTGGTATCCTATCTTAACCTGCTTTCCTTTAGCTCTCTCTTCTGCGGCTTTCTCCAATATAACCTTTTCTACTTCCCTTTCTCTTTTCGTACGATCATTGTAAATGAAAATTTTCTCTTCCCTGTATCCTTTGAGTTTGTTTTTATTTTTCATTATCTCCACTTTGTCTTTTAAATGCCTCATTTCCAACACGCACATTTTGTCTCCAATCCTCTGTGCTTTCCCAATTTCTACTTCCACATTCAGCTTCTTCTGGATTAAATCTTTTGCCATTTCCCTTTTTTTATTTTCGTCATACGTATCAATACCCATGCCTGTCATTATAATATTGTTCTTTCGCCCCTTTCGATCAATTTCCTCCAACTGGACTTTCATAATTTTCTTCTTTTACTAGCTCATTTTCCCTTTTCGGGAACTCTATATCTTTTCTGTACTGCTGCTGTTCCTCCTTCATATCTCTGATGTCAACTTGGAGATCCTGTATCATACTTATCAATTTATCTAATTTATCCTCTTTTCCAGATTGGTCTTTTTTCGGGGTTCTTTGTACTTTCTTACTCTTCCTAAATATTCCTTCTTTATCATCCTCTCTCTTCCTCTTATTCTCATCGGTAGAATATTCATCGGTTACATCCACTTCTAAATCTGACATTGTCTTCAATGGAAGTTTTCCTACTTTCACTTGATCTTCTGCTTTAGCGCAGAGCAGGCAACACCGCTTCTAGATAATGCGCGGACGCGTTCACCTCAGCTGATTTGACGTATAGATCACTTCACCTTTTATTACTTGTCCCGTTTTTATTTAACACTCTACACCTAATTTTTATTTTCCACAGGGGTCACAACTGTTCAAGTCTCACAATAAATTTACTTTTGTGCAATGATCACTCTCAACGGCGATCGTATTGAGCGTTCCCGCTGGCGAGCAATTTAACACAAGATTCGCGCACTGTTGCCAATATTAATATATTAATATTAATATATAATATTATATATTAATATTTAATATATAAATTGAGCATCTAACTTACATTTTGCAACAAAAACACTCAGACGACAGACGACTATTGAGTTGACATTGACAGCTGAGACCGACTGAGGCAACTAAAAATGATGTATATCCCTACGTCACAACTGGCAAGTGGAAGTGGGTAGGTAATCTACTTCTATGTGAAGTTGGTAACATAACGCCAGGCTACCAACATTAACATATCGCGAACTGCGGATTTTTCAACTGAATTCTAGCAATTCTTTCTAGGTCATAGGTCTAGAGATTTATTTACTTATTTATTTGATTTATAACGGAACATTGTATTTATTCAGCGAGCCCAAAGGACTCACTCATATTTAGAATATGTAAATACAATTTCGTAAAAATTACACCCTGTCAAAATTTTATCCAAAGAATCGCAGCTGTCAATTTTGATTTATAAATAATTCCGGTTTCCAATTTTCTATTCCAGTCTTCCAAAATCCCCACAAAACGTACTCAATTCATCACTTGTCTCCCCAATGCCATTTATAATTTACATGTTCATGTGTAATATCCAAACTTTTACAAAAATTGCAATTATTGAAGGAGCCAGAATTACAACAGATTGACAGATTGACAGCTAAGATAAATCATTCGATGGCAGGCAGAGGGGTTGGCGAAAATGTCCCTACGTTTCGCTATGTATTTTGGTGCATCCTCCCTACATAATTTTTAGTAACAAACTTCCCTACGCGTAGGGAGATTTCCCTACGGTTGGCAACACTGAATTCAAGTCAATTAAGTAATCTCTTCCATCAGCCACTTTCGCTCTCGTCATCTGTGGATGATACATCTGTGGTTGTTTCGGTTTCACCTGCAGAACCTTCTTCTATATTCGCTGCAGAAAGCGGTTTGTCCAAAACTTCTTGTTCTTTCAACAGGCCTATAACTTCTTGACTAAAATATGAAAGTTTCCTTTTTGCTAATTCTCTTGAAGATGATATTACCGGATCCGACGATACTAGAAGTCTATTTAATAAATCTTCATTCGTAGACACCCTCGAATACTTTCTGGTATGATGGTATGGTAAACTGTTTTATATCTTTATTGCGTGATTCCTGAGCTTCCTCAGATAGTTGTCCAATGGGTAGTAGTGCAGCTTCTATTATTGCAGATCCGTGAAGCAGAATTTTATGAACTGACGCAGGCATGTGATACCATGGATACTTTTCCACCACAAACATTCTAGCCGTTTGCACTGCATATTCGTTGAGAACCTCGCAGTTAATCTCATATCCACAAGATATTGCAGATAGTATAACGCCGAACTTTCTAATTATTTCTTCGTCAATACCAGTTATGGAAGCGGATTGCGCTGGATCTTTAAAAAAAACGTGTAGCTGTGTTTCAGTCGGTTTTTGTTCCACTTCCATCAGGTTTTGGAATATCTACTAATAACCCCATTTTTTTTCTGAACTCTTCTTGCAATTTTTTTTTCGTGTTTCAAAAATTAGTTTATGTTCCCCTCGTACTTGCCACTTTTTTATGTCTTGCCTGTACGACACATGTAAAAGACATTCGAAACATTGACTCCATGCGTGTAAACTAGATAAACCAAATTGAAGAGATTCTTCGTCAATCTGCTTTTGTAAAACTGCATCAATATTATTCATTTCAACAAGTTTTGCTTTACATAAATAGCAAATCTGAGCAAAATTTGTCTGAGTAAGGGCGTTACAAACCTTTCAATTTATCATCGACATTATGCAAACGTATCTGACTGTGATATCTTTATCCTGAATTTTACAATTGCTTGGCTGAAGTTCTGCTATTTGAGACTGAACGTGTTGCATTTCTGCCAAAGAAAACTGTGAGGTTTCCTTCTGAAACTGGAACCGAATCGGTCGACAAAATCTTGTAGAAGATGGCCTAGGATTTTGCCATGCAATTCGTTTTTCTTCGTCTGATTGTTGAAAATATAGTTGAAGTGGTACTAGAGATGTTAAAAATAAGTCACCATCTCCTAATCCGGTCTCTGCATATCATTGTTTGTACCGCGAATGTCCAGTACTACCATCGCAACCCCATTTCACCAATAATACCAAATTCTTTAATTGTTCTCCACTCAAACATAATAGAACTGGTGTCTGTAATTGGAGAATACGATTTGCAGTGTGATCTAAAAGATCTTGAAGCCGAATTTCCGCTAAGGTTTCCGTAATCGTAAATGCTTCTTTCGGGGGGTAGCACCTCCTCTTAGCCTCCAGAACTTTATGGTAAGCGGGATAAACATGAGCGTTATGTTTTTTCCCCTTTCGTCTGAACAGTAAGTACTGGTGCTTTGACAATTTTCCTTCAATAATAAGTGAAACGGCTTCATCTTCATTGTATGCTATAATTGTTTTCTGTCGTTTAGCCTCGAGCCATGAAGATCTGATTTTGCTAGCACGAATAGGAGTTGTAAACACTGCTTCTGAAATCAGTTTAGAAGCTGCCTGTTGAGCCTTTGCTTTAAGACTATTTTGGCAGCGAAAGTAAGTTCCTCGGCTTCATATACCACTGCAATATTTTCCACCCTCTTTCTCTTTGCTCTTTCTCCTATTTCTAAAAATGAACTTTTTTTACGGCCAGTTGATGTACTCGGTTGTGGCTCTGCACAGGGCTTTACTTTCTCAAGTAAATCTGGCCTTTTGAAAACAAATGTTCCATTTAACCAATTGTCATTCCTTTTTAAAAATCGGTCTACAGTTCTTGAGCGATCTTCAAACTTTGCAAAAACTTTACTGCAAAAACGACTCCACTCCTTCTGAAGTCGTCGTCGTTCGTCAATATTCTCTTCTAAGTCAAAGTATTGAACCAAGTAGTTGAATAGATGTTCGGTTTGAATATTGCGATCTTCTCCTATTTTTTGTCGCAAAATGTCGAAAAGTTCCGTTCTCGTTAACATTTTTAATAACGGGCGAATTTACTGAAAATTAAAATAATATTATCATTATTAACATTAACTTTATATTAAGGGTACCTATTATTAATATTATTTTATTTTGTATAAAAAATACAGATTTATTAATCTAATTGGTAACATTATTATGAAATAATCGTTAATAACTTCATGCCACATCACATGCAATATAATGCGTAGTTAAATAATACATCCTTACAGGGCACTAAATCAATTAAATATTTTTCAAACGGGCAAGTGGTGGCACGCCAATTTTTGATATGTCTTTACTAACACTTCAAGCTATTTTTCTGATATCTTTCGATAGCGGGGACTCGCGGGGATTTTTCTGTAGGTCTACATGAAATTTAAAATTTACCCTCGTTTGACTATTAAACAATTCCGAAATTAATGCTTAAGAACTAAGTAAATTAATTAACTGAATGAAGTATCCAATACATTTTTCACCAAAATAGTACATAAAATATAAACCACCAGCACTGAACAAGCTCGTGAGACTAAACACACTTCTATCTTATTAAAGCACACTGCGTGAAATGCTTGGGTTTACGCGCTATATAAAGCAAGTACGTCGCAGTAATGACCTGAAATTCTGGGAAAAGGTGGCCTGAACCCTAAAATTTTATACGGGTGCAATAACCTTCAGAAAATGGAAATATTTTCCGCTTTTATTGAAATATAAACCACTGTGCGCTGATAGTACCCCGTACAAAAAATCTAGGGTATAAAATTGAAAAGAAAATGTGTAAATACTGTAAATATAAACGACAAAAATGTGGCAGGCATTTCAAGTTTATAATACTACAACGACCTATCCCGTTGCGTCACCTTTTGTGACCATACAGGGTGTTGCTTCAGTCGGTCGGTCGGTGGACTTCTGGTCGTTAATAAATATACCCTGAACTCTAGTCAGAGACAGGGTTCTCTGGAACTATTGCAAAACAAAAATAATACTCACGATGAACTTAAACACACTCTATTAATTTAACTATTTACATAAAATTCCAAATAAAACCTGAACGAATGTACAACAAAGTTATTTACAAATTTAATCAAAATAATGACAGCCAGCGGTATCTGGCGGTCAGATTCGGTAGCACTGTATACACTCAGTGTGCGACGGATAGATAACTTATTTCGCTCTTGGCGATGTAGGTTACCGATCGGGCACCCACATTCGGAAAATCACCAGCCAAAATCAACGAAGGTATGTAAATCGTACTACCTGGTGGTTATTCACGGGGAGTAAATGTTGTTTTGGTGTGATGTAACGGGTAGAGACTCTCGCAGCCTTTCGACGCAAGCTTTCCCTAATGAATGTGCGGAGAAGAGAATTATGCCGTCTTTCGATTGGCACAGTTCGCTTCAGTGTAAATGATGATTGTGTTGCGTCATGTTATAGCAGGATATATATTAGGCCAAAGAACTCTGCCCTGTATTTATCCCCTAAGAGCGGCTAGTATTTCACCGCCTGCAACTTAGGTCTGTAATAAATTAGGCAAGCCTTGCGACTAGCTCTAATCGATTACCTGCGTTTACGGAGTATTGGAAAATGTGCCTTCACGTATGTTCAGGCCCACCTCCAAATTAGTAATCGGGTTTGTAAAACTCTAGGTATTACGACGACACACTCTCGACGGTTTCGGTTAGCAACTATTAAGTATTTAACAGTGCTATCGGCGGTACGACAATAAACATTTAATCTCATAAATGCTTACGCCTTCGGAGTGTACCTTGAACAATTTCTACTACGGGCCAACACTCGTAGAGAAGTGCTGAATGTTGAAATCTCTCGAAGCCACGGTGCGTTCCGTCTATATCGGCAGGCCAATGGTAGGAGAGAATGGAAGGAGGCTTCGGCGCGCGGTGCGACCATATTTTCCCAAAATATAGTAGGGGGCATCCTCGCTTCAAACGACCGGAGAAAATGATTATTCATTTGTTTGAATAATTGTTGCATTTTCTTTTGCATCGTTACACATCATCCCCTCTTCGGAAAAGATGGGTGCATTCCTGGATAGCTTCTTCGATTAAAATTCCTCGGGTTCGGCCGGAACGGTAGATTTACACGAGACCCATGTTTCTGGCGGCTGTGATTTTCATTCGCACGAAGGTACCGTCCCGCAAGAATATCCGCACCCTCTTATTCTTGCCTCGGTGCGTTTTCTTCCGAATAACTGGAGCGTGGATCGGCACCGGGTCTATATGCAGGCTCTCATTGGAGAGATTTGGGATTGGAGTTAGATCTGCGGCGGGCGTGCTACTCACCGAGGTTGCCGGGGTTGGTCTCATCTCGTCCGGTACTTGGCATACATAGAGCCTTCTCACAGGAGCCGTCGGGGTAGGTGGTAGACGGCTTATGTCCGGGGTTTTGATCACCCGGACTGGCGAGAAGTCCATGGGCCTCGGCGTTGATGGCGAGGCTACCTGAGCCCACATCTCCTCGAACATCCTCTCGTCGGACTCCCTCAGCGGACTCACGGGGGAACCAGGGGGCCCAAACAGTTCCCTGAACTTTTCCTCCAGGGCCACCATCCCTGGGCTAGGTGCATGCGGTTTCGGCGGTACATTCTTCTTCACTGCTTTTACTTTCATCGTCGATTATTTCGATGGAACTGAATTTAATACGGTTTCGGTTTCCCTTTTATACTAAAACAGAAATACCTGCGCTGGGATTAGAAAATGGTACTTACTTACATATTGGTATCGGTCTCCGGTTTAACGTCTTTAACGTGTACTCGGCCCACGTCTCTTCCAGCTGGATCTCGTAACTCTACTATAACAGGAGAAATTACTCGGCTTATTTCGAACGGTCCAGCATATTTAGGTGCTAGCTTGGCCATGAATCCTCGGGCTGCATCCGAGAGCACGTGGGTACGCTTGTAAACCACGTCTCCAACTCTTGGATGATACGGTCGCCTCCTAAGATTGTAATGATGACTTTGGTGAGTGAACGCCTTCGCTAGGTTCACCCGCACCATCTTGTAGATGTCATGTAACTTCTGGAGGTGTCTTCGGTATCTGCCTACCTTGATGTCCTCCAGGTTCACCGGTACATCTTGATTTCGGAGGATTCCCGGCGCGGTCTTCTCCCTCCCGAAGTTTAAGTACGCCGGCGTAAATCCAGTTGATTCGTGCTTCGAACTATTTATTGCAAACATGAATTCGGATAAATGCACATCCCATTTCTTCTGGTCGTCCGGAGTGTATTGAGCGAGCATTTTCCCAATTACTTTATTCGCTCTCTCTACCGGGTTGGCCTGGGGTGTGTACGGCGGTGTCAGTTGATGCCGAATCTGAAAGGCGGCAGCCATTTCTTCAAAAATTCGGTGTATATATTGCTTTCCATTATCCGATACTAAAATTGCGGGCGTTCCGAAACGGTAGACTATGCGCTCTTTGAAAGCCTGGATTACGGTTCGGGCGGTGGCCTTCCTGAGCGCCTGGATCTCTATCCATTTCGAAAATCTGTCCTGGAAAACAACTAAAAACATATTCCCCTTCCTAGAGCGGGGTAACGGTCCAATGAGGTCGGTACTCACTATATCCCAGGGGACGGTCGGCCTAGAAAAATTCATTTTTCCTAGGGGCTGCTGCTGAGGCACCTTATAACACTGGCAGTTTTGGCATTTTCGGACGTGTTTCTTTATATCACGGTACATCCCGGGCCAGTGATAATTTTTAGATACTCGGTAGAATGTCTTTGCGACACCCAAATGTCCAGCAGCTGGTTCATCATGGCATTCCCTAAGGACTGCCTTACGGTGATGCTCTGGCACACACCATACCCAACGGTCGGTACGTCCTTCGGCGGCGTGTTCTGTAAACACATCTGGAAAACATTTAAAGATTTTTCCCCTGTGGAGTCGGTACTCCGGAAATTTGTCCGGAGATTCAGTGATTTTTTCTCCGGAGTTTACGAAGCCAGGTACAATCTTCTTCACGGGCTATCACTGCCACCTCTTCCGGGATCCCTGGAGATCTCGAAAGAGCATCCGCAACTTGGTTCAGGGCGCCTTTCCGGTATATTACATCGAAGGAATATTGTTGCAGTTCCAGGGCCCAGCGGGCCAATTTTCCCGTGGGGTTCTTCATCCTATTCAGCCATTCCAAACAGTGATGATCGGATACGACAGTGAAATGGTACCCTTCGAGGTACGGCTTCCATTTTGTTACTGCCCAAATGATAGCCAGCAGTTCCTTCTGCGTAGTTGACCATTTTCTTTCTGCCTCGGTCAGGGACCGAGATATGTAGGCGATTGGCTTGTCGTGGCCGTCCTGCTTCTGCACTAGGACTGCCCCTAGTCCTACGTCGCTCGCATCGGTCTGTAAAATAAATGGAACCTTAAAATCAGGGCAGGTCAAGGCTGGTGCACTTATGAGAGCACTTTTTAACTTCCGAAAGGCTTCGTCCTGTTCCGCGGCCCATCTAAACTTTATGTTCTTTTTCAGAAGCCCGTTTAATGGCGCAGCAGTGTCTGAAAATCGGGGAATAAATTTTCTGTACCACGACATCATTCCCAGGAATCTTCGGATTGCTTTCACGGACTTGGGCGGTTCCATTTTCACGATTCCTTCAACTTTGTCGGGGTCGGTCAGAATCCCCTCCTGGTTGACCACATGCCCCAGGTATTTCAGCTCAGGCTGACAGAAGACGCACTTTTCCGGTTGCAGTTGGAGTCCGGCTGCACGTAGTCTTTCGAACACCTCCTGTAGGCTTTGTAGGTGATCGTCAAACGTGGGACTTACTATTATTATATCATCTAAGTAAGCAAACGCTCTGGGTTCCAACGCTGCACCTATAATTTTATCTAACAGGCGCTGAAATGTTGCAGGGGCGGAATGGAGACCATAGGGCATTACCTTAAATTGATACAGGCCCATTCCCGGCACAGTAGAGGCGGTGATCGGTCGGCTTTCCCGGGACAGCGGTACCTGCCAGTAGGCATGCTTCAAGTCCAGCGTCGAGATGTATCTCGCCCCTCGCAGCTTGTCTAGAATAGCTTGAATGTATGGTGTTGGATATGCGTCAGGAATGGACTTTTTATTCACCACTCTCAGGTCCACACAAAATCGATGTTTCCCCGTCGGCTTCTTCACCAATACAACTGGAGAACTCCAGGGGCTATCGGATTGTTCGATGATACCGTCCTGCAGCATCTTCTCCACCTCCCGGTTAATAATCGTTTGCATAGCGGGGTTCCGGGGGTAGTACCTCTGCTTCTGGGGTTCTTCTCCCTCTTTCAGGCGTATCTTATGTTCTACAAGCGAAGTCGGGGTGATAATGTCGGAAAATTTATTCATTTCCTCCTTTAGGAATTTCTCCAGCTGTTTTTGCTGATCGGCGGTGACGGGAGTGATTCCTGCCAGTTCGCAATCGCCTCCTTGGGGACTGCTACGGATTTCTTGGGCTCCTAGCCACATCCTTCCTGTTCCCAGCTCAATTTTAGCCTTTAGGGCTGTCAGCTGGTCCATTCCCATAACTATGTCGGTTGTGAGGCCTTCTAGGTAACTCCACATGCAGCTTACGGGTTTTCCATTATTAGCAAAAGAAAATTCGTATTGGTTTACGATTGGTACCCTCTGATTGGTTGCCAAGCGAACAAATTGGTTTCCACTTGGGTTCGGCTGTACACCATTTTTTTCCAAATGCCTCCGAACCTTGTCTCCAATATAGGAGCAGCTAGCGCCAGTGTCCACTAATGCCTGAAAGCAAACCCCAAAAATTCTCAAATTAATAAATATTCTTGCCTCCTTCCTAGCTAGGGTAGCTGGTGATAAGGTAAGTTCCGGTGGCGGTCGTTTGGTATTTATTTCCAAGGTTTTCCTGTTATGGCTCCGGGATTCAGGTCGGTTTAGTCGCCGGTAGGATTCCCTTACCTCCGACGACGCATGTCGTTTCCCTGATTGCTTTTCCCACAGCAATCTCGGGTCAGGACATTTTCCTTTCCACATCCGGAACAAAATAATTTCGGCTTTCCCCGACAATTATTTCTCCAGTGGCCGGTCTGTCCGCAACGCCAGCAGGGTGCTCTGGAATATTTTCTATCATTTTCCGGGCTATTCCTAGGCCTTTCCGTCGCGGATTCCTTCTCGGTGACAACCTGTAAATATTCTTTATCATTTTTCACTTGTTTAGTGCTTGTAGTGCATGCTGTTTCGGTTACGTATGCTTGAGAGGGATTCGGGGGTGGCTTGTACGAAGCACACTCATCTAATACGCCCTCGTATTCTTCCGCGAGATGCAGCAAGCTCGAGATGTTGTTGAATTCCCGTCGCTTGATATAAATTTTGTACTCCGGTTTTAAATTCAAATAAATTCGCTCCAGCTGACTGTCCGGCGATAATTTTCCGTACCGTCGCATCAATGTCAGAAGAGAGATAGTATACTCTCTCGCTTTCTCTCTGACGCCTTGCGTTCTAGAACGAATTTCTTCCTCTAATCTAAACATATATCTAGCTGGGTAATAATTCAGTTTAAAATCCTCCAGGAAATCTTCCCATGTTTCCCAAAGTATTTTGTTATTACGGTACCACAATAAACACTTGCCTTTTAACAGCTCTGGTAAAGATTTTAATAAATCTTCTTGTGCGGTTTCGTAACATTCTTGTAACTCTTCTAGTCTTTCCAGGAATGTTACCGGGTCAGTTGTGCCGTCGAATTTCAGGTTCCACTTCCTGACCACGTCACAGGGTGTTTTTCTCTCGGTCCTCGGGATTATATCTTCTTCTAATTTCTCACGTTCAGTATGCGTGCCGGGCAAACCTTCCCTTAGATAGGAAATAAGTTTCTTCCTCATCTCCTCCATCCTAGTACTCGGGGCTAAGTTAAATTTTCTTAACTCCTTGGCCAATTCCTCCTTATTTAATTGGTACACCCAAGCCACTTTGGCTGTACCTGCGGTAGCGGTAGGAATTGGTTCTTCCTCTTGCGGTAACGGTCCTGCGGTAGCCTCGTCTTTGTTCATCCTGAAAGCTATAACAGAATACACAACCAAAAGAATCAAACTTACTCGTTTAAATCAATTTAAATAAATTTTCTACGGTCCTGGTCCTGTATCTGGAATATGCGGGATGCAATAGCGACCATCAAGTCCCTGCTCGGGCGCCAAATTATACAACGACCTATCCCGTTGCGTCACCTTTTGTGACCATACAGGGTGTTGCTTCAGTCGGTCGGTCGGTGGACTTCTGGTCGTTAATAAATATACCCTGAACTCTAGTCAGAGACAGGGTTCTCTGGAACTATTGCAAAACAAAAATAATACTCACGATGAACTTAAACACACTCTATTAATTTAACTATTTACATAAAATTCCAAATAAAACCTGAACGAATGTACAACAAAGTTATTTACAAATTTAATCAAAATAATGACAGCCAGCGGTATCTGGCGGTCAGATTCGGTAGCACTGTATACACTCAGTGTGCGACGGATAGATAACTTATTTCGCTCTTGGCGATGTAGGTTACCGATCGGGCACCCACATTCGGAAAATCACCAGCCAAAATCAACGAAGGTATGTAAATCGTACTACCTGGTGGTTATTCACGGGGAGTAAATGTTGTTTTGGTGTGATGTAACGGGTAGAGACTCTCGCAGCCTTTCGACGCAAGCTTTCCCTAATGAATGTGCGGAGAAGAGAATTATGCCGTCTTTCGATTGGCACAGTTCGCTTCAGTGTAAATGATGATTGTGTTGCGTCATGTTATAGCAGGATATATATTAGGCCAAAGAACTCTGCCCTGTATTTATCCCCTAAGAGCGGCTAGTATTTCACCGCCTGCAACTTAGGTCTGTAATAAATTAGGCAAGCCTTGCGACTAGCTCTAATCGATTACCTGCGTTTACGGAGTATTGGAAAATGTGCCTTCACGTATGTTCAGGCCCACCTCCAAATTAGTAATCGGGTTTGTAAAACTCTAGGTATTACGACGACACACTCTCGACGGTTTCGGTTAGCAACTATTAAGTATTTAACAGTGCTATCGGCGGTACGACAATAAACATTTAATCTCATAAATGCTTACGCCTTCGGAGTGTACCTTGAACAATTTCTACTACGGGCCAACACTCGTAGAGAAGTGCTGAATGTTGAAATCTCTCGAAGCCACGGTGCGTTCCGTCTATATCGGCAGGCCAATGGTAGGAGAGAATGGAAGGAGGCTTCGGCGCGCGGTGCGACCATATTTTCCCAAAATATAGTAGGGGGCATCCTCGCTTCAAACGACCGGAGAAAATGATTATTCATTTGTTTGAATAATTGTTGCATTTTCTTTTGCATCGTTACAATACAAACTAAGTGAACTCAATAAATTTGACAATTACAAGTAGTATGAGTATTATTTTGTTCGCAACAAGAAGTGACAACAGTGTATTGGTAACGTTGCCTGTATTGAGTGCCGTCTGACAGGAGTCTACCGTACTAAATAGGAGCGGCATTTTAAATGAAGCTATTTAAATAAATTTATTTTTCTTTCTTTTGTATACAGGTTTCTGTCTGCCAAGCTATTATAAATATCACAAGACTGTTCAAAGAGCAGTCCCGCGAAATTTATTATGTAACATGGACAAACCAAAACCTGCAACAATATTAATGCTTAAAAAATAATTACTATAGAGTTTATACATGAAAATTATTATTGAAGGACTTGTACAATGAATTTGAGTATAAAAACAGACTCATGAACGCTAAATGTTGTAATTATAAAGAATAATACAGTCAATACAAAAAGTAATACCTACAAATAAATAAATTACATATAATACCCACCTACTAATACAAAGTTATTTGTACACCTTAGGAGAATACATTTTGATTTATTTATCAATTATATTATTTTCCCTATCTTTGAGTCGTAATTTTCTATTTATTTGGTATAATATATATTTCACCATAATATAGACAATGCATTGTGCCACTACGTTGCTATTGTGTTCATTATGTATTAGACAACAAGTTATTTAAATGCCCAAAATATCTGTTAGGGTACGAGATTATGTTTTTCCATAACGTTAAAAAGCTTTTCAAATAAAATTTTATTTTTTTCATTAATATTTAAAAATTCATTTGACGGGTAAATTAATGAAGCACGTGTGTAGTCTTTAAAATGGCTCTCAGAAATATTGTTGGTAAAAAAAATATCTGCAATTTGGACAATCTCTGTTGAGTACGTACCCGTTTACAAATAAACCCAGAAATATACGATGACGTATTTGTCCGAAATAGTTTCCGATACTCATGGAGTTGCAAAGGAATCCAACAACCCTGTTATAAAATCACTGCCGCCATTCTCACAATTTGTGGAGGTGGAATTGGTAATAAGGTTATTAACCAGGCATGTCTTGAAGTGTGACGTCGTTGGTCTTTGATTTTACCCACTTAATCCTCGAATCACGTCAAACATGTTTTCAATACAATCCTGATTTAGGGTCCGGGTACACAAATATGTGAAGCCCAAATTCTTGTTCATATGATTAAACAGTGTGAACATTTCTGATAGTTCGTATAAAATTTTTAATTGATGGTGGTGGCGATGTTAAAGATTCTGCATTAAAAAATTGTAACCTGACAAGAAAAGATTTTGCCTCGTCCCAGAATTCAAAATTATGATTTTTATGTAACCGGTCTGCCTAAGGGTTTGGACGAATTATGTACCCCATTCAACGAATCAAATAATTTATGGAAAAATATAAAGTCAGCACTACCCCGTGCTTCAAATAGTTTAGCATTTGTGACAAAGGATAAACCGGCATAAACAGATCGACTCAAAGCTTAGGTGGCCAGTTTTAATTTCATCTTCTGCCTCCCCTTGGGGAGTCTGATAATTTTGGTAATTTTGCCGTCAGGATTGGCTGGCTAGTCCATCAAACTTATACAGATCGACGATGTCACTCCATTTTGCTGTTTTTCCATCAAAACGGGCAGTTTTTTTCAAAAGATATGGTACACCAAAAATTGGAAAAATTCTATCGTCATCGACACAAAACGTGAACTCTTCCAAGGTGTTACTATCTCTGCAAAGGCTTGCAAGTACTGCTTTACTTGCAGCACCTTGGTCACATACTGTGCAAAATATTCTAAATGAAGTTTTTTGATGAACTGTTTTAATAATATCTTTAATAATGTTTTTCGAGTTATACGTTTTCATTCCAGAAGCCACTGACTATTTCCATTTGGAAATTGTTTCGAGTAACATGAAAAGTAAGGCATGATCTGCAATATTTTTCGTTCTACAAAAGCTTCCCTCAATATCATGAAAATTTTCATTTATATTTAAATGTGGCAAAAGCGATACTTCGTCAAATACAAGTAAACAATATATTTCTTTACTTTCATTTTGGTCAAAACATCAGACATATGATTTATTATAATACAGTCTGTTGCGATATAGCGGACTGTATAACTTATTCAAATATTCAAAATAAAAAACTTGTATAAGCTGAAGAGAAATGTTTGTTCTATATTGTTCACAGTAGGTACAAAACTTGAAAGAGGCAGAGTTACCCCTCACAGCACTATTTATACAAAAATCAAGATACAGTACAGACAGGGTAGGTACAGGTACCAACTGTAAATATGAACCAGCATTATATTAACACACAAACCTTAACAAACTCCCCGCGTTGAACTACTTAGTTCGAAACAAACCTATAAATACAATATAAAATAATGAATGCAAGAAACATACTAAGGAATAACGGAGAACTATAACTAATAATAAGCATCGAGTAAATATAAACAAATATATATAAAAAAATGTACAAAATAGTAAAAAAAAAGGAAAAAAATAATAAAATAAAATAAATAAAAATAAAAATAAACAGCTTTAAAACTAAAAAAGTACGCAGAAAGTTCAACGTCTTGGCACTAATTTTTGAATCTAATGGGAGTGGACACAACTTCGCGACAGCACGTTTAAAAACACCGCTTGCAGTTTTTACGGTCACGACGCGCACTACACCTTCTTCGTCAGGATGGGTTTCCAAAACTCGTCCCAAAACCCAACAACGTGGAGGTAAATTGTGTGCCTTTACCAGCACTAAGGAATTAATTTCAATGTTGTGTAAATCCGTCTTCCACTTGTGCCGTTCTTGAAGGCTGGACAAATACTCGCTAGACCAGCGCTTCCAAAAGCATTGCTGAATATGCTGCAGCATTTGAAACCTCGAGAGTCGACCTATTGGTATATGGTCTAATCTGGGATCAGGTACTGCGACCAGCGGCTTCCCAATTAAAAGGTGAGAAGGAGTTAAAGGTTGAAGGTCGTCAGGATTCGAGGACAAAGGGTGCAAAGGGCGAGAATTTAGTGTTGCCTCTATCTGCACCAAAACAGTATTAAATTCCTCATAAGTTAAAATGCTGTCCTTAAGGACTCTAAACAGGTGATATTTAACACTTTTGATGCCTGATTCCCATAAACCGCCGAAATGAGGAGAATACGGGGGTATAAAATGCCACGTTATACCTTCGCTGGTACAGCAATTGAAAATATCGTCCTTTGAATTTAAGAGGAACTTGTGTAATTCTTTCAATTGATTTTGTGCCCCAACAAAATTAGTTCCGTTATCTGAAAACATATGAGATGGTTTTCCGCGCCTAGCAGCAAATCGCCTCAAAGCAGAAATAAACAGTTCCGTTGACAATCCAGTAACTAGTTCTAAATGCATTGCCTTACTAGTGAAGCAAATGAATAGACAAATGTAACCCATTATTATTTTTCTTCCTCGTCCTGACCTGTCCTTTAAAGAGAATGGACCGGCATAATCCACACCAACGCAATCAAAGGGAGATGAAACTGTAACTCGTTCCCGTGGTAGGTGTGCCATAATTGGATTTACAGAAGTTGGTTTGACCTTAAAACATTGAATGCAGTTTCTGGTTACCCTTTTAGAAATGCTCATACCAGAAGTAGGCCAAAATTTGTGTCGAACTGTAGCAAGTAATAACTGTGGGCCTGCATGTAGCAAGCAACGGTGGTAATATTCAAAAATCAATTTTGTTAAATAATGTTTCCCGCACAATAGATAGGGATGTTTGGCATCGTAATTTAAATCGGAGTTCTTTAATCTTCCTCCTACACGTATTAAACCGTCAGAATCAACAAAAGGCGACAATGATAGCAACTTATGTTTAGGGCTATTTAGAGATCCTTTAGTTCTTAAAATGTGTATTTCGTTTGCAAAGGAATCAAGTTGTGCTAATTTTATTAGCTTTTTCATGCTATTGTTCAATTCATTTACTGTTAAACATCCTGAGCGTTTTTTTTCATTACATTTCCTGGAATTAAACGCGAATCTTAAACAATATGCCAAAACTCTTTTTAACTTCCACAAACTAGAAAAATTTTCAATCTGAATAATTGATGAACTGTTGACAGTCGTTAAAACTGCATGATTCTTTCGTATTTCCGGTAAATCTAAATCTAATTCGGGGAACGACAAATTTGGCAAAGTGTAATTTTGAAATGAAAGCCAGTCAGGTCCATGCCACCATAAATTATTATTGGAAAGCAAATTTGGAAACACGCCTCTAGACGCCAAGTCTGCAGGATTTTCTTTTGTGTTGACATAACGCCAATCATTTGTATTCGTAATTGTTTGAATTTCAGAAACCCTGTTTGCAACAAAAATATTCAGTATAGTTGGCGCAGTTTTAATCCAAGCTAACACAATTTGTGAATCGCACCATAGAAAACATTTAGCGGTAAGAGTGAGGGTATCCAAAACTCTTTTTACTAGACGCGAAAGCATAAGAGCTGCACATAACTCTAATCGTGGAATTGTTAATAGTTTGAGAGGAGCTACTCTCGTTTTCGCACATAGAAGATGAACAGAAACCTTCCCTGAAAAATCGACACTACGCAAATACACGCATGCTCCATATGCACTTTGAGAGGGGTCACTGAATCCATGAATTTCAACCACACGTGAATTCTTACAAATAGCGTGACGACAGATCTTAAGCTAGGGACACATTTCTCTGACGTGTTGTGTTGTGTTGTGTTGTGACGCAACGTTGTATGGATCATACAGCATAAATCGCATGTAATTAAACGGGGCGCGCGCACATTACTCTGACGCTACGCGCTGTGTTGTGTTGTGTTGTGACGCGACGCGATCCCTTCTTTCCAGATTTTCGTTGCATCGCGACACAACACATCAGAGCGTCAGAGAAGTGTGCACGGGTCATTTCGCTTAAAACATATGGATGAAGCTGTCTTAATTGAAAAAGTTACAAATTACGAATGTTTATTCAACGTGAATTCGAAGAATTACCGCAATGAGTGTATGCGGCAAGAGACGTGGGAGGAGATAGGCAGGGAAATGAATTCTACAGGTAAAACAACAGAATTTTTACTTCACTTGTACTTACATACAGTGTGGAAAAAAGTATAGAAACAGTTCTATAAAAAGTTCCCGGTTAATCGGGGACGAAAACGCTCGGTGTGTACATACTGGAGCTTTTGAGAAATGGGGTAGCACCAGTTTATCAAACGTTGCGTCACAACACGACAGAAACATGTGCACACGGCGAGTCACAACACAACACAACACGACACGACACATCAGAGAAATGTGTTCCCAGCTTTAGTCTTGTTCAAAAACGAGAGCTCGTTGCGAAATGAAACCCAATATTTACTCAAATCTTCTGGAATTGAATCGTCCCAGCTTAGCTGCAAAGACCATAATTTTTGAATAATAATTTTTGCTAAGATAATACACGGACCCAAAAGACCAAGAGGATCAAAAATTCTTGAAATGTCAGATAAAATAGTTCTCTTTGAAACTTTATTTGACTGACCTATTTCGGCTATATGATACGAGAACGTATCTGAGTTATTATTCCAGTGAACACCCAAGGTTTTTATCTGGCTATCGTTTGAAAATGACACAACACTAACTGGATCATGAATATCTTTAAATTCAGCTAAAACCTTTAAGCTGTTGGATACCCATTTCCGAAGCGGAAAACAGGCATCTTTTAGGATATTTGAAATATCCTGACAAATGGAAATAGCTTGCTCTTCATTTTCAAAACTGACTATTAAATCGTCTACATAAAAACTGCGAGATAAAGCCCTTGAAGCATCTGGAAAACTGTCCTGAGTATCATTTGCCAACTGTTTTAAACATCTAATTGCTAAATACGGGGAGGATGTCAATCCATGTGTCACAGTATTTAACGCATACATCGATATTGGATCGTTTGAATTTTCTCGCCAAACTATTGTTTGGAGCAATCGATCGTCAGGGTGCACTAAAACTTGCCTATACATTTTCTCAATATCGGCACACACTGCGATTGGGTGTTGCCTAAATTGCAACAAAATCGAAAAAAGATCACTTTGTATTGTGGGTCCGACAAATTGAAGATCATTTACAGAGATTCCAGAATTCGATGCTGCTGATCCGTCAAAGACTACCCTAAGTCTTGTTGTTAAACTCGAGTGACGTAATACTCCGTGATGAGGAAGAAAATAGCGACGTTCAGACTGAGCTTCTGTTGGGTGAATTCGCGTCATATGGCCCAAATCATTATATTCTTTTAAAAAAGATGAATATTGTTCTTTGAGAAAGGGGTTGCGCAGAAAATTTCGTTCTAATTGTAATAGTCTTTTTACTGCTAATTGTTTCGAGTTGCCTAGCTCGGAAGGGGAATGTTTTAAAGGAATTCTAACGACAAATCGTCCTTCTGAGTTTCTCGAGAATGTATCGCGAAATAGATTTTCACACATGGTATCATCAGCGGACAATGGGGGAGAGGAACTACTATACTCTTCAATTTCCCAAAATTGTTTTAAATTATTGTCCAGTGATGAGTCTCTCACGAAATTGCAATATATTTTCTGACCTACGTCACTGCTAGCACCAGATACAATCCACCCAAAAACTGTATCTTGTAGAACAGTTAGATTCTTATTAAGCTGAAGTTTAGCTGGTTTAATAAGATTCCAGAACATACCTGCTCCAATTAAAAGGTCTACTTTAGCAGGTTCGTTAAATTGATGGTCTGCTAATTTAATGCCACATGGAATATTCCACGTGCTAATATCTACTTTTTGAATTGGCAAATCGTCTGTTATTTTTGAAATAATAAAACAGGAAATTGTTGCCTGAAAATTGCTAGAAAGAGATTCGATTGAAACATCACATTTGTAATTGATATTAGAGGGC
Source organism: Xestobium rufovillosum (assembly GCA_963966045.1). NCBI lineage: Eukaryota > Metazoa > Arthropoda > Insecta > Coleoptera > Ptinidae > Xestobium > Xestobium rufovillosum. Next base: position 13,458,082 of record OZ014493.1, on the reverse strand, counting down.
ATGCTGTTTATTCCAATAACAGAAGCGTTCGTGTTTTGTAGCGGCAATTTAAGCCTCTTAGAAAAATTATCGGAAACAAAATTAGATTGAGAACCGCAATCCAAAATAGCCCTAACTTTATGAGCTTTACCTGAGCTATCATAAACATGAACAATTACGGTAGATAGTAATACATAACTTTGTTGAACTTGGCTCGACAAAGATACCTGCTGTCTAGACTGCTGTACCTGAGTAGGGTCTAGGTGCAATAAAGAATTGTGTCTCTTATTGCAAATGTTGCATGACCTACTTCGGCATCTTTTAACTGAGTGTCCTGTACATAGACAATTTAAACAAAGATTCAGATCATTGGCCTTTTCAATACGAGATTGTATATCTAAAGTTAAAAATTCGCTGCAAGTATATATTAAATGCGATTCCTTGCAAAAGTTGCATTTTGAATTTGAAGTTAATAAAGAAAATTGACGCGTATTATTTCTAGTCTGTGGAAATTTCGAGTTAATGTCTTTTGAATGCTTAGACTGAGATTGTTCATTAAATGTTTTAATACCTTGATTTACCTCAATTGTTTCAAGCAAATTTGCCCTGGAACTTAAGAAATCTAATAAATCGGTAAACTTGGGAAACGTGTGTTTGGACTTGTGTGCTTCCCACTTACTTGAAGTAACATTATCAAGCTTTACAGTAATCATAAAAATTAACAACGGATCCCAGTATTCTGTCTGCTGTTTTAACATTTCCAATGCCCTTAAATGCTTTCTGATATTATCAATAAAATCTCGTAAACACTTAGATGATCCTTTGGACAATTTTTCAAATTCAAATAGCGCCTTTATGTGATTATGAACCAACAGTTGCGGATTATCAAAACGCTTGCACAACAAATCCCAAGCGATCGAATAATTTTTAGCCGAAAATTCTAAAGAATGAATAACTTTTCGAGCATCACCTTCCAGTGCGGCTCGCAAATAATGAAACTTTTGTACATCATTTACTTCAGGGTTAGCATTAATTAAAGAATCAAAAGTGTCTTTAAATTCGAGCCAATCATTGTAATGGCCTTTAAATGTAGGTAAATTAATCGTTGGAAGTTTAACTCCCTTAAATTGTGAATGGACACTATTTCCTGCTTCTGACTGTACTTCTGATTGAGCACAACTAATTTCTGGTATAGGTAACTTAGAATTTAAAATACTTTTAGCACACGCTAACAATAATGAGCATTTGTTAATAAAATCATCTCTTTCACAATATTCATTTTCTAAATCTTTATCATCACACGTGTACTCTATCTCAGTTTGTATAGCTTCAAATTCTGAAAAAGTTTCATCTAATTTATCTACACGTAATTGAAGTTCGGTCAAAGTTTCTTTGCCGATCTCTTGCCCTGAAGACAATGCATTTTGAATCGGACTAAGAAATGTGTTAAAATTGGTTAATTTATGTTTGATGCTACCACGTTTGCGTCTCAAAATAGTCATACTCTTATTTTCAGTGGACATAATCGTAAAATTGCAAATGAGAAAATATTAATATAGGAGATCGCAGAAGTCAATTACTACACTGCTAAATAGTAGGCAGGGTAGTTAAAAGTTAAAACAATAAAAATATCAATTGCTGTACAGCTAAATAGAACGGCGTACAACAAAATAATTGAAATATCTACTACCTACTGAGAAGTGCAAATAGAAAACAATACTAAATAATAATAAAGGAAAGGAAAATTGGACTCACCACGCACAAATAATAGCCTGTGAAACACGTGGTCTCGAATAGTTCCCAATTTACGAATAATCTTCGTTTTCTTGCACAAAAACACTCTCAAATATATTCTTTCAGCTTATAACGAACCAAATCCGGGTAGAAGGTCCAAAATGTTGCGATATAGCGGACTGTATAACTTATTCAAATATTCAAAATAAAAAACTTGTATAAGCTGAAGAGAAATGTTTGTTCTATATTGTTCACAGTAGGTACAAAACTTGAAAGAGGCAGAATTACCCCTCACAGCACTATTTATACAAAAATCAAGATACAGTACAGACAGGGTAGGTACAGGTACCAACTGTAAATATGAACCAGCATTATATTAACACACAAACCTTAACACAGTCATTTATACCAGGATCAGTGTTTAACGAATTTAACGATCTTTGTAATGTGCGCATTGATGGGAAATAAAAATTTTTACTTAAAAACCGATAAGCCTTGGGAGAAGTTTTATATAACGCCAAAAATAATGATTTTTCTTTCGAGTCCCACCTCATTTCATGCGTCTTTTTTCAACACCACCTAGATAACTAAAGCCAACCAACTCAGAAAACGAGGCGGTCTGACGTCATGTTCAAGCGGAACGATGTTCAAAAACGCTTCACCTTTGCATTTTACAAACGTCAAAATTATTGCACTTACGGTTTATTTTATTTATTATTACTATATATTATGCAAAATGGTAAACAAATGCTGCGTTCCTGAATGTACTGGAGACAATAAAGAAAAAGTACATGTATTTAAATTTCCCCATGACGAGAATTTAAAGAAAAAATGGGTAATTGCGCTACGGCTCAAAAATTTTCGCGTCGAAATCTGTTATCTAAATAATAAACGTAGGTGTGCCACAGGCATTTTAATGCCGCCGATATAATATTTACAACAAGTGTAGTGGACTGGAAGACAGGGCAGACGATTAGTGCTAATTTGCAAAGACCGCGTCTAAAGTCTGGTGCAGTTCCGTCCATATTTTCCAGTGAAGCCCCTTATTTGAAAAGAAGCTGTAATAACAGAGAGTCGCCTTCTTCAAAAAAGATAAGGATGGAAGCTGAAGCACTTAGAAACGCAATAGCTGAAAGCCAAAATGATGCTTTAGAATACAAGAGAAAATTTTGTTTCGACACGTTCCAGGAATTGTACAGCAAGGCCAGTCTGGTGAGCGTGAGTGAAAACTGGAACATTATAAAGAAACAGGAGGAAATAATATACCTTTATTTAAATTTACGTAAAGCCCCCCCATGATATATTATATATTGTTGTAAATTATAACTTGAAGCCATCTGTTTTTATGAGGGGTGTAGAAATTCTTATAAAGGGGTCAAATAGTGTAAATAGTGTTTAAGATATTGAAGAATTAATTAAACATTCTGAAGGTGTTATTGAAGGCGACGAAAAATTAACCCTTGATGTCATTTCCAATCTACTCGAATCATTGAAGAGTAACGAAAAAAATGAAAAAATCATGTCATTCCTGCAGTCACAAATCCAGCTTTGTGTGCAATCTAAACATGCATACCGTTTTCATCCTGAAACAATGGTTATTTCATCTATGCTTTTATTCATATCTCCACATGCATACAAATTTTTAAGAAACGCGGGTATTATTATTTTGCCGTGCTCGAATACCGTAAAAAAAACTGTGTTCAGATTTAAACACAAACACGCTACCAAACGACACAAACTTTTTAGCGTATATTAAAGAAAAAAAATAGTATATTATTATATGAGCGATTATGAGCATAAGTTATTTTCTGCTCTACATACCCATGAATTGGCGGCCCAGGAGACTCAAGTGAAATTACAGATATTGTTGAAAATGAGTCATCATTCTCTGGTGCTAAAAAGGTCAGGAACAGTCGTTGAATCGTTTTATTATAGAAGTGAAATAATTATATCTGTAGGCATTCTCATCTCTGTATTCCTATTCGCCCCTTAACAATGCTTTAATAATAATTAAAAAAAAAACCAACAGCAACGTTGAGTGAGATCTTTCCAGATGGTTGTCTGTTTTTGCTGGTAGAGAAATATAGCCTGTATTTGCAATAAAAACATAGGGACAAGCAGTACCTGCTGTAGAAATACAATTTGTAGCATTTACCATTCAGAATTCGCGAAACATATATTTGAACCATCTGGGGTGGCTGACAAGATGCAATAAAATCCATTATTACGTCACTTTCCAAAAGTGTTCCATCTCCATCAGTGAATATAAATTCAGAGTCCATTAGTTCCGGAAATTTTTCTCTTGCTGTACAGAAAAGTTTTCTCAGTTTGATTTTATTACTTTATTAAGTTATAATATACGAAAATTTGGTGACTTATTAGTTATTAACTAAGGCAAATTATTAGTAAGTATAGGTACAGTGTACAACAGTACCTAAACATTACATACCTACTTATGGAAGAAAAGTATGAAAATTCATTATTTTCGAGGTTAAGAAATTTTCATTCTGTTTATAAAGAATTGTTTCGAATCCAGTAAAATAATTTGAGGATCCCACAAAAATCTGATGACGTCATTTCACGTAAATAAAAAGCACTAAACACCGAGTTCTGTGATAAAAACTGACAACTACAGGAAAATATGCCTTGAATTTTTTTAAATACCTAGGTACAAAGTAAGTAAATATCAAGAACTTTGTGTTTATCGCATCGAAAATGAATTTATTTCATAATTTTCTTCCACACATGCACCCTGTATATGTAAAGTACAGAAACCGAAATTTCAAAAATATTAATAGGTAGGCACCTAGTAAAATGCAATAACTTACTGCAATGAACTAAATCTTGGTACTCCCAATTATCTTCTACTTTGATTAATTTTTGGACATGGATATGTTTTAATTTAATGAATCTCATTGTGAAATATGTACTTGTACACACACCTAACTGGAAAGAAAATATTTCATTACTTTTGAAGTTACTTTTGTTTGATTCAATAAACACGCTGTTTTGTTCGTTTATATAATAATTGAATGTCTTTATTGTTAATATTAAGCGGGTAAACCTCAAGAATATTGAACCTTACATTACCTTAACAATAGGTACGATAAAAAACGAACAGAATCTGAGCCCCGTGCTGGTACTTTCGGAGTGAAAATCCTTTGTAAGTATAGGTACACATAATCACATAAAATAATAAATTAAAATTGACTTACCTAAAACAAAAAGGGTAGACGCACTTGCACTTTCCACCTTGCAGTTACAGACACGTGGCCACGTCTAAGGTCGCAGATGTCTGCCTGTCTGGCAGCTGTCTAGTCAAAGTTTAACGTGCACGCCTATCGCGCATGTGCTTACCTTAGAGTACACTAGTAGAGTTAAGTAGTGATCAAAATGTACACTAAAAAAATGTTCTGATTTCTAGAGTTATTTATTTACACTTCTAAACGAAATGTACACTATCAGAATTTTCAAACACTAAAAAATCGCTAAAGTAAATGAAGTGAATCACTTTACCAAAATCTCTAATACTTTGAGTAACACTAGCGAAATTTTTTACTGTGTAATATGCGTAAAAAGGGGATAAATTGAATTGTCACCAGAATACTTCTTTGTTATCAAACACAATCCCCTAATTAACTAACCTAATCCCAGAAATTTATTTTTATCTCAGATTAAAAGAACTGTCTCCTAACTGGAAAAATTAGGTGATTGATTAATTCATACCCATTATAAAACGTAAATATTCGACTTACAAAACGGAACAGTTCATGTTTGTAGCTTGATAGTAGGTGAACCTAGTAGGATTACTGAAATTCTTTCGGGCTTGTTAATTATTAATGACAGCTTACATTAACATATACCTGATATATTTTTGTAGTCATGTGCGCAGGGAATAATTATTATTTCTGTTGTATTCACATGAATTTATTATTTCTGCTGTAACCGTAATTTATTAAAGTAGGCCCCGTTCTCCGCTTAATGATGACGTCACATCAGAGTTGGTCGGCTTTAGTTATCTAGGTGGTGTTGCTCTTTTCCCTTTTGTCGCAACTGGAATAAGAAAAATGTCTGCGCTGTCGGTAATAAACTTTCCAATAGTCCTAGCGGTTAACAAAAAAACCCTGCAAATTGTGTTAAAAGCATGAAACTTGGTCGGCAGCTTAAATAGGTCAAATTAAGAGATTTTGCCCGCAGTACCCAAAAAAATACCCCGTAGGAGCAGTTCAGGGGCGTAACATATTCCAAGGGGCTTGAATTTCAAAAATAATTAAATAATAACCAATGCGGGCAAGTAATATGTCATTTTATATTGATTTGATATCGCTGAAGTCAATTTAAACCATATTTTATTTATAACTATAATATTTTCAAAATCGCGGCCAAATTTCCAATTTTAATTTTGGATTCTACGGAAAATTTTAGTTGGAGTCGATATAAATCCAAAAAGTGCATAAAAAGGGGGCGTTCCATTTAATTTTATTGAGTTCTGGCAATATTTTGATTTCTCAGTTTAAAGTCGCATCCTAATCACTGTTCGCAGTATTTTCAAACTTTGTGTACACTGAACTTTAATTTAGACCTTTGTCATTAATGCTACCGCCCCCAATTGTTTCGATTTCCATTTGTTTCTTTTGCCGCAGACGCCAAAGAGTACCCTGCAACTGTAAAAAAATGAAAACTCGCGTATATCTTGGAAATTTTGACATTTAAAGGTTATTTATGTTACATAAAGTCCATCTAAAATTTTATGGAGAACCGGAAAGTGTAAAAAATTAGGTATTAGTTCTATTTAAAATAAGGAAGTTAAGTGCCACTTCCGGTATAAGCGGAAGTTGGATTAAGTTACCATTATTTTCATTAAATAGAGAATATTTGAAAACGTGATATTACACATTTTCAGAATTCTGTGTGGTACTGGACCGTTCGAACAAGTACTCCTCGGGCAAGTACCCAGCCAGGCTTTGAATTATAGAACTAAATCCAGATTTTGGGTACTACGAAATCTTATACGGGATGCTACCCCAAACATATCGTCGGGCTTGAAACATCCTTAGATCTCTACGTAGGTACTTTCCTGCTCTACCAGCAGTAGTCTTATGTATGTCAGAAGTTTTTCAATATTGCATGTTTCGAATGTGCATGGAAAACCGTAGACCACTGGTTTCGTCATTTCGAGACTCATCAGTACGGTGCTTTGCCCCACACACTCGAACCATGCAATACTGCTTGCTGTATACTTACACGCTTGGTGCAAGTATTGAAGTATTAGCAAGAGCTAATTATTAGCCGAATTATTATGCGCTTCTCCACAAACGTCTAATAGGAACTCGTCATGACACACCCTGTATGTAGGTATAGTTATCTTCAAAAACAAATTGTGGACATGTTAAATAAAAAGAGAAACAAAAAATTAAATTTCTATAATGCCCTCGGTTCGTCCATCCATATCCAACAGGGTATAGGTACTGCAAATAAATTTTACTTTCAAAAATGGCAACCATTTTGAAATTTTTGGGGATACCAAAAAATATCATTAGAACAGGTTAAGAGTCTGCAATTTAAATAAAAATGTTATATATTTTACATTTTTTTTATATTAGTGAATTTAATAAAATTTTGAATTAAAATTGGAAATTTGGCCGCCGTTTTGAAAATTTTATAGGTATAAATAAAATATGGTTTGAATTGACTTCAGCGATATCAAATCAATATAAAATGACATATTACTTGCCCACATTGGTTATTATTTAATTATTTTTGAAATTCAAGCCCCTTGGAATATGTTCCGCCCCTGAGCTGCTCCTACGGGGTATTTTTTTGGGTACTGCGGGCAAAATCTCTTAATTTGACCTATTTAAGTTGCCGACCAAGTTTCATGCTTTTAACACAATTTTCAGGGTTTCGGCAAAAATTGTCGTTAACCGCTAGGACTACAAGAAATGCACAGCTTTACTGTTCAATTCTCCGTGATTAAGAAATTTCTTGATTCCAACGATGTCTGCTGAAAATAAAATAGTAACTGATAACTACAGGACCTGAATCCTCAATCGACATCAATGGTGATATGATTAATTCTCTTGGGTAAAGACTTTTCAATATCTCAGTAACGGTTGATATTTGACCGTGTGTTTATTAGGTTTTCTTGTTCGTTTTGGTCTTCTAAACACCTTCTCGAAATATTGAGGGATCATCCCCAGTCACCCTTTATGTATTAAAATGCTGTATAAAACACAATTTTTGCAGTCCACCTTCAAATACGAAATAAATAAATTAATCTATAAACGCCAAACAAGTCAAATTTTAAGTTTTTTATCGCAAAAAATAGTTAGAAAAATAAAAACTTTCAAAAATGCGTTGTTTCCAATCACACCCAGGAATATTTGCCCCACGCCACCACATTAGGCGGCCATACACGTAGAGATTAATCCGCCGGTTTGAAACGTCGCAGTTCAAACGTGCGGATATAACTTTGCGTTAATGGGCAACCGGCGTGCCGCATTCATCCGGCACAGTTTTATCTGTGAGAGTCCACACTACCAGTTAAAACCGCAGTAGGCCACTAACAGACAGTTTTGTTGACAGTGGTTCGTTTTCGTTATGTCTTCTGAAGGTGTTGTTTCAAAAATTTTTTTGACCAAATTCATAGATATTTACCAGCAACATCCCGCTTTATGGAAAATAAAAAGTAAAGAGTATACCAATAAAAATTTGAAAAATAAGGCTTATGATACTCTTGTTGACTATTGTAAGTTATCCTATCCAAATGCCGACCGAAGGTTTGTATGCAAAAAAATACAGAACATCAGGGGATGTTTTCGGAAAGAATTTAGAAAAGTTGAAGCTTCTCAACGCAGTGGAGCTGGCACAGATGATTTGTATGAGCCACACTTGTGGTATTTCGATCTGTTATTATTCACCACCGAGCAAGAAGTGCCAATTAGCAGTACCGAAAGCGAAGATTTCGATGAAGAAACCCGGACTAGCGACTTCGCGGAAAATGAAATCGAAATAGAAGAAAATGAAAATCTATCTGAAGAGCTTCAAGGTTCCCAAGAGTTTCAAGGAAGTAATCCGCAGGTTGGTAAATTAAAAAAATTAAAGAAACAGCTACAATACATATTTATTCGTCAACTTCAGTAGATACATAAAAAAATTCATGGGTTATTGGTATGCCTACATCTAAGCTTTGCCTTTTTCTAGCATTTCGTCTTGCCATTAAACTTTTCCCTTGCCATTAAAATACTGGCAATATTTTTGTCTATTTGTCTTGGCTGCTAATGATGCGTTTCTTTTAGATTGGGTTGCCAAGGAAGTAAGTTCAGTTTCATTGTGCCGCCAATCTCCATTTTCCATAACATGCGTAATAGGATTTTCGCGATCAAATGTGGTATTTGTTGCATATGTTGTACTATTCTTTCTTAAGGCGGCTCGTCGAACTTTCTCCTGTCTCGCTCGGACTCGTTGATTGTCCCTGAAAACCAGGTGTTCCTTTTTCAAAGACTCCACAGCCAACTTTCAGAGTATCTACCTGAAATTTTGCACACTAAAGCTTTTTGTTATGTAGAAATGCGCTATGATCTCAGTTTTCTTTATAATTTTAGAAAAGGATGCCTTATTTCACATACAAAATTTGAGAAAAATGCTAGCTTTTAAGTAAACAAAATATTTTTTTTAATTACAAAAAAACTGGGATCATAGCACATTTCTACACAACAAAAAGCTTTAGTGTGGAAAATTTCAGGTAGATACTCTGAAAGTTGGCTGTGGAGTCTTTGAAAAACGAACACCTGGTTCTCAGGGACAATCAACGAGTCCGAGCGAGACAGGAGAAGACGGTCGCAAGCCCCCTTAAGAAATTGTGTAATACACAAGCTGCAAGCGCAATAACGTTTATTCTGTCTGGTAACATAGCCAGAGATGTATGAAAAAGCCTAAAACGTGCAGTTAACAGACCAAATGCATTTTCTACCACGTTTCTCGCTCTAGACAGTCGGTAGTTAAATACTCTTTTGTTATAATTTAAGCCTTTCTCGGGATATGGTTTTAATACAAGTTCTTGTAAACCAAATGCTGCATCGCCAATTAAAACAAAATTTAGGTGTTCTTTTGTTTCTAGGGTTTCGGGAAAGTTGAGTTTGTTCTCCACCAATTTCTTGTAAAATTTAGTCCATTCTAGAGCGCCACCATCAGACATTCTTACTTGTTTACCGACGTCAACGTACAGGACGATCATACGAGGATTTGAAATTTTCGACCGCTATTTCACCGCAAGCTTTGGGTTACATTATTCCTGAAACTAATATACGAACACTTAAAAGACGAGTACATGAAGGTAAATGTAATGTTATCTACTTTATTGTTATTATATATTAGCACATTTGGAAGTTTTAGTCAGTAAATGCATTATGTGATGAGGTGTATTGCCCAGTTTCTTCATAATATTGCCGAAGTGATGAATTGGGAGAACTGTTAGTGGTACAAAATGTTGGTGAAGGAGTTGATTGTGTGATTACCCACGGTCTATTTTCGTTGATATCTGTTTCACTGATTAGTTTCTTTAGTAGACTATTTGTTAACACTTTCCGTATTAAAGACTCGGCGAGAATTTGTTGTCCAAAGTCCATGCGTTGCAACTTAGCTGCTACATTTAATCCAACAGCATGATATTCTTGACTATCATTCTGTTCGCCATCGCTGCGTAAAGCTGATGTACATGCTTTCATAAAAGCCACAACTTCCTCTTTGTCAGTCGGCTTCTTCCTCTTCTTAGTTGTTGAAGTCTGAACTTGCTGATTTAACGGCCCGAATGCCTGTACTACAAGTAAATAAAAGTAATTTTGTTTTTTTTCTAGTTGCCGTCAACAAAGGAAGATTGGACAACAATTGTTAAAACTTTTGAAGCCAAATGGCAAATAATAAATTGCGGTGGGGCACTTGATGGAAAACATTGGACAACAATTGTTAAAACTTTTGAAGCCAAATGGCAAATAATAAATTGCGGTGGGGCACTTGATGGGAAACATATCAGAATAGTACCTCCAGCAGGTTCTGGTGCTCTCTATTACAACTATAAAAAATATTACAGTATCATATTGATGGCATTGGTAAATGCAAACTATGATTTTATTTTCGTGGATGTTGGGAAAAACGGCAGACTGTCCGATGCAGGTGTTATAGAATATACCGAATTTTATCGGCGTCTCTTATTAGGTACATTGAATTTACCAAATAACCAGGAAACAGTGGAAAATCTTAACTTTATGTTCATAAGTGATGAAGCATTTGCTTTACATAAACATTTGCTAAAACCATATTCACAAAGAGATCTGAATCATCAAAAAAGAATTTTCAATTACCGGTTGTCAAGAGGAAAAAATGTGGTAGAGAATGCATTTGGCCTTATAGCCACTAGATTCAGAATATTACACACAAGCATAAGCATTTCTGTTGACAAAATCAAATATGTAGTTCTAGCTATTTGTGTTCTGCACAATTATTTAAATAAAAATAGCACATCCTATGCTTGGCGATCCTAGGCGATTGGAGAAGAGAAAGTTTCGAACTCCATCCACTGCAGCATGCTGGCATCAGGAATGTTCCATTTGAAGCGAAGAACAGTAGAGAAGAGTATTTAAGTTACTTTGTAGGAAGGGAGAAAGTTCCTTGGCAGGAGGACATGTTGAGGAAAGGAAAATCATAAGTAACATACTTGCAATGTCTACCTAATAAACTGTAACAAACAATAAATGAATATACTCACATTTGATTCAACGTCATTTTCTTTTTCCACTCCATCTGGGTTTGTACTTGCAGTGTTCGACGTACCATCAGAACTCAAACTTTCGTTTGCAAAAGTGTGTGGTTCCTGTGAAATATTAGACACAGAATCTGTTGGAAGTTCTTGATCCATAGTAAATTGCAAGTGTTCACTTCATTTTCAGACTTATCCGTTTGAAAATTCGGATCATCAGGTATATTTTCATAAAGAAAGTTATCTACAATATGCAGCAACTCAGCGTCGGTAAGATACTTCTTACTGTTCCAATCAATTTCTTTTTCCATCTGAAACACTGAAACACAATTTCAGCATGAAGGAGTAATTCAAAAAGTAACTTAGTTTTTGCATAAATAACGAAACATCTTACAGATGATACTAAAATGTCAAACAGCCTGAAGGTAGTTTTGAGTCAAACACAAAAAAGAGTAATTTGAACAGTTTAATTATAAATATTTACTAATTTATACTTACACTTCAAAACAAAGGTATAAGCTTTAGATTATCCAGAAAATTATCTGCAATAGCTCAATTATTTAATTTTATGAACTAATTTGTTGCGGCAGGCAAACACAACACAACCTTCAAGGCCAACAGCTGATGTTAGGTATGTCTAATGAGCGAATCTTTTTGTTCCCCAAATTCACAAGGTAAGTACTGCTAGTTTTTTTAATCGGTGACAAAATGATTAACCGGCTCGTTTTGTTCTTGCTTGCGACTTTCTTATAATAATTTTTTTCTGCTTTAGGTAAAATCAAAGCATTAAAAATTTCCGCTGCCTCTTCTACAATTATGTTCAGTAAAATTGCGACCTTTACTGCATCTGGCTTTTCATTTTTGCCTGATGCAGCTAAATATATTTCAAAGTTTTGTTTAAATCTTTTAAAATTTTCTGATAAATTTCCCTTTAATTTTAAGCCGACTTTACCCTTTCGCCTGCGCCATATTATATTTGTTCAGCTGCCCTACATATGTATGTCTGTTGCTGTATCCAAATTTAAATCTTCTTTTTTCCTGTAGATTTTTATCATGTATGAGCTGATTGAAAACTAATTTACCAATTAACAAGCACTGATTAATGCCAAAACAAGAGAACCGCAACGAAATCATTACTAAGTTACTTGAAAAACAAAGAGTAACAAAAATGTTTCATGATCGAAACAGTAGACAAAGAAAAGATTTTGAAATAGATCAATATATAACATTTCAACGAAAAAATAAAGGAAATTGGGAACCAGGAAGAGTTGTCAGAAAAGCACAGAGCCCTAGGTCCTACATAGTACAGGACCAAACGGGAAAAGAGTTAAGAAGAAATAGTAGCCACATCAGACCATCAGAAAATAATTTAGAACTAAAAGAGACCCTAAAACTTGATAAAAATTCTGAGGAGGAAGTAGAGAAAATGATGATATAGTAGAAGCAGGTGCGAAGGAACAAGATAGTACGAATGAGAGAGGAAATGATGATGTAGTAGATATAGTAGAAGCAGATGTGAAGGAACAAGATGGTACTAATGATATAGGAGTAGATTGTAAACGAAACACGAAGTTACCATCTCGTTTCAAGGATTATGTTATGTATTAAATTTCAAGTGTTGTTGTTTGTAGAAAAGGGGAGATGTTAGGTATGCATGATTGCATGCCGCTGTGAAAAAGGAAGTTTTTTTACTACTACTGCTAGTTGAGCAGGAAAATAGTATAGATCTAAGGTTGTTCCAAGCCCAACGATATGTTTGAGGTAGCATCCAGTATGAGATCTCGTAGTACACAAAAACTGGATTTAGTTGTATAATTCAATGCTTGGAGTGGGTATTTACCCGAAGAGTAGTTGTTCGAACGGTCCAGCATCACTCATAACCGCCGAATAATTCAGCTAATAATTAGTTCTTGCTTACATCAAGCGTGTAAGTATATATACAGCAAGCAATGTTGCATGGTTCGAGTGTGTAGGGCAAAGCACCGTACTGATGAGCCCCCAAAGGACGAAACCAGTGGTCTACGGTTTGCTATGCACAACCGAAACATGCAATATTGAAAAAACTTCTGACATTCTTAATAATATTGCTAGTTAAGCAGGAAAGTACGTAGAGATCTAAAGTTGTTCCAAGCGCAACGATATGTTTGGGGTAGCATCCAGTATTAGATCTCGTAGTACACAAAATATGAATTTAGTTCTATAATTCAATGCCTGGCGGGGTATTTGCCCGAGGAGTAGTTGTTGTTAATTTGTTCTTTAAACCTCTTGGATGGTTTTTTGTTCTTCTCGAAGGACCGTTAGTAAAATAATGTTGATATACTTTTATGGTTTTAATTTTAACGCATACACAATCATACACAAAAATGCTCGTGTTATTTTGTTTCAACAACTTGACATATATCTAATTTTTTTTAGTTTCTGGTCAAAAATGGCAACTCGATCCACTTTCTTCTATACTCACTTAAAAATAGTACAATGTGGTTAACATAATTCCCAGCCAAAAAAATACATTAGTATTTCTTTAGAATTTTTGTGTTACACACAATGAAACTTGAACGAAAAGGTAAGTACACTATGAGTAACAAATGAGATTAACATGAAAAACCTTATCATATGTATTTGATATAAGCAAAATTCGAAATTGCAGATAGTAAAACTTAGGAAGCTAAACAATACTACCTATTTTACAATTCTAATTATCTATCATTTTCAGCATAGAATGGCAAGATCGCCACCTTGGTAACGCTACGAAGGGAAGTACCTGTTTTAGTCTTAACTTGAAACACCCTAACTCTACTATCATTTCCTGGAATAATCTTTAGGATTGTTGCTAATGGCCAACGCAATGAAGGCATGTTTTCGTCTTTTAATAAAACGAGCATACCCTCCTTTAAGTTTGAGACATCTCTATACCACTTATATCTAACTTGCAATTGGTTAAGATATTCCTTATGCCATCTATACCAAAAATGCTGAGTGATTTGAATACAGATGCGTTGTTAAATCATAATCATGTATATGATTTATATTATCTCCAAGAAGGAAGTGACTTGGTGTTAAATAGCTAAAATCATTAATATATTGTGAAATTGGCGTTATAGGTCTGGAATTCAATATCTCTTCAACCTGCACGATTACAGTATTTAGCTCTTCATATGTCAGCCTTTGCTCTCCTATAACGCCTTAAGTGATATTTAGAACTTTTCACGCCAGCTTCCCTCAGCCCACCAAACACTGGGGAATAGCTTGGAATAAAATTAAATTTGATTCCCTGTGAAGAATATGTATTTTCTATAACATTTAAATTGTCCTGAAAGTTAAAAAAATTGAATAATTTGTTTAATTCATTCGCAGCACCTGTGACATGTTGTCACAGTATACAATACTTGGCCTTCCTCGCTTAGAAATGAATCGTCTGAAGCAGGCCATAAAATTGTCTGTTGTTAAATCTGAGTGCAATTCTAGGTGCAACGCTTTCGTTGTAAAAGACACGAACAGGCAGATATATGCCTTTGTTACAATACTCTTTCTCAAATGGGAATGTTTCAAAAAGAATGGCCAAAAAAATTCCATCCCAATTTTTAAAAATGGTCTAGCGCTATTGACTCTGTCAAAAGGTAGTGATCCCATCAATTGTTCGGCACACCTAGCCTTTAACCTAAAGCATTTTACACATTTGTGTATTACCTTCTTTTATTGGAGTTTACTCCTTAAGAATCGACTTTCAGATATAGCCCGCGGTACGGAAATTTTATGAAGAGTAAAATCAAGCGTTAACTAAAAGTGAGACGTTACATTCCTCTGCGCAACGCACCTCGCGCACCTTTCACATGAAATTATGTATATATCTATGGAAACGTATATTTCTGTACAATAAACAAAATTATCAAGTGATTGAAGTTAAAATAATCGTTCGTAAGGAGTAAACTCCAGTCGTGCGTCGGAGCTGGCACACACAAGTTTTTTCCCTAGATCCACTTATTACCCAAAATCTTCTATTCAGACTAGCTAGAACATGTTTTTGTCCAGCGTGTAGCAACATTTCGTGTTCGATAGTTATTATTAAATACGTTACATGACTGTTTTTTGGCAAAATAATTGGAAACCTTTGCGAATAAGGAATTTCAGCACGTTTTGCAATCTTGCAACTCTTAAAATATTGTCATTATCTAAAAACGGGTGTAGTAATTTTAAATTTGATTTAATTTGTTTGTTTCCTTTTAAACATCGTATTTCTTCATCAAATTTGTTCATTTATAATTATAACTGTTAAAGCAACTTTTAGTTCCTCTGATTTTAAATTTCCGTAAATTCTGCGATCCTTATTTTTGGCATTATTTATAAATCGTAGAACATGTCCCAGCACACGCTGCATCTTTATCAATTTAGAAATTTGAGAAAACACTGGTAATGATTCTATTTGAGTTGACAAAGTAGCAATTATCGTTTCTTGTGAGAAAATCGCAGGAGAGCCCAGATCAAAATTATCATTATTAAAGTTAAAGTTTATAATAATAATAATAATATCTCTACTCACTCCTACTAACCCTAAGGTTAGCCCCAGAAGCTAACTATAGCTTGTGCGGGACAGAGGAGGCGGCATATTACTATTGGCCGCAGGTGCGTCACAGGAACGACAACAAGTCAGGACTCCTCCACCATAATAGATTACATATTAACTAACAAATGAGGTGTTACGCCTCTGGAAATTAAGTCACCTGGATTTTCGTGTGTTGATATGAAACCTTATTTGCTACGTAGGTATCTAATTTAAAAATATTTGTTTTTATCTTGCGAGTTGGAATATAAGTAAACATTGTTTATATGCATTGAAAATACGTAATGCACCTTTATCATTTATCATTTTCGACAGAATCAAAGCGCTATTCAATTCCGCTCTGGGGATAGTCAATTTTTCATTAATTGGAGAAATTCTTGATCTAGAGTAAAGTAAATTAGTTAAAATGTCATTTTCTTTAGTAACTACCCTATAATAAATAGCACAACCATATGCAAGCTTACTAGCATCACAAAATCCAATTAATTCAAGAGACTTTGCAATGCTAAAGTTTAAATCTCTATTTATTTCTATAACTGGCATGGATATTAGGCTAGTTGAAAATCCGATCCGTTCTTCATTTAATTCGACAGTTAGATTATCATCCCATGCCAAACCAGCTGACCATATTTTTTGCATTAACATCTTTGCTTTCGTTATTATAGGTCCCATAAATCCTAGGTCCCATAAATCCCAGAGGATGATAGATTTTAGCTATGAAACTTAACACCTTACGCTTAGTAAAAACTAAGTCTTTGTGGAGTTTATTAGACAAGCCATTTGGAAAGAATCGCTTCTAACGCTATATTGCATGCCCAATGTTTTTAAATAATCAAAGTTCTTTTCAAAATTTATGTTTTCAAACTAGGTACCTATCAGCCCCAATTTTTTCTAACAATGTACCATCATTGGAAATCTATTTATGCAACTGAAAATTTCCTAACTTAAGTAGTTCTATTAATTCTTGTTGAAGCTTCTCGGCTTCCTCCCTTTGATTAGAACCGCATAAAATATCGTCAACGTATGTGTTATTCATCAGAGCATTAGATGCTAATGGGAAATTTCCAATGTTCTCCTCCGCTAATTGTATTAAGCACCTTGTTGCTAAATAGGCAGATGGTTTCTTTCTTTCTTTGACATCCCATTTTCAATTGATTGAATAGCCTTTTTCATTTGTTCTTCATCGTACTTCTTTTCATACGACACATTTGGCATTGTTTAAATTTCGCGGTCAGCATCTAGGAAGAAAAGAGAGGTATACAGATATTGGCACCCCCTTTCTTTAGTTATTGGCAGGGGTGCCAACAACTGTGTCCACCATTTACCGAGATATATTTTTCGTCTCTTTCCGACATAGGAACCTATAGTATGCCAGACAAAGCATCACAGCGAAATTTCCATATATTTAAAGCAAACACAGTTATTGGCATGCCTGCCAATAATTGTATTACATTTCTCTTGTTGAACATAGTTATTGTCACCCCTAAAAATTTTAAATTCGGTTGCATTTTAGGTTAGATTTCGTCAGATTATTGTTAAAAACTTAGTTTTAAAACGGGGGAAATGTACTTGCAACTGCTATTACCAACGCTAACCTTTTATGTAAAAGAAGCAGAGCCGAGCAGCTTGGCAATTTGCAAAGAACTTACCAGATTTAGACCATGTTCGAAGACGGCGTTCTAATTACTGTTGTCAAAATGAGAACTGCCAACCTACAAACGTGAAATATTGAGGGCCAACAGCAGAATGTTGCGACTACACTATCGACTAGCGCAGAATAGGTACCCTACGAGATCAGTTTTCCTTATTAATTAAAGAAAAAAGCTATGCCAATAACTGTAGGGGTGCCCTAATTGTTAATATTACCTTAAAATATTATTATGCTGACTTGCAGTTCCGCCTTTTCTTGTTGAAACTCGCAGAATTGTGATGTGATGTGGTAGGAACTTTGAATATGAACTTTAGCGTTCGTTTTGTTATCCAAATTTCTTGGCATCCCAGGCTCTCAGGACCAATGTTAATTTATTCTTTAAACCTCTTGTATGGTTTTTTGTTCTTCTCGAAGGACCGTTAGAAAAATAGTGTTGATATATTTTTATGGTTTTAATTTTAACGCATACACAATCATACACAAAAATGCTCGTGTTATTTTGTTTCAACAACTTGACATATATCTAATTTTTTCAGTTTCTAGCCAAAAATGGCAACTCGATTCGCTTTCTTCTATACGCACTTAAAAATAATAGTTCAATGTGGTTAACAGTTGTTCGAACGGTCCAGTTAATACGAGTGTTGGTTTTGTTGTAATTAATTAGGATTGAGTGGATAAATAAAGTTATAACTTATAAGTAGTTTATTGACAACTTTTCTGACGAATATTGAGATTGTGAGTTGACGTATGACAGACATTTCATAGACAACAGAACGAAATGGTCGGAGACCACAGAAAAATAAAAATTAGTGGATTGCACACTAACAACCTCACTTCATCTTTTATTTTTATTGGTAACATATTTAACCCCCTAAAACACATGTTATGCTTTGGTTTATGTACTGACTTCGTTAGGGTGTCGGCAAGCATTTTATCTGTTTATCTGTTTTGCAACAGCCGTCTAAGCCACATGACACTTGTTTCGCATAAATTAACATAATTGATTGGATTGCACTAGAAAATACACAGAGTAAGAAGCATACCACTTTTATTTTTTTTTGCTAGATATCTGTTCATAGAAATGAAATACAAATAAACTGTAAAAACAAAACGAATGGTTGGTATGAAAAAAAAATTAGATGTGGGTTAGACGTTTTTTGAAAAACTCATTATGACCACAACAGCATTCTGCAAGAACTAAATCGATGTGGTTATATGTAGAAAAAAGAAACAAAAAATCCAGCGTAAGGCCAAACAATACGATGTGAAAAAGACAATCTCTGTTACTCTTGATCTCCCTCAAGTTCAAAATCTAGAGTCGGTCCCAGTCCATCCATGTCATCTTCAAAATCTTCACTTTCCACTCTGCTCAAAAACTTATAGCTCTTCTTAAGATCTGCTGGTATTAATTTTATTACCTCTTTTAGGTCTTTTATCTTCTCATTTGAGAGCGTCCCACCGCTGGGCCACAAAGGAGGCAGCGCTACGTCTTTTAAGTTAGGTTTTCTTCCTTCCCCAGCTTTTTCAATGTTCACATAATTTTTTAGATATAAAATGGTTGGCTTGTCTTTTTTAATTTGAATCACGTGTGTCTTGAGCCAGCTGATGCTTTCTTTGCTTGTGCTGCATTTACGATTTGTTATTGATTTCTCCATATTGGCAACTGAAACCATATCCTCTGGTTTCATACGAATGACAACAAATTTATTTTTTCTTCGGCAAGACCTCATGACATAAATGTAATCACTGTTTGTATGTAGCCGCTGTTGGATTTTAAGAGCACATTCGACATCCCCAAAATGTGAATCGTTTGGTAAGAAACTATGTCCAGAAAGGAGGAAATTCACAGAAATTGTTTGAAGAGAAGGATGATTCTGCAAGGTGTGGATGAGCATCAGTACAAGCTTAATACTTCTATTCTGCCCCCCACAGGAATCCGACCACAAATTTAAATATGTAACAGGGGCGCGAATGTTGTCATTTATGTATTTCCGAAAACACGAGCCTACTTCCTGCGTACCTCTCCCTGCTTCATATTCGAGCCAAACATTAAAGATGTCCTTCTTGGTACTGCCGATATATAAACCGAGGTTGAATAGGTTCAGTTGCCTTTTGTAGTAGATACATCCCGTAGGTAGTTTTGGTAAAGGATGCGTCTTTTGCAAGTCAAAGGTTATTGTTTCCACTATTTCATCTTCTTGTGCTGTTTCAAGGTCAGCAGTCATTCGATTGCGTAGCTCACTTGCAATTTGGAGGTGTCTCTGATGGTTTTCCTCTATATCAGCTCTCATTCCACCTTGCGCGGAGGCCGAATGCTGCATTTATCAAGCCTATTAGTTTATAGTCAGGACAAATTTCAGTTTCAGACAGCTTTGACCCTCTAAAATATTTTTCTTCTCCTATTTTTTCCATAATATATTCCTTCTTTTAAATTATTTCCTTCTCTATCTATTCCTTTTTCAAAAAAAAAGTCAATTCTTCATCTTCTACATCTGAGATATTACCTTCAACTCTCATCGCATTTCCATTCTTCTTTTCCATATCTGTTTCTTCTAAAATTTTACTCATTTTCATATCTATTCCTAAAATGTACGCTTTAGTACCAATTATTTCTTTTGTATTTTTTTACCTGTTTCAATTTCTAGAACATTCATTTCCATAGTCCCTTCTGTTCTTAAAATATCAATTTCCTAAGTTTTGACCTTTTTTCCTCGAATCATTAACTTTCGTTATCTCATATAGTTTTCTAAATGTTGTCCTTTTTCGTGATTCTTCATAAATAAAAAATTAAGCTAGAAATAACAGCTTCTTACTATACAAGCACCTGATACAGCAGGCGACATAACCATCGATATATGCTTGCATACGCGAGAACCAATAATTTTTACACAGGATTTTGAATGTATTTTCAGCTGCGAAGTGTCCCTTATCATCATGGGCTGCTCGCACGACTTGTTGTTTGTTGACGTATTCCTTTTGGTATATCGTCCTGGATATGGCGAAAGGACGTATGTCAAAAAACTTAACTTTTCAGGAGAGCTGAAAATGTCCGATGGAAGCATTATTATTGATGGTGTGTTTTATAGACTTATAGGTACCGAATAATCAAATCAAATTTTAATAAAACATGACGTTACTAGTATGGTCCTGTGACATACTGTAGTAAATGCAGCTTGATACAATTAGAATTAACAGTCAAACAATATTAAGAACAATTGCGAACTTTATTTAATTAAGCAAAAATAAAAGCGCGTACAAAAGATGAAATTAAGCATGCGCTCGAAACCGGTTGATATAGTGAACTAGACTAAATTAAAAAACAAAAGTTCTGTATTCATTTCAATGTCAATCAGCTGAGTAAGCTATAGGTTTCAGATATGTGACCGCAGAACACTATAACGATACACTGAAATATTAACATACAGGGTTTTTCTTTTCCATTGTAAATAATATCAAACACATACGTCATTTTGCATCTTAAATTTGACTATCTTGTGTTACATAAGTCATTTTGTTATATTTACGATCTTCTGGGTTGAACTGAAAAATCGACTGGATGGTTAGGTAAGCAAGTAATAATTTTTCTTCAAAGCACATGATATTGTTTATTAGCAGTAAACTGTATTCTGGCAAAAAAATTAACAGCGTGGTTGTTCTTATTTAGTAAGAAATAATTATTTCAAATACAAGCAGTTTTCTTGAGAGATACATCCATGTTTTAAATTGTCGTAGAACATCCGGTAATCGTTAGGTATGAGATGTTTTAACTCCTGCAAGTGAGTGAATTTTGTAGCTTCTATAGATGGGGATTCCTGATAGAGCGGTGTTGCAGGCATTCGCCAAGTGTATGTGTGCAGAGGTCGGTGGGGCAGCTCGCTCCATTCATCTTCAAAGTTTAACTTGAAGTTTATTTTTCCTTCAGGTAGGTACATATTGGTATGCACACACGTCCGTTACGCAGGGATCACCCTTCTTTTTTCCTGGTCGGATTGATGATAAGTACAAATTATTGGTTTTGAGAAAATCTGTGTATGCCAAGGCTTCTGCGTGGTATGGCATGGGTTTCTCCCTGGCACTTCTAATAATATTGAGGTAATCTGCAGAAACGTACACTTCACGGTCAGGTGAACTATGAACGGAGTCAGCCTCCATCTGTGTGGCTAACGGTAAGGTACTTTTGCTCGATAATGACGTTGTTCTCCATGGCAATTTGTAGAAGCTCATTGGAAAGTCTCACATTTTGATATCCGTAGCCGCCGGCGCCGCTTCAAACAACTATACGATTCGGCTGATGTTTTGCTATTTCTCTTATTATAAATCTATTTGAAATAGATGCAAACTCTTCGCTCTCCAAATCTCTTGATGCTTCGTGTCAAGCAACGCATGACACATCTCGATCATTCAAGTTGAAATAAGTCAAGTCATGAACTTTTAGTTTGGTTTTGTAATAGTTTGCGGCAGCATTCAATCTGGGTGCTAGTAAAACTGCTTGGAGGTCTACAGTGTAGGCACAGACTTTATCACCATCTTCAATGAACGTGCTTTCCTTGTCTGACTCCCTTTACTGTCGTGCTAAGTTTTTGTTCTTGATGTGTGTTTCATACTCTTGGTTTATATTGCCAACTTGATGCTGCACACAGGTATTACATTGGTCCTTCTTGGGACTAAAAATAGCTATATCCATTGTAGTGACAGTCTTCATAAAAGTTTTCCAGGATCAAGGGCGATTGTTAGGCACATTTCCCAAACTGGCTCTACAAACAGCTTTTTTGTGGAGGCACGGCAATAGCGAGATTCCATCTTAGGAAGACTTTCCAAAAGTCTTTGACGTGTTTAACGATATCATAATTTGAAGAAAGTGGAACTTGATCATCTTCATTATCATTGTCAGCAGGGAAATTTCCATCTTTGAGCACCCATGACCTAGCTGCCTTCTCATTAATACCTAATGTCCAAGAAATATTGATTTACGCATGACCTTTCACCTTTTCAGCTGCTGTCACGCAGATTAAATTATATTTAAACCCATTTTTCCCGAGATTCTTCAGGTTCATTATTTTGTGGCCTGTGTTTCGGTTCTAAAGTCTCCACCAACCCAGAGACAAAAACCTTTTTTGGCTCCCGTGAATTTAGTTTCCAAAATGTTGTAAAACTTTCTTTTCGGTCTTCATCGGATGCTTTGGTACACTCAAAATGTTGTTGCGGGCCTTTTTTGCTGTATTATGCCCCTCACATCGAGGTGATAATTTTCGTGCTTCTCTTTCAGCAATTTGTTGGCGTTTCCCTGAAGCGAGCTTCTTAACTTCGATGCAAGCTTTCCCATGCAGCCTGTCTTTATAACTTCTGCGTCGTTTGCCCTTTGCTTTTCGGAGGATTCTTCTTTCCGTCAACTAGACATTGTTCTGTCTCAGTATCTGAAGATAAGGAAGGTCTGTAACGGAGTCTTGAAATGGGTCGCCTTCTGACTGCTCTGGATCCGCCGTCTCTAGCTCCGTTCCCGCAATTTCCAGATCTACTTCCACTCCTGCGATATCCACCTCTGTTTCAGTCCTCTCTAGCACACGTCCTGTGATGTCTACTTCTGGTTGGGTCATGTTAAGCTCCGTTTGTGCGATATCCAGTTCTGGTTCTGGCTGTGCGGCCTCCAGCTCCAGCCTCAGATTATCTGGCTCTAGCATAGTAGTTGTTTTAGACCTTGAGAAGTTAAATTCATAATTATTTATTCACCCCTGCATCCGACTCATAATAACTCTTAAAATTCGTAATTATTGTAAAATTAATATTTTTAGTACTAGTCCTCAATAACTCACTCACCCTGTAATAATTGTCTTCTAATGACTGATGAGATCCAGGTGAACTCAAACCAATAGCCATTTGAACAATCATGCTTGTTCTGCTCATTCTGAATTAACATAATTAATATACATAGTAATATACGAAATATGTATAAGTCGATTGAAATAAATTAAGGATTTTGTGCTTTTTCTGAGAAAATTCAAATTAAAAAAAAAATAATACGCCCAGTTCTTCAATTGTCATTATTTCATAAAAAAACCTTTTTAGCTTGACCTATATTCATACAAAATTATGGCAATATCATTAATTTGTTGAGGGATTAATTCTTCCCTGAAACTTCAACACATCCTTAATTTATTTCAATCAATTTAGTTTGACAACAATTTAAAATCAAGAATATCTTATGTCACAAGGTAGCCATCATAATGTCACAAGGTATGCAAAATGCAAGTCACAAAATCAATTTCAATTAACATGGTTTCATGTTTCTTGATGTAACGGTGGAATTTTACACTAAAACATTTTTCGGATTTTAATACTTATTTTATTTAAATTCATATAAGATTATGGTACTTACAACGTGCTAGGAATGTTTGTTATGCTATCTCTAACTTATTTATTCCATTTAATGATTAGTTTCTCTCCTTAGCTGCCATCGCAGTTGTCTTTCGCAGATGCCTCCGTCCCAGCCCTCGGCCCTATCTTCTTAGGTCACTGTAGATTTTGTTTCACTTCTAGTTCGAGTTACCTTTATTAGTTTATCAGGTTGAATGAGATTTGCTGAGATTTACCTTTTGTATTACCCTGTTTTCTTGTATCTTTGTCACCTAGCTGGATTCTGGATATTGCCTGTATCTGCTGGTTTATTTTGTTCTCGTCATTATTTGATATTTACCCTCTTTCTGATCAATTCTGTGCGCCTTATTGTTCATTTTTCATACTCTTATATTGCATTTCGTTTACGGAAATCATTGAGGTAATCTGTTAGACTTTAGGACACCTTTTGGGGTTATGTTTTGATTTTGCGATTTCCCCAGCTGTCATGTGTGAAGATCACCTCGATTGTATTGCTTTTCAGCAGGCCAGTGGTGTACTCATCTATTTCAACTTTCTAAATTGATGCTTTAATTTCTTTATGTCCTTTATTCTCTTTTCTTTCAACTCGAGAGGTTTCCTTAAGGTTTCTATCATCCTTATTATATTTCTGCTCGGGGTTGCAAGTCTTCAGAGCGTTTCTTTCCATCTGTTTATTATTCTGCACCCGGCGACGCCTATGCTTTTTGATGTTGGTTTAGGGAGTTTGGATTTTCATAGGTTGATCGCCGCGTATTCTTCACGTGCGCGTTTTTTCCAAAATTTGCAATTTCCGCTAGCCATTCTCACTTCTAGTCCGATTTCGAAGGTGATTGGTTTTGTGTGCTCCGGAGAATTTGAAGTTATTTTTTCATAGCCAAGAATTTTAGGATTTTCTCCGGACATACTCCAGACGTCGTTTCAGCCCTAGTTTTGGTTTGTAGGAAGCGTCGTCTACTCCCGATTTGGGGATTTTGGACCGTTTTACCGTCGATTTTAGTTGGAAGTTTGTTGGAAAAAACCCTCTCGAGGTGAGCACGTGTTTCTTTCTTTTTCTTTCCTTCATTTGTTTAATTCTTATTATTAGTATTGTGTTGCCTTCTTTATTTCTCTTTTCCTTTATTCTAATTTTTATCCTTACGACATTTTAGGGTTTTTTTTTTGGAGTGCAAATTTCGATTTGTTGCACTTTCCCGTGTTTAAGAAGCGCCGATCACCTGGTGCTGAGCTACAAGACTGATTTTGCTATAGCAGCTGACCCGCACATTATCTCCTGGAAGGTCAGGTATAAAGTTTGATTTTTACGTCGCCTGTCCGTCTGGAACCTCGCGTCCAACGGCTGGTTTTTATGTAGCGCCCGTCACAGCTTTTTGTGACCATTTTGTGTTCGTTTTTCTGTGACTTCGCGTCGCCCGTCTGTTCGAACTTTCGTCTCCGTTCGGCTAGTTCTATGTAGTTGCCTGGCCACGGCGTGTTGTGGTCACCTGTTTGCTCTTGTGGGCACTATTTTTTTTTGTCACTTTTGTATAATATAATTCAGTTAACTTTGTTTCTTTTGGTCACGTAGTTAAGTAGTTTATTTTGTTTGAAATTCATTTAGTCAATAATAAGTTTGGTTCAATTTGTTTATAGTCACTTTAATAATTTTGCTGTTTGTAAATTCTATTTTGATTTACAGTAGTATCTATTTTTTGTAGAGATTTAGCAACAGTCGATACTCCCGTTTGCGTCTGACTTCATTGTTGTAGTTAGCGTGCGTGCAAATGACCCGTCGGTGCGCTGCGCGTGCGGAGCTCCATTCGTGTAGTGTATTTACCGCGTCATCCGCGCCTATTTTTGATTTTCTCTTTTTTAGCGCAACGTTAGTACCGGGTGTCTAAATTTCACCCAGGTTTATGTTCATTGCTTTTTTTTATATTTATATTATACATATTCATTAATTTGTTGATATCATCGGTGCTTTTTGGTATTGCTATTATATATATATATATATATATATATATATACATAAGTAATGAGTTTTTAACGGCAAGCAGTCAAGAGAACTACACAGGAGGCCTCTCTCACGAAAAATGTGAAGTAGCGAAAGATCTGGGTTCGAATCCCGGTCGGCGCGTACTTCACATTTTTCGTGAGAGAGGCCTCCTGTGTAGTTCTCTTGACTGCTTGCCGTTAAAAACTCATTACTTATGTATATTCATATCTCAGTCGATGAAATAAATTAATATTTATATAATTACCTGGCTTGGTTTCTCATTACTGACAATGTATCCTTCTGGGATCAGTTGTCTTTACGAAGCACTCAAATAAGTGCGACTACTGCATCAGATCCAGGAGTGGGTTGTTGTTGGTGAATTGAGAAATTCATAATTGTTACTACCATCTTCCTTCGCTACCTATATATGGCCTTTCTCTCACGTTTGATGTGTCGTGGTGCGGATAGCTCAATTGGTTAGAGCAGTCGCCCGGAAAGCGAAAGATCTGGGTTCGAATCCCGGTCGGCGCCTACTTCACATTTTTCGTGAGAGAGGCCTCCTGTGTAGTTCTCTTGACTGCTTGCCGTTAAAAACTCATTACTTATGTATATTCATATCTCAGTCAATGAAATAAATTAATTTATATATATATATATATATATATATTTGAATAACTTAGGTATAAGGATATGTCGACCTGGAGTTTCATATAAATAAGTACACTCTTTTTATCAATGCCAAGCTTTCGAAATATATTTCATTTCATCATCAGGGCTCAGACTACAACAATTGAAAAGAAAAATCATTACAATGTCAAAAAAACTACTACAAACACACTCTCTTCAAAACCAATTATGCTTACAATTGAGGTTAAAACTTAGCTGCATGCACAACATCAGACGGCCCATCCACTGGACTGCCAGAGAAATACGAAGACATCAAGGACTCACAAAAAAAAAACAATACATATATAAAATAATCAGTTGCTAACAAATACAATTTTGACAAACAAACACATGGTAAAAATTCATCGATCGACTGAAGTCACCAAAGTCACTAATGTTATAACAACCTACATGCATAAAAATCAGCATATAGAGCCTCCTACGCATAAAATTTACAAAACTGTTAAACGGTATTTAAAAAATAACCGAGATTTACTTATTTTGTCTAGTGATAAAGGCGGTGTTACCGTGGCAATGGACAGGGATGATTATGACAATAAATTATTAACTATCGTTGACGATCAAAATTGTTTTAAAAAATTAACTAGAGATCCTACGGCTACGATCCAAACTAAATGTAATAAGTTTGTGTCCCAGCTTGAATCTGTAGGTGCCCTGTCCGCGGAGGAATCAAGGAGACTCAAACTTTACAATAGTGTATCCCCAGGCATTTATGGTAACCCTAAGGTTCATAAACCTGACACGCCTTTGAGGCCTATAATATCTAGTGTTGGGGGCCCCTCCAGAAGCATCTCAAAATTTTTGACGGACATATTAACGAACGCTTACGACAGAGACAATGATTATTATGTCGGAGACTCTTTCCAATTTGCCAGTTCCATAAAAAGTGTATTCATACATCCACCATATGAAGTCATGTCTTTGGATGTAATCAATCTTTTTGGTAATCTATCTAAACATACAATAGAACGTACTTTGAACGACAAGTGGGAGATTATTGAGACTCATTGTCCATGTTCGAGGGAGATGTTTTTTGAGATGCTCAGTTTTGTGTTGGATAACAATTATTTCACTAGTAATGGTCAGTTTTATGTGCAGACTTTTGGATGCGCGATGGGGTCGACGTTGTCGCCTATTCTCGCTCAATACGTGATGGATGCCCTTCTGGAGGATTGCGTCCCTAAACTGAGGTTTGAGATCACTTACATCAAAAAATTTGTTGATGATTTGATACTAGTTGCTCCCCCTGATGGTATACATGAAATACTAGAGGTTTTCCACTCTTTTGACCCTCATATCAGATTCACTGTGGAGAGGGAAGTAGATTTTGGGGTTCCTTTCTTGGACACTAAAGTAATAAGAAGTGGGAACATAATTAAACTTGATTGGTATAGAAAGCCTACGGCTTCAAATAGATTCATTCATTTCCACTCTGAGCATGGTATGGGGGTCAAAATAAATTTAATTAAACAAATGAAATATCGGATCACTACTATTTGCCATGAGTCACTAATACCTAAGAACCTGCGGTTGTTGTGTGAGATACTTGCGCAGAATTCATATCCTAAACAACTTCTGAAAAAGATAGTATACAGCACTCCTCGGTTTGGGGATGCGGCTGTTATGGATGACCAACTGGCATCGCGAGATAACGTCATGTCGGATACTGATGTGGTTGGGGGGGTCACATATGCTACCCTTCCAAATATACATGGTCTCTCCCAGAAAATTATTCAAATTTTAAAACAAAAAAAATTAAAAATCGTAATGACAAGTGCAAAAACTAGCTCAGCATTTTTTAGCAAGTTAAAAGATAGAACTCCTACAGCCTTACAGTCTAGCGTTGTTTACAAGTTGACTTGTTCTAATTGCTCAGCAACTTATATAGGTCAAACATCTACCTGGCTGAAACAGCGTATGGCGCTCCATAAAAGTGATAAAACAAAGAAATTGCAAAGATGTGCTCTAGCAGTTCATTTAAACAATTTTGATCATGATGTTGATTATGGAGATGTACGTGTGATTAAAAAGGAAAATAACTATCATAAGAGAATAATTCTGGAGATGATTCATATTAGAAAACAAAAAAAACCCATTAATAAAAAGACGGATACTGATCATTTAAGTACAATATATACTTATTTGTTGACCATGTGCAATTGATGGGTGACATGTGTGACCTTGTCAATCTACGTCCCTATTTTAATGTTTTCCGAATTTTTTTTTTTTTCCTTTCGTGTTGCTTACCTGATATGTTTGTTTCGTTGCTTGTTTGCTTGGGTTGGCGGCGCGCCGGCCTCGTCCGCATCTGTTTTCTCCTACTCCTGTTCAGTCGATCGATGAATTTTTACCATGTGTGTTTGTTTGTCAAAATTGTATTTGTTAGCAACTGATTATTTTATATATGTATTGTTTTTTTTTTGTGAGTCCTTGATGTCTTCGTATTTCTCTGGCAGTCCAGTGGATGGGCCGTCTGATGTTGTGCATGCAGCTAAGTTTTAACCTCAATTGTAAGCATAATTGGTTTTGAAGAGAGTGTGTTTGTAGTAGTTTTTTTGACATTGTAATGATTTTTCTTTTCAATTGTTGTAGTCTGAGCCCTGATGATGAAATGAAATATATTTCGAAAGCTTGGCATTGATAAAAAGAGTGTACTTATTTATATGAAACTCCAGGTCGACATATCCTTATACCTAAGTTATTCAAATTTAACATATACGACCATTATCCTTTTTTTAAGTATATATATATATATATATATATATATATATATATATATATATATATATATATATATATATATATATACACTTTCATCCACCAGTCGTTGTGACATCCAGGCGTAAAAATTTTGCTAACTCTTTGACATCCATTGACGTTGTGACATCCAAAATCGGATGTCACAACGTTTTCTATGTTAAATCGCCTTGTAGGAGGGGCGGGAGGGTCTAGAATAAATTCTAGGTGGATGTCAAAATGCAGTGTTTTAAGTTGGACATGTATATTTAAGTTCCAACGTATATTGCATAGAGGGAGCGCAGGAGAGCTGGTGTTGTATATTGCAAAATTCTACGTTCCAGTTCGTGCGACATCCGTGTATTATACGCAGACATTTTTGTTTCACTTGGCGCGCTTTCTGACATCCGAAACTTGACAACAGTGCGAGAGTGCCCCGTGTGTTGTTTTTTCGCGAAACTTTCGCTTTCTCTGGAATTTCGAAAAATATAATTTTTCAAACGATGATTAAAGAATGACAAGTTTGAATTATTCTTCTACTTTCCAAAAATGTAAAGGTTGCTGCATATTAAATAAAAAATAGGTTACTTCATTTTAAATGAATTAAAGACAGACGTGAAAAATAAAATTTTTTAATTAATCAACAAATGAAAAACATTACAAATAATAACAGCTAAGAATTCAATAAATAGCTGCAATTTTAAAGTACCTAAATGTGGAATATGTTGCCCATTTTCATCTAAACATATGAATTTTTATCTGATACGTGAGGTAATTTTTATGAGTTCAATCTACTTTTAAAATTAAATAACTCTCCCATTTTTATTTAACATGCAGCAAATTGTACATTTTTGGAAAATAGATAAACTTAGCTTTTTGATGGTTTAAAAATATACCTACAGGTTGTTCCATTAAAAAAAACACCGATTTTTGAAATCGAAAAGGGCAATTGTTTTGCATAAATAGGGAGACATTTGGAACATGGCATATAGAAAACTTTAGAACAAAATAAATTGACTGGTGAAAACCAGATCTGCCTACCATTTCGGAAACATGAGATAACTGCTGTTAAAATTGGCGAGTGACCACTTAGTTTAAATCGAAGATGTCAGCTGGTCATCAAATTTCATAATTGTTTTAACGAAGAAGCGGGGGGGGTATGTTGCAAATAATTTTAAAGGTCGTTCAATTCATAATTTAGCCAAGTATGAAACCATTCTATAGATTCCATTCAAAATTGCGGCTCTTGTGATTTTGAGTAAATTGCTGTAATTTCACAAATGAGTGATACTGGACAGTTCGAACAACTTATCCGCGGACAAGTGACAAGTACACCGCTAGGCACTGAATGATTATAAAACTAACTCCGGATTTTGTGTACTACGAGACGTCATAGAATGCTACCCCAACTAAGCTAGCATTGAAATATTCATAACGTGCCTCTACGTACTTACTGGCTTATCAGCAGGTTATGTTTAACTAAATATTGCATGTTCCAAGAATGCACGGAAAAACCTAGTCCACCGATTTGTGATTTGAACGCCCTGTATTTGATTGCATTTTGGATGGAATTCTGTGCTGAATTTAAGGCAGCTTTGTTAACCATTCACTGGGTCTAACTCCTAGCGTTTCGGCTTTTCTTGATGTTAAAAATAGTCATTTTTCAAGTTTTAACAATTATAACTTTGAAACGGTGCGAGATATTGAAAAATGACCTAGGTACATGTCTCTATCCTAGTTTTTAATCCTCCATCTAATGAGGCAGGAAAATTCTGCTTCCCGATTGGTCAAAAAATGACAAAAATTAGCAATCAAGACCAGTATTTTCCAGCCCCATTACATAGAGAATTAAAAACTAGGATACGGGACATGTAAGTACCGTTTCCAACTTATAATTTATAAAATTTCAAAAATTATGATATTTAACGGCAAATAATGCCGAAAAGGTGGGAGTTAGACCCGATGTACGGTTAACAAAGTGGCCCTTAAATTCAACAAGGAATTCCAAAAATGCAGTCAAATACAGGGTGTTCCGTTTAAGAAAATGAAGTTAGGCGGTGTGCAGAAGAACTGGGCAGCCTGTATAAGTGCAAATAATTTTAAATTATAGCCAATTCAGAAAGAATAAAACTTTATTAAGAACGATGAAATAAATAATAATATTATTTATTTCATCATGAACTTCTACCAAAGAGTAATTGAAGATAATATTAACTACATTTATTAAGAACATTTTGTAGTACAAAGCCTAATAAAGCTATGAGGGAGGAAACCCCTAATAAGTGGACACACTGTATATGCAGGGTGTTTCTTTAATGATCGGAAAAAATATTCCTAGCGTCAAAGTAAGAAAAATGATAAGAAAAAACATGGGTCAGGAAACGCTTCATTAATACTGCCTCCTGACTGATCATTTTCTTAATTTTTTAACCAATCATGTAGCAGTATTTTCCAGTCCCATTAGATACATAGATTAAAAACTATGATAGGGACGTGTAAGTCATTTTTCAATATCTCGTAGCGTTTCCAAGTTATAATTGATAAAATCTGAAAAATTATGTTCTTTAACGTCAAATAACGCCGAAACGGTGGGAGTTAGACCCAATGTACGGTTAACAAAGTGGCCTTCAAATTCAACAAGGAACACCAAAATGCAATCACAAACATTTTTTTTAAATCCGCCATCTTTTGTAAGGTATGCATTCAAACTTTCAAAACAAAATGTTTGCTGGAACACATGAGATATTCCTAACGTAAGCTTAAGTAGAGACACCCTGTATACTTAACTTAGACATGTCCATCTTTACTTCTCATTTGATTTTTCTTCGGTTTCCGATAATCCCGAGCAAAGTGACCACGACCTCTACAGTTGTAACATATTACATATTACATTTACTCTGTACCTTTCTTTTGTGTTGAGGCTACTGCCGGTTTTCTTAGAATTCGATGGCACTACTGCTATAGCCTTTTTTGAGTCTTCTGCAGATGATAAGTTGGCCGTCTCGTCTTGAAAACGTGCTGTTGGGTTTGTTATTGTCTGTTTGTCTTCATCAAATGGCAGCCAAGCTTGTCTAAAATTTCTGTATTTTGTAGGTAATCCACTAAGAATTTTGGGTCATCACAGCTGAGTCACTGACGATTCTCCAACTTCCTTTATTTGCCTGACCAGATTTTTCACCTTCGTTATATGCTGAGCTATTGTATCATTAGGATCCATGCTATAATGATGGAATCTCTCAATTATCTTTTCGTTTGTTTCAGATTTTTGTTCGTAAATAGAATTTAGTTGATCAAAAATATCTTTAGACGATAAACATTTTCCAATTAGCGTCATCCAAATTAATTCCATTGCTGACGTCAACAGGAACATAACATACCCATCATATTTTACCCACTTTCCTATTTTTTTTCTGCGCTTCATCGTCTCCAACAGGAACTTCTGGTTTCCTTACTGTACCATCGGCTATACTATAGAAGCCTTTCGCTATTAATGTACACTTCATCTGGAACTTATATTGATGGTAATTTCTACAATAATTTTTTTTACATTCATCACTTCCGATCACCCATTGTCACACAGACATTTAACCTTAGGCTTTTTTTTACTTTTTTCCGATGAAACACGTTCACCACAAATTAAACGTTCAACATCCAGACTTCCGTGATCTGGGGCCGTAATCTGTCAAATAATACGGTAAACTTCAGCTGAACGAGCGTAATTACACGAAAAAGAATGCAAAACGTAAAATAATGTAATTATAAGTTCACAGAAAATTTTATAGCCACGTGTACGAAGGCGTACTGGGGCCACGATAATTATTTTTTTCATTTATGTCAACCGTTGAGTAATTAATTCAACGGTCGACTTATTATCTCAACGGTAGACTTAATATCTCAACGGTCGACTTAATATCTCTACGCTCGACTTAATATCTCGACGGTCGACTTATTAACACGACGGTCAACTTAATATCTCAACGGTCGACTTAATATCTCAACGTTCGACTTAATATCTCGACGGTCGACTTAATATCTCGACGGTCGACTTAATATCTCGACGGTCGACTTAATATCTCGACGGTCGACTTAATATCTGGACGGTCGACTTATTAACACGACGGTCGTCTTATTATCTCAACGGTAGACTTAATATCTCAACGGTCGGCTTATTAATACAACGGTCGAGTTACTATCTCAGCCGTCGACTTATTATCTGGACCGTATTATCTGGATGCGGACGGTAACAGGAAAGTGAGCCTACCTCACTGCTAGGGATGGGCAGAATCCTAGATAAGGAAGGATAGGCAGAATCGAATACTTTAATGAATCGAGAACTTCGTATCCGAGAACTTTTGAGAATCGAGACCTTTCCCGAGACCCGAGAACAACACAAAAATATTGTACCTCATACGGAAGCTGCGCGAACCTCGGAATCTGATTCTGTCTTGGTCTCGATACTGCAGCATTGGAGCACTTTCAAAGCGGCGGCGTTCGCCAAATTCAATCGGCATGAGACAGTATCTTCTTAATTTTTTATAGCCTACATCTGTTATTTGTTCAAATATTGCATGTTTTGATTGTGTATGGAAAACCGCAGACCAACAGGTTTCGTCCTTCTGGGACTCATCAGTACGGTGCTTCCCCTACACACTCAAACCATGCAATTTAATCTTGCTATATATGCTGCCGCGCTCTGGACAGATATCAGCAAGTGACAACTACTTTGAGTAATTATCTAGCGGTACTGGACCGTTCGAACAACTACTCCTCGGGCAAATACCCCGCCAGGCATTGAATTATAGAACTAAATCCAGATTGTTTGTACTACGAGACGTTTCAGACTGCTACCCCACCTAAGGTGGCTTTGAAACAATCCTAATTTGTCTCCATGTACGTACGTGCTTTTAATCAGGTCCTTGTTCAAATATTGCATGTTTTAAATGTGTATGGAAAACCGCAGACCAACTGGTTTCGTCCTTCTGGGACTCATCAGTACGGTGCTCCCCTACACACTCAAACCATGCAATTTAATCTTGCTATATATGCTGCCGCGCTCTGGACAGATATCAGCAAGTGACAACTACTTTGAGTAATTATCTGGTGGTACTGAACCGTTCGAACAACTACTCCTCGGGCAAATACCCCGCCAGGCATTGAATTATAGAATTAAATCCAGATTTTTGGTACTACGAGACGTTTCAGACTGCTACCCCACCTAAGGTGGCTTTGAAACAATCCTAATTTGTCTCCATGTACCTACGTACGTGCTTTTAATCAGGTCCTTGTTCAAATATTGCATGTTTTGAATGTGTATGGAAAACCGCAGACCAACTGGTTTCGTCCTTCTGGGACTCATCAGTACGGTGTGCTCCCCCTACACACTGAAACCATGCAATTTAATCTTGCTATATATGCTGCCGCGCTCTGTACAGATATCAGCAAGTGACAACTACTTTGAGTAATTATCTAGTATTAATTAGTGGTACTGGACCGTTCGAACAACTACTCCTCGGGCATATACCCCGCCAGGCATTGAATTATAGAACTAAATCCAGACTTTTTGTACTACGAGACGTTTCAGACTGCCACCCCACCTAAGATGGCTTTGAAACAATCCTAATTTGTCTCCATGTACGTACGTGCTTTTAAGCAGGTATTTGTTCAAATATTGCACGTTTTGAATGTGTATGGAAAACCGCAGACCAACTGTAGGGGGGAGCACCGTACTGATGAGTCCCAGAAGGACGAAACCAGTTGGTCTGCGGTTTTCCATACACATTCAAAACGTGCAATATTTGAACAAAGACCTGCTTAAAAGAACGGACGTACACGGAGACAAATTAGGATTGTTTCAAAGCCACCTTAGTTGGGGTAGCAGACTGAAACGTCTCGTAGTACAAAAATCTGGATTTAGTTCTATAATTGTCTGAGGAGTAGTTGTTCGAACGGTCCAGTACCACTAATTAATACTAGATAATTACTCAAAGATTAAATTGCATGGTTTGAGTGTGTAGGGGGAGCACCGTACTGAGGAGTCCCAGAAGGACGAAACCAGTTGGTCTGCGGTTTTCCATACACGTCAAAACATGCAAAATTAAAAAGATGCTTTCGCATGCCGATTGAATTTGGCGAACGCCGCCGCTTTGAAAGTGCTCCAATGGTGCAGTATCGAGACCAAGACAGAATAAGATTCCGAGTTTCGCGCAGCTTCCGTATGAGGTACAATATTTTTGTGTTGTTCTCGGGTCTCGGATAAGGTCTCGATTCTCAAAAGTTCTCGAATACGAAGTTCTCGATTCATTAAAGTATTCGATTCTGCCTATCCTTCCTTATCTAGGATTCTGCCCATCCCTAGCAGTGAGATAGTCTCACTTTCACTGTTACCGTCGGCATCCAGATAATACGGTCCAGATAATAAGTCGACGGCTGAGATAGTAACTCGAACGTTGTATTAATAAGCCGACCGTTGAGATATTAAGTCTACCGTTGAGATAATAAGACGACCGTTGAGTTAATAAGTCGACCGTTGACTTATTAAGCCTACCGTCGTGTTAATAAGTCGATCGTCGAGGTATTAAGTCGACCGTCGAGATATTAAGTCGACCGTCGAGATATTAAGTCGACCGTTGAGATATTAAGTCGACCGTTGAGTTATTAAGTCTACCGTCGTGTTAATAAGTCGACCGTCGAGATATTAAGTCGACCGTCGTGATATTAAGTCGACCGTTGAGATATTAAGTCGACCGTTGAGATATTAAGTCTACCTTTGAGATAATAAGCCGACCGTTGAGTTATTAAGTATACCGTCGTGTTAATAAGTCGGCCGTTGAAATATTAAGTCTACCGTTGAGATAATAAGTCGACCGTTGAATTAATTACTCAACGGTTGACATAAATGAAAAAAATAATTACCGTGGCCCCAGTACGCCTTCGTATTCTAACAGTAATAAAGAAAGGTGCAGTTTGTTCACCAGGAATTTAATTTTATGGTAGGTTTAGGCCTGAATTTAAATTTTCAATTAAAATACAATACATAATCTCTACGAAGAGCAAAAGGCAGTTATAGAATGTGAGCAGGAACGAAGGGAAGTAGATATCCGGAAGGGAGTGAGACAGGGATGTGCATTGTCACCTCTAGTTTTCAACTTATATATCGAAGATGCTATTAATATTGTTAAGGACAGAACAGCCTCAGGGATTAACGTACAGGGTCAAACTATTAACATGCTCAGATTTGCGGATGATATAGCAGTGTTAGCATCTAGCAAAGAAGAATTAGGAGCGGCTTTGAATGAAATGGAAGCAGTTTTGACACAGGGCTATGGCATGAAAGTCAATAAAAAGAAAACTAAAATTTTGGTATGTAGGGGATGTGAAAATAGAACTAAAGTTGACATACAAATAGGAAATGAGAAGATAGAGGAGGTCACGGATTTCTGCTATTTAGGAAGTAAAATAACTCAAGACGGTAGGAGCACTAAAGATATAAAACAAAGAATAGCGCAGGGCCGAGTTGCATTTAACAGAAAGAAACAACTGTTATGTTCGAGAACGGTTAATATTGAGACTAGGAAGAGACTCTTAAAGTCGTATGTATGGAGTACGGCATTATACAGGTGCGAAACTTGGACAATAGGGGAAGCGGATCGAAAAAGAGTAGAAGCGTTTGAAATGTGGTGCTACAGGCGCATGATGAAGATATCGTGGATAGATAAGGTTAGCAATAGGGAAGTATTAGAAAGAGTTGGGGAAAAGCGAAAGGTATGGAAGACAATAAAGAGTAGGAGAGATAGGATGGTAGGACACCTTCTAAGACACGAAGGAATAGTTCGCGACATACTAGAGTCAGAGATAGGAATAAAAAGAGGCAGGGGTAGACCTAGATTAGACTACTGCTCTCAAATAGTTAGGGATGTAGGATGTTCCACTTTTAGGGAAATGCGTAGGTTAGCTCAGGATAGAAAAGAGTGGAGGTACGCATCCAACCAGTCTTCGGACTTTGAACCTTATGATGATGAATTAAAATAAAATAAAAAAATGCATCCTGTTCCCTGGCAGGCTGCTTCAGTGGAGAGCCACACAATCCGTCAATTTGGTAGGAATTTATTCTATACCTATTTTTGATGCTCACTCAAAATTGTTCAAGTTTTAGTTGTACAATTATAGCCCTCCTTTGAAAAAAAACTTGAAATGTCATTATTACTCCTAAGAGGAGGTTA
Organism: Xestobium rufovillosum; assembly: GCA_963966045.1. NCBI lineage: Eukaryota > Metazoa > Arthropoda > Insecta > Coleoptera > Ptinidae > Xestobium > Xestobium rufovillosum. Next base: position 13,420,420 of record OZ014493.1, on the reverse strand, counting down.
TGCTTATCTTCCAATACTTAATAAATTATTCAGCCACGAGTTCAGCCATTCCTTGGGCATGTGCAGAGTTAACAAATTGCAACTCAATGGGCCTTTTTCCAAGTTTTTAACTTTGAAACCGAAAAAAATTGTTTTAATGCACCCAGTTAACGCAATTCCAGTCACATTCACATTGCGCTACCTTTCGTTATGCAAATTTACGAGAAAAGAACTCTCTGTAGGCAAAATATTTTCCGAAACGAGAAAATTTTTCAATAATTAAAATCGGTTAAGAATATTGAGAGAACTTAATTTTATTTTGGAAACCCTTGCCCTGCGTTAAATACATGGGTTGCATAGGGAAAACGCCCGCGGTATAACCTCCTGTTTAATAAATGATTTATGAAAATGGCAACTCTGTAAAGATGTCACAAGATACGCAAATATTTCACGGATGTCGCAGGACATGTGAAATAAATATGTATAATGGATATACAACGGATGTCAAAGAGATAGGACAAATATTTTTTTCATTATGTGTATGGTTAATTTTTTTTTCTCGAAACGGCACCCCCTCTTGAATTCCAGAAAGCCTTTTTCTTGTTTTCTTCATATATGCTTTTTTAAGGCTGGATGCCGAAACGTCACCATTTTTACCGGATGTCACAAGATACGGCGGACCAGTATATATATATATATATATATATATATATATATATATATATAAAATAAAATTTCTTTTGGGGAATTCAGTCTGGTATTAAAAGAATACTCTTTTTTAGGTTCAAGCTTTCAACACTTTACTGTGTCTTCGTCAGGAACACTGTAAATGAGAGACAATAAGTATACATTATGGAAAATTAAAAGATTTTTTAACACTTACAAAAGTTGAGTTTTAAAAAGTACGCTGAACTGAACATCATTTAAAATCAAAGAAACTCTAAGAAAAAACTGGTAATAAGGTTACATTATTCCACACACAGATTGCATTAGTAATTTAAACGTTTTTTACTAATGCAATCTGTGTGTGGAATAATGTAACCTTATTACCAGTTTTTTCTTAGAGTTTCTTTGATTTTAAATGATGTTCAGTTCAGCGTACTTTTTAAAACTCAACTTTTGTAAGTGTTAAAAAATCTTTTAATTTTCCATAATGTATACTTATTGTCTCTCATTTACAGTGTTCCTGACGAAGACACAATAAAGTGTTGAAAGCTTGAACCTAAAAAAGAGTATTCTTTTAATACCAGACTGAATTCCCCAAAAGAAATTTTATTATTTACATAAACTAAACAGTCGAAAATAAATTCTTATATATATATATATATGTATACTTCGTTCGTTGTTCCCTCCATGATAAACACCGGGCGGACCGACCTCCGGTATTTCTATTACATATTCTTCGAAAAGCTTATATATACATATTTGGGGGAGGAGTCTTTATACGTCGCTCAAGAGAGGGGTAAAGAATTGGACCAAAAAAATGTCTATATATTTCCAAGATATTATTCATTGTTAGTTCCCTCCGAACTGATATATTTTATCATTAATAATTACTCGTTTTTCCCTCCAGCGCTGTTGCCATATTGTGGAGGGCGCTACGTGTTATTATTACTGTTTCCTTATATTATTTAATGCTGTAATTGAATTAAATATTTGTGGAAGGTTGGGTATTGCAAAAGAGGTAGGTAAATAGTACGTTATTATTGTTCTGTCTTTTGGATGAGGTATTACAGATAGCTTATCTGTTTAATTGGGCAGAAAAATTTCTGAAGGAACATTACGTGGTAACACATGGAAAGAAAGTTTTTTAGTAATTGTTTTTCAGCTTTTTGTACTCGTTATTCAGCTTCAGATTCGAGATTCGAAATTTTACAGTGGACCAAATAAGTAGCGAATGGAAATTCTTGAAACACGTTAATATTGGTCAAAAACTTAATAAGTCCCTAAATATTCCTCTAACTAGCGGCTAAAGGGGTGAATTCAACCCCCTTCAATCAGGAAATGTTTTGAAATATCACGATAACCGTATATATCTCTGAGACTTTACAAAAATCGTATTAAAAAACAAAAAAATACGATTTTAACATTAAATAACGCCGGATCCGTAAGACTTAGACCCAATGTGTGGTTAACAAAGTGACCCGGACGGAACGAGCAATCATTCAGGAACTGAGGGAAAATAAGGATTTGATGACACTCCCAGCTGACAAGGGCAATGCCACTGTAATCATGGATATCACGGAGTACAAGGATAAAGTGAAGGCTCTTCTAGCGGACCCCATTTACCGGAGGATCAAATCCAATCCTGTGAAGAAAGTGGAACAGTCTGTGAATGCCGCCATCAGGACATCGTCTATACCAGAAGAAATCCACAATCATCTAGTGCAGTCGGACTCTAGAGTGCTTCAGCTTTACTGTCTGCCGAAGATCCACAAGGCCGGGAACCCTCTTCGCCATATTGTGAGTGCCAGAGGATCAGCGACTCACCCTCTCGCCAAGTACATCTCATGAGTTTTTCGGAGTCTAGTAGGGGAGACAGAGCACCCCATCAAGAACTCTGGACAGTTCATCGAGAAGATACGAGGGATACAACTAGACCCAGGAGACATTTTGGGGAGCTTCGATGTCACTTCTCTCTTCACGAAGGTACCCATCGAGGACGCTTTGGAGGAGACCCGTTCCAGACTGAGGCAACGAGGAATGGAAGACCTCTTGGGTTTGGCTCGACTCTGCACGAAATCTACGTTCTTCGCCTTCGACGGGGAGTTCTATGAACAGGCCGATGGAGCAGCGATGGGATCACCTCTATCACCAGCATTAGCCAACATCTACATGGAAAGCTTCGAGACCACGGCCCTGGACACAGCGACTCTCAATCCGAAGTGTTGGTTCAGGTATGTGGATGATACCTTCATCGTATGGTCCCATGGATCGGACGCCCTCAGAAATTTCAAGGACCATCTGAACGGACTGCACCCCAACATACAGTTCACGATGGAAATGGGGAAAGACGGCGCCCTCCCATTCCCGGACGTCCTCGTCAACCGCAAGACTGATGGAAGCCTGGGACACAGAGTATACAGGAAGCTGACGCACTCGAATCGCTATTTAAATGCCACTTCCCATCATCACCCGGCACAGAAGCAGGGAATCATCAACACCTTGGTGCACAGTGCCCGCCAAATCAGCGAATCGGAACACTTGGAGGAAGAACTAGCGCATCTGAAGACAGCCCTAAGGAGGAATGGATATTCTCTACGAGCCATAGAGTCATAGAGTGTGCTATCGGGAAGAGCGACTAACGGCGAGAGGCCTACATTGCGGCGGCCTACCTTTCTAAAGGTACCCCTTCACGTTCAGTTTTGGACTGACCTGAAGGACTATCAGTCCAAAACTGACGAAAAACTGAACGTGAAGGGGTACCTTTTGGACTGACCTGAAGGACTATCAGTCCAAAACTGACGAAAAACTGAACGTGAAGGGGTACCTTTAGAAAGGTAGGCCGCCGCAATGTAGGCCTCTCGCCGTTAAGGTACCCCTTCACGTACAGTTATTTGCCTGCGCGCCTAGACTGAAGGCCCGACGCGTGCTCCCGGACTGACGCTTAGTGTTCAACCTACACGTTCAGTCCGAAACTGTAGGCTGTTTGGCACTTTTCACTTCATTTCGAAAAGTGGCGGATTGTAGACGTATAAAAATAGTCAGCAGAATTTTTTTTCATTTTATTACGAAAAGTGACTGACTGTTGTGAAAACAAAGAGTTTAAGTAAAAGAAAGGCAATTGCCTTGCTATTATTAGCAGGAACCGACGAAGGAGCAGAACATGAAAAACGAAGGGAAAAAATGTACAACCTCTGTATATTTCAATAAATTCTGTTAAAACTCCATAGACAGAGGATGTGCCATGCTATCTCTGCAATTATTATACAATATAATAATGCTCACTACCAAATTAAGCAAGCAAAATGCACGGCTGATTGTGTACGAAACTGAGAACTTAGCACATGTCTCTTGTCTCTCTTTCATCCACGTAAACCACTGTCGCCGCTCTCTTGCTAATCGCCAACCGAGAACTGAAGCGCAGCTACACGCTCAGATCTTGCCTGTGGCGCGTCTCAGGCCGCGCCAAATCTTTTGTCCGATTGGATTTCTTCAGTCCACGTCGGGACTGAGACGCGCCGGGAATGTTGCATCCCTACACGTTCAGTTTTGGACTGACCTGAAGGACTGTCCGTCCAAAACTGACGAAAAACTGAACGTGAAGGGGTACCTTAAAGGTACCCCTTCACGTTCAGTTAGTCGCTCTTCCCGATAGCACACTCCAAAACTGAACGTGAAGGGATGCAACATTCCCGACGCGTCTCAGACCCGACGCGGACTGAAGAAATCCAATCGGACAAAAGATTTGGCGCGGCCTGAGACGCGCCACAGGCAAGATCTTAGCGTGTAGCTGCGCTTCAGTACTCGGTTGGCGATTAGCAAGAGAGCGGCGACAGCGGTTTACGTGGATGAAAGAGAGACATGTGCTACGTTCTCAGTTTCGTACACAATCAGCCGTGCATTTTGCTTGCTTAATTTGGTAGCGGTCATTATTAATTATTAATTATGTTGATATATTATATTGTAGAATAATTATTGCAGAGATAACAAGGCACTTCCTCTGTCTATGGAGTTTTTAACAGAATTTATTGAAATATACAGAGGTTGTACATTTTTTCTCTTCGTTTTTTATGTTCTGCTCCTTCGTCGGTTCCTGCTAATAATAGCAAAGCAATTGCCTATCTTTTACTTAAACTCATTGTTTTCGTCACTTTTCGTAATAAAATGAAAAAAAATCTGCTTACTATTTTTATACGTCTACAATCCGTCACTTTTCGAAATGAAATGAAAAGTGCCAAACAGACTACAGTTTCGGACTGAACGTGTAGGTTGAACACTAAGCGTCAGTCCGGGAGCACGCGTCGGGCCTTCAGTCCAGGCGCGCAGGCAAATAACTGTACGTGAAGGGGTACCTTTACATAGATGGATACACGGACAAAATCGGACTCCTTCTCAACAGACACAAGATCAACGTAGTGTACAATCCGCCTGAAAAGATTGCTGCAAGTTTCCCTAGGACAATAAGAGAGCAGAAGGAGCATCAAGGACCAGGAGTATCCAGCATCCTATGTATCTGCGGTAAGGAATACATCGGAGAAACGAAGAGACAAATCAGCACAAGGCTACACGAGCACAGGAGAGACTTCAGGAACCAACGGACGGACAAGTCAGCAGTTGCGGAGCACTCCTCTAAGGCGCTAGCAAGGATTCCCAATTTCTGGCCCAGACGGATCAGGGAGGCTATAGAGATCTGCAAGAGACCCAACTTCAACAGAGATGGAGGAATGGATCTACCGGTTACTTGAAAGTTTCAGAGTAGGAGTAGCTTCTGAAGAAGACTCTGATATGCGAGTCGAAACGTCAAGTGTTAATGTTAATTTTAATTTTAGTGTTACAGATTACCAACGACGACGTGGCAACCAGCCCGGAAACCATTATTCCATGGACAACGGCCACGAAAGCCTTAAGAAGAAATTGACCCTTGAACTCAACAAACAATCCCAAAATGTAGTCAGATACAAGGTGTTCCATTTAAAAAAACAAAGTTAGGTGCTGTACAGAAGAAATGGAACATCCTGTATACTCGAAAGTAATTTTAAAATATGAGGATGTTGATTAGCTGCATCTTTCATTGGAATCATTTTTCGATATCTACAACTCCTGTTGGGCTATGGAGGAAATACGCTGGCGTGGGACACCCTGTATACCTACTTGGATTTTCGTACAAAATCTCAAAGTGGTACAAGTTTCTGTTTGGCATTTACGAATTCATCCCGAATTTCAAGGGTTAGATTAAACCCATTATCCCTTGAATAACGGGTTCTTATTTTCTTACCAAGTTAGTCTTATTTAAGAATTCTTAATGAATGTCAAGGTTTGGATTCAACCCCTTAACCCCTGAATCAAGAATTCATACTTTTTCCCAAGTTAGTCTTATTTATTGGGATTTTTGTACAAAATCTCAAAGTGATACAAGTTTCTGTTTGGCATTTACGAATTCATCCCGAATTTCAAGGGTTGGATTCAACAACCCCTTATTCCCTGAATCTCGGGTTCATATTGTTTCGCAAGTTAGTCTTGTTTACTGTAATTTTTGTGCAAAACCTCTAAGTGATACAAGTTTCGGTTTGGCATTTACGAATTCTTCCTGGATTTCAAGGGTTGGATTCAACTCCTTATCCCCTGAATCTGGGGTTCATATTTTTTTCTCAAATTAGTTTTATTTACTACGATTCTTCTACAAAATCTCAGTGATACAAGTTACTTTTCGTCATTTACGCTTTTTTGAATATTGGGGATTGATAATTCATCCCCTTGTCACTTGAAATTCGGGTTTTATATTCTGTTCTTAATACGATTTTTGTAGTCTCAGAGTTATACACGGTTATCGCGATATTTCAAAACATTTCCTGATTTAAGGGAGTTGAATTCACCCCTTTAGCCGCTAGTTAGAGGAATATTTAGAGACTTATTAAGTTTTTGATCAATAGTAACATGTTTCACGAATTTCCATTTGCTACTTATGTAAAATTTCAAATCTCGAATCTGAAGCTGAATAATAACTTCCACTCGCATCTAATAAGTATCCGATCACTTTAATTTGCATGTTGCATCAGAGTACTATACTCATAGAACATAAATCCTACACTGCCAGAGACAAGTAAAATAAAACGGTGTTGTCAAATTTCAGAGGGAACTAGATCGACTATTTAAATTACAATCTTTTAAAACAGAGTGGAGGGAACATAGAACGAAATTTGTAATCTGCAAACACGATTGCAGCGCCGCCGGGAGAAAGTTGAACTAAACCACCCATTTTCAAGACAAAGATATACAAAGTACCCTCCAGGCAATTTTCCTTCAATTGCTAGGAGGGAGGTTGGACAACCGTTTAAAATGATTTTTAACGCAAAACGTTGTTCCCTCCAAAACCGGAGGGAACTTGGTTATATATGAGGGAACTCGGAACTAAATATTTGTAGTTTGGAGGGAAGAACGTATGGGTTATAAATATATATATATATATATATATACATATATATATATATATATATATAATATTAATGATTGAATTTTGTAGCTATTTCTATCAGTGCTGTAATACAATGGCATCGGAGAACTCTGATAAGAATTCTGAATCAGATTCAGAATACCAAGAAAGCAGTGAAAGTGACGTAGAAATTTTTGAGGCAAGTCAAGAAACAAACGAAACTGTAGGGCAAGATTGCAATATTATTGAATGCAGTGGATCCTCCACACCAAAGAAAAAACGGTTGTATCGCAACGAGCTTCCTAAAGATGAAAAGCAATGGAGGCGTCAAGCATTTTCGCAGTCATGGCTGGAAGATCCAGCTCTAAAAGGGTGGCTGGAACCTGTGGAACACGATCGGTATAAAGCAAAATGTCTTGCTTGTAGCAAAATTTTATTGGCAGGCAAAAGTGAATTAAATAAGCATGCAGCTAGTGCAAACCATATAAAAAAATCAAAGCTTGCAGTTTAAGTGCTGGGTTAAAAACCTTTGTTATCCCAAACAAGAGTGAACCATGCATCGAAGCCGAATTGCGTTATGCATTGTTGGTGGTAGAAAATAATTTAAGTTTTCGTGTAATTGATAAAATTATTAAGCTTTCAAAAAAAACATTTTCTGATAGCAAACTGTTATCGAAATGAAGAGAACTAAATGTACATCTCTAATTAAGCGTGTTCTCTCACAAAATGTGAAAAATCTTGTAATAATTGATTTAAAACACTGTTACTATTCAATCTTAATAGATGAGAGCACAGATATCGCTAATGATAAAAATCTATGTATTCTGGTCAAGTATTTTAGAGGTGGAACTGTTAAAACTCACTTATTAGATTTGCTGAAAGTTGCAGAAGATGGCGCAAATGCTAAAAATATGTATGAATCATTTTATAATTGTCTCACTACTAACAGCATAAGTATTAGTAATATGATAGGATTTTGCAGCGACAATGCAAATGTCATGCTTGGGAAAAATGAATCATTCATGACATACCTGTTGAAGGATAATCCCAATGTGTTCATTTTGGGTTGTATTTGTCATTCGGCTCACTTAATAGCCAGTTCTGCTGCAGATGAACTGCCAAAAAATTTAGAAGCATTGATGCATTCCCTCTATTCTTATTTTTCAAGGAGTCCCAAAAGACCGTCTATTTTAGAGGGCATCCAGTCAATAATGAACAAAGAAAAGCATAAAATGATAAACCCTAGTAGAACACGTTGGCTTGCCCTTCTCAAGTCTGTGAACCGTATTCTAGAGCAATGGGAAATACTTCAGCAAACATTTTTATTGGCTTCTGTTGAGGATAAAAATCCACAAGCCGAACTAATTTTAAGAGATCTCAATAATCCCTTTACCAAAGCGTATTTTCAATTTATGTCACATGTATTGCCTTATTTTAATAATTTTAATGCTTTATTCCAATCAGAAAATGTATTGATTGGGTCACTTGCAGAAGAATGCAACCGTTTTTTGCGTTTCCTATGCTCCAATTTTTTACGTCCAATAGCCCTGGAAAACCCTTCTTTTGTTAATCCTAGAGATCCCCATATGCTGTTGCCCATCGAAAAGATTAATGTTGGTATTGCTGCTGGAATCACCCTAGCTACAATTGAAAATCAAGAAAGGGACATCAATGAATTTAAATTTAGGTGCATAAAATTTTATCAAACTGCTGTAGAGGGTACAATAAAAAGGTTACCCTTAAAAGATAAAGTCATTACGGAATTAACATTTGTACATCCGAATGTTGCCTTGGGTACGAAAAATAGACCTACTTTACAAAATATGTGCAATAAATTCAGCAATGTAATTTTAAATAAGAACGCCGTCTTTGAAGAGTGGGCAATATTGCCTCATTATTTTGAAGGGGCGCAGATTGAGCAGTTATTAAATTTATCCGTTCCAGAATTTTGGCAGAAGTTACTACAAGTTAAAAATTTTAATAATGAATATCCATTTAAGAACTTATGTGAATTAGCAAAAATAGCATTGGCGTTACCACACTCAAATGCAGAGGTCGAGCGAGTTTTTTCAATGTGTTCAGACATAAAAACGAAAAAACGAAATAGGCTTAACACGGATACATTGTCAGCTTTATTAAGATTTAAAATTGACTTAAAGAATTAAAAGTGTTCCAGCTATGATTACAAAATCACAAACGAGCATCACAAACTCTTTTGTACAAATAATATGTACAAGAAATAGTGTAGGTATGTGCAAGGTGTGATGTATTTATAGGTGTCCTGTATTTTTTCCCTCAATTTTTTTACAGATAGTAAATGTCATTCTAATCAAAAATGTATAGATATTTTATGTGCCTATTATATAGGTACCCATTTAGTTTGTTTTGGAGTTTTGATGAAGAAAAATATGTATTTTGTATTTTTTAATATAATGTTTTTTTTTTGTAAAAATGCGTCTTAATTTAGTGCATCTTTATTTTTTTGTTTGGTTGTTAAGTTTATACCTACCGATAAAAGTAAGCTAACCAGGTAAAATATGGAATTAAAAACTTGGCATATTATTTTTCTGTAGGGAAACGTAGGGAAATTTTTTAACCGACTATGTACGGAGATGTAGGGACTTTTCAGAAAATTTGTAAGGAAATTATTTTTTTTGTACTGGCAACACTGCTTGAATTACTATTGTATGTTTAAATATAATGATAAACGGACTAGTTTAAATTTAAAATAAATGTTCGTAAAAAAGTGGATTTATAGTGGTGCCTTCAAAAAATTCTCTTTATATTTTTCATTTTGTTTTTTTTTAAAGATACAAAGTAGGTCACAATCAAAAAACTCTACAGACATAGGAAATATAATGATCCTGACGCACCACCTCTCTTAAAAACTACCACTGTAAACCAAGATTTTTTTTAGCATTTTTTCTGTTATTCTTGATTGCTTTAAAGACATTTTAAAGAAAAAAATAATTAGTTCCGTTTTGAATTGATTTCGGACTACTGTAAAGCGGTCCAAATCATTTTGAAGGAGCAATCTGATAGACTGTTTATTTGTTTATAGATTTTCAAGTCATCAGCGTATAATAGAAATTAAAAACATTTATTTATATTGTTGATATAAATAAGAAATAAAAGCGGTCCCAGATGGGAACCCTGGGGAACACCTGAGGTTACAAAATATGGAGACGACTCGAAACCATTCACATTTACAATTTGCATTCTAGCTGTTGTGTAGGAAGTAAGCCATCTCAATAAATCTCCATGAATTCCAACCTCAGACAACTTGCTCACTAATATATTGTGATTAATTTTGTCGAAGGCCTTACTAAAGTCCGTATATACGCAATCAACTTGAGTTTGACAGTCCATTGCACTAAAAATGTATTCAGGATATATTAAAAGGTTTGTAATTATTGATCTCTTTGGATAAAAACCATGTTGTTGCACGATTATTGAGGAGCGAACCGAGTTCAGTAGATACCTGTGAGCGACTGAACCCGAATTTTGCTGAATATATTTAACTTGCAAATCGGACGATAATTTTCCACCGAATGTTTATCCCCATTCTTATAAATAGGAGACACAAAGGCCAATTTCCATATAGACGAAGATTCGCACATACTAAACGATTTATTAAATATAATAGCAAGTGGTACAGAGAGCGTATAAGCACACTGCTTCACAAAGAAAGATGGAATACCATCAGGACCAGCGCCCTTTCTTCCGTCCAACTGAGACATGATACGAAAAATCTCTTCCTCGTCAGTTCGTATTCTACACAAAGCCTGAATTAAATTATTTCCCTTTCCACTCCGTACCGGTATCTGATCATATACTTCGTGAGCGCCTTGGAAATATTGTCTGAAAAGGTTGCATATAATAATAATAATAATAATAATAGAATTTATTCAGCACCAGGTACATGTATATAAGTAGAATACATAATAGATAATATACAAATTATTACATTCAACAAACGAGTGAGAGTAAACTTAATAAGAAATAATAATTGAATTGCTAATACATAATACTGAAAAGGAATGCATTCATTCGTCCATGAATTCCGAAGCAGATCACTGACGAATGTTCTTCCATGCAACCCCAAATAATTAAAAAATATATATATATAATTTTACATGATATGATGTGATATGTCAAAACATGTCAAAACAACTGTGGTTTTACATGAACGAGAAAGAACTAAAAATGCCAACGGAATTAAAAGACAAAATTGTGCTTTATATGAATACATTAATATAATTACTTTGAAAGATATGAAGTTTCAGCTTTTGTTTAAAATTAAAATAAGAATATGATTTAACAAAGATGTGCATAATGGAATTAACAATTTTAGAAATATTATATGAAAATGATCTTTGAAAAGTGCAGTTCTGTGACTAGGGATCTGAATAAAAGACAACTGCCTGGTATTTAAACTGTGAATATGCGAACGAAAAGTTATTTTTTGACTAGATATACAGGAATCTCCTGCTTAATAATCTTATAATAGAGACAGCCGGCATGAAGATACCTTCTCTGAGCAGCTGAGAGCCAGTTAAGAGACCTCAAATGCTGAGTTACACTCATACGTCCTCTCAGGCCGCAAACAAGTCTTACATAACAGTTCTGAATACGCTGCAATCTGTTACAATTGTATTTCCGAAGATGAGGTCCATATACAGTATCACAATAGTTCAAATGAGTCAGCACCAAGGCCTCGCACAGAATCTTTTTTTGTTTTAAAGTTGAAGAGATGAGATGCGTTATAAATTAGTTTAAGATTAGAAAAGGATTTTTTTATTATAAAATTTACATGTTTATCGACAGTTAATCCAGAATCCAAATGTAAACCAAGATTTTTAGCATTATCTGTAACACTCAAAATCAAATTATTAATTGTAATCTTTAGCTGTGCATTGCATCTTCCTCTTGCAGCTCTAGGTCCAAACATCATAACCTGCGATTTTAACGGATTTATAGAGAGGCTATATTTTGTTGAAACATTTAAGAGGGCTTCTAAGTCGTTATTTATAATAAAGTTTGCTATATTCACTTCAGACTCGCTAAATGAAAAATAAATCTGTGTATCGTCGGCATAGAAGTGAGATTTACAATTATTTAAACTATATTTGAACGCAGAAGTATAAAGGCAAAATAAAACTGGGCCAAGAATAGATCCTTGTGGTACACCGCTCATAATAGCAAGAGGTTGAGATAACTCGGTAGTGTATTTTACAATCTGCTCACGATCACAAATATAGCTTCTCATCAAATTGATAGAACATTCAGCGAAACCGAGATTATGTAGAACCGCAAGAAGAAGTTTGTGATTAATCCGGTCAAAGGCCTTAGAATAGTCTAGCATCACTAAAACAGTCAGTAAACCATCATCTGTAGCTCGTACAATGTCATCAACAACCGTTAACAAAGCTGTCTCACAGCTATGCCCAGGCCTAAATCCAGACTGGTTAATAGGAAGTAAGGAATAAGATTTAATATGATTCCAAATTTGTACAAATAAAACCTTTTCGAACACTTTCGAAAGCACAGGTAAAATACTGATGGGTCTAAGATCTTTGAAATCTTGAGGTTTAGAAACTTTAGAAACCTTCCAGCTAATTGGAAATTTGCCAATTTCAATTGAACAATTTATTAAATGAGTGACATACTTTATAACGTGAGGGCAACACATTAACAACATATCCAAGACAATACCATCACTACCCATAGCATTCGACTTAATTGACAAGAGCGCTCGATAAACCTCATCTTCAGAAACACAAGCAAACCCCAACTCACCCAATCCCGGCCTAACACCATTCAACAGATTATCCAAAATTGCAGGATCCGGAGGCTCCTGACTTTGGGAGGATGTCACAAAAAATTTATTTATTTCATTGAGATTGCGTAAATGAGATGGTATTTCAGTATTTTTATTACTGTTGTAAATATTCATTTTACCAAGTTCCTTATAAAGCGCCTTCGTGGAATAACTTTCTCGCTGTAATTTATAATTGAAATAAGCCTTTCTTTCTCGCCTAACAGTATAATTCGCTAAATTTCGTAATTGTTTGTAATATTGCCAATCTACATGAAACTTAGATCTCTTAAATTTCTGTAACGCCCTATCTCTTAACTGCATTAAGAATTTTAAATTATCTGTAAGCCAGGGTGCGTAAGGTTTTTTCTTACTAATTTTTATAGTTTTCACTGGCGCATGAATATCAAACAATGCAATGAGAAGGAAATTGAATCTATCTAATTTTGAATTAAGATTATTAATGTGGAATATATCATAGAAGGGGACATTGCTAAGATCTAACAAAAAATGTGGTCTATTAATAGAGCACCGCTCTCATATCAACACTTTGCTGCAGAGGGCGTATCTCGCACTGAAACTCGTGTATGGACAAAGGCATTATATCTCAATTTGAATACTAAGAGGACGTTATGTGACTCACTCGTTCTTTCTCATTTCAACTTCTGTGACACTGTCTATGCTCCTTGTCTCTCCTCTCGTGATAAATGTCGTAGTCAGAAAGTGCAGAATTCATGTATCCGTTTAATGTTTGGAATTAGAGCGCGTTCGCGAGTGTCTCATAAACTGAAAGACGCGAAATGGTTGAACATGTTCAACAGGCGTCGCCTCCAGATGGTTTCTTTCTTTCTGAAGATTGTTCAGATGCGTGTACCTTTATATTTATATTTTTCGCGCTGATGTACATGGCATTGCCACTCGCCGTAAACTTCTAATGCTCACGATTCCTCGGCTTCCCAAGGAAATATTCAAGAGATTGTTCTCTTATAATGTTGTGTCGTTACTAAATCAATTTCACTCGTTCTTTACTGTTCCATGCGCTGCAGTGAGGCGGGAGCTATTCAAAATTTTCATTGACCAGCAGTAGCTTTTTATGCAGATCCCTTTTGCCCATTTTTGGCTTGCATTGTGCGGGTTTCTTCTTCTTTCTCTTCTTCTTGCTTCTCTGCCTCTCCCTGCAGACCCTACTTTTCTTACTTATATATATATATATATATATATATATATATATATATATATATATATATAATCAAAACTCTATCTACCCGTAGGTGTACTTACTTCCTTAAATTCTGTTTCTCGGCTTATTTAGGTACTATTTAGTTAATTTCTAGAATTATTATTTTTTTGTTTGTAGTTTAAGTCTAATTCGCAAGCATGAAAGATCAGGCTCTGCAGATTTGACACTTGGAGATGCCTGAATGTTTGCCATTTGACACCAGTGTAAATTTTGTGTTTATTTTTGTTTTTTGTTCAGTATTATTGGTGTCAATAAATTTATTATTATTATTATTATTATTTACCCATCGAGAATATGCTGATATGATATTTGTTTATGGTTATTGCAATGGTTGCACTAATCGTGCAATTGTTAAAGATCAACAAGAGAGTCACTGCTCGATCGAATTATCAATTGAGCAAGTCATAAGAGAAAATCACGGCGCCTTTCAATGAGCTACTCTTGCAATCCACGAACCAGCTGATGCATGCATCGAAGTGAACGGTGGTATTTTTGAGAATTTAAATTAGTAATTTCGGTTTTTGTATTTTTAATCGTGCAATTGTTAAAGATCAACAAGAGAGTCACTGCTCGATCGAATTATCAATTGAGCAAGTCATAAGAGAAAATCACGGCGCCTTTCAATGAGCTACTCTTGCAATCCACGAACCAGCTGATGCATGCATCGAAGTGAACGGTGGTATTTTTGAGAATTTAAATTAGTAATTTCGGTTTTTGTATTTTTCTGTAATCGATGTTATAATTTACAATACAGAAAAAAAACATTTTTCCACTAATGCATTATAAATAGTTCACTTAAGTAAAGACTATTTTCAATAATATCCCACTAACGGCTGATATTTTTGACCAAGTGTTTAATAGACGTTTTGTTCGTTTTAGTGTCCTAAATACCTCCAAATATTGTGGGATCTTCCTCAATCACCCTGTATACAATAAGTTTGGTAAGTACAAACGTCAATGAGATAAGAGTTTGTAGAAATTTTACATGTTTCTTGGCCCTAGTTAGGTTAGGTTGGGTTAAGAACAGAGTATGCCACACACATGTATTGTTGTGGGCTGCAGTAGCCGTTCGAATACAGATGACGTCTCATTTTATTCCGTACCTGCAGTACGACAACAGTCTCTTTGCAAAGACATCAATGAACTTTCTAGACTACGCAGAGAGCGTTGACTAGCTGCAACCAAGGGAGATGTTTTAATAGAAAGAATAATCAAAAATCAAAAAGTTTGTAGTAAGCATTTCATAACAGGTAGGGAAAGAGATTAGTATGAAATCTATTAATAAAGATTATGTGTTCTTTAAGAAAAACCAGCTGTGCTGGAAGAGATTAATCATTTAGACTGGGTACTTTCCCAGCATTTGGGCCACATGGCATTCGCTGCTCGTAAACTCAGATCTAGCCCGAAACGATCGGCATGAAAGACGAACAGAAAAACGCAAAACGGCAGAAGTACCATCCTCGGTTAGAATTAGTAGGAGTGCATTGAAGGCATACAGAACCATAAAATATGCAGAAGCGTTTCATAGTTTTTAATGAGCATGCATGTTCCTATAATATTTTTTAGTTTTCATAGTGGCAGTGGCTGGAAACCCAAAATTTTCTATTGATTGAAGATATTTTTTCTGAAGTAGGAATACGTGTTTTAGAGCTCCCGTAAAAGATATTCATGTCTATAGATTTTGTAGGATTTCAGGATAATTGTGCATATGTAGTTTGTAAGATTTGCGCATTAATTTTAAATTTTATATAGGGTACAGGGCATATGTAAGAGGAACAAACTGCAGCATTTACTAGAGACAAAAAGCAATTACACCCGTTGGAAGTGGAGGAAACCAGGGCACTGGCTCAAGTAAGAATACATGTCGAGAGAATTATAGGTATGTTAAAAAATAAGTTCCGAATTTTCAAAGGCACGTAACCAATAACTATGATGCAATGTGTCATCAGATGGCAGATCTATTTTATATAAAATAGTAGTTGGATGTTCAGCTTTGATTAACTTTTCTCAACCAATAATCTATCTATATCAATCTATAAAAATCGATGTGTGTATGTATGTATGTATGCATGTATGTATGTTTTTTTTTTTATAAGGGGGGAAATGCTTTATGCACCGTAGGTATAGTATACCCGTGTGTCGGACTCCATTAGTGTGCCCTAGTGCCCTACCGACTAAAACCCTAACCTCTCATCGTCATTTGCCTCGTGTTGCCCCCGTGGAACCGCCGCTAAACATTACTTCGCGGGGGCGGCCTCAGCTATTCAGCTCTTCCCCGATTTCAGATGTTCTTCATCTCTCACAAATGGTTACGAGGAACCGTTGTTGCTGGTCCCCTCGTCTTTCTCCGCTCCTGCTCCTCTTCCCGTAGTCTCGTCATGACGGCCGTGGCAAAAGTGCTAACCGTCAACCAGTTGTCCTCCGTTTCCAACATCGACTTCACCAGCGTTTCCGGCTCTGGTGTTGTCCCAAGCGCATCTACCACCTCTTTTCTCCCCTCAGCGAAACGTGGGCACCAGAAGAATACGTGTTCTGCATCCTCCGGCACTTCACACCCCGCCGGGCAATCTGGTGATTCTTCGTGCTTGAACCGATGTAGGTAGGCCCTAAAGCATCCGTGGTTCGAGAGCATCTGGGTCAGGTAATAGTTTACCTCCCCGTGTTTGCGGTTCACCCAACTCTCAACCTGAGGGATGAGGCGATGAGTCCACCTTCCTTTCTCAGATGCATCCCATTTCTCCTGCCACCGTTGGAGGCTATCCTGCCTCATGGTCTTCTTCAGCTCCTTTTGTTCCTTCGGGATGCTACTTCGTTGCTCGTAGAGCTGCTTCCTTTCCACTGCCAACACCTCTATGGGCATCATTTCCGCAATAACGCACACGGCATCATCGGATACCGTACGGAAGGCAGATGATACCCTGAGTGCGCTGAGCCGGTGAAATGCTGCGATCTTCCGTCGATACTCCTCAATCTTAAGGACTTCACCCCAGATGGCTATTCCATATGTGAGTATGGAGGTCACCACCGAGGTTAGAAGTTTTCTCCGGGGTTGACGAGGTCCACCAATGTTTGGCATGAGCCTCGCCAGCGCAGTGGCTACTTTAGCTGCCTTGTCTGCAGCGTGTACCACATGAGCCTTGAAGCTAGGTCTTGCGTCGAGCATTACTCCCAAGGACCTAATGAAAGGCTGAGAAGTAATGGTGCACTGTCCCACGTCAAGAGTGATGGTCTCCACTTTCTTCCGGCTCGTAAACAGCACGGCCTCAGTTTTGTGATCAGCCAGTTTGAGACCGACTGAGTTCATCCACCGCTGCACTGCTTCGTAGCCCTCTCCGAAGATGCGCTGAATCTCCTCCAGGTATTTTCCAGTTATAACTAGCCCCGCGTCGTCCGCGAAGGCCACCATCTCGGCTCCCGATGGCAGTTTCACCTTAAGCAGATCGTCGTACATGATATTCCATAGAAGAGGCCCCAACACCGAGCCTTGAGGAACTCCCCCAGTGACCCTATAGTGCTTTGGACCCTCTTCCGTATCATATATCAATAGTCGGTTCTCCAAATAACTCTTGATCATATTCTTCAAGTACGCCGGTACACCAAGCCTATCCAGGGCCAGGCCGATGCTTTTCCACCTGGCTGAGTTAAAGGCATTTCTCACATCGAGGGCCACAAGCATGCAGTACTGCTTACTTCCACGCTTCCAACGCGCTCCAGAGTTTGCATCCTTCCCTTTACTGACGACTTGGTTGATGGCGTCGAGGGTCGATCTTCCTTTCCTGAAGCCGTACTGGTTTTCTGCCAAGAGATGTCCAATAGCTGCCTCAATCCGGTTAACAATGAAGCGTTCCAGCATCTTTCCGGGCGAATTCAGCATGCACAATGGGCGATAGGATGACGGATCATCCGGTGGCTTGTTGCCCTTGGGCAAGAGCACCAGTCTCTGCCGCTTCCATCGCTCGGGGAAAGTTCCCTCTGCGAGGCACGTATTGTACATGTCTAGGAACATCTCCGGGGCTGCCTTCACTGCTGTCTTCAACGCTGTAATATATGTAATAATATTAATATTATTGGGTTGGGGATCAACTAAGTATACGCATACGAGTCTCAATAGCAACTAGTTTATATTTCATATCTGCACATGACAATGCTATATAGATGTGCCCTCTCTCTTCTATGTTCATACAATTATATATGTGACATCTCGCCATTAACAAAACTAGTTTTACTTATAAATTAAATTTCTGATTCTAACAATTCAACTTAATGATATTTTGAAAGTTCGTACAACTTAACTTACATAACAACTGTACATAATTTTACTACAACTTAACTTACATAACTGAACATAATTTTACTCATTATAATTTAACCTTGAAGGGTTTTTAATTTTTCTACCAAGTCTGGAATAAACAGAACCTGAAATGCGTCTATTATTATTTTCAACACCTTCAGCTTCCCCTTCACTTGCTAGTGTATCGTCACTTTCATTACCAGATTCAGGCATATCAATGGGGAAAACCCGCAAATTTTGAAAATGATCATATTGAATAGTTTACTACCCAAAACAAATTCCGCAACTTTCGATTTTTACATTTGAGTCTTATTTTCGTCATAATTAAATACGAAATATGCGTCACGCTCGAGACACAATATTTGAATGACGCTGGTGACGTACTTGACCACTGGGCCCGACTGATTAGGTAGGGATTTTCACATGCGCAAACCGATCCGTTTGCACCCTGAGCGCTCGTTTATTTCTCGACTCCTCCCACTTTTTCCAGGGAGACGCGTAAACATCGCGGCGGAACGGATAGGTCTCCTACGCCACAGAAAGCGCGCGTTTTAGCCATCCCGGTCATGCTGCTTTCTAAGTTGCAAATTTTTCGTTCAGTAGGGCACATAATCAAAATTTTTACGTGGTACGCGATACATATTCTATTTATGCTTGATATTACAGTACTAAAAGTTATAAATTCGATTAAGCGGGTCTTCCCCATTAAATTATCATTATTTGTGCCTTCTTCATTGATATCATCATCAGAATAATAACTTAAATTATTTTCAATATAGGGTTTCAGAAACCATCTATTTCTCCTTTTTGTTGTTGTGGAGCCATTTTCTTTAACAATGTAAGAATTTTTATTTAATTTTTCACAAACTATACCTGGTTTCCAAATATTTCCACTTTTAATATAGATTTTATCATTAGGATTAAATGGTTTTAATATTTTAGTTCTTTTATCATAATAATATTTTTGTTTTGTTTGTCTATATTGTAAAAGTTGTTTTTGTTTTTTGTAATTAATTGATTTTGGTTGGAATAAATTATATTGTGCAGGAATAAATCCCCTCATTTTCCTACCAAATAGCAATTCACTTGGCGATGGAATTTCATTAGTTATAGGATTGTTTCTATATTCTAATGAAGCCATATTTATATCATTTTTATCATGGTCACATGTTTTTATAATATTTTTTACAGTGCCAACACATTTTTCCACCATTCCATTAGACTGTGCATTAATAGGGCTAGAAGTGTCATGTTTAAAATCCCAAACTTTACTAAAATTTGCAAATTCTGTGCTGTCAAATTGTGGCCCGTTATCTGAAAATACCGCAAAGGGTATACCATGTATAGCAAAAATACTCTGAAAATGTTTTATTACGCTTAAAGACGTAGTACTAGTCATTTTTCTAACTTTTGCGAATTTTGAAAAGTAGTCTATTAAAATTAGGTAAATATTTTTGTTATATTCGAATAAATCAACTCCCACTTTTTCCCAAGGAAAATTTGGGACAGGGTGTGGAGTAAGAGGTTGTTTGTAATTATTTTTTGAAAACCTCATGCATGTTGAACAGGACAATACCAAATTTTCAATATCTCTGGTCATTCCTGGCCAATATAAAAGTTCAGCAGCCTTTATTTTTGTTTTTGTTATGCCTGAATGATTTAAATGCAAAAGAGATAACATTTCTTTACGAAGTGACCTTGGAACAATAAGTGAATTTATTTTATACAGTAATTTTTCAATTAAAACAATTTCGTGTCGTACGTTCCAATACAATTTCACTGAATTTCTGCGCTTAGATCTAGAATCAGGCCAACCATTTTTTACATAATTCATTATTTGCTGCATTTCTTCGTCCTTTTCAACTTCATTTTGAAATATTTTTAGTTTTTCGGAACCAATAGGATAATTTTCTGTAAGTAAATTAATTTGAAAAATCTGAAAAAATTACATCAATTTCTTCTTCAATATTATTAATTCTTGACAGTGCATCGGCTATATACATTTGTTTTCCTGGGGTATATATAACATCTAAATTATATAACTGTAAATCTAATAACATTCTTTGTATCCTCATTGGACATTTTATTAGGGATTTTTTTAAAATATGTATTAAAGGCTTGTGATCCGTTTCTACAGTTATGTCTTTTGCAAATATGTACTGATGAAATTTTTTGCACCCGTAAACTATAGCTAGAAGCTCTTTTTCGATTTGAGCGTAACATTTTTGTACGTCACTTAATGAACTAGACGCATAAGCTACTGGGCATGAATTTTGCAATAATGCTGCACCTAAACCATTTTGTGAAGCATCTACCGTCAATGTTATAGGTTTTTGTGAATCAAAGTGTTGTAATACTGGTGCAGTTGTCAAAATAACTTTCAATTTGTCAAAAGCTGTTTGTTGCTCATGATTCCACTGAAATATCGCATCTTTTTTTAAAAGTTCTCTCATTGGTGCAGTGATTTCAGATAAATTTGGAATGAATTTGTGTAAATAATTGACTATTCCCAAAAAACTTTGTAATTCTTTTAAACATTCTGGTGCTGGATAATTTTTTATCACTTTTACTTTATCATAATCTGGTTCTACACCTTTTGAACTAATGTAATGACCTAAATATTTCACTTTTTCAACTGCAAATTTACATTTGTCTTTGTTAAACCTAACATTTTTTTCTCTAGCTCTTTCTAATACTAATTTTAATCTTTCATCATGTTCTTTTCTGTTTTTGCCCCATACCAAAATATCATCTACATAAATATCCATACCTGCTATACCTTCAAAACATTCTTTTATTTTCCTTTGAAAAACCTCTGTTGCACTTTTTATGCCATACGGCATTCTCAAAAAAACGATACCTTCCAAACGGACTATTGAAGGTGCATAATTGTGAACTTTCATCGTCCAAAATCCATTGAATGTATCTAAAATTGAAAAATATTTCGCATTTTTTAAATTTATTACGATGTCTTCGAAGGTAGGTATCTGAAAATGCTCTCTTAAAATAGCTTTATTTAAATCGGATGGATCCATGCATATTCTGAATTCACGATTTGGCTTTGCTACAATAACTAATGAATTCACCCATTCTGTTGGTTCATTTACCCTTTTTATTATCTTTTGTTGACATAGACTGTCTAACTTACCCTTTAGTGAATTCATCATTCCTTCTGGGATTTTTCTTGCGGCGTGAACAACTGGAGTTGCTCGAGGATCTATTTTTATTTTATATTTCCCCGGTATACATCCTATTCCTTTAAAAACATCTTGAAACTCGCTTAAAATGTCTGATTGAACATTGCAAATCATTTTTGCTACATTCAATTTTTGTATTGCATACAAACCTAATATGCAAGGGCCATTATTTTTAACAACATAGAAATTTAAATCGTAAGCCACATTTTTATAGTAACATTTGACTTTCATTATCCCTAACGTATCTAATTTGTCCCCTGAATATGTGGATAGATGTGAATGGCATGACACTAACATGACATTCTTAAAATATTGTTTGTAAATATTAAAATTTATGAAATTTACTTTGAATGAAATGTTTTTGTTATTAATATTCAGATTTACAATCCATTCTTTAGCATAATTATTTTCATTTTCATTTATTGTACATATAAACAATGAATCGTTATTTTCATCACGTAAAATACTATTAATTCCAGGCTTATCCTGTGAATTTCTACAAAATTTTGCAAAATGATTTCTCATACCACACGCACCACACTTTTTTCCATACGCATAACACCTGCTTGGATGATGTGAATACCCGCATCTTGTACACTTCCTTGTTTGATGGTTTTTGCTTCCATTCGATAGAGAGTTTTTATTCGAGCAGTTTTGAAAATTTTGATTTCTGTATGAATTTATTCTGCTGCCATGCCGTACCACTTGTTTGTTTCTGTTTCTTTGTACTGTTAGTATTTCTTCATCTTTCTTTTTCTGTATATCTAGTTTAAATGTTCCTTCACAAATATTTTCCAATTGTGTTTTTGTTATTTCTGCCGACTTGCAGATATCTATTGCTTTTTGTAAATCTAACTTTTTTATTCTAAGCAGCCTGTCTTTTACAGCTTTGTCTCCAATCGCATGTACTAATCTATCTTTTATTAAACTATCTGTTAGTGGTCCATACTCACAAGTAGAACTTAATTCTCTTAACGCAGTTACATATTCATCTATTGTTTCATTGGGCTGGAGGTCCCTGCAAGCAAAAATATGCCTCTCATACGTTTCATTTTTTGTTGGTTCAAAATATTCTTCGAATTTCTTTAGCACTGATGTATATTTCTTGCTATCATTTACAGTTTCAAACTTGAATGTGTTATAAATTTTTAACGCTTTATCACCTATATGATGTATCAGTACTGCACATTTGTATTCTTCACTTTCAGTCTCCATTTTAGCAGCCATTAAATACAATTTGAATTTTTGAGCAAAAAACTTCCACGCCTCAGCATGATTTGTTTCAAAATTCATCTCCTTGGGAGAGTTCACTCTTATATCACTCATCACTTGTTTTTTAACCTTTTACGACTGCGCCATGGAATATATGTAATAATATTAATATTATTGGGTTGGGGATCAACTAAGTATACGCATACGAGTCTCAATAGCAACTGGTTTATATTTCATATCTGCACATGACAATTCTATATAGATGTGCCCTCTCTCTTCTATGTTCATACAATTATATATGTGACAAACGCCACATTGGGGATGCTGTCCATACCCGTTGCCTTCTTATTCCCAACTCTGCCGCTCGCCCGGAGCAGCTCCTCTAGGGTTATCGGGGGTGATGTCCTCGCCTTGTTGCTCCACTTGGTAGCTGAAGGGCTCCTGCTTCGGGAACAGAGTGCCGACAATCTTCTCCAGCTGTTTGGGACATGTGGGTTGCTGTCTTGTCTGGCTCTTGATCCGAGTCATGACGACCTTGTAAGGTCTCCCCCACAGATCTTCATCCACTATCTTGAGCAACTCCGACCAACACCGCCGCTTGCTATGCTTGATAGCTTTGGTCAGTTTGGTCCGGGCTGACCTGAACCTCTCCTCCAATTCTGGAAAGGTGAGTTTCCCCTTGGCTCGGTGTGATAGCCTCCTCGCTCTGTGGCACTCCACACGGAGTTGTACGATGTTATCACTCCACCAATAGACTGGCATGTGCGGGCTCCCCTTTCCTCTCCTCGGCATGGCGGCATCGCAAGCATTCGCCACCTTGGTCATGACGTCGTCGACTTTCTCCTCCGCTGTTGTTCCATTGGCGTAGCCGTCTTCGATGCAGATACGCATGGCATCCGCATCGAAGCCGCCAGCTTTCCAGCCGGTGAATGCGTTCTTTTTTGGGGGTCTATAGTATAATAATACATTAAACCATAAATTACAAACAAACACATAAAAAATCTGCGAGAATGACAAATGGTGTCAAAAGGCATGCATTCAGGCCTCTGTAAACAGCAAGTATACGCAGAGCCTGATCCTTCCATGCATGCCCTTTATGAATTAATTATAATTACTCTATATACAAATTGTAAGCAGAAAAATATAAATACACGCATGTAAAGAAAAATATTTAAAAAATGAGAAGTGACCACTCAGAAGAGAAACGAGAGGCGGTAAACAGAGAAAAAGAAGCAAGGAAGATAGACACAATAGGAAGGTAAACAAGAAGAAAACAACCGTGCAAAACCTACCCAATGCAAAACAGACAAAAGCCAGAACTATCTACTGCTGGTCAAAGAACAGTCCGAACAATTTACATCTCACAGCACCACAAGGAAGAGTCAGAAACAAATGGAACTGATTTAAATAGGATACAACATTGTAAGAGTAGGATCTCTTAAATATTTCCTTGCGATGCCGCGAAAACGTGAGCAATAGCGACTTTCGGAGAATGGCAACACTATGCACATCAGCCCGAAAAAGAAGTTTATTATACAAGTTCAGAGGCACGCGGAACTGAACAATTCTGAGAAAGAAGCAAACCATGTGAAGGCGCCGCCTATTGAACATATTTAACCATTTAGCGTCCTTCAGTTTATGAGAGACACGTGAACGTGCTCTGATTCCATACATTAAACGGAGACATGAATTCTGAACTTTCTGAATACGAGACCTGTCACGACCCAACATAGACAGAATCACAGAAGTTGAAATGCGAGAGAACAAGCGCGTCACACAACGTCATCTTGGTATTTAAGTTGAGATAATGCCTCTGCCCATACACGAGTTTTAACGCGAGGTAAGCCCGCTGCAACATACAGCTAATATGATGCGTAAAACGTAAGCTAGAGTCGATAAATAATCCCAAATTCTTAACGCATTTCGTAAAAGGCACGTTGGCGCCGTCAATTTTTAAGACAATATCACTAGTTGTGACCTTCCTAGACCCCTCGTCGCCAAACACAATAGCGCCAGATTTTTTGGGATTAATTTGTAACAGGTGTTCTTTGGAAAGACGAGAGAGCCTTTCAAGATCACTATTTATAAGAAAACATGCATTGTAAACATCTGTAGCCTCGAAAGAATGGTAAAGTTGAGTATCATCTGCATAAAAATGGTAGTTACAGTAAAGAAACAATTTATGAAACGAAGAAGTATAAATAGTGTACAAGGTAGGACCAAGAATACTTCCCTGAGGCACGCCGTACTTAATGCAGTACGGAAGAGATAAACAATTATTATAAGCAACACACTGACTTCTATCAGATAAAAAAGACTCAATGAGCTTTACAGCATCCGGGGCTAGACCAATGTAATGCAAAATGGAAATCATAATGTCATGGTTCAGCATGTCGAAGGCCTTGGAAAAGTCTACAAGAACCAAAACGGTAAGTTTGTTGATGTCAAGAGCGCGAAAGATGTCATCCGTAAGCCCCGACAAAGCCGAAGGACAACCATGCCCCTGTCGAAAACCCGACTGCCTCAAAGGAAGAATATTAAAAGTGTTCAAATGCATACGCAGTTGCAATTCCAGAATTTTTCCAAAAACTTTCGACAGAACAGGGAGAATACTTATGGAACGAAGATCACGAAACTCGGTAGGTGTGGCTACTTTAGGAAGAGGAATTACATGCGCGCGCTTCCATTTTTTTGGAAAATATGATCTGCGTATACATTCATTGAAGATATGAGTGAGGAAAGGAACAACGAGCGGATAACACAGAAGAATAAGCGAAATATTGAGATCATCACTGCCATGCGCCCCGGACTTGATCGACAGGAGCAAGTCGTAGACACACTTCTCATCAACACTTTTAAAAGACAAAGTATCTGCAACATCAGGCATCATGGAAGAAGAATAAAAGGAGAGTAGGTCCTGATCAGGCATAGCGCCCGTTCTACAAGATTCAACGAAATACTTATTAAGATCGTCCACGTTACTCAAGTTCAGAGGTAAAATATGCGACTTCCGCTTTAGAACGTTAAGTTTAGCCAGTTCCGCCCACTTCTCCTTAACCGAGCAGTTTTGCAATTTAAAATTTAGACATGTCTTCTTTTCCGCGCGCAACGCAGAAGTAGTGAGATTTCTCAGTTGTTTGTTATAAGACCAGTGGACAGGAAGCCCAGTCCTCTTGAATTTATTTGGTGCGTTGTCTCTTAATTTCATCATAAATTTGACATTATCTGTTATCCAAGGCGTACAGCAGTTTGACTTGCGTCTCTTAGAAACAGGAAGAAGAGCATGGAGATTAGCAAGATACAGAATGAAAGAATTTAGGACATCAACTTTACCATCAATGCTATCCGTCCGAAGAATGGAGTGCCACGGCAATGAAGCAAGATCAGAATTGAAACTAGTAGTATCTATACCGCTAAGCGAGCGATAAACAAAACGTGGGATTTCACGAGTCATAGAAACACCATTGTAAGTACCATTGTAAGCTTTTGTACTACTTGTACTACTTATATTTTGTTATTATTAAAATAATTCTGTGACAGATTGCCTTTTATTCACAAGTAATAAAAATAATATTTAATATCCAAGCTCCTCAAATGACTCAAGGGTCGTAGGTTTTTTGTGGTGTAGAACACACTTATCAAATAATCACATAATTCTAATACGCTATACGTTATATGTTCAATAAACACAAAATTTGGTGACCAGACAAGTAGTATCTAATATGTTAATGAGTTACAGAACTCTGTAACTGAACCTAATAATAGTAGAAATGCTTACGATCCAGTACGATACTACCGTCGCCTCTGATTAATATACACGCATGTTTTAGTTGCAAAAACCTCCAACGAAATATAACCACTTGCTAATCCCTATGGGCACTTAACTTCCAAGCATCCACCCAAACATCAGCTGCAATAAAGAAGTCTGTCTGGTGATGTCCCCAACTGAGGATAACTTTCGCTGATCGCAAGTCAAATTTTATTTAGTTGCAAGTTTACGTGATCATTGACCACTGCATGTTTATAGGTATCAACAGCTTTCCGTTCATTAATAAGTCCCCATTTGGTCACTTTCGTGGCAAATTACATTTTGTGAGCATGGCAAATCATTTTTACTGATGACAGCGAAGTTTTATGTGGATTTTGTTCTACTTCAAGTTTTAAAATGGGATGCTGAGATTCTCCCAGCTTTCTGCTCATACCAGGTTGCAGATGTAACTTGTGACCTGGTAGCTTCCTCGATTTTGGATATCATTTCAGCGTCTAGAGGCACTATAATATTCTTTCCCATATCGATGTGTTCATCGTACGTTAAACTTATATTATGTTCATCATTCAGCTGCAATAAAGAAGAGAATGTCGCCGTTTCTTTCAGCTCGTCGCGAAAGGCTTCACGATTCTTAGTATTACTGCTGTATGCCCTCTCTCTGTCATTTTATTTAACAATTATGTCATATCTTCTGAAGTAGGAGGACGTATAACAGGGCATTATTTTGCTTTTCTTTCTGGCCACTCCAACTGGAAAATTGCAACTACAGGAACATTTTTCGCTAAAGGCAAAAGTCAACTAGCTTTTAGGTCCGTGCAGGAGCGGTTCTGTTTTAACACAACCATCAGCTCCAAAAATAGTCTAAGCCTCGAGGCTGGGCTCCCCAGCTTTTTGGGAATGCTTTACCTAATAACATATTTGCTAAAAGTTACACTAAAGGATCTTTCACTGTCCTACTTACTTTTCCAACAACAACTGGGTACCGATTGTTCTTTTTATAGTCGAATTTCTCCACAGATCCAGCGTCAAAATATTTGTAACTTTCTAAGCTTTTATATGCTCTCGATTCCTCTTTGCTGTAAATGCTATGAGACAATACTATATACTATTATATGAATCCCAGTAACGTCGGGGACAGCGTACAAATCGAAATTAAGTTCATGGTCAAGCACCAAAAATGGATCCACATCATTAATTATAGATATTTTTAATAAATATCTGGTACCTACAAGTTTCTACCTCGTTTGCTAACAAATAGTTTAAATAATCACATAAGTCGCCATATTCAAAAATACTAAATAAAAAACGAATAAAACCACAAAACACTGCGCTTTGTTTGCCTCACGACACCATTTTCAAATGTCCCACGATCACGCGTTCTGGACTGCCTAATTGCATGACAGTTCTGACAATATATCTCGTTACGCAAATTCAAAATAGATTGAAAACATCAAGAATAACCAACATCAAGACTAACGAGAAAATTCCGCTGACAGAATCCAGGTTCGAGATGAATGACAAGAATAAAAGCACAGAATAAACGAACATAGATACAACGCTCAAAAACGAAAAGTAGAAGCAAACAGGTGAGGGGGGCAAATTCAAGACCTAAGAATCAAATATTTCAGAAAATTACCAAAATGTATCAATCGAGACTCGGGATGAAATCGGAAACCAGGAACAAGCACAAGGAGTCGCATGATGAAAACTCGAGGGACGAATAGCCAGAGGGCAAAACAATAGAAGTACCTACATAAATATAAATTGGAAATTCAGAGTACAAACTATTTTGATAAAATTGATAAAGACGCACAAAATAATTAAAAAATCGGTTAGTTAAAGTAATTTTTAACGTAACAAGGTCATGGGAAAATACGCGGGAAGGTTGGGTGGTAGACGGTACCAGGATTATTCCAAGGAAACTTTAAATAAGGGCGTAACTTCTATGAAAATTGCAGACGAGCAGAAGGAAGATTTGAAATTACTGACAAAACATTGGTGAATAAAGTGAAAAAAATTGGCCCTGCATGGCTGTATGACGACCAATTGATGTTAATAAAATTGAAGAAATGCATGTAGTTGACGTGCTTATTGCCAGTTCGGAATATGGTTACCCCATGACCGAACTTGAACTACAAATGACCATAAAATCATATTTGGACAATAAGGATATACAGTATTCCAGGTTTAAGGACAATTTTTCTGGAAACCAATGGACTAAC
Organism: Xestobium rufovillosum; assembly: GCA_963966045.1. Lineage (NCBI taxonomy): Eukaryota > Metazoa > Arthropoda > Insecta > Coleoptera > Ptinidae > Xestobium > Xestobium rufovillosum. The sequence continues at coordinate 13,391,599 of OZ014493.1, read as the reverse complement.
ATTTTTTTTAAACGTCACAGAAATCTGTTGAATAACTATAAAAATAAAAAATAAAAATATTAGAAGAAAACGATCAGAGAAAAGTGATCAAGAAATTGAAGCTTATTTTGGCAATCTCAAGAAAATAATACAAAACATTCAACGACCGTTCATCCTAGATTATGAATCAAATTTAAGTGATGATGCAGAGAGTAAGAAATGTATATTCCCCGCGATAGACACAATATCCCGAAATGAATATTAATTTTACAAGGAGTGCCATGTTCGTTGTCGCAGCAGCATATGGTTTATAAAAGCGACAGAGCTTATGGCCAGTGAGTAATGAGTGGACCACCAGTGTAATGTAGTGGCAGCAATGTAAAAAGTTAGGCCAAGTTCAGAGCGGATGTAAAAGGGAAGAAAATGGCCGATTATTATATTCACACGCGCGTTGCTGTTGTACTGTGGTAAAAATAAATAATCTTCAAAATTTGGTATACTACTGGGTCATCCACTAGAGATACCATAAATTTGGGGGCGAGTAGTAAACAAAAAAGGTGAGATTGAAGAAGTTTGAGATAGCCACGCTTAAATTTTGGAGGTTAATTCGAGTAGGCAACAAATTTTAATAGTTAAAATGGTTGAACCAGTCCGGCAACAAATGCAGATAATTGCCAGAGGCAATAATTGGCATATTAAAGGAGTTCCAGGCAGGAGAAGATTGGAATATTTATTTAGCAAGACTGGAGCAATATTTAGAAGCCAATTTTATAAGTGTAGAAGCAAGGGTACCGGTTATTTTAACGTTAATTGGACAATTTGCTTATAAAGTGCTAAGGGATTTATGTGATCCTATGTTACCGAAACAAAAAACGTATGAGGAGTTGGTTAAACTTTTAACGGACCAGTTTGCTCCCAGAATGTCTGTGTTTCGCAAAGGAATAATGGTACGTTAGAGTCAAGAATGCTGTAATGCCGTACAAATTTGAAAGTTTATTGGAAGAAAAGGTTAAGAACAAGTTCATAACAGGTTTGAAGTCAGGCCCGGTTTTGGATCGATTGTGTGAAGAGGACCACCGCAAATCACTGCAAGAGTTGATTGAATTGGCGTTAACAAAGGAAGCATCAGTTAAACAGTTTCAACAGATAAATAAGTTGCAGAAAGTATGAAGAAAGAAGCTGAAGAGAGCGGAGAAGGAGGTAAACAAGAAAGGGAGAAAGATCGAGGTAAAGATGTTTCGAAAAATAATCAACTTAAATGTTACCACTGCAGTAAACCTAATCATCCATTTTCAAATTGTGGATTTAAGAAATCTAAACGTAGAAATTGTTTAAAAATAGGTCATCTTGCATCTGTTTGTAAAGGGAATAAAGCTCATTACTTAAGTGAAGAAACATAGGGCAAGTTTATGATGGTGATTATGGCTTATTTACGTTAGATAATGGGGTTAATTATATTGAACCAATGTACATCGACACATTTGTTAACGGTGTTCCAGTTAAAATGGAAATTAATACTGGCGTGCATGCCAGAAAAGTTGTATTTACAAAATCTGCATGATAAATTGCTGCCAGAGAAATCGAAAAATTTGTACCTAAAAGTGTATGCTGCCTTTAAAGGCTGGTGCCTGACCAAAAAGGCCACCAAAGATTCTAAAAATTTGCTGCTGGTATATTTCCAGGAGCAAGCACAGAATAAGAAGACTTCCAGTTTATGGGCCATATTTGCAATGCTGAAGTCAACCCTTGCAATGAAAGAGAGAATTTAGATGTGTCAAAATATTTTAAGTTATTAGCATTTTTAAAGCGCCAAAATACTTCGTATAACGCAAAAAAATCGTCGGTATTCTCGAAAGAATAAATTACTACATTTCTAGCAAAAGCACCGGATGAAGCCTTCGTGTCCACAAAAGTAATTTTTCCTGTTGTGTAGTAAAATTCCATAAACTCACTAATTAACCATATAGGCTGTTCTTGTCATTGGAGTGGATGGAGCCTGCAGAACTGGTGAGTTCTGCAACATGCTTATGGTAGATGTGGACGTTCGGGACGACATCATCGTCATAAATATTCCAAATAGTAAGAATGGATCATAGAGGCAGTTTGTCTTGATAGAACCGCTCTGGATTGGAATTTTGAAGAAATATTTGGGTAACAGGCCCTCTCCAGACATGCAAAAAGTTTTTATTGGTTTTTGAGGTGGCAAACCTACAAGACAACAAGTAGGGCACAATACAATCAGTAAGATGCCAAAAACTATTGCAACGTTTTTGAAATTGCAAAATTCTGAAAGTTATACTGGGCATAAATTCCGCCGAACTTCCGCTTCTACTTTAGTAGAAAGTGGCGGCGATATATTATCTCTGAAACGACACGGGGGTTGGAAGTCCGCCACAGTGGCGGAGGGATATATAGAAGAATCCATCGCGGATAAGAAAAGGATTGCGGAAATGGTCCAAAGGACTTCAATTCAAACGTCTAATCTGCTACAAGCATCTACTGCCACTGCTAGTCAGTATGATGTTCCGATCCCTTCTACTTCTTCCAATGCAAACACTATACCTCATCCAATGTCAATACACCCAGAAGTTTATGCCCTAAATTCAGAAATAAACATTCCTGTACAAGAACTTTATAGCACTTCGTTGAACAGGGTAATTGCAGAATTTCGTATGAACTGCCACAATTGTACTAATAATTACTACGAGTACTGAGATGGTCGTCCTCACCAGACAGAGGAAGTTCGCAGAGCCTTTCCAAGCAAACACCAATGGCTTGGAGTTGGAGATCCAGTCGGTGAAGTGGCTGAGATACTTGGGTATGTTTCTGGACGCGAAACTCAAGTTCTGGGTCCAGATTCAGAGGGCGGCAGACAAAGAAGCGACTACGGTGGAGAGCGTTCTCCGAGCGAAGAAGGAGGAGGAGTGGGATTAGCGTAGGAGGAAAGCCGTGATGGCAAAGCACGCCCGTTGTCCTGAAGTAATGCGAAAGCGGTCCTGAGGACACGGGTCTGGAGTAAGGGAAGGTGGTTTTAGTGGGTAGGGCCGGAAACGGAGGAGTCCCACACTACCGAACTAGCGCTGGGCGTGAATGCATTTCCACCTTCCATTAAAAAAAAACTACGAGTACTTTAAATAATCAAGAACTACCTGCCTTATATAAGTTATTTGAATTAAATAGTTAATAAAAATGCTTCTTTTCACTACTAGCACCTTCCTACATGAGGAAATTTCAAGGCTTGATATAATTCAACTCCTGAGTCAGTTTTCATTATTTACATAGATCAATAACGAATCTATACAAATCGCAAATAAGTTCATTATAAGTAAGATTGGAGAAAAACAATTTTCTCGGCATAAATATCGGTCAATAATGACATGTTTTAAGGCTAGTAGAGAAAAAGATTTCTGCAAAGAAAAATGTAGCTTCAAAAATCAAGCAGTCCATTTTCAAGCATTTAATGAAATTTATTAATGCAGTAATATGGACATTTGCAAGATAAATTATTACACCTCCATTGCTAAACCACCTTAACAATAGTCTTGAAAATTTGAAAAATTCTGTGCCATTTGATGAAAAGTATATATTATTTAATGATCGGGTTTTGGATAAGAATTTGAAATCAATAGATGTAGCTTGTCTCTTAAAGAATAACATACGAAAGAAATGTTCAGAATTTTAAAAAATTCTTTTTCAAGAATATAATGAAACGTATGCCATCTCATTTAAAATTTTTGTCTCGAGTAAAAAATAGCAGCCCCAAAATAATTTTCCAGATAAGGCGCCAAAGTAGGGTCTACCTAAAAACCATGCATCATCCACTTGTTGGATGGGCCCTTACATTAAATATGAACTGGGGGTGGGGGCAAGTTGACGCAGCTTAAGTAACGATCTGTTTTCAATCCAGGTGTGACGAGGATAACCGTTCCGATGAAACAGGAAACGTAAGCACATAGAAGATAACGAAAGAGAAGAGGATACTAAACTGAACACAAATGTAATGTAATAAAATATTATTTTTCATTGTGGTTTTGAGGACTACGTTAAGTTCATCGTTTATAATATAAAAAACAAAAACCATTAAATAGGTATTCGTTCACCCGTTCACTCCATGTCAGTTTAATTTTTAAGGCCGGTAATATAACAAAAAATATTGCAAATTTTTATTTGCTGAATTTCTGTAATAAAATTTAATGCATACATAAGAAATACACAGCAGGCATAAATAGATCCAAAATCAGGATACTACTACAGTGATACAAAATTGTGCCGCGGGCAATGAGACACCTATATTAAAAATTGACGAAGAAACATTGGTTGGAAAGCGGAAGCTAGCCATCAAAATAGTATGCATATTGTGTAACTAGTGCGGAAAAGTGCTAATTTCTCCTGAGTGTGAAGAGTTGCCGCACGAGAAAAATTAACTTTTCGCACGTGTTGCACACTACACTTTTTCTACGACCACACTTTTTAAGTAAATTTTATAACTTTGTGTCGAATTACTATAAACGTCAAAATGTGTTCACTCGCATTTTCAAACTTATGTGCAACGCGCATACGCCAACTGCACATTTCCTCAGTAAAATATATAAACGGGGCTATACGTATGCGATCAATTTAATTGTCAAGAAGTAAAATTGATAATTTCTTTGCATATTGATGGATTGACAATATTTTGCAAATCGTGGTTACAATCTCGAAACCGGTTATACCGACGTCGCTTAGGATGACGTATCGCTTTTTGCGACGAAACACGTAAATATACCGATTATAACAACATCGGATAATGCGACATATCGGTTTAAGCGACAAACAGTTATCGGAATTTGGCTATAACGACCAACGGCAGTATTTGCTCATACATACTTTCTACCACCACGCCCGCGCCACGCGTGTAGTCTTTGCCGGCTTGCCGCGAGTGATTAAGTGATTTAGTTAGTAGTGCACTTAGCGGCAGGCGGAGGCGCTCACCGTGCATATTAATCACGATGTCGCAAGGAAAGAGGAGAGTGTTTAATGTTGAAGAGAAATTACACATAATCTGGAGATTAGAAAACGGGGAACAAAATGGGGATATTGCAAATGAATTAGGCGTATCACACTCTACAATATCGACAATTTGGAAGTACCGAGAAAAAATAAAGGCTCTTTTAGAAAACAACTCTGAAAATGAAACGGTCGAGATCATCCGAATTTAAGGTTATAGAAGAGGCTTTATTAAAGCGAATTAAACACCAAAGAGCAAACAACGTGCCAATGAGTGGACCAATTCTTCAATAAAAAGCTAAAGATTTCGCAAGGCATATGGGGAAAGAAAATTTCACGTGCTCCTCATCTTGAATACAACGTTTCCGTGCTCGTCATAACATTGTGTCCGGAAAAATTTGTGGCGAGGCTGATGCAGTTCCTGAAGGCGTGTCGGAAGAGTGGTTGTCTCATAAAGCCTGCACTGTGCGAAGGTTACAAGCCAGAAGAAATCTTTAATGCTGATGAAACCGGCTTGTTTTTTAATTTGACCCCAGACAAGACGCCAAAATTTAAAAATTAACAATGTACGGGCGGCAAGTTGTCTAAAGCAAGAATTACGGTGTTGGTTGCTGCGAATATGACTGGATCGCGCAATGAAAAACTTTTGGTGATCGGTAAATCGAAAAAATTGCGATGCTTCAAGGACACTCGCTCCCTGTCCGTAACTTACGAAAACAACACTAGAGCCTGGATGACATCGCAACTGGTTGAAAAATGACTTCCTAACTGGGATGCACAACTGAAATCAAGAGGGAGCAAAATTCTTCTTTTAGTCGACAATTGTTCTGCTCATCCCGTAATCTCTAATCTAAAATGCATAAAACTTGTGTTTTTGCCACCAAATGTCACCTATATATTACAACCCAAGGACCAGGGGATGCTAAAATTTATAAAAACACAGTACAGAAAGCTCCAAGTCTTGCAAATGCTCCAGAATATTGAAAACAGTGAAAGGGCAAAAAGTCTAAGCATTATAGATGCCATTTTATTGACAACGGAAGCCTGGGTCAAAGTTACACAAAACACCATAGCCAACTGCTTTTGCCATGCAGGTACCAAAGATCTCTCTTTATCATCATCAGACGAGAACGACGACGATGTTCCGTTTGCTAGATTAGTATCTCTAACGGAACTTGATGAAGATAATTATAGTATTCCTCTTGCTCAATTAGCTGCACAGTTTTTGGGTTCCTCTGAATTGAGAATCGAAATAAAGCAGTTCATCGAGGCTGACGACAATGTTGTCGTGTGTGCGCCAATAACAGAGGACATCTTAGCTGAAGTCGAAAGCAATCGATGCAATATTGATGAAGGACGAGAGGACCAAGAACAGTTTCAACCATCATCACTATGCGAGGCTATTAGTGCTTTAACAACTCTACAAAAATTTGTTTCCTTTAACGAAGAGTTCAATACTGATGTTCATCAAGGAGTCTTGAATTAAATGAAACGTTAAATGCAATACCTTTGAGATTAAGCGCAAAAACAGACTAAGATGACACATTATTTCAAAAAATAAAGAATTATGTAATATTCATACATGTGTATGTATTATGTAGAATAGGTGTCAAGGTAACCAATAGATGTAGGTTTTTGAAAGTTTTCCACAATAGACGTTTTGGTATGATTTTTGTATTTTTTTAAACCAGTACACATTTAATATACCTGCAAGTTTATTTTTCTACAAAAATGTTCATATTGCTTACAAGACAGAAATTTATGTACTTTGTAGGAATATTTTGCTACTATGTATTTGCTCTAGGTACTTGGGAACATTTATTTTTGTCTCCGATTACTCATTAGCTTCTTGTTGTTTGCTGCTTCTTATTATACTTCGATAGCCACGTTCCTCGAGATCACATATGTAGTTTTTCTCATTATGCTGTTCCAGTGCGTAAGTTGAAAAAAGGGTAAACTCCGTCCCTACCTCTCTCCGGCCCGGTATTGTCAGGTACCTATATTAAGCGGCCCTCAGACGATCAGTTTTACTGCCAGTATTTTTTTATATCAGTATACTGATGCAGACCTCATACGGCCAATACATTCATCAATATTTAGTTTTCGTATTGGTATGTCGGCGTCAACTACTTTTGTACATCGGGCTTGAATAATAAGGAAAAAGCTTGTGTTGCAATTATTTTGGCAAACTTGGCGAAGAGAAGAGTAGAATCTTTAATTTTTTTTTGCTCTTTCCTGAAATTGCTTCTTATGGTATTAATTTTGTTCTTTACGTCCTGTATGTTGGCATTTTTCTTGATATTTTTGAATATGTTAAGTAATTTTTCATATCCTGCCTTCTTTCTATCTCTATTTGAATAATCTTTTAAAGAAGTATTCCTAAGTTCGAGAATTTCTCTATAAGCGGCAATAAACATTTTTAATAATACCTACTCGTTGGCTATTATCGGGACTCTCAATTTCATCATTTCCATCAGCTTCACAATACAATCATCAATTTGCGAGCTCTCAGCGTCCGCAGGGGATTCCGGCGGCGACACGTTCTCCATCGCAACACTGTTTATACTAAAAAATATTGTCAGTCTTGTCCTCAAACGATCAGTATACCTTCAATAAAATGACCACGCCTACAATACTGGTAAAATAATTTCAACATCCCGAAAGTATTTCAGTTTACTGACAGTACGTCAGTATATGCCCTCACATTATCAGTAATACTGTCAATATATACAAATACTGTCAGTAAAACTGATCGTCTGAGGGCCGCTTTAGTCATTATAGTTCTTACGCTTGCCCTGTACGATTGATTTTGTGCGGTTGTGTTAATCATGGCAGTAAAGAAACGAAGTGCCGATAGTTTAAAATCGACTACAAAGAAGATGCGCAAAAACTGGAGTCTTTTGCTTCGAGCAGTAAGTGCCCTTAATTATTATTTTTCCAGCTTCTCTTTCGTTTCCAATCCGGAAGCGAAAACCTTCAATTATCTCATTCCGAGATAAACGCCCGAGCTCTTTTTTCTCTCCGAAAATAACGAGCCGTTTGGTTTTTGAGCGAGAAAATCCTATTTTCATTTCGAAAACAGAACCTCTTGTTTATATTGGCCTTCAGTTCGTCGGCTTACTTATTTTTAGCCCGCTTCCAGCTTCTCTTTCGTTTCCAATCCGGAAGCGAAATCCTTCAATTATCTCATTCCGAGATAAACGCACGAGCTCTTTTTTTCTCTCCGAAAATGACGAGCCGTTCGGTTTTTGAGGAGAAAATCTTGTTTTTATTTCGAAAACAGAGAACATCCTGATTATAATGGCCTTCAATTCGTCGGCTAATTTTTTTGCCCGCTTTGTGTTTCTAACAGCTGCGACAGAACTGTTTGTTTTGCACTACGACGGCTACACTGATTACTCAGCGTTTCATAATCTTTGTTACGCAGTACACATTCATACCTCGCCATTTCGGGAGGACAATAGTTTTTATTTATTTATTTATTTACATTTACTTTTATTATACCGAGTTTCTAAGCAGTGATTAATCAGACGACAGTTTGTCCTCTGATACCCCAGATCTACCTCCGATGATGTCGTCGTCGTCTCCCTCCTAGGGACTGTCCCATATGCGGAAGATCACTTAAGGCCTCTTATCACAGCAGACGCAGCCACTAGATGGTAGCGTTACCTCACTTTTGGCTTGGAAAACGAGCGGCACGAGTTGCTGAGTCGATGGAAGACATTTAAAAATTGTAGTGGACTGAACGTCCCAAAGATCAAACCCGAATTCCAAACTTTTTTATCTCCACTGGATATTAAAAAGAAACATTTTTGCAAATTATTCAGGAAATGTTGTGGAAGGGGCTGACAACTCTTACTACTGCCATCGCTGAAGCTTTGCCGTCTGCTAAAAAAGACGACAGCCTTATCTCCACTACGGTGGACGCCGGCAAATTGCTCAACGACACTCATCACACTATATCGTCTCTGACGTCATCAGCTCAAACACCATCTCAATCCAAAATGCAAAAGATCGTTCACAATCAACATTTAATCTTCAATCGGACCCACAAGAAATTGAATCCAGCCGAAAAGAGGGAGGGGGGAAACAGGAGGGATCGGCCGGTATTCTCTCGCCATTCAGGGAGACCACCGCGGAAATCCACAGCCATCAAGAACCGAGGCAGATACTGAACTGGGTATCTGAATACAAAATTTTCTAGTCGCTCATGGCTTTAAACTAGAGGACTATAGATCTGTAAAAAATCTGCTAACTAAAAACTGCTGCATGGCTACTCTCGATTTCAAAAACGCATACCGTAAAATGGGGTTACTTTGGTACTCGGGGCCTACTTTGGCAGGGTGGTTTGTTAACTTTAATACTTAATTTTCATGCATTTGTTTGCTATTTTGAGTTGCATTTTTTGAAGCGGGTTCTTGTTCAGGTCTAAATTAGTGTAATATGCCCAGAAATTACCAAAAGAAAGTTGGGGGGAGACCATACTTGAATTATACGGAAGAAGCACTTGCTGAGGCACTTGCCGCCATTAGGGGCGGCGTATCACAGGCGGGGGCGAGTCGACGATGGAAAATTCCGCGTGGGACTTTACAAAATAAGTTGGTCGGTATCCACCCAACGGTCGCCTGGACACCCGACCGTGTTTTCGGCAGACGAGGAGCACATTATGACAACAGTAAGTGACTGGGGCTTCCCACTTGCTAAAGTGGATGTGCGTGAAATTGAAGCAGGTAAAAGACTTAGAGTTGAGCCAGAGGAGGAGCAAGAAGAAATAAAGCCGGAAAATGTTGAGGAGGCTACAGCAGAACCAATAGAACCAGTTGCAGGACCATCCAGAGTACAGCCAAAGAGAGCCAAGGGCACTCTTTCAAATTTTTGCAGAATTTGCTCAGTCAACTGGAAATTCTACACCGGTCCAGATTGGATTTGTTGCATCATGTGTAAACGATGGATTTGTGGCAGCTGTAACCATGGGAGCAAAGATCCACAATTCACGTGCTCAATGTGCCTCGAATCACCATTTGACTCCGATGACAGCATAAAAGACGCGAACTTCGAGTAAAAAATATTTTTATATATGGCAGTTCTCAAGAATTTATTTTTATTTTGTGATACTTTTATTACAGAAAACGCCTAATTTTTTATAGAGAGACTATTTGTTTATTTTGTTACATATTTCCTTTAGTCATTTGTTTTATATTTTTAATTTTTTAAAAAAAGAAATGTTTATTTTCTTTGTTTTTCATAATAAAAATATTTGTGAAACTTTGCACGTCAATTTGACCTACTTAGAATTGGACTATGAAAGTTTTAAGGATAGCGAAAGAAAGCTGGAACCTTACCCAATTTTTCTAGGTGCCAAAGTAGGCCAGAAACACATTCTACTTAAGATTACAAGCATTTTTCTGACCTGCCAAAGTAACCCCATTTTTCTGCCTACTTTGGCACCCCAAAAACAAATTTTTTTCTCAGTTATTTGATGACGAAAAAAATTGAAAGTAAGGTAAAATGTTCATCTTTCATAGTTTGTTACGATGGCCGAATTATAAATTCAATTATTTATTTTGTTTCTGAGATATTTTGCAAAAATAGGTCAAAACCTGCCAAAGTAACCCCATTTTACGGTACCTATTAGGTATTTCCTAGTTGCCTATTCATAAGAGATACAGGAAATTCTTACGATGACAACAAAGTATTTGAATTTACTTGCTTGCCGTTCGGGTTCTCGATCGCCCCTTTCGTATTTACTAAAATCCTTAAACCAACCATCAGCCAACTCAGATCGCAAGGCAATTCTTTTGTACGTAATATATTTAGATGATATCTTCCTCCTCGGAAATTCTGAAGCAGAGTGCTTAGAATATTCACGAGACTGTAAATACCCTTTCTTTACTAGGATGTATTTTCAACTGGGACCCTCAAAAAATGTCGATCTCCTTACCGGAGGAAACAATACAAAAATGCAAACTCATGCTATCTTGTTTTGTTAAAAAATCGTCATATAGTTTCCATTTGCACCGCCGTAAAGTACGGATGGGAACACACAAAATTGTTTGAGAGAGATAAGTTTCTAGCACTTACCAAGTTAGCAAGAGGCAATTTCGATGCTCGAGTGCGTTTTCATAATGTTTAACCATAAACATAATTATCTTTATTTTAATTTTTTCTGTAAATTCCGAAACTAATTTGACCTACTTGAAGATCATTATTAATTTTCTGCTAGCCGTGAAATATCTATTTCCTGGTTGCGAACACACAAGTACTTTTTTAAGCTTATTCAACAAAACGACAATTTATTATTTCTTTCAGAATGCAAGCTTTTAATTTTCAATGCAGCACTTAATACTACAAACTGTCAACATCTAACTAATCAGCAAATTTTATTTCCTCTTTAGGTCAAAATTAATTGTTAAGCTATTTTTGTGATATGTATATAAATTCTTGTTTTTAAATAAATCGACATTAATGATAAAAGTTTCGTTAATCGCTACTACCTACCTGCACTATAACCAAGCCATAAAACCAGGGGTGTGAGGCTGCATCCCATAGTGCTTCCTAATATTATTTCCTATACAATTTACAAATTACAACAAACTTCCAAACGACAAATACTATCCAAAATACAACTCCTAAAATAATCCAAATAAAACATCCTATACCAAACAAACTACGAACCTAAACGAACTTCCTGATCTTACAAATATCTTCCAAAATACTATTCCTAAACAAACCTACCAAACAATATACATATAACCCAAAACTTCATCCCTATTATCATCCACGAACGAGCTAGCCCATCGGCCCAAAATACCCATTGTCCCCATTTTATTCACATAACTTACAAAATGAATTTAGGTGGTGGATAAGTACACTAGATAATACAAAAAATGGCTTAGGTCAGAGACATTACGCATCCACTATTTTCACAGATGCTTCCACAACTGGCTGGAGGCTGCCTGTCAGGATAGTACAGCCAGTAGGGTCTGGAACTGGGTAAAATGTGCTAACCACATAAATTATTTAGAACTTTTAGCGGCCTTTAATGGTTTGAAGAGTTGCAAAAATCGGTCGAATTTGCAATGTTATACTCAGGGTTGATAATACCTCCGCTATCTCTTTCATTAAGAGGGGAATACAATTTCCACATCTTTCGGCTATTTCTAGACAAATTTGAGACTGGTGCGAGATAAAAATTATGTTCATCTTTGCATCTTATATAAACTCTAAAGATAATTAGTAGCTGACAAAGCATCAAGATTTTGTAATATATAGAAACAGAATACAGTCTGAATGATAAATTAGTTAATAAAGTCATTGCCTCTTTCGATCGCTCTGACATAGACTTGTTTGCATCTTACCTCAACACAAAGTGCAAAACATTTGTCTCACGGCACTTTGATCCGGAATCAAAATTTGTAGAGGTTTTCGCTCTTTCCTGGTCAATTACGAACTCCTATACCTTCCCACCGTTCCCCTTATTAACAAGATGTTAATTGCGGACGGTGCTGAAGGCATTTTAGTTTTTCCAATCTGGAAGACTCGGGCACGGTTTCCCTTGTTGGAGAGAATGAGATCGTTTGAAATAATCGTCTTATTCCCATCTAAATCTCTTCTTATTTGGCTTTTCAGGCAACCCCATTTGATGTGGAAGTCCTTTACCCTCGGGGCATCCAAGTTATCAGGAAAGCTTATGCATCGAGAGGATTTCTACTAATTTCGGTTGGCACAATAATAGCCTCCCTATAAGCCCTAATACCTTTTAAAACAAAAAAACACCACCTTTGGTAAATTGTGGACTTACTGTAGGAAAATGAATAAATTAAAGCAGATCAACACAAGATAATAAGTTTCCTTTAACTACAATTTGACTCTGGCTCATCATACAGTATACTAAATTTCCATAGATCCGCGCTAAATATATTATTGGACACGATAGAAAATACCTTAATTGAAAGATTCACGAAAGGTGTTTCTCGTCTGCGACCCTCCTTCTCTCGGTATAACGAAACGTGGGATCCCCATCCAGTCCTACAATATCTAATAAATTTATAACTTCTTCAGTCATTAGGTATCATTGCAACAAGTTACTTCTAAACCAGTGCTTCTGCTGTCACTAACATCCGCACAAAGGGTACAAACTATTACAAACACAAAAATATCCAATATTTCCTCCTATGATGACAGAATTGAAATCATCATAACAGATATGTTAAATCTTCGGAGTCAAATAAAAGTCGACCAAAAATTGTACTCCCATTTTTTCAAAGAAAAACCAAACCTCTGCAGCTGTCTTGAATGTCTACATCCATCTTACTGAAAACATTAGAGGGGAAAATGACTATCTAATATTAACATGTAAAAAAAAACCTCATCACCCAGCCACGACTCAGACCATCAGTAGGTGGATAAAGTCTGGTCTAAAACTAAGTGGCATTGATACCTCAATTTTTAAAAGCCATAGTACGCGGCACGCTGTCACTTCGGCAACATTTAGACAGACTACATTTAATTCCCAAATCGTTATGTATAATAAACTTGCAGTTATATTGTTATGATATTGTATCGTACATACCTATGTATCTTTTTCTATTTCACTAATTTTGAGTAAAGTTTCTACAACTTTACTCACCGTTTACAAAAATCAACTTTTCCGTAGATCGCTATCATCTCCTTAAACATCTACATATGTTATCTCGAGGAACGTGGCTATCGAAGTATAATTAGAGATTAAACGACTTATATGTAAGGAAGTTCAATCCTCAATTATACGAGATAGCTACGTTCTGAAGAGATCACATCCCGCCTCTCCCTGAAAGAACGTGTTTTTTACCCCAAGCGATCTAACGGCGCAAAACTATAATGAGTAATATAATAGGTACCTGACAATACCGGGCCGGAGAGAGGTAGCCCAAGTAGCCCAAGTTTCTTTATTGTCTACCAGGTAGCTATAAAACTCTTTTTAAAAGCTTTTCTTAAAACTATTTTTTCTTCGCAACGTTCTGAATATCAGTATAAAACCTTAAGCAAGAATTGGAGAATCTTATGAAGGTTCTGAAGTCCAAATTTTAAAGCCGTTTTAAAACCTTAAAATACTCTTTGAGTCAATTATAGAACCGGATAAAATCCTTTTATGAATCAGTGATAAGAGTTTAAAGTCTCATTGTAAGACTAACTGCCCTTAAATTTGAATACATAAATAACCTCAGTTTTATCAAAGTTTAAAGAATGGTTAAAAATTGTGCACCTGGTTTTAATGTTAATTTATAAAACTCCATGAAACGCCTTGCACTGTAAGTATAATGTTTTGGGGGCAGTTTACCGTGTACATTATTAAATATTCGCCATTCTTTAAATGTGACAAATTTATGTCAACTTGCAGGTACTGGTTAATACAGTTATTGAATCCCCAAAATTCAAACGCAACAAACTTTCTGATTAAATGCTGCACAAGAGACACAAAAAATTCAACCGCCACGAAAATGTTAAATTTTTCCGATGAAAAATTTCTAAAAAAATATACGTATTTTTTTAACTAATTATTTTTATTGTTAAAGTAATGTTGCCCGTTAGCTAATCATAAAAATGTAACCCCCAATATCTCCTTTTCTCATTTTATACATAAACACAATAGAAATATAGGTTTATATTTTGACAGCTAAATTTTTATTTAAAATGGCAGACGTCATTATCCTTCCTTTTTATATTGAAAATGGCCGCTATTCTCATAAATCCATTAGGCCAAAAACGATGACACAATAAAATCAAAGTTACTCAAGTGTACGCAAATTTATCAAATTTTAAACTAATTTTATTTATTACTGCTGTAAGAAAGACCTTCTTAAAATTTATTAACATTGTCTAAGAACATTTAATCTTATACAATAAATTTTGTACTTTACAACGATTTCTTGTCTTTTTTACGGGATGCCAAATTTTACAATGGCGTATCTTAGTCCTTAACGGTGCTTCTGGATTCGGTCCCTAAATATGCAGCTGTATCCCTCGGTATCACTTATTGGGATACGCTGTATATTTAGGCGGGTCGGGTCGTTCTCTTATGAACGATTACTGGTGTTGTATTTACGGTCAGTTCGGCAAGACTTAGTCGTTGATCACCCTTATGCTCTTAGTCGCAGAAGGGCGGGTCCTATTACTATGTTACTATTGCTAAACGTCGAATAACAAGACATAAACAAAATAAAACGGTACTCTATTAAGTTAACTATTTCCATTTGAGAGAATTAAATCTATAAAACAGAATTGAAAGTATAAAAACAGACTATATATTTACAAAAATACGAGATATTTTCTTGGAAATAAAACGCGGTTCTCACGGAGTATCCTTAACAGAATTGACTTAATAAATCGGAATATAAACAAAATACGAGATATTTACATGGAAATAAAAAGCGGTGTATCCTGGTGCGCTACGGCCCATCGTGTGATCAAAACTGAACATTTACGGTGTCTCGGAGATTTCGTGGAAGCACCGAAAGGTGCCGACTCCGAGCCGGGTTTCGGGGCGATTCTCGTCAAAGCACGCGAGTGCAATCACCTGGGGGAACGCCGCTAGCTTTTCCGTCGCAAATAAGTAAATGTTCTACCTTAAGATTTCACCACAAGCCGCCCATTACCCGGATGCGATCGATTTGCACCGGTATATCGTCCTGTTACAGGCCCTAGGATCACACAGGAATAGGCAAATCGATCTAATCTTCATAGCCAGACACTTTCAATTCCACAGCATGAACATATTTTACTTATTTGTTACCAACAAGCTAGGGTACTTACTCAAAAGTTAAAGGACGGTTACTATGAGATGGTCACACGGCGAAGTCGGAACGGTCGATCAAGTACTACTAGGTCGGATGTCAGCGGCCAGCATCATCCCGGATGCTGGGAGTATTTGTTCCAGCTGAGGGCCGGACGGCCAAATACTGAATTTTCTTCTGCGGAGCACCCACTTTTATAAGCGGTTTGACGTCGGATTCTTCTACGTCAGGTGTGGTGGCGGGTGCAAATTCAGCACGGATTCTTGCCATCTCGTAAAAGTGGGAGTCAAGAATTTCTACGACACATCAGTGCCACTTGCAAAGATTGGTTTGGGAATTCCTATCATCTCGCATGACGTCGGTCGCACGTATAGCGTGTTTCATTCTTCCATCGGTGCATGCGTATACTGGCAAATTTATCCTTTTGATTGGGGCTTTCCTCTGTTTCAAATTACCCGTAGCGGTCTCGTAGAACAATTTCGGAATACCACTCTAAGTTCATTAGAGCTCTTAGGCATTACGTCTGTGCATTGTTACAACTTTACCAGAATCTTTTGATCTTACGTAAATGTATTATAAAACCAATTGGTTTTATGGTATATTTTGCCCATGCGCTTACTATGCATAGATACATAACCTCAAAAAAGTTCCCACCTTTCGAAGTGTGTGTTTTGTGATTTTATGTGCATGTAAGTAACATTGTTTTTGCTTTCACTCTACAATTATACCTATTCTTGTGAATTTAGGAGACGATAATGTCGTTCAAAATTGTGCAAATGATTGAAGAAGGGGAAATTTGTCTCTCGATTGTTCCCAGTTGTTGGGAAGACGGAGGCATTTTATATTGGCCGGAAAACAAGGTCCTAGCTTCAAAGTTGCAGAAACAAGCAAATTCTATGCCAGATCCAAGTAAATGGGAAAAAATGGTGTATATAAAAAAAGGGAATTCGTCACACACAAGGACGCAGAACAAGAACTAGCAGAAGATACTGATATAGATCTTGAAGTCGAAGAAACAAAACCTAAAAGGAGGCATAAAATGACATGTGCATCAAGTCTAGTACCCGACTTCAATGTAATGGTATCACCTGATATAATTGGTGTAAGTTATTTAAAATAATATTTATCTAATATGTACATGTACATGTATGTACGAGTATATACAATGTGAAAAGAGTCTGAGTTACCCCGAATATTTCAGCTATTAATGATTTTTCACGTCAGTTTAGTTCTTTAGTTGCCCAATCACTTGTACAACTTAGCTCTATTATACGTCGCTGAAAATAACAAATAACTGTCATAATAATTTGTTTACAATAATTTTATTTATACATTTCTGATGATGGAATCATTGTGAATTCTGAAACCGGTCAAGTTATAATAATAAATCGTTATATTGGTAGTACGTGTAGTAATTTTTCAATTCATCATGCAAAATAACTACAGCTAAAATAAGGGCGATTTAAAACCTAAATTGACATATCCGAGTATTTAAATAAATAATTAAGCTAATAAAATTGTTTGTTGTTAGGATGAAAGCAGAATTGAGACCGATTGCGTATATCTTGGTGATAAACCGGTACATGAAACCCCAAAAGTAGTTGTTCTGAAAAATGAAGTTATAAAGGTGAATCTGCATAGTTTGTTTCAAATATTTTTACTCAAAAAAACATTTCTGCTTCTAGCCTGCAACCAATACTGTTACTGAAACGAGACATAACGAGCTGCTGCAAGAATTGTTCGTCATGAATGGAAACACTTCTGACATTGCTACTATTGGTTATACAAGTGAACTTTTCAATAATGACAACAGCAGTCAGATAGACACAATAATTAGTAATCAAAGTTATATTATCAATCAGCAAGCAAAATCGCTAGACTCCCTCTTGGGATTCTTAAGTCAGCATTTTGACAAACTCCAGGAGCAAAGGAAGTCTGCTGAAATAGAAAATCAGTCATTAATGATTAAGCCCATAGATACAGAAGGGAGATTAAACGAGCTAGAAGAGCAATTGAAAGATGCAGATTTCGCAAATAAACTAATACAAAAAATGACGTACATATGTGGTTCAGACGGAAAGGGAAAAAGGGTAGACTGTGCTTACAAACTTATCGATTACATTTTGAGTAGAGAATTTGTGGATAAGTGCTCATGGACTGGAAATAGTAGGATAAAAGGAGAAACTTCAAAGACGGCACTAAAGTTTTACAAAAATTTTAGAAAATGTTTTTTAAATATAGTTAGATTGGCAGATATTCAGTTTACCGAAATAGAGTGCGATAGATTCTTTAAAAAGATTCTGAAGAATAGCCAACAGCGAAAAAATTCAAACATATGCTCTACCCACAAAAACAGACCACGCCATTTAAAATACAAAAGAAAAATTAACCTAGTCGAGAATGAAGAGGTAGGTGAAGAGGATAAAACTATATATGTTGCAGGAGGCGAAAATGACGCAGGATTGACAGAAAATGAAGAAAATGCAGGCAGAGAAGTAGACAGCGAAGAAGATTTAACTTCCTAAAAGCTTTAATTAAAAGATAAGTAATATCAAGAGGACCAAAAATTTTTATGCGATTGCAGTGAACCATGGAAAACAGAATTTGAATGAGAGGAGATAACAGTAAATTTTGTATTTTAAAGATTCCATCAAAAACATATGGAGATAGCATATCCATGGTTCACTCCAATCAGAAAACTTTTTGATCACCTGCTGGTAAGCTACATTGTTTTTCAGTGTCCGTCATACATAATGCTTTAAAAAGTTACATTCTTTTCCCAAAGAGCAGATATTTATTTTTTAAGTGTTTTTCCTATTAATGCTTCAAAAAAGAATATAACAATTTTTTACCAAAAGAAGCACGTATTTAGTTCTGAAATGATTCGATGTTTGGCATAATGGTTTACATTTTTTTACCAAAGAAGTAGGTTTTTATTTTTAAGTGTTTATCTTAAAAAGGTGTAACATTTTTTACCAAAGAAGTTGTTTTTTATGTTTTAAGTGTTTCGTTGTTTACCATAGTGCATTAAAAAGCCAAACATTTTTTAAAAGCAGTGTATTTTGACACAAGGGTAACTGTGACAGTTCTTATTTATTTTAAAAATACCGCCATTAAGTCGGTAAATAACCTGTACGACACTTCGTGGCCATCAGCCGAACTACTAGTAAAAATTTGGTTGTTTGGTTTTAAAGTCAAAGGTAGGTTCCAAAATTGTTTTTATTTTTGCATGCATCAATAATCCTGCGTAATTATGTATGAAATTTCATTGTTCAATAACAGGTGATTGAATTGCTTTGAGATTTGTCCTATTTCTTACTTGATATCTAGCGTTAGCAGTGCCGACTTTACCATAACCTTATATCATAACCGTTCAGAATTGTAACAGGTGTCACAAATAGACTACAATTCTTACATTAGGCGGTTTATTGTGACATTGTTAGAATTGTAATTGTGACATTGATTTCACAAGCTTAACTAGTACTTTATTTGTCTTCAGACTTTGCAATAATATGCCTGGAAAGGAAAAAAAGAATAAGCGTCGGGAAAAGACCTTCAGCAAAAATGATTTAGAATCAGCCAAAGTCTTGATTGAAAATGGCTAGTCTGTTCAACGTGCAGCTGCGGCTTACAGCATTCCTCGTTCTACTTTAATCTTAAATCTTAAGGGTTGGAAAAATCGCAAGAAAACTGGACACGTGAGTGTGGGGCGACCAGTTGAGATGAGTGAAGAATACGAGAGACACCTTGCTGAATGTTTGCAGACAATGAGCAAGTGGGGTTTTGGACTCTCTCGGAAGGAGGTTTTGAATTTAGTGGAAACTTATTTGACAGAAAACAAACTCGAAACTCGCTTTCGAAATAACAAACCCGGAAAAGACTGGTCTATTGGTTTTTGTAAGCGTTGGAAGTTTTCCTGCAAGAAACCAATTAAGAGACAAAATGTTCGAACTGAACAAACAAAACCAGAGATAATATACGGTTTCTTCGATTTACTTGAAGAAACGGTACAAAATTTGTTTTTGGGTGATAAACCATCGAATATCTTTAATTTGGACGAAACATCGATTTGCCACGACCCAAATTCGACCAAAGTACTTAGTTTCTACCAAAAATAAACCGGTCTTCAGAAGCACCCAAGGTACAGGACGCGCAAACACCTCAGTTTTGTTTTGCGTTTCTGCAGATGGAAATAAAATGCCCCTCTACATTTTGTTTAAAGCCAAACATATGTGGGATTCTTGGATGCCAGAGGACGCTTACCCCGGAACGGGATATAAAGCCACAACAAAGAACAGTATCAACTGCAAACTCTGCAGTCTCCTTAGAGTCACTTTTATTAAAAAAATTGAAAAAAGGCCAACTAGCACCAACATGAAACGGTCAAGAGTAAACACTAAACATGCAGAGGTACCTACTAACAAGAGAACAATGTCTGGAAAATTTAAAGACAGAAAGTGCTACAAAGAAGAAGAAAGTTCAGGTTTTGGTGCATCAGGAAAAATCTGATTTGGAAAGTTCAGAAGAGGAAAATTTTTCAGTATATGACAGCAACTCTTCAGGGCCCGTATGTAGAGGAACAAACCTTGGAAGAAGAATTCCCCACAAACGCCTCAGTCGGATCAAGGATTCTAGTTAATTATTCAACAAAGAAGGTAAAACGACATTATGTTGGACATATTTTGAGTGAATCCTATGAAAACAATGAAGAAACTGTGGAGGTTAAATTTTTGCGAAGAAAAGGTGATGTGTTCGTTTGGCCGAATACAGAAGACATTGCCATGGTTAAAAAAGATGATGTGGTTCGGGTTCTACCAGAGCCAAAACAAAATAGAAGAGATCATTACGTTTTTGACATTTCTTTTAATGCCAGTGTTTGGTAAAATTCCATAATTAACATACACACATTTGTTTTGCTTTGACACTAATATTTAGTTTTATGAATTTAAAGTTTCTTTGGTTTTGATGCTCAATGTTAATTTACGTTTGCTTTGTTTTGAACTTATTTCTTTTGTTTTTTCAATAAAGTTTTTTTTGACAATACCAAAATGTCACCGTAACACCATAAAAATGTATCACAATTAAAATACTACTGATTATAGCGAAGCAAATGCATTTTTAAAGGACTGTCATAATTACAACTCATTTGTGTCACATTTGCACGAAGTGTCGGGTAAATGTGACACCATGGAAACTTAAAAAAAGGTCCCCTTGATTTTACTAATACCTTAATATTTCCAATTTGTGCATAAAGAATCATTAAATTATACCTTATTTTATAATCTAGAAACTGCAAAGTGTAAAATTATAGGTGTTGTCGTGGTTTAAAAAAATCAAGAAACCCTGTCACAATTAGGCGAATGCACCTTATATAAAAATAAAACAATGTTAAGAAAAGGCTTGTCTTTTAATTTCCTGTGCTTAAAAAGATATAGGTGGTAACAAGACATTGTTTCCATATTACGAGTGAAAAATGTACATAAGTAAATAACTAAATTAAAATTATTCTTGCTTTAGTAAATTAGTTATATTTTTTTCTACATATCTATATAAAGAAGTCACAATAACTTATAAAGTATGTAAAAGAGGGCTAAAAATTACAAGATTACTACGAGGATCTCTAATTGCTACTAATTTAGACTTTATTTGATTCAAAGGATATTCTTTTGAAATATTTTCATCGCAATACGAGGCATAAATATTTAAGTAACTTGAACGAATTGGCCTTTGAAAGAAATCCGAAATATTTTCAAGACTGCTCCCATATATAAATATTGAACCATTTCGCCTAGTTATATGCTTTAAGCATACAATTTCGTTATTACGAGTAAGAAACCATTTGTCTTGTTCTCTAGTTCCCAACAAGAAATTACTCATCAATATCGTGGCAAAATGTGATTCGTTTTTGTTTAGCAAATTTTGAGTTTAATCATCGTAAAGAGGCTTTTTTAAAATAGAATATTCCTCACCACTTTTGGTGTTCATAAGTGAAACTTCAAGTTGAGCAAGTTCACCAAATCTTTTTGCAATCTGTGCTAAAGGTTTATTGCCGAATCTGATAATATTTTTTATTTGGTACAGTTTACTTTCAAAAGGATATGAGCTAAATGATGATAATATTCCAAACTGTTTCACATCATCAACAAGATGAGTTAAGTTATGAACATAAATATCCCCATAAATTTCAACAAAATATGCAAATAAAGTCTGAGCCAAGTCTAGGCAAGAGTTATACATTTCCGACGAAAATAATACAGCGCAGAAGAAAACTAAAAAATGTGCATAAGCATCGGCTGGTAAATTTTGTTTTAATATGACAATTCCAATGTAATAAAGAAAGGTTCGAAATTCTAATCCTTTCCAATGTGCTAATACATTTAAGCCTCTCACAGCACGATGGATTTCTGATGGCATTCTGCACTGTAACAAAAATTTAGAAATCTCTTCGCTGTCTCTTGCAGACCATTTTGTTCGATAATTGCTAAAATTTCCGTCACGCCATCCAACTAAAAGCCTTTTTATGATACCCAGATCCAACAAGTGAAGGGAGTCGCCAATAGGAAAATCTTGTACCATGTCTATAGAAAGTTCTAGTAAGGGCGAATACAGTTTCTGATAAAATTCATAAATCTTATTGCGGAATCCAATATTTGTTCTTTTCTCACATAGTGTGCGTGGGAAATAATTACAGTGACATGTACAAGAGTACTCTCCTATAACTGTGCACTTCTGACATCCATGTTGGCTATTGAAGTTTGCTACACCTGAAAAAGAAAAAAATAAATTATACAAAATAATTGTTGGTACATTTTTGATTTACCTTTTATAAAAGATCGTGCAGGGGAATCTCAGATGAAGCTACGAATTTTTACCGTTATTCTCTTATCATTAATCATAACTCCATTTTCCATTATTTCTGCCGTTTCTTCCACAAAGTGTTTCAAAAACCCATTTAAATCGTTTGGCTTCCCTTTACCCCAATATACACCAATTACCATTGGTTGTATTTGAGGCAATTCGTAAATAATGTTAAACAAAATAGGCCAGAATTGAAGATGGGTAAGCCATCTATATTAATATTTATTGAAATAGGTACTTTCTATGCTATGTTGTAAAATTAGTGCTTTTTGCAGACAAACCTTCAAACCATGATGCCAATTTTGGCCATCTCCTATTTGTAAAATTCCATTTACTGTTCTGGGTGTTTTTAGCATTAGATTTGGTAACCTCGTGTTGATAACTTTTGCCATTGATTTTAAAGCATTTTGCCTAATATTGTATTCAAGGGCCCATTTTCTTATTTCTAACAGAAACGTATAATTCTTTGATTCAACATCTTTGTCCTCTGTCGGATCGTCTTCATAGCTTAATTCTATCAACCAGTTTGCCTTTGCATTTTCTGTCTCGATACTTTCATGTGAGTAAAGTTGATTTTCCTTACCTTCTTTCCACTTTTCTTCGAATAAAGTACTGATAGTATTGCTAGTAACCGAAGTTATCGGAGAAATTTCAACATTCTTTGTCTGGAATTTAGTATAAGGTGTTCTTTTTACACCACACATTCTTTCAGTTTTCCATTTTCCATGGAAGGTTCCACTTTTTGTAATACGTAGCCATTGGTCCAAAAAAGTTGCCATCTCATGTATTTATGTACATAATAGGTACATTTACACATACACAATTTTGTACACACCCGCCAACACAAACAAGAAAACTTCTGTCAAAATGGCGTCTATCATAAATGATCAAAATGTTTTAATGGCGCTTTCAAATAGCAATTTAGTTTTGTGAATGATATTCTAAGAATACTTTGATTTATAAGGAACGTGTTTTGGTATTGTTAAAAGCATGTTGAAGACCTTGTGTGATAAAGATTTATGAAATACTTCCCTCAGAGCAAAGAAAATTATTAAAACCAGGAGAAAATAATAGTGATAAAGGTCACTAGAAAGACGCTTTAAAACTGGGCATAAAAGTTATAACAAAACCCTTAAGACTTCCTTTAGCAATTCAAAAACCATACTGCATTTAAGGTCGTCTTAAGATCAGTAAACCTTATAATGGTCGTAGTGTCTCCTAATAATAAAGAATTTTTGAGGACAAATATGCTTGAAATCAAACAGGTTTTTTAACCTAGCCTTGAAGGAATTCACAAAACTCTGTAATAAATATACTTTGACTTAAAATACAACTTTCATTTATGACAACAATTTAAAAATTATTTTAATTTTATAAGTTGCAATAGAACTTCCATAAAACTTTGAAAGGAGCAATATTGGCGTTTAAATTGTTACTTGGGTAGGGACGGAGTTTACCCTTTTTTCAACTTTCGCACTCGAACAGCATAATGAGAACAACTGCATATGTGATCTCGAGGAGCGTGGCTATCTCGTATAATTGAGGATTGAATTTCCTTACAGGTAAGTCGTTTAATCTCTAATTAAATTACATTTTGCACAACTGTTCTCGCACGATATTAGCATTGTTTATTTTGACACTTTATCCTTCGTAATTTGGGTAGGTACAACGAAGAAAACATCGGCAGTCCTGTAAATTACGTGGCGCCTTTTTCATTTTCATTATTTCTGTGTAACCGCACGTCAGCTTCCCTGGTCAGGTACTGTCGAATTCTACGAGAGCAGCTTGTGTTGGAATAAAGCGTTGCATACGCCCGTTTTTGTAGATAAATCAAATGAAAAAGAAATTTATCGAGCAGAAGTTGAAGCGAAACATGTTAATCTTGTAGCAGAGACGTCATTTACAATGCTTAAATCATTTTGGAAACTCAACCATTTGTCGAGCTAGCCTGTAAACTATTCAAGCTGCAATCAAAAGGAATTCAGGGTAGAGAATGACCAAAGTGATGTGGAAGACCCGTTGTGTGTTTTCGAAACAGAATATGAGGTAAGTATTTACTGTTGTAGCAACTTATCATTCGAACTGGAGTTTTTACAAAACCTCTTATAGTCTGATTCTGAAGATGAAAACAGCAGTTCCAACTTGAAAACAGCAGTTCCAACTTGTAGATTTAAAAATGACGATGGAAATAAATTTTTCGAAAATGCATTAGGAAATTGACCATATGTTATATAATATTTATGTATTGGTAGTGCGTATAGAAGTGTTATAAACTCAATGAGGCAAAGAAAAGGTTGTTCGAAGAAAATTGTGAAAAAGTGGGTAAAGGCACAATTATCAGAACAAAATGAAAAGGGTATAAAAATGGGCTAGGCTTGGAATATGGGTGCAGTCATCTATCGGTTAACGTGACAATTAAATGTGCTTTAGTGTATGTAACCGCCTATCGATTACAGGATTCTTCTTTTGGCAGACGTAGTTTTGTTCAGTGTGATTTGGTCTTTTACAGTGTTTATGAATTGTGCAGTGGTGGTTATTTGTCGTTGTAACTAAACAGGTTTTAGGATTAAAATCTATTTTTAACGATCAAGGTTGAGAATAAGGTTCGTATTTTTAGATTTTGTTTTCAAATTTACACAGATATAAGATATAAAATATTTGTGAAGTTATAAACTTTTTTGAGGTTATTTGTAATATGGGCTGTTCTTACGTTTGTAATATGGGCTAGCTCATATTTGTAGCAATATTTAAAATGGTATGTTTTGTTTTAGAATGTCACGCAAAAACTTATGGTAACTTCCAATTTGAGAGCCAAGAAACGAAAGACGTGGGATATAGAGGATATGAAAAGGGCTGTTCAAGCAGTAAGAGAAAAAAGTATGGGTACTCTAAAGGCAGCTAAAACTTTTGGCATTCCAAGGGCTACAGTGCAGCGATTAGTCAAAATAGACTATCTTAGCGTGGAGCAGGCTATTCAAATTAAACTGGGACGAGGTACAGTTTTGAATCCAGAATTGGAAGAAACATTAGTTCGCTATATCCTTGAAATGGAAGCCAAGTTTTATGGCTTAACCCGCAAAGACATTAAACGCATGGCATTTAACTTGGCAGAAAGAAACGGCATAAAGCATCCTTTTGGGAACACACAAACAGCAGGAAGGGGCTGGATAGATCTATTTTTGAAAAGGCATAAAAATATATTATCAGTTAGAAAACCTACTGGAACCTCTTTTGCTCGCGCCAGATGGTTTAACAAAGAGAGTGTTGACAACTTTTTTACGCTTTTGCAGGAAGTGTATGAAAAACACAATTTCCCACCTAATCGCGTGTTTAATGTGGATGAGACTGGTCCGACTGTTGTGCAAAATAAGGTCGCTGAGGTAGTCGGTCGTAAGGGTAAAAGACAAATTGCCTCTTTAACTTCATTAGAGAGGGACTCTTTAATTACTTTGATAACTTGCATGAATGCAGGGGAAGACTTCATACCACCGATGCTCATATTTCCCAGAAAAAATATGAATGCTCAATTAATGAAAGGTACCCCTCCAGGATCAATATCAGCAGTGCACCCCACATACTTAGATAAATATACCGCCTTTGGACCATTGCGCATCAATTCCGGTGATGCAATAAAAAGGGATAGAAAATTACGCCATTTTTACCTACTCGCAGTTGATTGGTGGATGTGGTCCAATCAAATCTGGAGTTGCTTGCTGGCTTAACAACTGACAAGTGTCAAGTAACATAACCAAAGAAAATATTGTTTGTTTAGTTACTCATGTTCTTTGGTTTCACGTTTTGAATGTGATTTAAAATCCCTTACGTTTATTATTCTGATCAGTTGGAATAGTTTAAGTGTTCTTTTTTTGTTTTTGTGTGAGTTTTCATCTCCTAGTGCACCCGTATACCTACTGTTCCTTTTGGAATCACACTCGTTTAAAACTAAATAATTTTGACGTAAAAATATAGATTGTGAATGTTTCCTGAGTCAGCCTTTTTATTCCACGTGATTGGAGCCTGATGTTTTGACTTGGAAGCACAGTGGCTGAAGCCACCGAGACCCTGGTTAGGTTGCGGACAAATAAACAGAGCACGGGATCATCGTTATTTGTGCGTGGAACTGGACTAGTTCACTTTTATTTGTATTTATTTGTACATACACAATAAATTGTGATTTTTATGTAATTTGTCGAATTTTTCAATTGTTATTCTTACAAGGTCAATAAAAATACAGTGGAACTCCCATAAGTCAAATCTCAATCTCAAGGGACGCAAAAAAATTGAGTTAAAGAAACTTCGAGTTTAATAACATTTTATTAAAATTTCCATACCTTGCATTATTCACATAATAACTCATAACATATAACGTTACAAACTGTCACCTAACTGCTTAGTTGTCCGTATTGTTATCCCAGTCTCAACGCCTTCACTTTAATTTTCTTCATTGCTCTCGCTGTCGGACATTTCGCAATTAGACGAGTGACATTTTAAACTAGACAAAATGTCATCATTAGTTGGAAATTCTGCAATTTGGATGTCGTCGTCGATGGCAATGTATTCTTCTACGTCAATATCTTCCATCTGTACCGACTTCGCAAGCGTTGCCTTTAATTCAATAAGACTAAGATCATCTTCATCCAACCAATGATCTTCATTTTCACGAATGTCGGGAGAATCCGGCTTTCTTAAAAGAATTCTGAATTGTTGTTGCTGAGACTCTGTATCCCATGCTCTT
Organism: Xestobium rufovillosum; assembly: GCA_963966045.1. NCBI lineage: Eukaryota > Metazoa > Arthropoda > Insecta > Coleoptera > Ptinidae > Xestobium > Xestobium rufovillosum. Next base: position 13,364,269 of record OZ014493.1, on the reverse strand, counting down.
GATATTTCTCTAATAGCATCTAAAGTTACCGCTAATGTTCTATGATCCTCCATGGCAGCGATAGTTTGTTTCAGAATCCATTTGCGGTAATTCATCTTCTGGTTCAAAGTATGAGAACTTGATTGACTGAAAACTCTCGTAATGTACTGCTCAGCGAAGTTAATGAGTCTAGAGCTCTAAATGTACATACCTATAATCAAATTGTTAATATAATAACTTTGTACGATAGACACAAAATTTTCTTCTTACAAAAATAAATATAAATTCATGTCCAAAATACCTGCTCTTACCATATATTACAAAGTTACATCCTCCGTAACAAGAAGCTTTATTAACTACAATGTGCTTATCAAAATATTGTGGTTTCTTGTTACTGAAAATTCTTGGGTTATGTTGTTTGACAGCTAAAGTAGGGAAAAATGGCGCCAAGGTCAAGTTTCAATTTTACAAGTGTAGTTGCACTCTCTCAAGCGATATAGTGATCTATATATGTGGTGCACCCTAGTGGATGGGTTCAGGCCACGTCATTCGCCCAGTGGTTCAAACATTTTATCGACACAGTAAAACCGTCTGCATCTTCGCCTGTTCTCCTAGTTTTAGATGGACATTATAATAGTCATACACGTAACTTAGATGTTGTTAATACGGCTAGAGAAAATCATGTGGTGATAATCTCATTACCCCCTCATTCAACCCACAAATTACAACATCGTGACCAAAACTTTATGGGGCTTACTACAGTGAGGAGATTAGACAATGGATCCGTCACAATCATCGGCCCTTATCGCAATATGACATTGGCGAACTTCTTGGAAAGGCCTATCTCAAAACTCAGACTGGCGAAATTGCAGTTAATGGATTACGCGCTACTGGAATTTTCCCTCTTAATAAAAATTTTTTTTCAGAAGCGGACTTTATTGCCGCCGAAGTAGAAACAGAAAAAGAGCACTGCACCGCTGAAAGTGGCTTAACTGACGCCACTAATGATCTCTCCGGTTCGGTTTCAGAGGGAACGACAATAACGCCAAGCACATCTCAATCAGATGTAGAGCCACCCAGTCAAGACAACGTTCAACCTGGACCATCTGGAATGCAAAGAAAATTTTTGTCCCCTTTTGACATTTCACCAGTTCCGATATCTAAAAAGAAAACAACTAATAGGGGTAGGAAAGCATCGCAAGCAGCAGTAATTACTTCGTCCCCTTACAAAGACGATTTATTGTTGAGCACTGCCAACAAAAACAAACAAAATGTTAAAGCTGCTAAAAAAAGGTTTTTTCTCAATCAACCGAAAAGATCTGGTCCAAAACATAAAAGAAGAATAAAAAGCAGGAATCACTAGAACAGTCTGAAAGCGAAGACGATGAAACAGAGTTTACGCTAGCGGATGATGACTTAGATATGGATGATATGCCTAGACAAAAGAAACCAGATGATTTGGATGCGGAATGCATATTTTGTGAAAGTAGATTTTCTGATGACCGCAAAGGTGAACTCTGGGTTCAATGTTTAATATGCAATTTGTGGTGCCATGTCGACTGTGCAGGCGCTGACAGAGATGAATATGTTTGTGACTTTTGTCACACTCCATAATAATGTATTATTTTTGTCGTCTTTTTCTGTTTTTTTTTTAATTTTGCACTCAAATAAAACTCTTAAGTTAATATTTGTAGGTATTTTTTTATTATCCCATATTTGCAACACTTTCTCAATGACTGCTATGATGTCATTCTCATTAAAAAAAAATAAAATCAAAAGAATACTTTCGTAAAAAATCAAATAACTGTCAGCATAATGTTAGTAAGGTTCTGCTTGACCGGCAAAATGTGCCAAATATGTCAATTAAACCAATTGGTAGCCCATATTTGTACCCTCTCCTCTATTATTTACTATTGAATAAAACGACAGCCAAAGTCAAGGATTATTACAATTTTTTAGGCTAATCCTGAAAGGGGAATCAGTACTACAATTTCCGAGTTGAATACGGCTAAGAAGTAATATTTCCATGCATATCGTGACGGGCAGAAAAAATCTCATCATAGTATTATTAAGGAGGACCATTTCCAATCTGACCGCTCACATCTAAGCTAAAACTTGCATAGCCGGAACTATTCACATCGAAAATGGAGTCGCAAATTTCAACCTACAAACAACTCTTCGTAAGGGGATATACACGTTTCCAATTTGCAGCTTCATATGCTATAGTGTTTCAGCTTGTCACGGCACAAACTCGTCACCACGCGAAAGGTGACCGAACCTGGAGACGGACAAACGGGGTTGCTAGGCTCCGTATAGCTACAGTGGAGATTGGGGTGTTAAGTTATAAAAATAATCCAGAATGAGATTAGGGGCGCCACCAATTTTTTTGTTTTCCCAAATGACGAAACGCAACCAAAGAGGCTTTGCTGAAAATTGGAACAGCAAAGAATACCGGTGTCTAAAAACAGGTAAGTGCACAAAATAATACTAGCCAGAGCGCGATAAGTTCCTTTAATTTGCTTCTGATTCCAGACAAGCAAGTATGTATAGCATAAATAAGTAGTAAGCAAATCTGGAATCAAAATTATAAATTCGCACAAAAGTCCAATCGATCGATACAAAAAATATATATATATACCATACAACTGATCAAACATAATAGAATCATCACCTAAACATAGCGCTATGCCCCAGTGTAACATCATATATTATAATATCAATAGAAAAATGTAATTATTTGCAAAATGTGAGAAAGTATGAACTAAATTGGACGGTGCAATCTTAATCTCGTTTACTCTGTATTGAAATTGACATCGAATAATATGAAAGTCAAAAAAATGTAGTATACTCAAAATTAATACCCAGGTAAATAAATTTGGCAAGTAAATATAGTGAACGCCAAAGTTTAAACACGATAAAAAGGAAATACAAGACAAAAAAAAGCATGCAGGCTTATCTGGTTTCGTAGGTATGCACGAGGTCGACAAATAATCTTCACCATCAGCTGGGTGAAACGCAAATTCATTGACGTTGACGGCGACGGTATTCCTCCGATTAGGAAAGACTGTGCTGATCCTTATAGTCCAAGAGCCGGAAATATTAATGGGTATATGATCGTTCCTACAGACCTTTTCCAAATAAAACGAAAGCTTACAGTCACCTCAAAAGCGAATGTATAGGTTGCCTCGATTTCCATGGCCGTAAAGTTGTTTTATAAAAAAAAGATTTCATAATTTTTTAAACAAAAAAAAATGATAAGCTCTACAAAAAAGAAGTGCACTGCCGTGTAGAGGATGGTCATCATGAGAAATTGGTATAGGGTTGCCACCCTACTCGTGGACGCAAACCCTCGGTGGCCGCGTGTAAATAACCCTCATTTTTTCAAAATTAAATATTATCGTTCCTGTAATTGAAACTTTATGGAACTATTCTTCAATTCGTTACCTCAAAGAATATATACGGTTGCCTCGATTTTGATGGCCGAAAATGGTGGCAACCATCATCATCAAAGTCAAGCACGCGCGAGCCACACGCCACGAACGCAGCAATTTTGTACCATAATCATAGGCGGCGGATATTACGAAAGCGTAGAGCGGACATTGAAAGAAATATTTTATAATTTATTGAAAGATACATCTTGCATTTTTACGTAATTTATTGTAACATGTATCTTGCAATAAAGTAGAAATGCAACTTCTATGTGACAATTTTTTATTATTGTCAGATAGAACTTACACTTTCGTATAATTGTAAGGTCTATCTTGCAATCAAGTATAAATGCAACTTCTAAGTGACAATTTTTTATTATTGTCAGACAGAACTTGCATTTACATATAATTGTAAGTATAAATGTAACTTCTAAGTTACAATTTTGTATTTGTATTATAAAAGTTGTACTTATGTATAATTGTAATTTGTAATTGGTAAACTTGGGTTTATACAGGGTGATTCATAACGAGTGTAAAAGGAGGTCAAAACAATAAGAAAAAATCGATGAAAGTATGTCCTAAAATTATTCCCAATAAAAATACGGGGTGTTCAAGTTTCTCAAAAAAAACTGATTATTTTTAATAGAAAGCTATTAAATTATAGTTTTCGGGACAATTTGTCGCTTGCAGACCTCTATAATCAAAAAATTACCTTTATCTATATCCGAGAATAATTTAATTTTTATGAACAATTTTTTAACCGAAAATTCAGATTTTGATGTTTTTACAAAATCCTGTTTTACTCGGAAGTTAACGGTTGTACGTAAAAAATCAAGAATACCTTTTTTATTTGAAATTGAACGCAGAATCCAAATCTTTTCTTTAGAAACCAATGGCGTAACATCGTGAAAGCCAAAGGAAAGGGCTCTCCAGCTTATAGCGGCGCCACTGGTGGCAGTAGAAAGGCAAATCTTTTTAGGACGATAGAGGTTCACAAAGGACAATAGCCCTCAAAATATGAATTCAGTAGCTTCAGTAGATTCGGAGACATTAAAAATAATCCATTTTTTTCGAGAATTTTCTACATCCTGTATCTTTGTTGGGGGAGATTTTAGGACAGATATTCATGAAATATTTTTTCTTGTTTTGACTTCCTCTATCACCTCTCGAATTGTTTTACACTCGTTATGAATCACCCTGTATACCTACAAAACCGTTCAGTGCAAATTGTAAGTTGAATCTTGCAATTATATAAATTTACCTTATATTTCGGTATGGCAGATACAATTTACAATTATTATACATGCCTGCAAGTTCTGTCTTACAATAAATATAAAATTGTCACTTTTATACTTGATTGCAAGATAGACCTTCCAATTATACGTAAATGCAAGTCCTATCTGACACTTAGAAGTTTCATTTATGTATACTTGATTGCAAGATATACCTTACAATAAATTATACGTAAGTGCAAGTTATATCTGTCAATAATATAAAATTGTCACTTAGAAGTTGCATTTCTACTTGATTGCAAGATACATGTTACAATTATGTAAAAATGTAAGATGTATCTTTCAATTATAAAATATTTCTTTCAATGTCCGCTCTACGCTTTCGTACGATATAGGTAGATACCGGCGAACGATTGTTTTGTTTTACGGACGGTGTTTCTTAAGAATTCGACACTTCTGAAAGTTGTATTGTGACATTTGTAGCCACGTTTCGCAGAAAAAATTATAAGCAGAATGGTTTAACGCACTTTAGTTCAAAAAATCATTTTTGTTATATTCCTCCGGTAATTTCAATCAGAAAAAATACAACATGAAAAAGCCGTGTTTCGTTTGTCTACCCCCCCCCCCCCCCCCAAACCAAAACATTACCGAGCGTTTATTTATTACCCCATCGGGATAATTCAATTATATCAATAATTAATAGTGAACCAGACTTATCGAGCATTTACATTTTTTTAGAGGGCTTATTTGATTAAAGTAGCGACCAGAACTTATAGTGCAATTGAGATACTTTATCGGGTGAATTTCTTTAAAATACAAAGCATATTGTATTAGTTTATTCGGCATTTTTATATTTTATCGAGCATTTATCATTTTATATCGAGCATTTATTATTTTTTAGTATGCAAAATTCATTAAATTATCGGGTGTAAATTACGACCCTTTGTTTAAAATGCGTGTGTCAAGAATAAAACCGTTTAACTTAAAAATGGTTTTACTTATAACAAAGTAATGAGAAGGAATACGGGCATAGCAGTAAAGGAAAACTGTGTTGTAAGTTTTCCTTGACTGCTCGGGATCTAGGCGTTACGTTAGTGTGTTGAGCACTGACCAATCGAGGCGAGTGCGTCATTGTGACGGCGTGGGTTCTAGCCGCGAGTGTCTTTTGCCACTGATTCACTGATATTTTTTATTGGGAGTGACTACTGAACAGTCCGCCGTTACTTCTAAATTTTGTTTTAGGACAGTCGACACAATATTAGTGAAATGACGTTTAATAACTTAACTTTATTTAGCAAGAGCTGCTACATAATATCCATATTTTTACATGAACTAAACTATATTTATTAACTCACTCACTTCTGAAATAACTTACTATTATAACTTACTTCTATCTTACTTTAATACATTAATTTGCCTTTATACCCTAAATGCCTAAATCACTCAAACACATGTATAGGAACTGGTAGGTAGGTAACATTATCTTAAGAACTTCGTTATTGAAAAACATCACCAACAATCTCGGTGGATGTTCGGGTATAGTACAAAGCTGCCATTTGGTTCTCCTACGGCTACACGAGCTCTGCGCTCGCACGGGTTCGCATTTTTTGTTTGTTTCTACATCATCTTTTTGCCAAAAAATGCGTGTGTCTGGTGCGAAAGGGCAAGTAAGGGTCTATTTTAAAAAAGCGTTCTCTCAGCTTTAGTTTTTTTTACACTTCCAAAATGCCAAATATAGGTTACATTCTGTAATGCGCATGCGGTCGGACTGTTCAGTAGTCACTCCCTTTTTTATTGGGAGTGACTACTGCTCCGGCCGCCGGCCCCCTGAAATTTTATTCCAATACGGTCGGACGCCCGCATTACTTAATGTCCGTAAAATGACGTTTAAGAATATCGTTATCGGCTAATGACGCCAACGGTCTCGGTGGGTGTTCGGATATCGTACAGAACTGCCATTTTGTTCTCCTACGGCTAGACGAGTTCTGACCCCGCAGCGGTTTGATATATTTTGCTTGTTTTTACATCATCTTTTTTCCAAAAAATGCGTATCTGGTGCGAGAGGGCAAGTAAGGGCTTTGTTTAAAATGCGTTCCCTCAGCTTTTTTTTACGCCTCCAAAATGCAAATTGTGTTGATATTCTGTAATGCGCATGCCCGACCGGGTTCAAACAAAATTTCAGGGGGCCGGCGGCCGGAGCAGTAGTCACTCCCTTTTTTGACAGGTCAGGTCAGGAAGTCGCGGATTTCTGCTATTTAGGAAGTAAAATAACTCGTGATGGTAGGAGCACTAGAGATATAAAACAAAGAGTTGCGATCAAGAGCGCCCATAGAAAATTTTCTAGGGGGGGGGGGGGGGGGGCCAAAGAAAAAAATATGTAATATGTATGCAAAAATTATCAATGCGCCACAGGCGAAAATGTTAAATTTTCAAGGTCAGGGTCAAACGATCTAAGGGTTACCAATATTAGCTAAATTATGTTGCCTTTAAATAAATAGGTTTCATGAACACGTCTTCGATGCTTAAAAAATGCGAAGTGACATAATATTATGTAGATAATTCATTTTGTACGAAACTTTAACTGGGACTACAATTTCAAAACTAGTATTTCTTATAACGTGGCTTATGCTATAATATATTATAGATATTTATTTATTATATAAAAAATCGTTATAACACGGTACATAACTAAGTACGAAACATTTTATACATAAAAAATCTAAGAAAAGGTATTCAGTTTAAACCAAATCCTGGGAAAAAATAAATTTTAAGTTTCTGGACTCTTTTCCGAATTCATTAATTACGTTTTCAAGGAATTCTTTATTTTGAATTAGAAATTTCCTGTGGACGCTCATCAAACACAGCCCATTCAAACGATCTGCGCTTATTGTAGAGCGAATCCACGTTTTCACTCTACGAAGAGTACTGAATGACCGTTCTATGGTACATGTGGTTGGCGGCAAACAAACAGATATTTCGACGGCTTTCCCAATCGCAGGGTAAAATTTACAATGGTCTAACAGATCTATCATTGGCGTGGTTTCATTAATTTTTAAATCGTTTGAATTGTTATTGGTCCAAAAATAAAACCAAGTGAGAGCCTGTTCCTTAAAATTATCTATACGATAATGATTATCAATAGCATCGACAGATTTAAGGTAATCCTCGTATGTAATATTACTAATATTATGAGGATGCAAATTATATAGTACAAATGCCGGATTATTGTCATCCGAAAATCTGGTACTAATTGAGGTAATCAGAGAATCTAAATATTTCAGAAAAATGGAAATTTTATAATAATCCTCTACAGAAGTGGCAGAATAATTTGAACGATGTACTTGGTGTTTCACCACTCTTGGCATTCGCAGGTCGATATCAAGGGCTTTAGCAACATTCTGCGCATCAAGAAAAATTTTATGAAAATTTTCAGAGTCGGATTCTCTGTGATTTTTAAACATTTCTAGCAAAGTAGTGACGTGTTGTTTAACACTTAACATGTCAATCGATTTTGATTGCAAAATATTTGTTACCGGCTCCAAAAGTCCTGAATATTTCGCTATTATATGAAGCGATATCAAAAAACACGACTCTGATGTTGCGCTTGAAAGTTGTTGGGCTTTTATTCGAGTTGCACCATTGAAATTACGATCGGTCGGCAAAGAATCTAACGCGTTTTTAATTGCCAGAAAATTCTGAGAAAATAATCGTATGCATTTATATTTCTCTGACCAACGCGTTTCGGATAAGAGTGGTGAATTCGGAACAAGATTTTGCCTTAGTGTGCTCTCTCGAAAAAATTTAATAACCTCTTTTATTGTTCCTATTGTGTTTCTTATTTCTGGAACTGCATTTAAGTCATTGACAACGAGATTTAATTTGTGAGAGGCACAATGAAAGTATAAGGCCTTAGGATACATTTCTCTAATTCGTTTCTGCACACCACTCTCATTACCAGACATTGCCGAGCACCCGTCAAAACCCAGACCAACTAGTTTTGTCATATCTAGTTTTGCTTTTTCGCAGAAAAAAAGAATTTCATCAGAAATACTTTTTGCGCCCATATTTTTTAATGGAGAGAAACCCAAAAATTCTTCTCGCGTACATGGCTTACTGTCCATGCCCTGCTTGCCCACAAAACGAATTCCAACTGACAATTGCTCGATGCCAGAAATATCGGCAGTTTCATCTGCCAGCAGTGAAAAAGCTATAGTTTGATTATCATTGACAATATCAACTATTTCTTTTTGAATCAAAGACCTAAAAATATTGATGAGTTCATTTTGAACGCGATGAGAAGTGTACTTCTCTTTCCCTGAACATGTAGTTAAATGTTCTTGCAATATTTTATCTCCCGCATCAACCCTGAACTCTAAGAGATCTCTAAAGTTGCCCTCATCAGAGTTCTTTCCACGAAGTGACAGGTCGTGTGTGCCACAGAAAACTCTGGTTGACAAAATCGGATGTAATTTGGCTCTGTTTCTTGCTATCAAATCATTTGCCGCCCGATTGAGTTGTAAATATCAATGCTAAGTTTTTTATTAGAAATTATGTCAACAAAATTCTTAGATTTCATTACGCTTTCCCTATGCCATTTTGATTTTTCATGTTTTTTGGCTGATTCATGAAAATCTTTATATTTAGTGAATACTGCACAAATAAATGAACCTTGAAACCCTCTTTTTACCGCACTTCTGAATAAAACACAGTGAATACAAAGAGCGCCCTTTAGTTTTTTAGAGTATACCACCCAAGGATACTGATTGTGCCACTCTAAACGAAAATGTCTTTTACTTCCTGCGGGAACATCATTTTTATAATCATAGTTTTTCCCAGGATTAGGCGGATTTGTAATTAGATTGAATTTTTGGGAATCACTCAAAGCATGTAATTTTTCTAATTCAATAAAAGAGCCAATTTCCATATCTGAAACGTTATCACGTCTTTCTAAAATTTCCGAAGCCTCTTGCGCCTCCGCTTCTGTTGTACTTTTATCTGCACTACTACAACCAATAGCACTACTGCTACCTTCTTCGGCTCGAGATTGAAATTTTTTTGGCGACATATTTGTTGTTGGATCTGCCCGCCTTTTCATAAATTTTCGTATATCCATTTGTTATTGTTGTAATATTTAAAGCTGGAATGAATAAAAATATCTCGTTGACTACCTCTACCAGCGTTTTCTTTTTGTTGTAAATTTTGGAATTGTAAATTGCGATTTGAAGTGTTTTTGAAAATATGTAAGTAACTGAATAATCTTACCAACAATACTAAAACTTCTGAAAATCACTGCCGCAAGTTTTTCAACGCTAACAAACAAAATAGTAGGTAATGGAGAAAATAACTAAATAAGCCGGCACCCCGCCAGTCGGCGAATCCAAATAGACGTTATAGAGTTCTAGTGTGTAGACGTAAACCCGTAGACGACAAACACAAAAGTAACCGGCGAAGCGGGACGACACTGATGATTTTTGCGACGTTGCGCCGTTACGGATAACGGATGTTGCACGTTGTCATATCAGCCAACAAATTCAAATAACCGCAACGATTTGATTAATAAAATTTGGTGTAGTATAGTGTAGTACAGTACCTGGTCAGTAGCAAATTAATTTATTAATTTATATGTGGTTTGCAAGTTACAAATTAGGTATCAGGTACGTAGGTTAAGGAATCCAGCGATCCAGGGGGGGGGGCAAGTGCCCCCCCTTGCCTCTCCCTATGGGCGCCCTTGGTTGCGATTAACAAAAAGAAACAGCTTTTATGCTCGGGAAAGGTTAACGTAGAAACTCGGTAGAGACTTTTAAAGAGGTATGTATGGAGTGCGGCATTATACAGGTGCGAAACTTGGACAATAGAAGAAGCGGATCGAAAAAAGTAGAAACGTTTGAAATGTGGTGCTACAGACGCATGATGAAAATATTGTGGATAGATAGGGTTAGTAATAGGGGGGTATTAGAAGAAGTTGGGGAAAAGCGAAAGGTATGGAAGACAATAAAGAATAGGGATGGTGGGACACCTTCTAAGACACGAAGGAATAGTTCGCGACATACTAGTCAGAGATAGGAATAAAAAGAGGAAGTGGTAGGCCTAGATTAGACTGCTACTCTCAAATAGTTAGTGTTAGACTATGATGTGTGTAAACCAAATTTATTTCTATGGTAAATTTATATTGTCTATTAGTCTGTTGGTGATAATAAAAAGTAACTAAAGAAAGAGTCTGTCAACTGTAAGAAAAGAAGAGAAATGTCATGTCATTATTGTTAACACAAAATTTTTGAGTTATTTGTTATAATCCTAAAAATAAACAAGTTCTTTTAGTTCAATACTATCTTTACTTCTCGAAGTATTCGACCCAAGAGGATATGGGCCCAGACAACGCACTGAAGAGAAATCTTTGAGAAACCAAGTGTTGAAATAAAGAACAATGGCTCAAACCACGCCCACGATTGAAAAATTAACTGGCCAAGACAACTACAACACATGGAAGTTTGGCATGCAGGCACTCCTAGAACATGAAGATTTAGGGGGATGTGTAATAGATGAAAGAAGTTACGTAGAAGATACAAAGAAAGTGACAAAAGCTAGAGCAAAAATAATTCTTCACGTTGACCCTGTAAACAACATTCACATCGAAAAAACGAAGACAGCTAAGGAGGCATGGGACCGGTTACAGAGTGCATTTGATGATTCTGGGTTAACGAGGAAAGTAGGGTTGTTACGTACCCTGGTTACAGCACAATTAAGTGCATGTTCATCTGTCGATGAGTACGTTAACAAAATCATCACAACGGCACACAAGTTAAATGGGCTGGGCTTTGTAGTTGACGAAGAGTGGATAGGAACACTTCTTCTTGCTGGTTTACCAGAAGAGTTTAAACCAATGATTATGGGATTAGAAAGCTCCGGCATTCCTATAACTGGTGATTCAATTAAGACAAAGTTGCTTCAGGATGTTAAAGTACCTGCTAAGGATGTAAGATCTGGTGATGCTGATACTGCACTGTACTCCAAAGGGCAGAAGAAAAAATATTCAAGCAAAGGAAATGTGCGTTGCTACGCATGCAACAAATTTGGCAACTATGCAAGTTCGTGTAGAAGTGACAGAAAGGGTAGCACCAAGCAAACTGCAGAAAAACAAGATTGTAAACCTCAAGCATTTTATGCTCTGAATAGTTCAAACAAAACCAAGTTCGATGAATGGTACGTCGACTCGTGTGCATCATCTCACATGACTGCAAATAAAAAGTTGTTTGCGGAGGTAAAATCTTGTGAAGAGAGGAAAATCACAGCAGCAGATAGCATGGTAATGTCAGCTAAAGAAATGGGAAATGTTAAAATTCCATTGTTAACAAATAATACGTTAGACGAAGTTGTAGCAAAGGAGGTATTGTATGTGCCAGACATAACCGCCAATCTTTTGTCCATTAGCAAGATTGTAAAGAATGGACACACTGTAAATTTCAGTGCAGAAGGATGTAAAATATTGGCAAAGAATGGAGACCTGATTGCGACAGCAAATGAAGAAAATGGGGTATTTAAGCTGAATCAACCGAGAGAAGTAGCCTTGTGTTCAAGAGTAATGTCAAACAGTGAACTTTGGCACCGAAGATTAGGGCATCTAAATAGAAAAAGTATGAAGTTGTTAAGAGATGGACTTTGTACTGGTTGCGACCTGCGGGAAGTAAGTTCGGAGCCTTGCATAATGTGTATTAAAGGAAAACAGCATAGAATACCATTCCAACGAAGTGAAAAGAGAGCAGAGGAAATGCTGGGACTCGTTCACTCAGATTTGTGTGGCCCCATGGAAATACCATCAATTGGGGGATCCAGGTATTTTTTTACCTTAATTGATGACCACACGCGTAAGGTATTTGTATAGTTTCTTGAAAACAAAAGTCAGCTTGTAGAGACATTTGATACTCTTAAGACATTTGTAGAAAATCAAACAGACAAGCATATTAAGATACTGCGTACTGATAATGGTAAAGAGAACTTTAATAAGGCAATGGAAGGCATTCTCCGTAAGTCGGGAATTCGACATCAACTTACAGTACCATACACGCCTCAACAGAACGGTCGTGCTGAGAGAATGAACAGAACTATTGTAGAGAAAGCTCGCAGTATGCTTTTAGATGCGAAGTTACCTACTGAGTTTTGGGCAGAAGCAGTTTCAACATACCTTATAAATAGGTCACCGACTAAAGCTACAAGAAAGACACCAGAAGAGTTGTGGACAGGTGAAGTACCCGATGTTAGTCACTTGAAAATTTTTGGTTGTAAGGGAATGGCACACATACCGAAGGAGAAGCGCAGAAAATGGGAAGAAAAATCAAGAGAATGTATATTTCTAGGATACAGTGAAAATTCAAAGGCATATAGATTAATGGAAATAAGCAGCAAAGAAATAATAAAGAGTAGGGCTGTTGTTTTTATTGAAGTTCAGAATGTTTGCGAGTTAAAAGAAGAAAAGAAACATTCAGTTCGAGATTCAGTTTTGAGTGAAGACGCCAATGAGGATGACAAAGTTGAAGAGAATCATGATGTAACAAGTGAATCAGATGAAGCTTATGTACCAGAAGAAACAAGTGAAACTGATGAATCCATTCATGATGTACCTGAAGAAGGCATTCGCAGATCTAATCGACAGCCGAAGCCAAGAGTCATGGAAGATTTTGTAACATATTTAACCGTGGAAGAAGCTTTACAGAAACCTGAAAGGAACAAGTGGTTAGAAGCAATGAATAAAGAGTATGATTCCTTGATTGAAAACGAAACATGACTCTAGAAGATCCTCCAGAAGACAAAAATATTCTAAATACGAAATGGGTGTTCAAAATCAAGAAAGATTCAGAAGGCAAACTAGAACGCTATAAAGCAAGACTAGTTGTTAAGGGTTATGCACAAACTGAAGGAATTGATTATTACGAAACCTTTTCTCCCGTCGTAAAGCACAGCTCACTAAGGTTCCTATTAGCACTTGCAGCAAAATACAGCATGTATGAGCATCATATGGATGTGACAACAGCGTATTTACAAGAGGAATTGGAAGAAGATATATATGTGCATCAGCCTGAACATTTCGTAACAAAAGGGCATGAATCAAAAGTTTGCAAGCTCAAGAAAGCTATGTATGGTTTGAAGCAAAGTGGAAGAGCTTGGAACAGAAAGTTAGATAAAGTATTCGTACAGAAAAATTATAATCGTTCCAAAGCAGATCAGTGTATCTACTACAAAAGAGAAGGAGAAGAAATGCTAATTATAGCAGTATGTGTCGATGACATACTGGTCATTTGTAGAGATATAAATATTCTAAATTTCACCAAGAAAAATTTCCAGGATGCATTTAAAATGAAAGACCTAGGAACAGTTACTAATCTTTTAGGAATGAGAGTGAAGATGAATTGTAGTAATGCGACGATAGAGCTCGATCAATCATCATACATTGAAGAAATTTTAAATAGGTTCAATATGACTGATTGCAAGCCAGTATTGACAGTATTGACGAATCAGAAAATTGATGAAAGTATGAGACCTAAAACCCGTGGCGAAATAGAAGAAATGAAAAATGTTCCGTATAAAGAAGCCGTGGGAAGTCTGTTATACTTATGTCAAGGTACGCGTCCTGATATAAGTTTTGCCACTGGAGTTGTGAGTCGTTTTTGCATCGATCCAGGAAAGCGCATTGGGTAGCAGTAAAAAGAATTTTACGATACCTGAAGGGAACGCAAAATAGACAGCTTCAATTTAGAACTAATAGAAAGGGAATTATAGAAGGATTCTGTGATGCAGATTGGGCAAACGAAATTAATAATAGACATTCAGTTACTGGTTTTGTGTTTACTATGCGAGGAGGTGCGATTTCATGGGCCAGCAAAAAACAAAGAACTGTGGCACTTTCGACAACGGAGGCTGAATACATGTCTTTATCAGCAGCATGTCAAGAAGCTCTATGGCTTAGAGCGTTGGCAAAAGAAATCGGTCCACATGCAGTTGAAGCAGCCACGGAAATATTGTGTGATAACAGAGGGGCGATCGATTTGGCCAAAACATCAAACTATCGGCAAAGAACCAAAGATATTGATGTACGCCACCACTTCTTGCGTGAGAAAATTGAAAGTGGAGAAATAAGTGCTTCTTATTTGCCAACCGAAAAAATGACAGCTGATGCTCTCACGAAACCTGTGTTTCGACAAAAATTAGACTTGTGTTACAGAGAGATGGGTTTGAAGTTTGAAGGAGAAAGATAAATATTAGTTCAAGTGGGGGTGTTAGACTATGATGTGTGTGAACCAAATTTATTTCTATGGTAAATTTATATTGTCTATTAGTCTGTTGGTGATAATAAAAAGTAACTAAAGAAAGAGTCTGTCAACTGTAAGAAAAGAAGAGAAATGTCATGTCATTTTTGAGTTATTTGTTATAATCCTAAAAATAAACAAGTTCTTTTAGTTCAACGCTATCTTTATTTCTCGAAGTATTCGACCCAAGAGTTAGGGATGTGGGATGTTCTACTTTTAGGGAAATGCGTAGGTTAGCTCAGGATAGAAAAGGATATAGGTACGCGTCCAACCAGTCTTCGAACTGAGAACCTTATGATGATGGCATTTGGCCTGTAGAAAGGAAAGTATTCACAGACCACCACTTCGCTGCCGCTAGCAACCTTATTCAACAACCAGAGATGCAGGTGAGTATGACGGTGCGAACGAGGACGAAGGTTTAGGTGAGAATAGATACTGAGGAAGTGGAGGAATTGTATAAGTAGACAGGTCAATAAATAATAAAAGGAGAAGCAGAATAGGAAAAGTGAAAAGAAATTTTGCATCTATCAAAAACCAGAAACTGACAAAATCCGCCCAAAAGGCCTAAGAACTAACCATCTCACCCTATAAAGACAAAATAATTTTGGCAAAGGCAAAGACTACAAAATCTAAAGGAAGGGGAGGCCAGCAGCAAAAGTCTGTAGTGGTGAAGAAGAACCAAACTCTGGAATAAATAAAGAAGGTAGGTGGCTCTGTTCAATATGAATATGCAAGAAGGAAGAAGATAAAATTTTACATTTGTTTCCGTGGTTTTAAGCATAGGTCCAATATAGGGCACCGTAGGTTCAATTTAGCAAACCAGTGTCCTAAATTTAACCAGCTACAGGTGTTTTTAAAACAACCGTATTTAATTTAAGTGCTGTACTTTCGCTATTTGCTTTGCCAAATATGTCGAAAAAAGTTGTACTTCGTATTTATACCGCCAGAAATGATACCTATAATAGTTTGTATAGGTACAACCTGAGATATTTGATAAGAACTGAAAATCAGTCCAATAATGGCGACTTTTCACTATACAGCTAACTAGTTTCAATAAACGATCGTTTACCTCTTGACCTGCACACTTGAAGATTTCTGCCTGCAAAGCTTTATCGGTTTTTAAATTTTCTAATGCTAACTAAAACTCTTCCTTTATTATAGACCCAACTTCTCTGAAATTTTTCCTAAATATTTTATGTACTTTATCAGTTTTTCCTAAATTTAACTACTATTATTTAAAGATTAATATAATAAATTAAGAAACATTTTCATTATATATAGTTACAATTTATGTTACATTATACGTATAATTATACTTAGTTAACAACAAAATATGCATGTATTTACAACAAACTCTATGATTTCGTGGTCACTTCGGCGTCGATATTAAGGCAGCTTACAAGGATATCGTCGGGTTTCTGATACAAATTCATTGTCATTCTCCAATATTTTCCATCTGCAAATACGAGGTACGCTCCCAAGTCTAATTCATAATGAGATGACCTATATCTACCCTACAACAAAAAACAATTTAAACCACAGGCTATAGGTATATCTGACGCAAACCTTTTTTATTGGACATGTTATCCTTGGCACAAAATTGAGGTTCCTTGAATGGGGAAGACCCGCTTAATCGAATTTATAACTTTTAGTACTGTAATATCAAACATAAATAGAATATGTATCGCGTACCACGTAAAAATTTTGATTATGTGCCGTGCTGAACGAAAAATTTGCAACTTAAAAAGCAGTATGACCGGGATGGCTAAAACGCGCGCTTTCTGTGGCGTAGGAGACCTATCCGTTGCGCCGCCGTGTTTACGCGTCTCCCTGGAAAAAGTGGGAGGAGTCGAGAAATAAACGAGCGCTCAGGGTGCAAACGGATCGGTTTGCGCATGTGAAAATCCCTACCTAATCTGTCGGGCCCAGTGGTCAAGTACGTCACCAGCGTCATTCAAATATTGTGTCTCGAGCGTGACGCATGTTTCGTATTTAATTATGACGAAAATAAGACTCAAATGTAAAAATCGAAAGTTGCGGAATTTGTTTTGGGTAGTAAACTATTCAATATGATCATTTTCAAAATTTGCGGGTTTTCCCCATTAAGAAATTGGCAATAGCTGCGACTTCTTAATGTCTGGTAAGTTTCGCAAGTATCCGGATTATCTATGGACCTGGATCTTTTTACATCAGTCACCATCTGAAAATTAATACTGGGTTACGTAAATATATAATACTTATTCCAAATGTCCGAAAAGTCGTATTTTACTTCATATGCATTTATAAATAATTACTAAATTTAGTGTTCTCTAACAATTACACCTACCTACTTATAAGGTTTAGTTTGGGCTCAAATTCAAAGTAAAGAGGAAAAACAGTCCCACTCATTTTAAGTCGTAAGTTTCGTGACTGGTCGTGAGTGAGTGTTCGTGTTCATGTACGAGCACGAACGTGTGTCGTGAACGTGAAATAGTGAGTGAGTGGGCGTGAGTTATATACACATTATGTGAGCGTGAGTGGTCGTAACTAGAAAATTATTCACGCGCCGTTATCTAGCTCAAACATCGAAAACGCTCATTGAGCGAAAAAACAGCCACTAAGCGTTGTGGACAGTACCAAACTTCTAACTTTCTCGCTTTGTGGTAGTTTTAGTTGTCTACGTACCTACATCTCGGCTAAATCTGTTATGGTTATTTCGATTTGTTCTTTTGAACAAAGTTCTGTCAGGTTATCGTCAGACACGGTATCCCCATCACGTCAAAGAGATAGTTACTTGATTTTGTTGATTTACAAGTCTATTTTCTTAAGTAATTCCCTCGGTAATTCCTATCAACACAATGCGTGGTGGCTGTTTTCTCGCTCAATGAGCATCTTCGATGTTTGAGCATATCACATAATTACACAAACAAAAGAACCTAATATGAAATATTATGAGCAAAGACTCATAAATAGTCCAAGCTCCAAGTTTCCAGCTCAGAAACAATTTTAACCCAACTTCGAAAATAATTCGTCCATTTTAAAATTTTGATGACGAATTGTGTAAACGATGAATTGTGATAGTGAATCGTACTGGCGATAAATTGTGTTCGTGTTGAAACGTGACGCATTTAATTGAATGGCGGTTAATTTTTGGGGGCGAAGAAATGCGGGTGATAAATTGCGGGCGGTGAACTGTGGACCGAAAACTCCCCGAATGACGTTGGTAAATAAATGGAGATGTACGATGTACTACTTCGGGTTAATGCATAGGTTAGCTTCAGTGGCTTCAGTGGTATGCGTCCAACCAGTGTTATGGTTTACCAGTTCATCGCCGTGTAAATCTTCGTCGAAAATCACCGTCATATTAAAAATATTCACACTATCTCTTGTAAGAACAGGTCCTGTGTTGTATATCCTTGATTTCACAGTATTGTGGCCTCTGCAGGCGCCATCAAATTTTAGAAATTTCATACTTTTTCTACTCTGCAAAAGACTAGTAATATTTTTGGGACAGATACATTAATTTGATTAATTAATCCAGGAATCCTGCATCAGTCAGCGCAAGAACTGCTAGATTTTCTAGTAGAGAAATAAGATAATTCATGGTAATTTCTGTTGGATACTCTTGTTGGTTTTTGTTCAAAATAACTGACAAATCCAGACAGACACATCCCTATTTGATTAAAACTCTGTAATCAAATAATAAATACCAATTTAATATCCATTAAGAGGATAGAATTCTATAATTTTTAATGAATGCAGATTCTATCGCTAACATATTGTACACTCTGAATGCGAAGTAGAGCTAATGTTACCTAATAATTGTCAAAATAACGTAGATTGATATAGGTGCCTGAAAATTGAAGTAAAAGTTCGATCGACAACGTCTTAGCATACTTGTTATGAAGTTATCCAGAATTGTGAAATTTGTGTCCAAAAAAGTGGTAATTAATTCCTGAGGTCTCTAAGCAGGAAGGCTCCTATAAGAAGTTAGAGACAAATATACAGGTAGATAATAATTTATTTGATTGCCTTTCAGCCTACAAAGGATTATGTTCATAAAACAATATTAATGTTTATATTACGATTTGAGATTAACCCATCGAGTATCGTAATATGAAGTTAGGGAAATAAGAGTTTCTTAAAATGCTGGAATTGTAGAGAGGAAGGTCATCTTCGTAGCAGGTGCCGACTGACAAGTAGGTCAGAACCAGATTGTGAAGCTTGCCCCATCCTACCAGTGGAAGAAGATTATCTGTCAAGACTGACTCAAGTTGGATATAGTTTCGACCATGGAGAGTTATTGCGGTTGATTTTCCAGCAAGAGCAGCGACGTTACTTTTAAAATTTTAGCTCCTAATTTGACCGCCGGTGCCCTCTTGTGAGTAGCCTACACTCTACACATTTCTCTCCTGTTCGGAAATTGAATTTATTTGCCCAGTTTTTGTTTTTGCCTTTTTTTTGTTTTTCTAGGAGAAGCCCGTGGCTTTTGTATGTTAGATTTCATATAGTGTGGTTTTGGTGAATAATATATTGAATACGACCTCTAGGTCTTCCGTTTGTCCGGGATTAGATTATTATTTCACCACTTAAGGTTCAGTTTTGGTTTTGCTCTAAAGAGTTTGTTGAACTGGCCTTGTTCCTGTGAAAAGGGATTATTGCACGCGTTTATTTAAATCTTCCTCTTCGTGTCGGACAGCTGACACTTGAAAGTTGAGCCCTCTACTGATCAGGTATGTGTCTTTTTATAATTAATAGGCTTTCATTATATTAGTTTCTTGCTGTTTCCATTTAGTGTGTTTTTTTCCTTACTTTTTATCGATGTTTGTATTTCTTTTTATTGTATCTCAATAATACGAGGGCAGATTTTGATGCTAGTGATGTTTCTACAGGGCTCGTATTCGCAGTCGTATTAGCAGTTGCACTCGCAGTTGCACTTACATTATTAGTAGTACTGCTTGTACTAGTAGCCGCAGTCGAAGTCGTAGCCGCAGACAGCGTGGAGGCTGACAGTTGCTGATCACCACCGGGAGTAGCTGTTCCCCTTATTATCCAAGCTAAGGTCAGATCTTGTCTCTATAGTTTTCTAGTCCCTAGTTCGATTGGAACGCCGTCCGTCGACTAGTATATGTAGCGCTTGGCACGGCTTATTCGTGGCCAACCTTTTTTGTACTTTCACTGTTTATTTGTCGCTCGTTCGTTCGGGACGCGCTCCCGTTCGACTTGCTTTGTAGCGCCGGACCACGGCTTAGCGTGGTCACCCTCTTGTGTTGTATTTTGTGTATTAAACTTGTAGTTATTTTACTTAATAGCATAGTAATTAGTTTTTTTGAGTTGCTTGATTTAACTACTTATTAATTTTGATTATTACCTTCAGTAATTTGATACAGTTTGGTTATTTTTTTTTGTAATTGGTTACGACCGACACTCGTGTTGCGTCCAGTAGCGTTTCTAGGTTGTGCGCGTGCGATTGACCCGTCGGTGTGCAAACGAAGCTTCGGCCGTATCTCCTCGCGTCATCCGCGCCTATTTGGTTTATTCATTTTTTATCGGGCGGAATATTGGTGCCGGAAGGCTAAGTCATTCAGTCAGATCTTATTCCTTCAACCGTTCATTTCTTGTTATTAGAATTCAGCACCTTTAAGTTATTTTTACTAGTTGTAAGTTAATATTCATTTAATTCTGACAAGTATATTTATTTTTTTATGTGAACATCATTACTGGTTTCTATTCTATTTTTTTATTATATGCTATTAGGTATTTCTACATTCGTGTTTTTTTTTGCTATTCCATCCCCCACCATTCTTATTCCAGCAACTTTTAGGAATTGTAGTTGTTGGATCATTTGGCTTTACTGCGGAGGATTAGCCAACAATTTCTTGGCGCCCATTTATTCAATAGCCCACTCCCATCTTCGGCTTCGAGCTCAGTCGCGGCGGATCCTCCCTTGTGTCGTAGCGTAATTGTTACGTCACAGATTTGGCGCCCAACGTGGGGCCCCGATTTTTTTTTGAACATTTTTTTGCAATTTTTTTTTGAGTAAGGGAAACAAGTTTTCCGGATCATAGCATAATTCCGCGTTCGGATAGTTTGATAATAGTGTGTCATACGGTTCATTTCCAGATTGTGATACGTGTGGTATTGAGTGTAGTCTGTTAACGTTTAGTGAGTTACTGATAGCTACGTATTTGCTTTTAGTGCTTTTAGTGCTTTTTGTTATTTTTGTGAAGTGTTATCAGTATACGAAAAACTATGGCGCGGAAAATGACTATTAATAAATTGGACAAAGATGAGCTTACTTATGAACTCACATTACGTGGTATTGGTACAGGAAATTCTGACGAAATGCGGCATCGTTTAGCACTTGCGATGCAAATGGAGAAAAGTGGAGATAGCCTCAGATATCCGGAATATCCTTTTAGTTTTAAGGAAGATCACGAAGCAGTTACGAAGAAGCTAGAAGAGCTGACCGCTATAGTAGTAAGTTTTAGTAATTCGAGGAAAAGTGGAGAAGCTGTGAAGATTCAGTCGAAATTGGCCCATGTCCTTGGACGATTGGATCACATGGTTGCTGTCGGTGATCAGCTAAAGCAAAAATCTGAATTGTTGGCTAATGCATTGTCGTTAATGAGCGAATTTGACCGCAAGATCGAGGAATTTGAGAATCAAGCAGCGGCGTTGGACATTCCGTCGTTCTTGGAGACTGAGGTATTACCACTACTTGGCCTTACCGAGCAAAGACGATCGGAGGAAAGTTTTCATGAAGGTATTCAGGAGGTCCGGCGATCTTCAGCTGTTGAAGATACTCGTCGTCAAAGTGTTGGCGTTGCTGGTAATATCAAAGCGATTCCACCGAGTAAATGGAATTGGAGGTTTTCTGGGAATACGAAGGAGATGTCCTTGAGTGCGTTCTTGGAACGCGTGGAGGAGTTAAGGATTTCGAGGAATGTGACAAAGGAGACGCTTCTTGACTCTGGTATCGACTTATTCACGGGGAGAGCTTACCAATTCTATCAGGATATAAGAAAGGATGTGAGGAGTTGGGATGAGTTGGTGGAGGAATTCAAGTTAGAATTTCATCGTGTGCGACATGACCAGGATTTACTTATGGAGATGAACTCAAGCGAAAGATGAGAGCATAGGCATTTATTTGGCGGTTATGTCCAGCTATTTCAACAGACTGTCGACACCAATTTCAGAGAGAATCAAACTTGGTATTCTCATGAGAAATATTCGCCCAAACTTGCAGCAGGGCATAGGACTTAGGCAAGTCGAGTCCGTGGCTGAACTTCGTCGCTTGTGTAGGAGACTGGAAGCTAAAAACGAGACAATGGAAAGTTTCCACGAACCACCTTCTCGCCGTGCTGTGACGATGGAACCTGATCTTGCCTACATTGATGAGGTTATGGAGGCGATGAGTTTAGTTGAAACTTCACCAAATCAGGCTAGTACGAGTCGTACGAGAGAGGTAGTTTGCTTCCGATGTCAGAAACCGGGATGTGCAGCTCCTAAGAGAAAATACTGTTTTAGATGTAAGAAGGAGGGATTTACCCTTAAAACTTGCTCGCTTGCTTCGACTCGGAGTGGTGGAAGAAACTAACAGTCCCTGGGCCTCACCCATCCTCATGGTCAAGAAAAAAGATAATTCCTATAGGTTCTGCGTGGACTATCGTAAGTTAAATGCTGTGACCGAACGAGATTCATATCATCAGCCGCAAGTTGCTGACACGCTGGATAAACTTAAGAGTGCCGTCTACATCTCCAGCCTCGATATAAAAACAGCATATTGGCAGGTGCCAATTGCTGAAGATTCACGTAAATATACCGCTTTTACTGTGCCGAATCGGGGGTTATACCAGTTTAAACGTATGCCTTTTGGCCTGCATAATGCGCCTGCCACTTGGCAGCGGCTCATAGATCGTGTGCGCGGGCCTAAGTTGGAACCCCACGTATTTGTGTACTTGGACGACGTGGTAATAATCTCACAAACTTTTGATCAGCATCTCGCCATCCTAGAAGAAGTGTTTTCCAGATTGCGTGCTGCCAATCTTACCGTTAGTTGGCAGAAGTGTCAATTTTGTCGGCCTGAAATGAAATATCTCGGCTACGTGGTTACAAGAGATGGCATTAGGGTGGATCCCGAAAAGGTGCGCTCCATGCTGGAAATACCAACGCCCAGAGATGTAAAGGGGGCCAGAAGAGTGTTAGGGACTTACTCCTGGTACCGGAGATTCGTTCCGGAATTTTCCTCTGTCATAGCCCCGATAACGGCCTTGCTTAAGAAAAATAAGAAGTTCGAGTGGACACCGGCGTGCAACGAAGCCTTCCAGAAAATTAAAGAAAGTTTTGTAGAAGCTCCCGTCTTGAGCTGCCCGGATTACACGATGCCATTTATCGTCCAAACTGATGCCTCTGGGTATGGTATTGGGGCAGTACTGTCGCAACCGCATCCGAATGGCGACAAGGTTATTTGCTATCTTAGCAAGTCGCTGACAAAAGAAGAAAGAAACTATTCGACGACAGAGCGCGAATGCTTAGCGGTCTTGTGGGAATGTGGAGAAATTACGCCCATGCCTTGAAGGGGTGCCTTTCAGTGTCATCACGGATCATTATAGTTTGAAGTGGTTGCATAATTTGAAATCTCCTAATGGACGTTTGGCTAGGTGGTCGCTTCGTTTACAGCAATATGATTTTGAGGTGATCCACAGGAAAGGCAAGGAGCATGTCGTATCGGATATGTTATCGAGAGCAGTTCCAGTGATGGACGCTGTGGAGTTGTCTGGTGAACGTGTTCCGCCGACCGCCGATGCTTGGTACAGAAGGATGATGGAAGCAGTGCGAGAATATCCATTGCAATTTGGGCAGTGGCGCATTTCCGGCAACAGACTCTATAAGTACGTGAAGCAAGATTATCCAGGATTGTCTCAAGAGGCCGACTACTGGAAGTTGGTTGTTCCAAAATACGAACGTAAGAACATCATATCTAGGGCGCACGACTTACCAACTTCAGGACACTTGGGAATTTATAAGACCTATTCAAGAATTGCGGAAAAGTATTTCTGGCCAAAAATGCGTTGTGACGTGACGAAATACATCATAAAGTGTCGAGTTTGCGCTGCTCACAGGCCGGATAATAGGATGCCCGCGGATATGATGGTACCCAACACGAAACCGAGTCAACCCTGGGAAATTATTTCTGTAGATCTCATGGGACCTTTCCCTAAATCTAAGAAGGGTAATTCGTTCATACTCGTGGTCACGGATTATTTAAGCAAATTCGGTCTTGTTTTTCCTTTACTACTTCTACCGCTGACGTCGTTATTCGCAGAATAGAGGACGAGGTGTTTCTAGTGTTTGGTGTCCCTAGGGCGTTGATATGTGATAACGGTCCTCAGTTCAGAAGTAAGAAGTTCGCCACCCTTGCGGAGCAATATGGATTCAAGATTCGCTTTGATGCTAATTATCACGCAAGTCCTAATCCTACCGAAAGGACAAACCAGACAATTGTAAACATGTTGTCGGCGTACATCCACGAGAATCATCGAACATGGGATGAGAAGCTTAGTCATGTTGCCTGCGCGCTCCGAACTGCTAAACACGAAACCACGAAATTGACGCCTTTCTTCATTAATTTTGGCAGGAATATAACTTTATCAGGTGAAGACTATGCTAAAAGAGATGGAATTACTGACGTTGAAGATGGCGATCAGAATGAAGAAGTTAGTAGGAACGAAGAGTTCAAGCGAATTTTCGACGATGTGCGAGAACGATTGCGCATTCAGGGAGAGAAGTCTTGTCGTAGATATAATTTGCGAAGGAGGTACGAAGAATACTTACCTAACCAACTTGTCTGGAAGAGAAATTACGTTTTATCGAATGCGTCTAAGTACTTTTCTGCCAAACTCGCTCCTCGATTTGTTGGGCCATATCTTATTCACAAGCGTGTCTCTCCGTGGACCTACGAGCTCAGGGAACAGAACGAGAAAGTGCTTACCGGATCCTGGCACATTAAAGATCTGAAGAGCACCTCTAAGGATGAAAATTAACCTACCGGTTAATTTTCTTAAAGTAAGGGGGGAATTGTTGCGGTTGATTTTCCAGCAAGAGCAGCGACGTTACTTTTAAAATTTTAGCTCCTAATTTGACCGCCGGTGCCCTCTTGTGAGTAGCCTACACTCTACACATTTCTCTCCTGTTCGGAAATTGAATTTATTTGCCCAGTTTTTGTTTTTGCCTTTTTTTGTTTTTCTAGGAGAAGCCCGTGGCTTTTGTATGTTAGATTTCATATAGTGTAGTTTTGGTGAATAATATATTGAATACGACCTCTAGGTCTTCCGTTTGTCCGGGATTAGATTATTATTTCACCACTTAAGGTTCAGTTTTGGTATTGCTCTAAAGAGTTTGTTGAACTGGCCTTGTTCCTGTGAAAAGGGATTATTGCACGCGTTTATTTAAATCTTCCTCTTCGTGTCGGACAGCTGACACTTGAAAGTTGAGCCCTCTACTGATCAGGTATGTGTCTTCTGAGTATATTTTTATAATTAATAGGCTTTCATTATATTAGTTTGTTGCTGTTTCCATTTAGTGTGTTTTTTTCCTTACTTTTTATCGATGTTTGTATTTCTTTTTATTGTATCTCAATAATACGAGGGCAGATTTTGATGCTAGTGATGTTTCTACAGGGCTCGTATTCGCAGTCGTATTAGCAGTTGCACTCGCAGTTGCACTTACATTATTAGTAGTACTGTTTGTACTAGTAGCCGCAGTCGAAGTCGTAGCCGTAGACAGCGTGGAGGCTGACAGTTGCTGATCACCACCGGGAGTAGCTGTTCCCCTTATTATCCAAGCTAAGGTCAGATCTTGTCTCTATAGTTTCCTAGTCCCTAGTTCGATTGGAACGCCGTCCGTCGACTAGTATATGTAGCGCTTGGCACGGCTTATTCGTGGCCAACCTTTTTTGTACTTTCACTGTTTATTTGTCGCTCGTTCGTTCGGGACGCGCTCCCGTTCGACTTGCTTTGTAGCGCCGGACCACGGCTTAGCGTGGTCACCCTCTTGTGTTGTATTTTGTGTATTAAACTTGTAGTTATTTTACTTAATAGCATAGCAATTAGTTTTTTTGAGTTGCTTGATTTAACTACTTATTAATTTTGATTATTACCTTCAGTAATTTGATACAGTTTGGTTATTTTTTTTGTAATTGGTTACGACCGACACTCGTGTTGCGTCCAGTAGCGTTTCTAGGTTGTGCGCGTGCGATTGACCCGTCGGTGTGCAAACGAAGCTTCGGCCGTATCTCCTCGCGTCATCCGCGCCTATTTGGTTTATTCATTTTTTATCGGGCGGAACATTGGTGCCGGAAGGCTAAGTCATTCAGTCAGATCTTATTCCCTCAACCGTTCATTTCTTGTTATTAGAATTCAGCACCTTTAAGTTATTTTTACTAGTTGTAAGTTAATATTCATTTAATTCTGACAAGTATATTTATTTTTTTTATGTGAACATCATTACTGGTTTCTATTCTATTTTTTTATTATATGCTATTAGGTATTTCTACGTTCGTGTTTTTTTTGCTATTCCATCCCCCACCATTCTTATTCCAGCAACTTTTAGGAATTGTAGTTGTTGGATCATTTGGCTTTACTGCGGAGGATTAGCCAACAATTTCTTGGCGCCCATTTATTCAATAGCCCACTCCCATCTTCGGCTTCGAGCTCAGTCGCGGCGGATCCTCCCTTGTGTCGTAGCGTAATTGTTACGTCACAGAAGACTGAAATTGCCGTCGAGACTGCAGCCAGTAGCACGATAGTGAGAAATGATGTTTTACCATATTGGTGGATTAGGCCGACCAGTAAGAAGCTCCAGCTGGTTAGTGCTACCGGGGAAGCAGTACCTGTTTATGGAAGCCCGAAAATGGACATGGTGTTAGGATGTGTTATTCGGCAAGGATGTTTTTGATTACTTTTATGGAGGAAGTGATACTAGTGGTATAGTATTGCCTGCGAGTTATGAGAACATCGTACAAATCTGCGGAGGAGGCAAGAGAAGAAGGAGCACATAACGTCAATCAGATGCCACTCAAGTACTGGTCGAGGAAGAACACTCACAGACCTGGAGAGACGTTCAGAAGAGCGATAAGTACCTGAAACCTCTGTTGAGATGGAAGGAAGCTAGAAGAAGACCGGACTGGATAGAAAGATTCGACCCCTGTTAAATGTTGTGCAATCGCCTTCCGTGGTAAGCACCCTTGTAAACAAGTAACCTTAGCGAGAAGCGATATTTATGACTATGCGTCGCTTTATTGTGTACCGCTCTATTATTTATACCAATAAAGTTGTATAGGCACCTACTTTTTGCGTAAGCAGGCACCCTTCCAACATCTGCATCATTTGTTTCCCTTGAATCTGTTGCCAGTAGCACTACATCGTCCTTGTACACTAATAACCAAACTTTTCCACCCCACCACAGCTCCACCCACCACTGTCAATTTTAATTTCTCCTCCACTTGGGCTCATTGTGCTTCCCTGCCATGTCCATGATGTTACCTAGAACTTTTTATCCTCCCTTCCTTTTACTTTATGGCCTCTTTATATATTTCTTCGCTCCTTTCGATTAGACGTCTGTCAATTTCGAGTTACTTTAACTCCTATCTGGTTCACTCCACTCCAACGTACCGTGTTAAAATCTCCATTCCAGAACTTTGTGCTTTTCAATATGTTCGGTAAATAATTTTATGCAACGTTCGATGCCTTTAGCAAATTTACTACGGTGTTCCCTCAGATGATGCAGGTAAAGGATGAGATACATGTAAGTTCTGCGAGTCAACACAATTTTGTAGATATACCTGCATTTCAACGAAACCTTTATTTCTTACCCAACCAATTCACGAAACTTCTCATAAGATAAACTATTTTTACGTATTTGGATTTAAAGACAACTCTTTATTTACACCCCCATCTATTCCAACCAAGAAAAATTTCTTTCCAATGTGGAAAATAAAAAGCAATTGATCGAACTGCTCAAAAAAAATTTGGGGACAGCCACATTGAGGTAAGACAGTGGAGATGCTGACGTACTAATTGTCCAGACAACCATAAGAAAACACGGCTCTGCCATTGTTTGTCAGGATACTGATATTTTACTATTGTAGACTGTTTTGGCTCCTTTGAATCAAGAAACATTTTTACTCAAACCAAAAATCGGACGTACGAAAAAGAACCAACATATGCACATCAACACGTACATCCTACTCGCTCACTCTTGTAGTGGTTGTGGCACCACAAGTGCAATTTATGGAAAAGGGAAATAGAACATCATCAAGCTGCTTGAGACAGAACCTGGTTTGCGCCACACCATACACGTATTCCAGCAACTCTACAGCAACTCACAGTGAAGTACAAAAAGCCGGAGAGACTCTTTTTTTGTATATTTATAGCTCCAAAGATGGGAAACATACGTTATGATGAACTACGGGTACTTCATGTTCCAGAGATCACTCACTAAAAATGTAGCAAAGCTGGAATCACTTCCTCCTACATCAGCAAGTGTTGCACAACATTCATATCGTACCTTCAATCAAGTACAGTTGTGGCTCGGGAATAAACTGGATCCACAACAGTGGGGTTGGGTTCGTCGAGCAATGATTTGCACCCAATCAGGACAACCCTTGACGCTGCTCTAGAGGCCATCCTTAAGTTGATTTCCTGTGCATGCAAGGGAAATTGCTCCACTTCTCAGTGCTCCTGTGTAAAAAGCGGTGTGGTATGCTCAATTTTGTGCAAGATTTGTGAGGGAGGGGCCTGTATGAACAGCTGCACCGAAATTGCAGTTTCGTCAGACGTGTTACCTATATCAGCAGAGGCCTTTGATGAATATTCAGACTTTGATGACGTCACTAGCGAAGAGTACAACATGTTCGATGAATAAAATACTTATTACCAAGTACTACATACTTCATATAAAAAACTTGTATGTACTACATTAACACTGTACATCTTTCTCTCTTTTTAAAAAAATCTCTTGCGTTTTATCGTATTTTTACGGTTAGAATCATTTTTCTTCGTTAAGGGTTGATCCTATCGACTTTATTCTGGTCTCATTCGATTCAGCATGCAAGAAAACATAGAAAACGACTCCCCACACCTCCACTTTCAAAAAAGTACATTTTCAAAAATGTCTCCCCCCTCCCACCCCCTAAAAACCTAATTTCCACCACTCCAATTTTTGGGGACTCTTTGGATTATTAAACTACATGTCGAATAGGAGTTACAACCAAATTTTTATGAACGGACTAATTTTTATGTACTTCAAACCTTATTTGTTTTTACTGCACTATAAATAAAATCCGTTCGGTGGGTACATTTCAATAGCAAGCAGTCTGGGAGTAAGACAGTCGATAGCGTATGTCGACCATTTCCATAACGATATAAAACTTGTTTATTTTATAAAAACTTTGTGGCAGTGCGCGCATAAATTTTCAGTCCAAATTTTCGGAAAAACTTTTAACGCGTCATAATGAATGAAATTATTCGGAAGTGGCAGAAGTTAATGAACTATTACGATAGAAAAATTAAAGAGGCGAAGCGTAGACCTAAAAAGCGGGGAGGTCGTCGACGTAGACGCCGCAATGCAATACCTAAACTCATATCAAGATTAACCAAAAAAGAAAAAGTACCTACTCGCTGGCGGAAAATTCAAGAAGGCTCGCCGACGACGAGAAAAGAAAGGACAAGAAAAGAAGGAGGAGGAGATCAGCACAAAAGACAACTGCAAGAAAAGAAGGAGGAGGAGAAGGAGATCAGCACAAAAGAAAACTGCAAAACTTATTGCATCCAGCTTCATGTCAAGAAGTCGGTCCCGTGAAGTAGAAGAAGCTACCGAAGTATTCGAAAACTCGTATTCGTTTTCTCCTAGTCTCAATCCCTATCATGTTTATCTTTATATTTTACGCAAAGCCCCGATAACTTTCGGTGTCGGGGCCAATCCCTATAAATAGTAAAATTAATTTGTGAAAGTAGTCAGTTAAAAGGTGCGCGGTTTTTTTGGCGTTTTCTGTCCAAGTAATGTCAATACAAATTTTCTGTGCCTACTTTGTTTTTGTTACTTATTATTATTAAAATTAGTAGTTAATTTTAGCATCAGGATGCTTTGATGAATGCAAAACATTTCAATGGTCAAATAGATTTATACTGCCGGCAATATTAACGGGTATATGATCGTTCCTACAGACCTTTTCCACATAAAACGAAAGCTTACAGTCACCTCAAAACCGAATGTATTGGTTGCCTCGATTTCCATGGCCGTAAAGTTGTTTTATAAAAAAAAGATTTCATAATTTTTAAACAAAAAAAAATGATAAGCTCTACAAAAAAGAAGTGTACTGCCGTGTAGAGGATGGTCATCATGAGAAATTGGTATAGGGTTGCCACCCTACTCGTGGACGCAAACCCTCGGTGGCCGCGTGTAAATAACCCTCATTTTTTCAAAATTAAATATTATCGTTCCTGTAATTGAAACTTTATGGAACTATTCTTCAATACGTTACCTCAAAGAATACCTATATACGGTTGCCTCGATTTTGATGGCCGAAAATGGTGGCAACCACCATCATCAAAGTCGAGCACGCGCGAACCACACGCCACGAACGCAGCAATTTTGTACCATAATCATAGGCGGCGGATATTACGAAAGCGTAGAGCGGACATTGAAAGAAATATTTTATAATTTATTGAAAGATACATCTTGCATTTTTACGTAATTTATTGTAACATGTATCTTGCAATAAAGTAGAAATGCAACTTCTAAGTGACAATTTTATATTATTGTAAGATAGAACTTGCACTCACGTATAGTTGAAAGTTCTATCTTGCAATCAAGTATAAATGCATCTTCTAAGTGACAATTTTTTATTATTGTCAGATAGAACTTACACTTTCGTATAATTGTAAGGTCTATCTTGAAATCAAGTATAAATGCAACTTCTAAGTGACCATTTTTTATTATTGTCAGATAGAACTTGCATTTACATATAATTGTAAGTATAAATGTAACTTCTAAGTTACAATTTTGTATTTGTATTATAAAAGTTGTACTTATGTATAATTGTAATTTGTAATTGGTAAACTTGGGTTTATACAGGGTGATTCATAACGAGTGTAAAAGGAGGTCAAAACGATAAGAAAAAATCGATGAAAGTATGTCCTAAAATTATTCCCAACAAAAATACGGGGTGTTCAAGTTTCTCGAAAAAAACTGATTATTTTTAATAGAAAGCTATTAAATTATAGTTTTCGGGACAATTTGTCGCTTGCAGACCTCTATAATCAAAAAAATTACTTTTATATCCGAGAATAATTTAATTTTTATGAACAATTTTTTAACCGAAAATTCAGATTTTGATGTTTTTACAAAATCCTGTTTTACTCGGAAGTTAACGGTTGTACGTAAAAAATCAAGAATACCTTTTTTCTTTGAAATTGAACGCAGAATCCAAATCTTTTCTTTAGAAACCAATGGCGTAACATCGTGAAAGTCAAAGGAAAGGGCTCTCCAGCTTATAGCGGCGCCACTGGTGGCAGTAGAAAAGCAAATCTTTTTAGGACGATAGAGGTTCACAAAGGACAATAGCCCTCAAAATATGAATTCAGTAGCTTCAGTAGATTTGGAGACATTAAAAATAATCCATTTTTTTCGAGAATTTTCTACACCCTGTATCTTTGTTGCGGGAGATTTTAGGACAGATATTCATGAAATATTTTTTCTTGTTTTGACTTCCTCTATCACCTCTCGAATTGTTTTACACTCGTTATGAATCACCCTGTATACCTACAAAACCGTTCAGTGCAAATTGTAAGTTGAATCTTGCAATTATATAAATTTACCTTATATTTCGGTATGGCAGATACAATTTACAATTATTATACATGCGTGCAAGTTCTGTCTTACAATAAATATAAAATTGTCACTTTTATACTTGATTGCAAGATAGACCTTACAATTATACGTAAATGCAAGTCCTATCTGACACTTACAAGTTTCATTTATGTATACTTGATTGCAAGATATGCCTTACAATAAATTATACGTAAGTGCAAGTTATATCTGTCAATAATATAAAATTGTCACTTAGAAGTTGCATTCTATCCCAAAGGACTTGTACCTTGACGCAGTTCTAGTAATACTGGGACGGGTGGGATGGCTTGCGCGCTTCAATGATATAAAGAGCCGAATCATAGGTTTAACCATATTGGAGGGGTTTTTATTTGAGAAGCCAGACTAAATCAAGTCCCTGGAAGGGGGCAGCAGCTCTTTCAGTAATCATAGTGGCAGAGATCGTGAGGGTTGGTATGGCACTGTGATACACACTACTGCGATGTGGAAGGCAACGGGAAACCACCACATTATTTTATCCCTAGTACAGCGTACTTTAATTTATGATGATGGCACCTTCTGGAGTAAAATATTCCGGAGGTAAAATAGTCCCACATTCGGATCTCCGGGCGGGGACTGCTTCGGGGGGAGTCATCAGAAATGATAAGTGTAACATCTCACGAGTCGGAGCGTGGAATGTTAGAAGCATGAAACAAGTAGGGAAGTTAGAGAATTTGAAAATTGAGATGGATAGGTTAGCATTAGACGTAGTAGGTATCAGTGAAGTGCGATGGCCAGAAGCTGGAGACTTCTGGAGCGGAGATTTTAGAGTATTACACACAGGATCTGTAGGAGGAAATTCGGGAGTAGGAATTGTTATGCGGAAAAAAGTAGGACAGAGTGTAGAAAATTTCTTACAACAAAGTGACAGGGTAGTTATGGTTAGGTTAGATTCGAAACCTGTAAAAACAGTAATAATACAGGTATATATGCCCACTTCTAACTACAGTGATGAGGCCGTAGAGGCAGTTTATAGTGATATTGAATATGTGCTAGATT
The DNA here is from genome assembly GCA_963966045.1 of Xestobium rufovillosum. Classification (NCBI taxonomy): domain Eukaryota; kingdom Metazoa; phylum Arthropoda; class Insecta; order Coleoptera; family Ptinidae; genus Xestobium; species Xestobium rufovillosum. The sequence goes on along the minus strand of OZ014493.1, from coordinate 13,331,425 downwards.
TTGTGAGAGGGCACGAAAATTTAATAATTACAGGAGATTTCAATGCAGTCGTAGGCACAGGGCGAGAGGGCGGAATAGTTGGCCCCTTTGGATTAGGCAATAGGAACGATAGGGGAGTTAGACTGATAGAGTTCTGCGATAAACATAACTTAACGGTCGCGAACACTCTATTTCACCATCATGTTAGGAGATGCTATACGTGGAAGATGCCAGGAGACTTAGGGAGATATCAAATAGATTACATTCTCGTTAGGCAAAGATTTAGAAATCAAGTTAGGGATTGTAGAAGTTATCCAGGAGCAGATATAGATAGTGATCACAACATAGTCGTTATGAAAGCCAATCTTAAATTTAAGATTTTGAAAAAAAGAAGCGGAAGAAGGTATCTTGACCCAGAGAAACTAAAAGATGATGATATGCGCAATAAGTTCGAGAAAAAGACAAACGAAGCACTAAAGGGCACGGGGGGAAATATTGTTAGGGACATAGAGGCAGAATGGAATTGCATTAAAAATAGTTTAGTTTCCTCAGCTAGGGATATTTTGGGTCATAAACAGAATGAAAGTAGGAAACCCTGGATAACAAAACATATTGTGAGTCTAATAGAGGAAAGGCGAAAATATAAAAATAGGTTAGATGAAACAGGGAAACAAAGATATAAGGCGATCAAGTGGGAAATTATTCGGGAATGTAGGAAAGCGAAAGAGCAATGGATCGATAATAAATGCAAAGAAGTGGAAGATAAATTCGAAGTAGGAAAGACTGATGAAACATATAAAATAATTAGGAGAAATTTTAGAGAAATTGGATCTAGTACCAAAAACATTAGAAATGAGGCAGGAGATATCCTAATCGGAAGTGGGGAGAAGGCAGATAGGTGGAAAGAATATTTAGGAAACTTATATGCGGGACAGGAAGTGCAAGATATATTAGAAAGCGAAAGCAGTGTAGAGGGGGATAACCTAGGGAGTCCTATAATGAGAGAAGAGTTTGAGATAGCACTAAAAAGTTTAAGGAATAATAAAGCACCAGGTATAGATGGCTTGCAGGCAGAAATCTTAAAGTGCGCAGGTCAAGAGGTAATAGATCGTTTATTTAAACTAGTTAGTCGCATATACCTGACAGGCGAGATTCCAGAAGATTACAAACGGAACATCATAGTAGCTTTGCCAAAAAGAAAAGGCGCGGATAGATGCGAAAATTTTAGAACTATCAGTTTAACTTCCCATGCGTCAAAAATTTTAACTAGAATTGTGCAAAGAAGGATGGAGAAAAAGGCGGAAGAAATATTAGGAGAAGATCAGTTCGGATTTAGACGAAATAGAGGAACGCGCGAGGCCATTCTAGCTTTACGAGTAATTATAGAAAAAACGATAGAAAAGAGAAAGAGCGTCTATATAGGATTTGTAGATTTAGAAAAAGCCTTCGACAACGTAAAATGGGGGAAGATGTTCGAAGTGCTGAGAAAGGTAGGGATGAAATACAGGGACAGAAGAATAATACATAATCTCTACAAAGAGCAAAAGGCAGTTATAGAATGTGAGCAGGAACAAAGGGAAGTAGATATCCGGAAGGGAGTGAGACAGGGATGTGCATTGTCACCTCTAGTTTTCAACTTATATATCGAAGATGCGATTAATATTGTTAAGGAAAGAACAGCCTCAGGGATCAATGTACAGGGCCAAACTATTAACATGCTCAGATTTGCGGATGATATAGCAGTGTTAGCATCTAGCAAAGAAGAATTAGGAGCGGCTTTGAATGAAATGGAAGCAGTTTTGACACAGGGCTTCGGCATGAAAATCAATAAAAAGAAAACTAAAATTTTGGTATGTAGGGGATGTGAAAATAGAACTAAAATGGAAATACAAATTGGAAATGAGAAGATAGAGGAGGTCGCGGATTTCTGCTACTTAGGAAGTAAAATAACTCAAGACGGTAGGAGCACTAAAGATATAAAACAAAGAATGGCGCAGGGCCGAGTTGCGTTTAACAAAAAGAAACAACTGTTATGCTCGAGAACGGTTAATATAGAGACTAGGAAGAGACTCTTAACGTCGTATGTATGGAGTACGGCATTATACGGGTGCGAAACTTGGACAATAGGAGAAGCGGATAGAAAAAGAGTAGAAGCGTTTGAAATGTGGTGCTACAGACGCATGATGAAGATACCGTGGATAGATAAGGTTAGCAATAGGGAAGTATTAGAAAGAGTTGGGGAAAAGCGAAAGGTATGGAAAACAATAAAGAGTAGGAGAGATAGGATGGTAGGACACCTTCTAAGACACGAAGGAATAGTTCGTGACATACTAGAGTCAGAGATAGGAATAAAAAGAGGTAGGGGTAGGCCTAGATTAGACTACTGCTCTCAAATAGTTAGGGATGTAGGATGTTCTACGTTTAGGGAAATGCGTAGGTTAGCTCAGGATAGAAAAGAATGGAGGTACGCGTCCAACCAGTCTTCGGACTGAGAACCTTATGATGATGAGAAGTTGCATTTCTACTTGATTGCAAGATACATGTTACAATTATGTAAAAATGTAAGATGTATCTTTCAATTATAAAATATTTCTTTCAATGTCCGCTCTACGCTTTCGTACGATATAGGTAGATACCGGCGAACGCTTGTTTTGTTTTACGGACGGTGTTTCTTAAGAATTCGACACTTCTGAAAGTTGTATTGTGACATTGGTAGCCACGTTTCGCAGAAAAAATTATAAGCAGAATGATTTAACGCACTTTAGTTCAAAAAATCATTTTTGTTATATTCCTCCGGTAATTTGAATCAGAAAAAATAGAACATGAAAAAGCCGTGTTTCGTGTGTAGGGAAACAGATGGGAAAGTGCTCGAACAATTTTAAACAATTACATAACTTCTTGACGCGATGCGACCAGTCATTATATTAATAAATTTTTAATATTTTCCGAAGGAAAAGAATTGTCGTAAATCGTTCGAATTTCGCTATAAGTGGCCCGCGCGCCAAGTCTGAGGTGTCGCGTGAGCTCGACATTTGATGATGGTTGGATGGTTGCCACCATTTTCGGCCATCAAAGTCAAGGCAACCGTATATATTCTTTGAGGTAACGTATTGAAGAATATTTCCACAAATTTTCAATTACAGGAACGATAATATTTAATTTTGAAAAAATAAGGGTTATTTACACGCGGCCACCGAGGGTTTGCGTCCACTAGTAGGGTGGCAACCCTATACCAATTTCTCACGATGGCCATCCTCTCCACGGCAGTGCACTTCTTTTTTGTAGAGCTTATCATTTTTTTTGTTTAAAAAATGTTGAAAAACTTTTTTTATAAAACAACTTTACGGCCATGGAAATCGAGGCAACCTATCCATTCGGTTTTGAGGTGACTGTAAGCTTTCGTTTTATGTGGAAAAGGTCTGTAGGAACGATCATATACCCGTTAATATTGCCGGCTCTTGGACTATTACGTAAGTAGCTCGAACGACGAAGGCAAGCTAGGAAGGTACTATTTCAGTGAATCTCCGAATGGCTCGTAACGGACTATCGGTCGTTCTTAATTTGTTAATGGTATGAGTACGACTATTAATGGCTTGCGGTATCAGTATTATCCGCCTTATACGGTACTCAGGTACGAAACCTAGATTTAGTTCCCTAATTAAAGAAAAGCAATAGGAAATAAATCACTATAAATAAGAGAAATAAAATTCCTACCTTTGCAAAGGGAAATGGCGGGCGCAGGCTCGTGTATTGGGAATATTATCCCGTAAAAAGGTAAAATTTTCGAATAGTATAGTATAGTAAAACACAAACTATTATCAACAACTGGCATATGAAAATATCCACTGTGAAGTGCTAGGATCCCAAATATGGATATAATTAAACAATTACAAAAGTAGCACCTACAGATCTCGATGTATAAATCGTACTACCTGCAAGAATATAAAAATGCCGAAATGGAACAGAACTATCCAAAAACCATCACACACTCGAGCGCAAAGCATAGCACGGAAAATCGTGGTGTCTCACTCAGGTACATGAGCGGAGCAGTATAAGAGGAAGATGAACATCACAGAATAAATCTGTTTTATTTAATAAAAATTTATCGAATTGAGAATTATTATTTGAAAATAAAAATTCGTGACAAGCTATAGAGAAATACCTAGTAATTTCTAAGAAACATTCTCCGTGTGATAGGCAGTTTTGCTTTTTCTGACTTATTACATACAAACATATTTCCTTTCCAGTTCCATTGTATTCACAGTTAAAATATTTTTTATAGAAATATATAGTTTTTATAAATACCAAAAAACTCAAGAATTACTACCTTTTGTATTAATATTTCCGTTTCAGAATACAATAAAGAAAGTACAGCATGTATGTTAACAAGATGGGTGACGTTATTTACTGCAGTGTATACAGTTGTCTTCCCGAAGGAGATCTATTTGATCGCATAGTTCCTGTTCCTAACACTAATATGCAAATTATAGTAATGAAATGTAATGAATGAATATACAATGAATGAATATACAATAGAAAAAAGAAATAAATAAGTCGGCTGGCATTGTTCCAAAACAAACGGAAAATATGAGGCATCACTGCATCTTCTGCAAAAAATGATCACTTTCTTCAGACATCACGTTTGTGTTATACATGCTAAAGAGAAGAAAGTTATGGGAATTGAACACCTTAAACCAAAAAGTAAAGAAAGTGATGCTGCTATAATATTATTACGTCTTGCTGGTGATCGCTCTTATAATGCGAAAGCAAAGTCAGTTGACGATGTTATGCATGTTATACATGCTAAAGAAAAAGAAGTTATGAGAATTGAACACCTTAAACCGAAAAGTAAAGAACGTAATGGTGCTATAAAATTATTACGTCTTGCTGGTGATCGCTCTTATAATGCGAAAGCAAAATCAGTTGACGATGTTATTTTCGTCAGAAATCCTAAACGAAATAGCGATCAGGGTGTAATCTGTAATGTATGCCCAACAGAAATTTTTCGTGTCATCGGAAACAATGTACAAAAGAGGATCCTTATAATATGCAAAATTTGAAACAAGCAAGAATCTTGCTCAGAATTCATTTAAAACCAGGCTTAAAAAATACCCAAACACTTATTGCTTTAAATAGTGTTGCACTTGTCTCTGGAAAAGCATGCAAAGATTTACCTAGAACTCCAGAAGATTTGATTCGGGCAGTTGCCAGTTGCTAATTATATTGGAGGGAGTGCAAAATCAATTGAATTTCAGGCATATTCTAATGCTAAAAAACTACAAATTCTAAATTCCATGAATGCGTTAATCGATTCTTAGAGCCATACGACATTTAGTGATCACTCACAATTTTTTGTACTAAATTGTATACAGGCGAATGTGCGCGCAGATTCAGTTAGCGCACGTTCTAAATTATTGCAAGCAATCGTCCAAAATCGGAGCGCCAAGTGATGCGCAGTACTTTTCTAGAGTTATGTTTTATGTTTATGATCGACACACTTTTGTGTTCAGTTTTGAGAAAGTTGCAAGTAAGAATTGAATAGAATTATATTCCACGCCTCGTCTCCGAAGATTATATGTGCAGGAAGAGAACAGGAAATTGAAAACTGATTTGAATAACCTGCACCAATACAGTGGGTTAAATAACCTGGAAATACGTGGTGTCCCGGAAATGGCGAACGAAAGAGTACTGTCTGTTGGGATTATCATTGGTAGGACACTTGGTGTTACACTGAAGGCAGAAGATATAGATAATTGCAATCGGGTTGGGAAGAAACAAAATGGCGAGCCGCGACCTATTATTATCAAGTTTGTGTCGCGGTTAAAGAAAGAAGAGATGTTGAGGGCAAGAAAGGTTAAAAGGAATCTATCTGTAGCTGATGTGTGCGATGATTGGAAGAACTTCCCAGATGCACGGAAGGTCGTTTATGTCAATGAACATCTGACGGCACAGAATAAGGCATTATTTTCGAAATTTAGAGATTTTAGGAAGAAGGGGAATGTGAAGTATTTGTGGACAAACAATGGCAAAATAATGATGCGGAAAAGTGATAAATCAAACATATATGTTATAACTAGTGTAGTGAAGATTGTTTGAGAGATGTGCACTAATTTCTTATAGTTCTCTAAAATAAATAAAAAATTTAAATTTAATTTTATGATTACGGTAACTGATAGAGAAGTTTTGTTTTGTGTCCAGATTTGGTATGTATATATTTTTGTTGTTGTATTCTGTTGGGGATTGGATGGGCTTAGCGATTGGGATGCATTGTTGGGGGATAGTGTGTATTTTGTATTTAGTTCTAATATTGTTAATCCATAAGATTGACTTCAGAAAATAAGATTATGAAAATAGTTCATTTAAATATCAGATCATTAGTGGCCCATTTTAATGAATTAGCTGATTACGTTTTTGATAAAGATTATGATATGATATGCCCGAGTGAAACTTGCTTGGGAACTGGTTTTGTTGATGACTTTATTAAATGGTTATAACCTGTTTAGGAGGGACAGGCTTGGTCGCGGAGGAGGTGTTGCGGTCTATGTCAAACTTTGTTATGTTGTCTCTGTTATTGATAGTATTGATGTCTCAGATACAGAACAGCTTTGGTTAAAAGTTAAGGTTGCCAACACGCAAGTGGCTTTGGGTGTAGTTTATACCGCCTCACCACTCGATTGCGGGTTTTTTTGAAATTTTTGACGATTGTTTGAGTACTGTAGTCGCTCTTACTGATGAAGTTGTTTGTTTCGGGGATTTCAATATTGATTTGCTTCGGCCTGACTCTTCTGGTAGTATATATTTGCATAATGTACTCGATTCATATGGTCTTATTCAGGTTGTTGATGGACCGACCAGGGTCTCGCGTACGTCCTCTTCGTTATTGGATCTTTTTCTGTGCTCTGATGGGGGTCATGTATTAAGTTGTGATGTCTTAGATGACATGAATATTGCATTTGATCATAGTATGGTTTTATTAAGCGTCTCGTGTAGTGCAGGGGTTAAGGAGGATGAAATAATTGCAAGTAGAAATCTTAAAGTTATTGATCGGGACCAACTGTATTCGGATTTATGTAATTTACCTTTGATGAATATTGTATATATGAATGAAATCGACATGAAGCTGGAGGCTTTTGGTTCCCTCATTTCAAATTTGTTCGATGTGCATGCCCCTGTTAGAGCATTTAAAATTGATAGGAGAAAGTATAAGCCATGGTTAACGACTAATTTGAAATTCATGATGAGACTTAAGAGATCGGGCACTTTCTAAATTTAAAAGAACAAAAAACATCGCTAACTGGAACTTTTATAAACAGTTGCGCAATTTTACAAATACCACCATTAAAAATGAAAGGGCGTGTTTGAATTATGTTGTAAGTAAGGATAAATCGACCAAAACTCTCTTTAATGAACTAAACAAACTAAATGTATACAAAAAAAGTAAAAGGGTTGATTTACCAAAAAAATTAAATATAAAATTAAATAATCAGCCTATTTCATCTACGGATGTTGCGAAAACTCTTGGATTAGTTATAGATTCTGAATTAAAGTATGGGAATCATGTTAATGGCATTATAAGAAAATCTTACTCGGCTTTAAAACTAATATATAATAGTCGTGAGTTTCTTAATTTTAATACCAAAATTATATTGTGTGAATGTTCGCAACTGAATTATTGTGATGTAGTCTATGGTCCCTGTTTAAGTAAATTTAATTGTCAACGCCTGCAGCGTATCCAGAATTCATGTGTTCGGTTCATCTGCAACCTGAGGAGGCGTCAACACGTTAGTGAAAAACTAATGCCCTTGGGATGGGCAAGGATAGACCAACGCAGATTTTTGCACTACTCGAAGCTCTGTTTTAATGTGCTCCTAAGCAATACACCGGTTTATTTGATGAATAAAATCACGTTTAGACGACAAATACATGATGTGAATGTAAGGTTTGCAAATCTCGTGACTATTCCATGTCACTCGACTACACATTTTCGGGGGTCGTTCTCATACGTGGCGGCTAAGGTGTTGAATGTAGCTATACGCAACAACTGCAAGTTTTCCCAGAGGCGGCTAAGGCGCTTACTTGGCAGCGAACATTTTATTTCCGAACCAATTTTCAAAATTTAATATTTCCTTTTTTATTTTTTGTCTATGTTCTTAATAAGTGGGTTAGGGTATATGTTGGGCGACGATTTGCCTGTAAATGTTAAAATTTATTTGATTTCTCGTATGTGTAATTTACTTAATTATTTGATTAGAATTTTCTAATTATTGGGCCATGGGGAAGGGGAAGACCAGGCTTGAGGATTGAATTTCAATTTTCATGACCGACTGTGGCCTTTTCTGCAAACACTATTTTTGTTTTACTGTATTTTGAATTTATTGTATATTGTGTTGGTGGAATAAACCTATTAATATTATTATTATACTCAGTCCGAATATAGTTGTCGCAGTAAGAGAGCCAATTTATTTTTCTACTAATCTGTAATTTCATAAATATTATATCATGCAATATTCGGCTATTTTTAGACGATCTATCGTCCTCTTTCGACTTCGTGGTGGGCGTTGGCGTCGCTGTATAGTTTTTGCGAGCAATCGCTCGCGCCGCCAGCTAAAACATTCTTGCCGATACAGATTACTCATTTGTTGTACACTATAATACACCTGCGATGATGATAATTCACTAAATGCGTCTTCGCCAGATGAATTCGCATTTCTCGCGGTGGCCCAGTGTACACGCGAGCTGAAGGTAAGTATTTCGTGCAGTCACTGCGTCTTCACCAGATGACTTCGCATTTCTCGCAATGACCCCTTACTCACAGCTAATACTACTAAACACTTCATGTGTCTGCCCTTTTTCAAATACTTGTTTGATCCGTAGGTGCATCTCCACAACCTGGGGACAATGACCGGGGCCCTCACTCCCCGCCGCGCCGTTGGTGGACGGTTCTTCCCCGTCACCTTCACTTGTGGACGATATTCCAGGGCCCACCTTACCTCATGAGTGAACATTCTTGGTGATACGGCTCCTTCGTCCCTCCCGGTCGGCGAACCGCTTCATCCAGATATTGTGTCTCGTTGGGACCATATTTTACGCCACGGACTTACTTCGGATCTGCGTGACTCCTTGGTTCAAAAATATCCACCTGCCAGTAATTGTTCCGTATTGTCCGCTCCAGCATTGAACCCAGAGTTCCGTGCTTGCGTTAATGACACAGCTGTTCACAGGGATACGCGTCTGGCACGTTTTCAAACCCAACTCGGTGCTAGTCTTTCCGCCCTAGGCAAAGTTCTTACCTCACTGTTATCGGAGGAAGAAAATGAGGGGGGGGTGGAGCTTACTCAATTCGGAGCTGGTTAGTAATGCTGCTAGATTAATTGCGGACGTACACCACGAGAAGTCGGAATCCCGACGTATACTTGTTTCCTCCGGGGTGAAAAAAGACCTCAAGGACACTTTGAGTAACGTAGCAGTAGACGGTTGGCTTTTTGGTGCAAATTTGGGCGAGAGTTAAAGCTACTGTAGAAGCAACTAGCCGTGAATTAAAGCCTTTCAAGTCGCCCAGACAAGAACGGTTTCGCCGAGACTCTTCCACTCGTAGAAAGTCTTTCAACTCCAGGAGTCTGCCTCGACAATCCCGTAATGCACCTCGCCAAGGCGGACGCACAAAGCCACGGAGCAGCTATCGCAGGTTTCGGGAAGGGAACCAGAGACGGGGTGTACAACATTCCCACTCAGGAAGGTACCGGAAGCGTCATTGGAAATAATTTTATCTTCACTAACCCCGTCTATAAAACAACAGTACAACCACAGCATAATACAGCAGTTAAAGTTCTTGGCGGTGTCTTTGAACTATTTTAGCTGCATTTGGTGACCTCCAACTGTAAGTGATTTACTACCGCGGCGTTTTATCAATCGGTTTGACACTGGTATTAACTCGGTGACGGACGAAAAAGAACACGTGCGTAGCCTGAGAAGTTGCGTGGGCTACGCTGCGCGAGCTGGAAAATTTAGGGAGAGCTGTTCTGCTGTATTATGCTGTGGTACAACTGCGGATTGAAACAGAGACGGAGATTTTGTAAACAAAACAGTTAGAATATCTTTAATGTATCAGTGCCTGTTACCTTGACCTTCTTGACAGAACAGTATCAAAAGGGCGCATCTTATGGTACTTTGAACTCTACACGTTCAGCACTCGCTCGTGTAACCTCGTCCGACATAGCACAAGATTCTAGAATGAAGAGCTTCTTTAGAGGAGTCTTTAACAGGCGCCCTTCTCGGCCTAAGTATTCTACAACTTGGGATCCGTCTGTGGTTTTAGATTATCTATCGACTTTATATCCTAACGAAGAAACTTCTTTGTAACTGCTGTCTCTCAAATTATCTACACTTTTGGCCCTCATCACAGCTCATTTTGTACAAACCTTTTCCTTAATAGATCTTCGGAACATCATTGTTGATTCAGATGGGATTACAATAAAAATTTCGGAAAAAATCAAAACATCTGGACGGAACCGGCAACAGCCAGTACTGTTCCTTCCGTTTTACAATAGCAACCCAGCGTTATGGGTAGCAAAAGCCTTATTATGCTATATTGCTAGGACTCCGGATGAACATAATCTCTTTGTAACCTACAAGACATCTCATCGTAGGACATCGGCCCCAACTGTTAGCAGATGGATAAGTCCGTTTTGGCCAAAAGTGGTTAGATACTACCACCTTTAATGCCCATAGTACGCTACATGCCTCTACATCGACTGCTGCTAGAGGGGGTATAAGTCTCGATATAATTCGAAAGACAGCGGGATGGTCAGATACGTCTCGAACACATATGTCTTCGGAGACGAGGCGTGAAATATAATTATCAGATTAAACTAATTTACCTAACTGAAGTTCGATCATAATTATATGAAGCGCCTCGTCGAAGAAGATCACTCCCATCCCAGTGTTCTTGCATCTACCCATTTAGGTTGCAACAGTTGCTTTAAAGTAATGACATCATTAGACTGGTGAGCTCATGTAGAAGCATTGGTTCTTTAAAAATTGTGGGACACCTGGTGTGAAGCAGGCGCTTCATATAATTATGATCGAATTTCACTTAGGTAAGTTAGTTTGATCTGATAATTTTGAGGCATCCTCTACCTTCCTCAAGGTTGTATTTGCTATAAAGTTATCGAATTCTTGCAGTTTTAAGAAATAACAAACAATGCCATGGTCTCAAGCTCACACTAAGCTTTTAATTAATTTGTACCGGCAAAACCCCTGCTATCGTGTAAAACATCCAATGTACTACAATAAACATACAAGAAATACGGCACTGGAGGAAATTCAATATGAATTAAGAAATATGGGCCTTAGAGCAACAATTCAGGAGGTAAAGAACAAGTTCAATCATTTAAGAACCAACTTCATGGCTCAACACAAAAAACACGTTGGATCTATTAAAAGTGGGATGGGGAGTGTTGAAGTAAGTGCTATAATAATACTTGGTACCTGCAATCTACAATGTGCTATAAACCCTACTGTGTTAGGTCATCAAGCCAAATTTATTGTATTATGAGCATTTGCTTTTCCTGTTAGAACACGCGACCCCAAGAAATTTTGTTTACAGTTCCACTCCCAGTCTTCGAGCCAGGTTTCTACAGAACAAGAAAGCGACTATTCATTTGTTCAAGATCCTGATGAGTTCCAGATCGTTAACGATGTATACCAAGACAAATATAAATTACACTCCATCGGTAATACAAACATTCATAGCGTACCCATTATTATTTGATATCCTTGTCACAAAATAATTTTCAATGATTTGGTCGAAGAAATTTCTCCTAAATTTAAAATTCAGAGTATGGTTACTGTAAAACCTAACCTGAACCAAGGCGTTATGAAAGAAAGAAAAACTATAGTGAGCAACCATGAGTAAATTCTAATTATTTATTTCTTTATTATTTAATTCTTTCAGAATCAAGAAAAAGAGTTTACTCAAATAAGTCAATACGATGTAGGGACTTCGCGGTCAAATGCAAGTTTGCAAGATATCACAACCCCAACTGCGGCATTGAAATGAAGGGCAAAAAGAAAAAAAGCAATGGAAGTCGAGGATCCAATTATTACGTTTTGCCACGACCGTTAATGAAATTAAAAGGGCTCTTACTACAGAGCCGACGACAAAGAAAAGAGAAGCAAACCAAATTTTCGGAGAGTTTATTGCCAGTAATTTTAACAATATTGAAAGGAAGAACATGGAAGTGTACACGGATGTCCAAGAGGAGATATGCGGTGTAATTTGGAGCGCAAATAGGGAATTAATGAATATGGTACTATAAAATTAACATATCATCTCCAGTATTTTTTTTGTATTTACCTAAACATGCAACAAAAGTCAACACCATTTAATCTATCTAACCATGTAAAAATGCATGCTCATTAGATGTTATGTCTTTCAACAGCGTGACGCTGCCAATATACTTCGCCATCCTCACTGTTAAAGTAATCTTTGAACTCGTCTCTAATTTTAAGGGCTATAGCTCTACTTCTGTTACATCCTTGTTTACCAAGTTTTGTTGATGGATGAAATTGTCTTATTTCCTCCTCGTTTGCTTCAATAGAGGCTCTCCAATTTTCGGATGCCAAATAATTGTGTAACGCTATACAGGCCAGGGTTATAATTTCAACCTTTTCGTATTTAACAAGACTCTGAATCGGTTAGCCGTAATTTCAAACCACTTTCCACCATCCATCTGCTTCTGGATAGTCTATAATTGAAAACTTTTTGCTCATATAAAAACCCATGACTTGAATACGGCTTCATGATGTGTGATCGATAAACGGGAAAGCGTCATACGTCCCGGTAATGTTATGCTTGGGGGAAGACTTAAACGATTGTCTTCCAATGCACAACACAAACCACTTTGTTGAAATACTCCTCCGTCACTAACTCGGCCATCTACGATTACGTTGTAGTAAATGAATCTATAAACAGAATCCACCAATCCCAACAGAACAATCGAATTATACCCTTTATAGTTATAATAAAAAGAACCTGCCGATAGGAGGGGCCTAAATTTAATGTGGCGGCCGTCTAGGGCGTCGATACAGTTAGAAAACTGGCAAGCTTCTTCGAACCCTTTTGCAATTTCACGCCACTCGGTTTCGGTACTTCTGTGCAAAATTTGAAGCATATAATATGTTTAATTTTGTGTTCCGTTATAATTTTCGCGGGTTTACAAATGGATGGCAGGAAGCCAGGTCCGTCGGGTATAAAAAGGCGTAGGGATGAGGAAAAACGTTCCGCAAAGCCGAAGTATAAAATAAGTAAGAGTTACAATTTGTCTTAGTTATTCAAAAAGTTTAGTATTTCTATTTATTAAAATTTTGTCTTATTTTTTACTCAGCGGCGGAGATAGGGATTCGTGGGTGGCCCCGCCAAACTATTTTTTATGTATTTTCAATCTTTTTTATTTATGTCTGGACGGGTGTCTGGAACAAATCTATTCATTTTTATAGAAAAGCCTCTGACAGAAGAGGAAGTTATAAATATTTTATTGGAATCTGGCGACGAGAACGATCCCGTATATCGCGATAGCGATGTAGGAAACAATTGCTCGTTACTCCAATGGAGTTCTAATTGGTAAATGGCGTGACAAGAGAGTTACATTCCCACAGAGTTCGTGAATGAACCCACGAGTTATATTGACAAACGGGGCAACGAAAAAACAACGCCTTTGCCAAAGACTTATAGAGGAGACTTAGCTATTTACATTTTCGATTGAAGCAGGGTGAATATTCACAGTCTAAGCGTTTGTGTGTGGAAAAGGCAAAACAAAACAGCCGACCAGTTGTGTAGTGAACAGGTGCCGCCGCGGAAACATAATATCGCGGAACATTCGCTTGGTCCGTTGCTTGAATATAATAACAAACAACGATCCCCGCGACCCGCTTGCCTGCGAACGTGTAGGATTCAAAACAAAATCAGCTGTTCCATAAGGACGCTAGGTCCATTCTAGACGTCTTTGGCCTATGCCCATTTTGAATTACAATAAGAACATGGGAGGAGTGGATCGCCAGGATCAGTATATGTCATATTATTCTTGCGATAGGAAAACCATACGATGGTACAAAAAAATTGGGTTACATGTTGTACAGATGCTATTATTAAATTAATTTTTGGTGTACAATAAGTACAACCCAAAAATGTCACTGTATGACTTCCGTCTGCACATAATTGGTAATCTTTTACCTGCGGAAATGGAAAAAAACCCGAAGCAAAAGTTTAATATCATTTTGTGAGCCATTGCCCAGTAGCGGAAAAATCTAAAAAAGCAAGCTGGATGCAATTTTATAAGAAAATAAATGTTCGAAAAAAACATGGTGGGTTTTGGGGAAGAGGTGGAGGTGGAGGGGGGGGTTTGGGGAAGAAGTGGATATAGAGAGGGTGGTTGTGGGGAGTGGATGGGGGCGGGGGTGGGCTGGGAAGCTAGCTGGATGCAATTTTTTAAGAAAATTAATGTTCGAAAGAAACATGGTAGGTTGGGAGGGAGTGGAAATGGGGGTGGAAAGGGGGTGGTGGGGAGAACGTGGGGCCGGACGTGGGGTGAAGCAAGTTGGATGCAATTTTTAAGAAAATAAATGTTCGAAAAAACATTGTGGGTTTTGGGGGGAGGTGGGGGTGGGATGGAGTGAGCGGGGGTGTGGGTAAGCAAGCTGGATGCATTTTTTTAGGAACAGTGCCCTTTTCTATGTCCACAATGAAATTAAAACCACATGCACAGTCAATTTTCACTTTATTTATAAAAACGCAAACGGTGCGTCATGTTGACTGGAGCCCTGCAGATATCAGTCCAGATAGTAAAAACTGGTTGATGAGTATATCCGATCTTCCACCTGATGAAGGTGAAACAAAACGTAGAACAAAACGAAAACTTGCTTTATCTGAAGAAGACACGCCACGAAAGAGGAAGTTAAAAGTTGTTGTTAGGAGTCAGAAAATCAATCTTAAGAATAAAAGATCGCAGATTGCAAAATTGAAAAAAATAAAAAACCATTGGTTGAAGTTCACTGTGAATATGCAGACCTGATGGCACACAGGCTGAAATATTTAAAATCACATGTTCAAACTTTTATTAGAATGAACTTAGTCCATAACAACAAATCACCATGGAATAAAAAGGAAAATGAATTTTCTTTATACTTGTATTAAAGATCTCCTACAACATATCGGTATCTCAGAAATTTAGGGTTTAATCTGCCAGGTGTTTCAACAATAAGACGGTGGATAGGATCATCTAAATTTAAGACAGGATTCGGCAAGTTGTTATTTTCCGAAATAAAAAACAAGGTAGATGGAATGACGGAAGCTGAAAATATGTGTTTTGTGTGCTGATGAAATGTTCATTATGAGCATTCCAGAATATTCCAAGGCAATGGATGTTATAGAGGGTTATGCAGATTTAGGCATAACAATGGGCAGAAAAAATAAAAAGGCCAAGAAAGCTATGGTCTTTATGATTCGAGGATTACATAGTAAGTGGAAGTTAGCTATAGCCTACTTCATTTCTCACTCTGGAATAACAGGAAGTGATTTTAAAGAAACATTAGAGCAACGGGTTTGAAAGTTAAAGCTGTTATTTGTGATCAAGGCACTGCATATGCATCAGCCTTAAAAGGATTGGGTGCAACAACTGAGAAACCATACTTTCTTGTAAATGAAGGAAAAATCTTTTGTATTGTTAGAGTCGAGGCGATGACTAAGGATGTTGATATGGGTTCGCCAATCAATGTTGTTATTATTTTACAATTTCGCGGAGCCGTGGCTTGTCTCGTTTGCGGGGCACTTGCTCCCAGTCATTCGGGCCTGGCATTCGTGCTTTCCACATAAATAGTGTTGCATAGTGTTGCTTTCTATTTTATAATAATAATAATAATAATATCTCTACTCACTCCTACTAACCCTAAGGTTAGCCCCAGAAGCTAACTATATAGCTTGTGCGGGACGGAGGAGGCGGCATATTACTATTGGCCGCAGGTGCGTCACAGGAACGACCTACAGTTGTTAGTACTATACCCACCATTTAGTGCGAGAATGAGGAAAACCTGGAAAACCTCGTTAGGTAAAGCTGGATAGACGATCCAAGGTGCGCCCTAGCCACAGCGCAGAAATGGGTCACCCATCCATAGCCAAACCGCGGGCACTGTTGCTGAGCATTAAAGACTACTCACTCGCGCATGCCAGCAAGATCCCACGGCTAGGATATAACCAAGTACTTTGTTTTGTATTTTACGTGTAATCAGTATCATTAAAATCAGTATAATTTGTGAGAGGTGGTAATACAGAAAAGGTGTGATTTCAATATTAATATCTAACAACAGCGGTGGGATTCACCACTTACCTCCAACTATATCTGCGTTGGTGAAATATTTTCTAAGACAATCATGGAGGATGTGTTAATGGAAATGGTAAAATCTCTCAAGAGCAGCAGGACAGGGACAGAACAAGTCGACTTGCCGATGTTCAACCCCGATGCAGATGACGCTGAAGGCTGGATACGGCAAGTTGAAGAAATTAAGACGGAATCCGAATGGAATGACCTGCAGGCGAATACTTGGTTTATTAACTGGTCTCCGAGTTTTTAGAAAGTTCATGAAAATGTTACAATGCGAGATTTTGATACTGTATCTGATTTAATCGCTTATCTGAGTAACATTCCCAAGCAAAATTCCGTTGGCAGCGGAACGACGGCGCTTTGATGGTAGTGCTGATGCCGGTACCTCAAAGCCCGCGTGTTATAAGTGTGGTAATATTGGTCACGTACAGCGATATTGTCGAAGCCTTGGAAATCAAGGGTCACTGCCGCAGTTTACAAGTAAAATTCAGCCCGGCGCTAATAATAGAACGTATATGACGAAACCCCATGTAATAAATTGTAAATTGTAATGAAAAATGCGAATTCTGTTTGAAACCCGGTCATGCCTTAGAAAAATGCTTCCTTAAGCAGTCCATAGAAAGAAGACGTAATTCTGTTAAATTTACCCAATTGCATAATTAAAAAACAACCGTTTCGACAAAAATGAAAATTGACGGACATACTTACATGGGGCTTATTCATACGGGTGCTGATATATCATTGATGTCAGATAAATTTGTTGATAGGTTTAAAAATAAATTATTTGATCATTATTGTCGTGTCGTTGGTATTTCTGCAGGTACTATAACTGCTAGACAGAAATCCGACACTAGCGTCGAAATTACTGGACAACAGACAAATTTGACTTTCATGCTAGTACCCGCAAACTGATCTTGATTGTGACGTCTTAATTGAGTGTAATTTATTTTCTGACACGGCTCTTGCCGCTGTTACTGATTGTGCCGGGACGTTCGTTATTAAGAGACAATTTCCAGGTGTAATGTGTGTTGCAGAGGATACCGATCTTCATTTAAATATGCCCGATAAATATTATGTCACAATTAAATCTTTGCTCCAAAATTATTCAGAAATGATCACGACCGGAACATTTGTGTCTCGTAAAAAACACGTTTATGTAAATAAATTTGACCGATAACTTTACTGTAACAAGACGCCCTTATCGACTTTCAGTAAGTGAACGACACGAAAAGCGGAAAATAGTTGATGCTTTATTGCGTAATGGTAATGGACAGTGGAACAAATTTTAGCAATATTACGATTTATAAATTTCTTGATCAATGTAACATTCAGTACCATTTTGTTACATCAGACGTACATGGGGTCAACGGACAGGTAGAGAGATACATGAGTACGATTATGAATTTATTAAGAATCGAAACTCGTTATCGCAAGGAATGGCCGAGTACCTTGTCGAAAATTCAATTAGTATTAAACACGACCCTACAAAAATCCATAAATTGGAGCCCGATGCAGGCTTTGAGCGGTATTAAGACGACTACTCCACTAATTCAGGCAGTGTTAAACGACCTTTCCGAAGATATGACACCTATCCGCAATTTGGAATTGAATCGGTTATTGCTAGTAGGGTAAAGTGGACAGTTCTGGATGTGGTGGGGGGTGCAAACTCGACCTTGACCGCGGTCAAGGTCAAGGTCGAGTTTCCAACCCCCCACCACATCCAGAACTGTCCACTTACGTTCCAAGGTCATATTCAACTCAAGGTCAAATTCATTCCAAGGTCATTTTCAATCCAAGGTCAAATACATTCCAAGGTCATTTTTAACTCAAGGTCAAATCCATTCCAAGGTCATTTTCAATTCAAGGTCAAAACCGTTTCAAGGTCAAGGCTATCCCTACTTCTTCCCCCACCAGGTGAAGGATCGTTAAACTTTTCAAGGTCAAAGTCAAGGTTGAATGTACCCCACTTCTTCCTATATTTCAAGGTTATTCCTAAAATATATAAGTGGCGTAACTGATCATCTCAACATGATTGTGGTATCAGAGATATTGCAGTGTTAGCGTTACTATAGTTTAAAGTGAGTTTGTGGTGAAAGGTGTACAACAACATTAACAATGCAAACACAAGTTATGGAAAAAGATCCTGCAATCTACCAAACAATCGTAAACAAGAAAACTTATTATCTGAACAAGTCAAAAACGAAATGGGTAAATATTGGATTATCTCATTCTGTGAATTTTAAACCGGTAATTCAGATTGAAGGTGTTAGTGGTACTGTAACATTTGAAGAAGACCAGTGGTTACAATTTCTAGATCATCAAGGAATTATTGTTAATTATTTCTTCGTGGAAGAAACTAGTTCCTGGCAACCTATAGAAGAGGGAAACTTTTCTATAAACTTTGAAAAAGTAAAGTTAACGAAAGTTATAGTTATACGTGAGAATTACACGAATCGTACTGTATACTTGGGTTCAGAATCTCTATTTGAATTATTGGGCTTGTTATCATTAATAAAGTACAGAGTTGATATTGCGCGGAAGCAAGATTTTTACTCTTTCTATACAAGTGCAGTAAAAGGGGCAACTCGCTGCAGCGGAAACTTTATTTCGACGCTTTCTGAAATTATTAAACCAGAAGAGAATAAGAATAGTGAAAATGTAAGCTCCATGATGGAGATGATATATTTCTATCCAGATATTATAATATCTGACCAAGGTAAGATAGGTTCTGAATTTACATTCAGAGTAAGCAATTGAAGTTTGACCTTGGTGCGATTTTACCTTGAAATGTGTGGTGGGGGAGGTGCATATATATTCACCTTTTGTGGAAATATTCTTCAGAACGTTCAAGATGTTGTATTGTGCTAATTCGTGGCCTGAGGCATATAACTTAAAATCTGCAGTTGCTCGATTGCGAGCCATGTTTAATTACTACGCAATTGAAACATGTTACAGTATCGATGTTTGCGACTGTGAAGAAACAATAGAAGAATTATTGGGGGCCGAAGAAGAGTATAGTTTTGGAATGGAATTGTGTGATCAGTATATCGAAGGCGCTATCACACTAGATTTATTTCTGCAAAAAGTGAACGGAACAACTCTGAAATGGTACTTATACGTCTTAGAACCGTTTTTGCCACCGGAAATGTTAGGACAAGTACCCGAGGAGGAGGAATAAGTGAGAAGCAAAAGTGAAATTGAACATTTGAAATAAATACAACATTTTGCATGTGCACCATAAAATTTATTTGTAAGTTATTAATCAGAAAACCTCATGATCATAATTTTTTTGTATTGTACATCTTTCACCACATAAATATATTTTTCATAATAAAAGTTATTACCTTAGTGCAACAATTGTTTTATCTTTCTCAAATACGTTTGAAGGTCTTTTAGAAACAGGGTGTGAAAGAACAAGAAATCTACTGAAGTAAAATATATTTTTTTATTATAAGAAAAAAATGGAATAAAACAAAATATTTATTGAATATTTTTTTTAGAAATCCAAGAGTTGTGAGATTTATCTAATCCTAACCATTTCACAAAAACTTGATCTCCCTTTCTTCGCAGTACCTTCTCTACCAAATAAACGTCTGGGTATGTAACTTTCTGCAGTTCGTGCATATAAAAACCACCTTTTATATCTTGATTTCGATCATCTTTTAAAAGGTAAGTGGTGGGATTAGTTGACCGAACTCTCGAAATTGTAAATATTTCGTTTGACCAATTAGGTGTATAGCCTTTGGAGAATGCTTCGCGATATTTACTTATGCGAACTGGGTCTCCTACATGATATTTCTTGGACGTCACATCTACCAATTTTGGATGATTATAAGCTTCTTGTAACAATCGCTTTTCGATTTTCTTTGTTACGTCCTTAGGTTTCATTCCAGTTGTGCGGTGCTTCCGCGAGTTATACTCACGAACTAGTTCAGGTAACAATTGTAACCACTTGTAGTTTCCCTGGAGACTAAAACGCCTCCACATGGCTGATTTAAGGGTACGATTGCAACGTTCTACTACACTGGCTTTTAAGTTTGAGTATGTACTGTAGTGATTAATATTATATTTACTCATCAGGCTTTAAAAGTCTTTATTGTAGAATTCTTTCCCCATATCTGTTTGCAGGTTAAGCGGTACACGTTCAGATAGAACTTTTGTCATAGCTATAGAAACATCTTTACCGGTTTTACGTTTGACGGGATAAGCCCATACATACTTTGAAAATACATCAATAACGACTAAGATATATCGCACACCTCTGTTGACGTTAGCATATGGTATCATTTCTACCAAATCAGCTTGAAATAAATCGTTCAATCCTGTTACTATCACACGTCGTCTTTTAAAATGTTTGCGAGCTGGTTTATGTAATTCATCGACAACTGTTTGCATTACTGCAGACCTCATAGTTTACTCTCTGATAGTGGGACATTTTAACATTATTTTCACATTTATATGATCTGGGATGGGTATAGTGGAGGTGTTTAAGTGAATTTGTAGAAAATCGTTTTCTCGTAAATGCAATCCTCGAATGTTTTCTGTATTAAATGTTTTATTGTTAATTTTTATTTCCACGGCTGCTGGATTTTCTGCAACGATTCCTCCAAAGAAACCATAGATAATTACGCTGTCGATAATTGGAGATTTGTAGGGTATTTGAAAGCGGTTACTTAAGGTTGAGAAAACATAATAGTTGTTCTGATCCCTTCCAGATAGAGGAAACTCAACTTGAACATTGTAATACAACTTGGGTTTGTGAATATGTCTTCCAAATTTGTCAAGAGTCATATTGTGGGGATTGCTGGAGACTGAAAAATTTTTGCGGTAAATTTCTATTTTATAAGTTTTGCTTCAGTCAGTTCTTCAAGTATGGAGATGATTTCGTTGTCGTGACCGGTATGTCCAGCTGCTTTCGAAGCAATGAGAATGCGTAAACGATCAACCAACTCATTCGGATCATCCCAGTACACAAGCTCGGTAGGCTTTTCATTTACTGTCTTGAAGATACCCCTTCCTTTCTTTTTCCCTTCACGATTTTTAAATAACTGAGGTCCGATAATCTGAATATATTTTCCAGATTTATTTCCGGCAATTTGATTGTTTGCATTGTAATCCCTTCGAATCGCATTTGTTCGCTTAATTATATCCATATAATTATCCAAATCTTTCGGTTTATAACCGATTGGTTCCTTTTTAAACAGCAATTCATACAGTCCCGGTGTTCCTTCATAACGTAGATTCTGAACTAAAATATCAGGGCCATCAAATGTTAATTCAGAATCCCCTATGGTAAATTTTTCGGTAAGAGAATCGTGCCGCACGCCGTATGTGAAATCGAACGAATCCTCAGTATCTGTAATGAGAAGTTCTATGTATATTCGTGGTAGAGGATCGTATTGTTGTAAATAATCAACAAAAACGTCCGATTCTATGAACTCTTGTAGTTGATTTCTTGTATCGTCTAAATACATATCACTAATGTCAAAAGATGTGTCAGCTTCAAACACTTCTTCGTCCTCCAGAAATTGAACGGATGTTTGAGGAGTTTGTGAAGTTTTCGTAGGTGTTGTTTCGCAAAATTCTGATTTCATATCAGGCTTAATAGGACATTCATATTTAGCAGTGTTGATGAAACTTGTAAACAACTCTTGAAGTGGTTTAGTTAGCGGTTTGTATGAGGTTTCTAAATTTAACTGTGATTGATATGTATCCTGTTTAAGACTCTGAAGTTTTTGCTTCACAGCCTTTCTCGTTTTAAGCAATTCTTTAGCTAATTTGTTGTTCATGTTCAAGTAATGACTGATGATGGAAGCGATACTCTTGTAAGTTATATAGTTTTCGATATGCTGAGGAAAGAGTCAAAACCTTTTCGATACCTTCCCGAGCCTAAATCACTATCCTTGTCAATAACCAAGAAACCATATTTATCTCTCCAACAATAAAAACACATATCCTTAAACTGGGAGTAATTCATGTCTATTCCTACATGATCGTCATAAATATGTTTCATACTTCTGTTATCTTGTTCGAACAAGATCAACATATTACAATTTCCTCGTATAAGTTGTCTTGGAACTTTAGAGTATGATTGACTCAAATACAGACAGTCAATATTATTGTGTCGCCCATAGCTAAAATATTCCCTCATTGGACTTTGATTACCACAAATCACATCATCAAAAACAAACACCGAATTTGCTTTTACGTCATTCGGGGAAAACATATTCTCCTCATCCGAAATCTCATAATAACCTATTCCTTTAATAGGTTTCAGTACTTCTCGTAAATATTTATACTTTGGTTGTTGTAATGTTTTAGAATATATATACACATTTTCAAATCTCAAACCGTTTGGTTGTAACAGTAAAGATAAGACAAGATTTGTTTTTCCAGAACCGGAACCGCCCACGATTAAAGCTCGCTTGCAACCATTTCTAAACAAAAAACCATGCTTTCGAGTTTCATCAATTGACATAGGTGTATCGTAATTTACGATTGGTAACGTGTACTGCTGTTGTTCTACGCGCATACTGAAGGAAACTAATACTTCTTCCATATTCTGTATACTTAAGTATGGGTTATGTACATGCACTTTAGTTGAGAGTTGATTGTCGTGAGAATACATAATGCCAATTATTTTTAAAAAGAATGCCGCTACCTATAGTGGGAAAGGTGTTGTGAATACATTGATCAATAAACTACCATTTGAGTTACATGTACCTGGATATAAATTTTGTGGGCCGGGAACGAAACTATCCAAAAGACTTGCTAGAGGTGATAAAGGTATAAATCCCCTGGATGATGCTTGTAGAGAACACGATATTGCATACTCTAAAAATGAAAATCTCTCGGATCGTCACGAAGCGGATCGTATTTTAGCACAAAACGCTTCAGCACGCGTTCATTCAAAGAACGCAACTGTAGGTGAAAAGATGGTCGCGCTGGGCGTAGCAAATATAATGAAAGCTAAGAAGAAGTTGGGTATGGGTGTGAAAAGACGCAAAGTTACTGGAAAAGGATTAAACTTTAATGAAGCCGTCAGACAAGTAAGAAAAAGTATTAGTAAAAAACCGAAATCAAGTCTTTATGCTATTATTAAAGTTGCATTGAACGCATTGAAAAACAGAAGGATAGGAACACCGAGAAGCAGAATTATATCCGTTCCAAAAACTGGAGGTTTTTTACCTCTGATTCCAATTTTTGCCGCTCTTAGTGCCCTTGGTGCACTAGGTGGAGGTGCAGCTGGTATAGCAAAGGCGGTCAATGATGCTAAAAGTGCTAAACAACAATTAGAAGAAAGTCAGCGTCATAACAAAACCATGGAGGGTATCGCTATGGGAAAGGGTTTGTTCTTGAAACCGTATAAAAGTGGGTTAGGATTATATTTAAACAAGAATTCAAAAAACTGCCAGTGAAGCTACCGATCCGACCATTAACCAACGTCGACTTAATAAAATACGCCAAGTTGTTAAGAATACCTAAATTTCGCGGAGTTTACATGCGAAATGCTCTACCTACCAAAGTGCACCCCATAGAATGTGCCATAATAAATTTAGATGATGAAACTGGTCCCGGCACACATTGGATCGGCTACGTTAAAAAACTGCACGCTATTTTTTATTTTGACAGTTATGGTAATTTGCGACCACCGAAGGAGTTATTGAAGTACTTTCGCAGTGACGGTAGCAAGCCAAAAATATTTTATAACTACAATCGATACCAAAATTTTAATTCTGAAAATTGCGGACATCTAACCCTCGCATTCCTATATGATTACACACTCGCATAATGTCGCCTCATTCATGGTTGAAACTTTAACATGTCGTACACATTCACGCTAACTGGAAATACATCCATCCTCACTGCACATTTTAATCCTCCAATTTTTTTGGAAAATAATGTCGAATATGTGTTAGGTTTAACCAATTTCGAAGGGTTCAATAGCATACCAAATATTGATGAATCAAACAATAAATTTTATTTCGACGAAGACAAGAAAACTAAAGAAAACAAAATAATAGAAATTCCTGTAGGTTCATACGAAATTAGCGATATAGAGAATTACTTACAAACAGCGTCTTCGGCGAAATGGTTATTTCTCAAGATAACTCCAAATAATAATACATTAAGAACAGATATTAAGTGCACGAAATTAATTAATTTTTTACCAAGTGACTCCATTGGTAAACTATTGGGATTTAAACCTCAAGTGCTCAATCCTGATGTAATACATACGTCTGAATTTCCAGCAGATATTTTATCAGTTAATTCAATATGTATTGCGTGTAATATAATTACAGATTCGTATTCAAATGGTGAACCTAGTCACATCATCCACCAGTTCTTTCCGACTGTACCGCCAGGGTACAAAATAATAGAATCTCCAGATCACGTGATTTATCTACCAATCAACGTTAGCGTAATAGAAAAACTAACGCTTAAAATACTTGATCAAGATGGTAAACTGATCAATTTCAGAGGAGAAACTATCACGGTTAGACTTCATTTAAAGAAGCTCTCTTAATATGGTTACTAGGTATAACTACAATTTAAAAAGAAAAACTGCTGCCCTTTCACGACCTTATAAAACGTCAGCAACGCTACCAAGAAACATTAAGTCAGTTACTATCGATCAGTTAACACCGCAAAATATTTCTTTTCTGCAAAGTTTGGGATATCAAGTTAGAAATGGGTATACTCGATGTCAACGAAAAAGTTTTGATTGATAATTCAATCGTGAATTCCGAAATTCATACACACCAACCGTACGCTTCTACAAGTTTCAATAACAACGATGAAATTCGAATACCCATTCAACAACAAGACATGTACACCCTACCATGTTTGAGTTATTTGTACATTGAGGGGAAAATGCTTCTAGCAGATCAAACAATACCGAAGAAAGCACAATTTATTAACAACGGCCTAGCCCATTTGTTCAGCGAAATAAGATATGAACTGAACGGAGTTGTTATCGATTCCGCAAGAAACGTCGGATTATCTTCAACTCTTAAGGGCTACTTGTCCTATAATACTAATGAGAGTGAAAAGTTGCAAAATGCTGGTTGGTTTCCGAAAGGTGGACACATAGATGTTGATGCTAAGGGAAATTTCAGTGCGTGCATTCCATTGAAAATGCTACTCGGTTTTGCAGAAGATTATCGAAAAATTATTTTAAACATTAAACAAGAATTAGTATTGATACGAAGCAATGATGACGTCGATGCTTTTGTAACGTCCGATGTAAATGAAAATGTCAAAATCCACCTCGAGAAAATTTACTGGAAAGTTCCTCACATCTCAGTTAATATTGCTAATCAACTAACATTGACCAAATACATGGATAAAAATATAGAAATACAGTTACCATTTAGAAGTGGTGAATTGCACGAGTATCCGAAATTACCTGAAACAACACGACACACATGGGCCGTTAAGACATCACCGCAGCTGGAGACTCCGAGATATATAATTTTAGGATTACAGACTGATCGCAAAAATTCAAAATCGAAAAATATGAGTCACTTTGATTCTTGTGATTTAACAAATGTCAGGGTATACCTAAATTCTGAAAGGTACCCCTACGATAATTTAAATATTAATTATGACAATAATCATTTCGCAACTCTGTATGAAAACTATGCGAACTTTCAAGCTTCCTATTATGGTAAAGAAAGTGAACCGCTGTTCAATCGCAGCGAATTTTTAAAATATGCACCTATTGTTGTTATTGACTGTTCAAATCAAAAAGACACACTTCAAGCTAGCGCTGTGGAAATTAGAGTTGAATTTGAAACTACTAAGAACGTTCCCCCTAATACATCAGCATATTGTTTTATTCTACACGACAAGTTGTTCAGTTATAACCCCCTCACGAAAATAGTTAAACAATTGTAAATGCTGTGGACCCTTCAATTAACTAATAACGAAAGATCTGTTGCGCAAGCGTCAGTAAATTGAAAACTCTCTTAAGAGCTTGCTTGCTTGTTTGCAATTTATTTCTACCAATGAGTATTACACGTAAAGACTTGCGAAGAAGATTAGATAAACATATTGCAAATCTCGCTGAGCTGCGCCGTAGAATCTACCTGCATGAAACATTGAAAAGAAACATCGAAATTCTATCAAAATTAAAGTTATCACATGAAGAGCGTCATTTTAGATGTCCAAGGATTTAAAATATCTTCAAAAAAATTTATACCGAAAGAATTGGCAGCATATGATGGAACACACGTGACGCATTATATTTTTCGACCTCCGTTCCCGTTGCGCTGTCTTTCATCAGAATATCGGAAACAAGCAGAATGGTTGATGGAAAACCACCATTGTATAAAATGGGATGACGGCTTCACACCTTGCTTTCAAGTCAAACATATTATAGAGCGGTTGACAGAACCTTACGACACCATATACGTCAAAGGCTTAGAAAAGGCTCAGTTTGTAAGAATGAACACCAAGAAAGTTGTAGAAGAATTCGATGATAGACCAGCTACGAAAAAATCCGAACCAACCTGTTTTTATCATTCCAAGTCTATTTGTATTTGTGCTCTGTCTAATGTATATCAATATTATAATGACTTTATGATGTAATTTTTTAAATAAAGTTTTAAACTTCATTAGGTATTTTATTGAAACAAAAAACAAACTAGAAACATTTTTTTATTGAAAAATATCAGAATAAAGTATACAATACAAAATTAGATTAATAATTCACTGACAAAACCTCTGATTAGAAAGCAATCTTCTGGAATTTTCTGTAAATAATTTCTCAAACATCGGTTCCAAAAGTTCTATTCTTCTCTTGAATCTGCTGCGATCTCTTCCAATTTCTTCCCAATTTGACCGTCGTGCTTGTCTATAAGCAAAATCCCACGCTATCATATTGTAAACTCTATTCCTCTCTTGAGAGAAAGTAACTTTCTTCTTTTCCTCACATCGATCGTTGTAATTCATATTGCTCAATTATCTCGTCTGGTAAAAATTTTGTTAGCAATCTTAACGAATCCTTACAACCAATAAGCGCAACCTCTTCACAGTAGCAATGTATACAAAATGAATGTTCCAAGTACAATTCGGATAGTAATTGCAGTTTCTGGTATTTTACCATTTTACGTTGCAATTCTTTTACTCTCCGGTGACCAATTTCACAATTATTGAATAATACATACTGTATAATTGTGCAAATGGATTTGCTGATATCATACAAACTTTCAACGGCACTGCGTAAGTCTGTAGGTTTCACCCATAATAGCGACTCAAAATCTTCTGGCATTGTGGAAGTGTTGAAACTGAATGTGTAGTTAGCTTGTTGTATTTATATACCCAAAGGAAATATGGTGGGAGAAGATTACTATCTGATGGAGAGGTTGAACGTTCAAGGTTTTTAGGGTATTCACAAAGGTAAATAATTTTGTAGGACCTTCAGAGGTTGAATATTAACAGATTATTCGCGCAGTATTGAATTAAGTATTGATTTTAAAATTACATACACTGCAGTTTTTCTTCATTGGAGCTGGTCCGTCTATATGGGTTTCTTGGTTGGCTGTATTATAATGTTCTAAACACGGTAACATTCCTTGCAACACTGCATTTGCTTTGTAACTTTCGGGTAAATTCTGCCACACATTCAGTATTTCTCGAGGTTTAGCATTATTTATCAAATAGTTTATAGGAAAGTATAACAACTCCTCTTTTTTATAATTTTCAAGAGTTTTTTGATGTAACATATGAGGCATAATCACTTTATCAATAATATCCTCTCTATTGCACATTATTTCACTGTACTCACGCGATTCCAGCATGCATTAGTATATATAGGGTTTGTTATAGGGTACAATAAGAAAAACAAAAAAATAATCAAAGATTTATTCTTAAGCAGCAGAATCGCAAATCATTACATACATTTCGGTATTTTTTTGATGTTATATGTCTACAAAGATGACAAAATTCATCATTTGAATTTTTTGTACAATATGTAAGTAATAATAGCTGAAATACTTATGATTAAAAGTGAAAGTGCGCCAATAACCCAACAATATATATCACAATCGCACTGTTCTGAGTTAACGAGTAACCTGTTCCATGATGTTGTGAAATCAGTTTGATTAATGTAAAAAAATTTAAGTTTATAGTTGATTTCACTTGAAGTGTTCAAGATGTGGTAATCTATTTCGGGACTTTTAAAAGTTAAATAATTCCCATTAATAGTTACGGTTTGCAATCTGCTATAACTTTCAGGCCATCTATCTATTCTAGTGTTGTTTATATCCAAACATATAAATCCATCTTTAACGCCTGACGGGTAATGTACGTAAAGAACATTCCCGATTAAACTTGTTAAAGTAATGAACTTCACGGCTAGGTGGTTCATCGTAGACTATCTGCGTGTTGCTCGCTTTTAAACAATTATACGTAAATTTACAAAATAAGGCTGTTGCAAATACCTCAAACAATTGCATTATTGTACCGACCACTATTGTTGCAGTTCATATTTAATTAACATGTCTTCAATTTAATCAATTAGATGGTGACCCCAAGGTAATGTTTTTGTGGTATTTGGTATAACAAAGCGTTTATCA
Organism: Xestobium rufovillosum; assembly: GCA_963966045.1. NCBI lineage: Eukaryota > Metazoa > Arthropoda > Insecta > Coleoptera > Ptinidae > Xestobium > Xestobium rufovillosum. Next base: position 13,302,492 of record OZ014493.1, on the reverse strand, counting down.
TCAGTAGACGACAAAGCCACTTTATTTTTCAACTCTGTATACATATTGTGCAAATGCGATTTAAAAACAACCATTTTACACGTAATACTTTCATTATTTTCGATGACTCGCTTATAATGGTCAAGGTCCAAAATTTTGTCAATCGTTGGTTTCGTTACCCCCTTGGCTTTCTTGATTATTTTTGAATTAACATTTACACAATATGCTTTAGCGCCGGTACCATAAAAACTTTCTATGTGTTCACCGGCATATTCATCCTTCATTTTACCTAAAACTGACTGGTTTCTGGGAATATTGTGAATGTTGTCCAGTTTGTAATTTGATGTGTCAAACTTGTCTAAATTATTTTTCATGTCATCATAAAAATTGTCCGTAAAAATTTCTAAGATCAAGGAGTCTGTGTCGGTGTATAACAGCGACGCGTTATCTTCATACAGAGGTTTGAGAAAATCGTAAAAGAATTCGTAAATTACAGTTTTTGATAAATCCAAAATTGAAAATCCTACATAGATTGGTTTGTTATAAATTACCTTCAATTTCTTCATTTGTACAGCTACTAAATTTTCAGAGAAAACTGTTACATTTTGGAAGCTGGGTTTCGCGATCAAAGTTTCTGCACCTGTTTTATTGTTCTCTCTCTCCCAATGACTCACTAACCGCACGTCTACCCTTTTTTCAACATTTTCCATTGTTTTGCCAAATACGCTATTAACCATCAATTTAAAAAAAATTTTCTCGAAATTATTACTTGCCGCATTCCTCCTAAGAGTATTTAGTTCAATGTATGATTTTAGCCAGAATGATTGTTCAAACTTTAAAATTCTGTAACATTTTGATACAATTAAACCGTGTTTTAAACATTGTTTTAGATTTCTATAATGAATAATATACTGACTTTTATTATATAAATTTGGAATCAATTTTGAATATTTTCCATTAGGAGGGGTTATGTTTTCGGGACAAAATGGTAGATCTTTATGCAAATTGTGTAAATGTTTCGGATATTCCAGATCAACTTCAAATACATACCCATAGGTACCATCATCTGGAATATTGGAAACATTCAAATTTTCAATTTCTTCCTGGCTTAACCATGTAAAATCACCTTTAGGAAGCAATTGCGACATACTGTAGCCGTACAGATTAGTGGCGTCTAGATAGGTTATGTACGAAGAAGGAATTGAAGGATTATAATCCTTACAAAATTTATTGTTCGCGATTGCTTTCCGTGAAATACACTGACTAACTCCCCCACGAATTCCTTTTTTAAAAAAATGCAACATGTCTATATCCGTCAACAATTCTAATTCTACTTTTGTACTTCTCAGCATCGCATCCCAGCTTAGGCCGGGTGCAGTATAATATCTCGCGGGGTCCAATTTATAAACGGATAAGCATACTTTTCTAAAATTTTCGAAAACGTCAGCCAAAAGTAACACGTCTGTTTTTAAATAAATATCGGAATATTCCCCCAATGTTTTACATTTAAACAAATTCCACACATCAACGGCACGGTTGTAATCCTCTTCGGAGATGTTTTCGTTACGTAATGTGTCGAAGAAGTCTTGTTTCGTTGGTAAAGTAGTCTGGTTAAGCTTATCAAAAGATGTCACGTATGAATAGGGAAAAATTCCTTTCCGTCTCATCAAGTCTGCATTGTATCCAAAGTATTTTTTAATTTCTACACATTGATCTAAAGAGAGATTATTTGCTAGATTTTCCAGGGAAGATGCCATAAACTGCAACGAGTCTAAAAATTTTATATTGAAATACACATTTTGTTCCTTACCAAACTTATTTACCCGCTGTTCTACTAAAATCTGTTTACTAAACGAAATATATTTTTCTTTATTTTTAGCTAGCACATCAATTTTTTCCCGATTCATGGCTAAGTTTTTGACGAATAGGTGGCAATCGTATCCTCTTAAATTATGAAAGAATACCGGAATGAAATTTGGTAATTTATAATTTAAATTACATATCGAATGAGCAGCCCCTCGAAATAGACCTGTGACATGACAGTGATCCCTTACTTTCTCATTGATATTATCTATAACATTGTCGCAAATATGACAAACCTGTGAATCCTCATATCGCCGCATTTCTGCGGGTGTTAGAGGTGTCATAGATTTAGAAGTTTTTAAGCATGTATCGTACAAAATCTTAACGTCCGTTTCCAATTTCTCCATAAAAATCTCCGAACAATTGTCCCCGCGATACACAACCAATTTTGAAAATGAATCATCAAATGAACACTTTATATAATAGGCGAATGAGTGCGGTTCATGAACATACGTCGAGAGAGTAAAAGATTTTTCTGGGTTAGGCTCAACAGTGTGAATCGGTTTCAGAATACATTCGAAATCTGCGTAAACAACAAAAGGTAATTTCAACTGATTTTGGAAATTCTGAAATTTTAAAATATTGTCTGTTGTGATGTTGCCGTATTTGTCAAGTTTATTTTCAGTTGATGGCATCTTAACGGATAGGTGATTGCAGTCATGTTGGCAGTGAGTCAGCAAATGTTCCGGAGTTCTGAAATATTGCAAACACCCATCACAAATATGTTTAGCTCCGTCATGATTTGAAATTTGGGATGAAACCAGTCGCGATAAATTTTTTATCCAACAGTAGTGGTAGTTACCATCATCGTCGTCAATTACTAATAAATTAATGTGAGCGGCTTGCTTATGTTTTGTGTAATGCAATGGTCCGACAACTTGATATGTCATCGTATTATTCTCAAAAAATTTTTCTAACCCGTACACATTTATAGAAATAGTGTTCATCTCTTCAAATTTTGAAATATCGGTGATTTTGACGGGAAATTCTATACCTTCAAAATTGAAAAGAGGCTGCCAATCAGGATATGATGCGGGAGTGCTGACATTATTCGGGGGTGGGAAAAGTGCAGCTGTCGCACACCAAGCGAAGCAGAACTCATCTTCATTTTGAATGTTTACAACAGCCTTCTTCATTTCTATACTACGCGGTAATTTTATATAGCTGGTAGCCCTAAGCGGATTAAATTTATTAATATTAACTTCTAAATACAAAATTCGTTCCAGCGCCCAACCTGAAAAGAGAAATCACGCTTAGAACTTGTTTTCGTATTAAAAAAGGAAAAAAAAGGTTTTACCAGAATCTCTCTCCTGAAACTCTGATGCCTTCTTGTCGATGCTAGCAACAAAATCATCATACAATTCAGTCAGATTAGTAGACCCCGATGCTACTTTATTACTCGTGTTGAACGATTTAATTTCTTCAAGTTCTTTTTGTTCAATAATATATATCGCGAAAAGTTCCAAATTCAATTTCACTACACGATGTTCTATTAAAGCGGCTTTACAAAGTTCGATTACAACATTTTTAATTTCATCCGTAAAATCCCTGAGAATTATGTGATGATTATTGCTCCTAACTCTGTAGTTGGCTATTCTGTTTCTGAAGGCGCTGTTGATAACTTCAACGTTAGGAATGTCTAGGTGTTTGGTCGCTGCCTTGTCCTTGTGTCGCCGATCTCTCAGATGTCCGGGAAATATTTGCCTCGGTACTTCAACGAAACATGTGTGACAATAGACTGCAACAAGAGAGAGTATGTTGTCAGCTGTTGTCAGCAGTACAAGAATACTATTTACATACCATTTTCTAAATTTAGTTTCCGACGCTTATTTTCATTTTCTGGGACTGATGATTGAGTACCGCGACAACTTTCTTTCTGATGGCGTTGCATAGAAGATTTTCGGCTGAACACCTGTCGACAATCCTGACATTCCCACATGATAGACAGTTTTTATGAACAAAGTCTCAACACTCTCGACAAATAAAACGTTACTACAGCACGCACTCACGATACAGTTTTGCCCATAACCGTCACTGTTCAACTGCTACTTCGCGTAGGTTACAGTTGTTTTTTGTACGAACGGCGACAACCACGAGAAGGTAGCAACTACTGCCGCCAGGAAACGGATCGGGTAGGTATATTCGTGTGTTAGTGGAGGTGGGGAGTTAGACCGAAAACGTATCTTGGAGCTTCTTCTTTTTTTCTAAGATTTGTCGGAACAAGTTGCATTTCTTGCTCGCATAATTAACCAACCATTTATATTTTTGCAACTGAGCCCTCTGATATAAACTAGGAAAGGTTTTTACATCCTGCTCTTTCCTCAAAACAATAATTTTGAAATTGAACAATTTTTTTTCCCAACCCGAAAGAATTTTATTGATTCGAACGATCTCGCTTGCAAGATACTGCCGCTGACGATTTTCTGCCTCCACATCTACGTTGTTAGCGGTTGCAGGAGAATTTATGTCTACAGTTAAATAAGGAACAACGCCACAACGCAGATACATCATAGCATCGTAAATGGTAGAAGGATCATTATCATCTTCTTCCTCCTCATCCTCATCGCTTGTGAATGATGCCGGATCACCTGTGTTTATAAACAGTTGAACGGCGTCATCAGAAACGATGAGGCTATCTCTATCATTTACAATTTGAAAATCGTCATCAACGTTTGCATGCACTTGCACCGACTCACCGAAAACTGTAGGAGAAGCTCCTCCGTCATAACCGTCAACTGTGAAAGGTGATCCGTCGTTCGGTGATGCTACCAGTTCACCGTCTTGATCGTCGAACAGATCGGTGCGAAACGTAGGAACCAATGGGAGACTGTCAGACAATTCCCCCCCTTTATCGTTGAATAAATAGTCACCAACTGGTGGAATTGATAGGGGGTAGTCAGATTTCAGAAGACAGTTGTTCATGTAGTCTTCCACCATTGCGTCCCAAGCAGACACCAAACTGTTAGGTATTTGAGATGCATTAAAATCCATATCAGATCCAATTAACTCTGAAATATCTGGCAAAGATGCTCTAGATATTTGAGATGTATTAAAATCTGACATAGATTTTAATAACTCTGAAATGTCTGGCAAAGATGAGTCTGATTGTTCCGCACCGATCACTCTCTCATCAACAGCTCTTTGTTCTGTGGAGTTGGAATCTGAAAGATTGAAGTATTCGCATATGGCTTTGGAATTCTCCAATCCTACAGATTCCTGAGGATTTGGAATAATGATATCCGATGCGTTGAAATTCTCTCCATTGTCCAAGCTTTCCAACGCATCGGATTTCATTGGGACTTCTTTGGGCAGGTTACATGGGGGTTTCACAAGAACATTGCTGTGAATAATAATTCTTGGTGTTTTCCTACCTTTCTTTTTAAGAGAGAGTAGTTTACGACGATTGATACGAGTAACATCACCCTTTTGCGCACTATACTGCGTAGGTTTCTGTCCATATAGCAAAAACCTACGTAATATATCACCGTTTGGTTTAAGAGGTGCACTATCCGAAATCGAATTATGCACTCCCGAAACCACTAACTCACACTTTTCACAGTTACTACACCCCGAACAATCGAATATTGTATTCATTTTAGCGACGAATGACGGACTGAATGTCTGGCGTTGGGTGTAGCGTTTATATAGCTTGTCCCCACTATTTAGTATTAGTAGAGGGGCAAGAGTGGGGGTCGGAGTGGGGGTCAAGGTCAAAATTTTCAAGGTTTCGGAAAAAAAAAGTTGAAAAATTAAAAAAAAAAAAAAAACCCCAAAATAATCAAAAAAACGTAGTTTTTTTTTTTTTTTTTGCACCCCCCCAAGAGTGATTTATTGCTGCAGTACATATATATCAACTACACCTCGGTTGCTTACTCATTTTATTTTCAATAATAACACTTTATTAACTTGTGACCATGCGATGTTTTATTGTTGAAGTTTATAATAAATCTTATATTACAAACATTTATTACTCCATTTTTTCTTTACAGTACCATTAACTCTATTTTATTTTACATAAAACTAATTCTATTTCTATACACACTATATACACTAAATTAATCTTCTGTTTCTGTAAAAGAGGAAGGAAGGTTAGGTGCTTAATCTTCAAATAAGTTTTAAGTAACTTACTACTCCTCCCTGTCGATGTCGATGTTGACGTCGTCATCGTCGGTGAAGGTGAGGGAGATGGTGTCATCTTCGGAATACACTTCCGACTCCATCTCCTCATCGGATGGTGGTTGTGGTGATTCCGGATCCATCATCAACACATCGAGTGGTGAGGGACTCTCAGGAGTGTAACTGTCCCTCACCACAAAATTTGGATCCGGAGACCAAGATAACTCCGGCTCACTACCGATATCACTGTCCTCACCTTCACTCACTAACATTTCACTTTCGACATCGGATGGTACGTCTGCCATTGTTGTAAGGTATTAACAGACTGACGAAAGAGTGAAGTATCAAGAACAAAGTGGGGGTAGTGGTGGGGGAAGAAGTAGGGATAGCCTTGACCTTGAATTCAGATTTGACCTTGAAGCGGTTTTGACCTTGAGTTGAATATGACCTTGGAATGTATTTGACCTTGAGTTAAAAATGACCTTGGAATGTATTTGACCTTGGATTGAAAATGACCTTGGAATGAATTTGACCTTGAGTTGAATATGACCTTGGAACGTAAGTGGACAGTTCTGGATGTGGTGGGGGGTGGAAACTCGACCTTGACCTTGACCGCGGTCAAGGTCAAGGTCGAGTTTGCACCCCCCACCACATCCAGAACTGTCCACTTTACCCTACTATTGCTTAAACAACCTAAGTCATATTTTGGAGGAAAATAGTTTTCACTAAATTTAGAGAATTCTGATAATTTCATATCGTTTGGTGCTAATACAACCTAAGTGATCATATTCTCCACTGTAGTAATACACACACGAATAACACAATTTAATGCTGAAACAACCTAAGTCAGTAACTTAGGTTGTTTTTGTAGTAAACGCCCAGGTGACGTTTGCAGATAGAATAATAATACATTGTTATCCTTTTGTGTTATAATTATTGCAAAAATCAACATGAAAAACTCAGAACCTCCTAAAAACGTAGGAAAAGGTGTCAATTGTGAAGCCAAATACAAAAGAAAGGTGCACAATATACAACCTATAGAAGTAAAATGGTAGCTGCTAAATCGATTCCACATAATTTTTGATTTTAAAAACTGGTGTGAAACTTCCTATAAGAAAGTCTCGGTCTCATTAGAAATAGCTAACGCCCCAAGAGACGAAAAAAATTTTACTCTGTCAAAATTTAGGCATTTTATACATTTATCATCAAATCCTGGACAAGTTAGAGTTTCGCAGTACATTTACAAATTAACAAGGGATACATTTTTATTAATACAACCAAGAAAATCAAACACAAGACCTATTTTGGTCTCCAGAATAGGAATAAGCATGTTTCTTAGGTAGAGTGATTTGTCTGACCTTGCTACAGTGGGCCGATGAAGAAAATAAACTCTTTTATGAAAATATTATTGCATCCAGCAAAACAAAAATGCAAAGCAAAAACTAATGCGGCTGAATAAGAAAAATTTCAAGAGTTTCTGTTGTACTTAGTAACAGTTACTTATTTTTTTCTCCGTTTGTTGTAGAAACACCTTAAGTCAAAATTTTCAAAATACAATTTCATTGTCTTAAGTTACGTTTAAATTACAAATTTTCTTATATTTTGTTCATAAATTTATAACTTACAGGTGTAAATTAAAAGAAGTTGAAATATATTAAAAACTTAAATTTGAAAGGTTTTTTTTATTTCCTGAAAATTGAGTAAAAGTGACTTAAGTTGTTTAAGTAATAACCGATTCAATTAGATAGAAAACGAGTTAGCGAAAATTTAGTTTACGGAAAATTGGTTAGGCTGAAGCTAACAGGAAGCGTCGAAACAATAAACAATTTGTTATCGGAAATTTAGTTTTGTTACACAGAGCAAGTAAACTTCATGCGAGCAAGTCAGAGTTCAAATTCATGGGCCCTTACGAAATTATGGCTATCACGTCTGAAGGAAGATACGAGCTCAAGAGGGTCGGAGCTGGTAAACTCAAAATAGTGAAGGCTGCCAAAGAACAACTGAGACTTTGGCCGACAGATTAGTCGCTCGCAAATGAAATGAGAGATCTGTTGGACCTGCTTGAGTCTAATGATGATTTTGAGCAGTAAAAAGGTATTGTATCCTTTGTATCATCCAGATTTTGCTTGTCTGTGTTTCAATGAGTATTCAGCACGTAATTATTTATCCATTTTGTTCGGAATTAGACTTCTAGTAATGCCCAGGATAGCATTACTTGGTCAGTCCGAAAGAAATATTTAATGATGTTGATTTGTTCGGAATTAGACTTCTGGTAATGCTCAGGATAGCATTACTTGGTCAGTCCGAAAGAAATGTTTAATGATGTTGATTTGTTCGGAATTAGACTTCTGGTAATGCCCAGGATAGCATTACTTGGTCATTTCGAAAGAAATATTTAATGATGTTAGTTTTGTTCGGAATTAGACTTCTGGTAATGCCCAGCATAGCATTACTTGGTCAGTCCAAAAGAAATATTTAATGATGTTAGTTTTGTTCGGAATTGGACTTCTGGTAATGCCCAAGATACCATTACTTGGTCAGTCAGAAAGAGATATTATTTTTATGATATTACTTTTGTTCGGAATTAGACTTCTGGTAATGCTTCGTAGCAGTACTTGGTCAGTCCGAAGCGGTTATTACATGGTGTTAATTTTGTTTGAAATTAAACTTCTGGTAATGTTCATATTTTATTACTGCATCAGTTCAAAGGTGCTTGTGTTTTGTTATATTTATGGCGAAGTCAGGGTACTGTTGTCTGGATGTTGTTGAAGTAGTACCTACTGACTATTTGTTTTTGTTTTCTTGAAGGTTTCTTCGAGAGATAAAGAGGGATGTTTCGAGAGCGAAACATTCGTCAGGTTGGCCGTGTTAGAGTCGAGGCAGTGACTAAGGATGTTGATATGGGTTCGCCAATCAATGTTGTTATTATTTTGCAAATTCGTGGAGCCGTGGCTTGTCTCGTTTGTGGGGCACTTGCTCCCAGTCATTCGGGCCTGCTTTCCGTATAAATAGTGTTGCATAGTGTTGCTTTCTATTTTAAAACCAAGTTCTTTGTTTTGTATTGTAGGTGTAATAAGTATCATTAAAATCAGTATAATTTGTGAGAGGTGGTATTACAGGAAAGGTGTGGTTTCAATATTAATATCTAAAAGTATTTACGATGCACCGGATTTAATGAAGAGCATTAGAAATAATTTATTAAATGATGATTTTGTAATGAAAGATAAAAAAGATTAGATTTAAGGACATAAGAGACACATATTCTATTGATAAGAGTAGTGGTGGTGCCCGAGCATTGTGTAAAATAGCAGATGCCCACATGAACCCTAATGCGTTTCAAAAGATGAGTTGCAAATTGGCTTTATATGTTTTTTCTACACCTATTTAATTATATGACAATTATTCGGATTTTCTTCGTGTAGTGAATTATGAAATCATAATTCACGGCATTTCGGCCAATCACAAATATAGATTCAATAATCACTGTTTCCCTGATCCAATGATATTTTATATCGACCGCGATCAACTCTTGCTGGAGCTGACAATCGCTCGGGTGACAGCCAAGTGTATCTCGCCATATTACTTGTTTACGTTTTCCAACGTATGCACTTCGGTCGAGTAGGTACCCATTAATCCGTACAAACTAACAATTCAACCACTAAAACTGCCAGAATTTAACAATGGAAGGGACAAATCCAAATTTATATATTACTAACCGCACAAATTTCAATATATATTCCTAGTAAGTAGTCCATTTATTGAAAAATAAAAATTAATGTATTATGATTAAAGTTATCAAATTTGAGTCTAATTTATTTGTTTAATAGGTGTAGAAAAAGTATAGTATTATATTCGCGATTATGACCATTATTCACTCAGATGATTTGAGCCACTCGCCTTCGGCTCGTGGGCTCAAACATCATCTTCGTGAATAATGGTTGTCATAATCGCTCATATAATAATATACTATTAAGTCATAGCATGGCAGCAGCCGCAATTAAAACATGCGTAGCAACAATTGAAAAGAGACTCAGCTGCAAGCACTGCTGCCTTTTTAGAAAGTATGGATAAAACTTTCGACTGCCTGAACAGCCGATCTCGTTATAGCAGAAATCCGTACAATTGCAGAGGTCGGGGCAATAAGGGACCTTAACCCACAATTTTTGAATTTTCACGATTTTAGTGAAACGGCGCATCTGTAAAGAAGGTCTTAAGCCACCATCCCAGTTGTACGGCTATTGCGCGACAGATGTCGCCACCAAGCTATAACGACCTTGTTGCCGACTTGCAAAATAGTGGAAAATTTTCAAGCAAGAACATCATAAGCCACAACAAAATCAACATGGCGACAGGTGATCGAATGTTATTGAAGCGAAAAAAGGTGTTTTATAACGAAAAAGACAGTAGTTCGGGTTCGGATTTTGACTCTGATGATTCAGTAAAGGATAGGGAATATTCTCCACATACTAGTTCAAGTGAAAGTGATTAATCTACACCAAAAAAGGTAAATAAACATTTTTAGTGGCTTGAGTCCTTTTTGCTGTAGGATATGTGGCTATAATAACATTAAATTTATTTTTTTAATATAAAGTGGCCATAAATAGCTCGTTTTTAATTTTTTATGTATAAAGAAGATTAATCTGATTACTTTTACAATGTAATTTACATGTAAATTACATGTATTTTACTGTAACACTTTTTACCTATCCATCCCTGCGTTAGAGCATGGTTACTAATTCCTGAAATGTAAATCAGTTACAATAACTTAAGTGTCAAGTGCCATACCTGTATTTAATTAAAGCTTGCATCATGAATGGAGCCATTAATGATTTATCACTTAAACATCTCTTCTTCCAGAAAGTCATAGCTGAGTTTAAAGAACCCTGTTTGCCAAAAAACGCAAAACGCTCATTCTCCAACAACTCGACCATTAATTCCAAACCTTTCAGGAATATAATGAACCACTTCTCAGGGAGCAATCGTGTTCCTTACTCAGGGTTGCCAAGAGGTCCAGCACAGCAACAGAGATTTCAACCTTATCAGAGGGGTCAGTCCATTTGACAGTCCAGTCACCCTCAGAAGAAGAGAGACATGAAATTTCGTCGACATTAGCGGTAAGAAAAGTCGGGGCTAGACTAAAATATTTTGTGGATGTTGGTAAGCATTTAACTCAGGATAAGTTTACTTTGAGTTGTATACTTAACGGGTTATAAAATCCCTTTGGGTAAGGATTTCACATGTTCTACGTTTGAACCATTTAGTCCTATCTAATCGACCATAGAGTCTAAGAGTAGGTTGTTGTTGTTAGGAGCCATAGAATGTTGCTCAGTTAGCAAGGGACATTATTACGATATCGGTACAAGGACGACCTTTTCCAATTCACTGGTTTACCATTCGGACTGACCACAAGACATTTTATTTTTACGAAAATTATGCGCCCAGTAATGTCCCTTTTACGAAGGCAAGGCTTCCTATCCACTACATAATATATTTGGACGATATTCTTTGCCTGGGAAATTCTTACGATTCGTGTTTAAAAAATTTACAAATCACAGTGAATACTTTAGAGACGTTAGGATTCATTATAAGTTTCAGGAAGAGTCTTTTATCTCCCGACACTAGATGTAAATATTTAGGTTTCATATTGAATTCTGAACGCATTACTATAAAACTTCCTGCAGAAAAATAAATTCAGGTATCTAGGTTAATTAAGGCTCTTTAGGGCAAAAAATTCATGCTTTGCTGGTAGTCAAGTTAGTTTCAATTTGTCTAGCAATAGAATATGGTTGGGTACATACAAAATTACTAGAGAGAAAGAAAATGTTGGCTTTATTTCAGAACCATTTTAATTATAACAAATCTATGATACTATCAAAACAATTAAGACAAGTTTTTGATTGGTGGCTTTAAAGTCATTAAAAAGGGCGATTTAAAAAAACAGCTCAGGGTCGTTGGCCCTTGTCAAAACTGTCAGAACACTTTAACTTCCTTAAACTGAAAGCTGTTTCTTTTCGGTCTAAAGTGTTTCGCTCAGGATCCCTAAAACTGTGAATTACTGTTACGAGTTGACAATGTAACGCCAATCTCATATATTAATATAATAGGGGGGGGGGGGGCGATTTCCAGGTCCAAATAAGCTGGCTTATAACATTTGGAGCTGTTTTGAAAAAATAAATCTGCGAATTCTTTCATCTTATATAACTTCAGAGGACAATGACGTAGCAGACAATCAGCCGAGAAATAGAAATAGAATGGGAGTTATCGGAGGAAGCATTTAATTTAATTAGAATCTGGTTTGAAAACCCTGAGGTGGACTTACTCGCTGCCAGAATAAACTCCAAGTGCAACAAATTTTTTTCTTGGCATAGGGATCCAGACAGTGATGCTATAGATGCATTGGTCATCCCTAAATTTCTATGGGTTTCCACCTTTTGCGTTAATTTTAGATGTTCTCAATAAGATTATGAACGAGGTCTCATAGTAGTCCCTCTATGGGTCACGCAACCATTGTTTCCGATTCTCCAATCCTTACTGGTTGAAGACCCACTAATTTTCAAACCTTCTAAGGCTTTGTTACTCTCTCCTTACAGATCCACTAACCCCTTAGCAGCACATTTAAGTTGGATGGCTGCACATGTATCAGGGAAGCATTTAGCGCAAGAGGCTTACCTGCAACAGCGGTAGAAATCTTCGCAGCCTCAATTTCAAGAGCTATCTTGAAGCAGTATGAGGGAACGTATAAGTCTTGGAAAATGTTTTGTTGCTCTCATAGGGTGGATCAATTTAAACGGTTCCTAACTGATAAATTAATATAATACAGATGATTCTTATTAAACAATCAGCACTCAGAGGTCAGAAATCGCTCTAATCATTTAAGGTAATATTAGTGATAGCGACAACATTAAAAGTGTTGAAAGAACTATTATTGCTGATGATCCAGTTTATTTTGCAAATTTTACAAATTGAAAAAGTAAAATTTCTCTGTTGTATTGACAAAAGTTGGTTGCTATGTATTATATATATATATATATATATATATAATCGATTCCTCTTCTACCGTTAGGTGTCGAGGTTTTCGTTTCATTCACGACTCGTTCACAATCATTCTCCATTTCTTCCTATCCCTCGCTAGCACTTCTGCTTCTTTCCATGTCAATCCTCTTTCCTTAAGTGTTTCGGCTACCACGTTGTCCCATGTCCTTCTAGGTCTTCCTCTTCGTCTCTTGCCTATTTTCTTCGCTTCCCATATCTTTTTAACTTGCCTATTTTGATCCAGCCTGTTCAAGTGTCCCCACCATCTTAATTGCGCCTTTTTCACATGCTTGCTGACACTTTCAACTTCTAATTTTTCCCTGATACTTTCATTTTTTATCTTATCCATTATAGTTACTCCTGCTACTCGCCTCAAATACTTCATTTCAGCAGCTTGCAATCTCTTTTCCAGTTTCTCTGTGAGTACCCACGATTCACATCCATACAATAAGGTTGGTAAATATATCGTTTTGTATACGGTGAGTTTCGTCTTCTTACTGATCTCCTTCTTATTTAAAAATCCATTTCTTATAGCATGATACAACTTCACCGATGATGCTATCCTGCTATTTACTTCTCTTTCCAATTTTCCCGTTCTGTCTATTGCCGCTCCTAAGTACTTAATGTTATCGACCTGTTCAACATCCTTTCCATTTATTTGTATTTTGATCCTTTTGTCTGTATTTGTTATTATAATGACTTTGGTTTTGCTTACATTAATGGTCATGCCTTTCTCCTTCAATTTCTCAGTCCATATGTCCACATTACGTTGTAGTGTCTTTTCGCTGTTTGCCTTCAGTATAATGTCATCAGCAAATACACATTCACTTACAGTGAAGTTCTTCAATCTATTGTACCCCACATCTATCTTGGCGGATTTCTCACTGCATTCTGTAATTATTTCATCCATGTACAATATGAACATCAGAGGACTGAGTACTCCTCCCTGCCTTACACCTTGGGTTGTAATGAATTCTTTTGTCTCTTGGTTCGCTGTTCTAACTATATTGGAGCTGTTTTTATATAGTGATTTTATTGCTTGAACTAGATTCCCGTCTACTTCATAGTTTTCTAACGTTCTCCAGATCTGCTGCCTCGGTACTCTGTCAAAAGCCTTCTCTAAGTCTATCAAACACAAGTACAAATCTTTGTCAAACTTTAAGAATTTTTCCGTCAGATTCCTCATTGTAAAGATGTGATCTTGCACGCTGTATCCCGGTCTAAACCCACTCTGTGCATCGTGCATTTTCTCCTCTGTTTCTTTCCTGAGCCTTCTCTCCAGAACTGTCTCATATACCTTGCACGCGCTGCTAAGCAAGGACACCCCTCTGTAATTTCCACATTCTCTTTGGTCCCCTTTCTTATAAATTGGGACTATGACTGAGATTTTCCAGTCTGTAGGTACTTTCTTAGTTGTCCAAGCTGTATTTATGATTTGGTGCAGTGCTCTTATTCCTCTATCCCCCATGCATTTGATCATTTCTCCTTTTATATTGTCCATGCCAGGCGCTTTTCCATTTTTTAGTTTCTTCACCGCATCTCTCACCTCTTCTAGATATATATTATTACTGATGTTCACTTCAGCCACGTTACTCTCTTCTTCAGTTTCATTATTCTCCACTTCTGTTGCTCCCAACATCTCCCTAAAGTGTTCACCCCATCTCTGCATTATCTCTGGTACTTCTGTGAGTATTTTCCCTTTCTTGTCTTTAATTTGCTTTATTGTTCTTTTCTTGTCTCCTCTCATGTTTTTTATGGCCTTGTAAAATAGTTTTTGATTACTTTTACTGTCTTCTTCCATTTTCCCTCCAAATTCTTCCCATTCCCTAGCCTTAGCTTCTTTGACTCGTTCTTTTGTCAACCTCCTAGCTTCCTTATATTTGTTGTATGCTTCTATTGTTTGCGTTGTTAAGTAGTCCTTCCATGCTTCTTTCTTTTCTCTTATAATTCTTCTAAGTTCTTCGTTCCACCAATTAGTTCTTTTCTTTGATCCTCCGGTAACTGTAACTCCACAAGTCCTGGTGGCTGCACTCCTTGCAATATCTTTAAAAATTCTCCATTGATCCTCCAGATTTCCTCGTTGTAGTTCTTCTTCCTTCTTATTCAACTCCATTGTTACCAGTTCAGCATACTGTTCCCTAATTTCCTTATTCTGCAGTTTATAAGTTCTAATGGTTTTTTGTTCCTTGCACGCATTTTTGTTTGTCTCCTTCATTGTATTTCGTTCTGTGCACATATTCCTGATGGTCGCCATTACTAAGTAGTGATCTGTCCCTAATTCAGCACTTCTGCTTACTCGTACATCTTTTATTATTTTCCGGTTTTGTTCTTCTGTTACAATATAATCTATTATTGATTTTTCTTTCCTTCCAGGCTCTTCTCTCGTATATTTATGACACTCTTTGTGCTGGAAAAACGTGTTTTGTATTACCAGCCCATTTTGTATACAGAACTGGATCAACCTTTCCCCATTTCTGTTCTTTGTGTTTTCTCCAAATTTCCCCATTGTACCCTGCGTTCCCTCAATTTTATCACCTATTCTTGCATTAAAATCTCCCATAATTATTACTGGGTTTCTGCTTTCTTCATATACTTCTTGTAATTTATCCCAGAACTCATCTTTCTCTTCAACTGTGCCATTTTCCCCAGGGCCGTAAACTATTATCATCTTTGTTATTTCTTCTCCTATCAGCTTTACCTTAATTGCCATTATTCTTTTATTAACTCCCTCCCAATCCACTACTTTTCTCATATACTTTGGACTTATCACACAACCCACACCTGCTTCTGCTCTTCTATGTACTTCCGTTCCACTGTATATTATTCCGTGTTCTTCTATAATTATTTCCCCAGTACCCTTCTTTTTTGTTTCCGTTATAGCTAATATTTCCAGTTTTGCCTTTTTAAATTCTTGTATCAATTCAATCTCCTTTCCATTCATACTTCTCACATTCCATGTCCCTATTCTAATGTTTTTACCATTTTTCGATCCTTGGTCGTACCGTTTTCCCGTCCCAGTCTTCATCTTCGCTAGTTTTTTGGTGCTGTTTTGTTGTTTTGACCAGGTTTTTCCACTTTCTCTTCCAAGTCCTGTGTCCGGTTGTTCCAAATCCATACTTTGTTGTCAATTATTATTTTTTGATAAGCTACCTTTACCGTCTTTCCTAGTATTCTTTCTTCTCTTGCTATATCTCTGAGCTTCTTTTGTACGCCTCTTTCCATTACTGTCAGGTCATCATCAATGTAGACTTCCTGAAGCTTCAGTTTGCTTTTGTTCCTCATCACCTTAATTTTATCGTCCATGTTATTAAGTTTTGCCACATATATAGATCCTCCTAGTTTCGTAATAATCTTGTTTACAACCTCAGCCTTTATCTTCACCTCTAATTGAGTTTCAAGAAGTTGTTGGACTCCTTCTATGTTATCATTGAGAGGATCCATTCCTTTAATTGTTATATTTAACCTTTTTTCTCTTTTCTCTTGTCCTTCTATTCTTCTCTCCATGTTATATAGCCTTTCCTTTAGATGTCTGTTTTCCGCTTTCAGCTCTTCTACCTCTTTCCTGTAGATCTTCTGTTCTTCTTTTATGTCCTTCAGCTCCTGTTTTATTAATCCATTGTCAGCTATAAGCTGCTTCATCATACTTTTGAGCTCTTCCATATCTTCTTGGCTCTCTTCTTCTGTACCTGTACCTTTTGTTGGTGTCCTTTGCGTTTTCTTACACCTCTGTGAGAAATCTGGGGGGCTATCCTTTTTCCTTTTCTTATCTTCTCCTTTTGTATTTGTCTCTGATTTATCGCCGTTCATCAGCAACTATCAAATTTCGCTTCACCTTTTTGTTATTCACCCTTCAGTAACTGGCTTGCTTATGTGTATGATGGGTTGCCTACTCCGTAAACCGAAAGCCTACCACAGATTCTACTCTACGTATCGGAAATCGTGTACGCACCGCGCTCATATGTCTAGTTTTAATATCAATGTGTGGTATCACTGTCCCAAATACTATTGTTAGGTATGCGAATCTTACCTTTATTGGCGTATCAGTTCTAACCTCCCCACGAAATGTTTTCTCAAATTGCTATCCAATCACTTGGGTTTGTTCATTTATAACTGTTTTGACACTATTGTTCGTTAGTGTTAACACTTTATTTCCCTTTTCACTTTTCCTGGGCTTGTCTAATCACTCAAAATTGCGATGTGAACGGAGCTGACTTGTCAGTATTCGCGTTGCACACATGCAAATGTAATTTTATTTTTGTATGTATGTATGTATGTATGTATTATATATAAACGTTTTTTTACATTTGTTCTAACTCACAACGCTGATACTTATTTCATATTAATATCCTTAACAGAAATATAAATGTAATCGCCTCCTCAGACTTCAAACGAAAGAAGTATTCTTTAAGGGCCGGAACATGCCCCCGACCTTGAAAGAGTCAGCTTTCAAAATTATCAAATATAAAATTAAAAGTTTCTATTGGAAAACTTATACGTTAACGCTATTATCACAATGCACATGAGTTTATTTTTCGATGAGAGAGGACTTAATGGCCTCGAATTCAGAACTGCCTCGATTTCAACAAGAACAGTATAAAGTTCTTCAAAAGTTAAACGCGCATTGCCCAACACTCTTCGAAGATGACCCTTTGCGGACTTTATCCCAGCCTCCCAGAGTCCACCAAAGTGGGGTGAGAAGGCCGGAATAAAATGCCAGTTAACGCCAGAATGAGAAAGTTTCTCTTGCAACTTAGTTTGGTTTGTTTTAATGAATTTTGAAAACTCTAACAACTCGGAGCGGGCCCCGACAAAGTTAGTCCCGTTGTCGCTATAAACATTCGCCGGTTTACCACGCCGCGAAGTAAAACGCCTAAATGCAGCGATAAAGGCATCTGTAGTTAAGTCACTTACCAGTTCTAGATGAAATGACTTTGTCGTAAAACAAACAAAGAGACTAATGTAAGCCTTAGACGTCTTAGCCCCTCTACCCCTTTTGTTATTGACTAAAACCGGCCCAGCATAATCTATGCCAGTGGTATGAAAAGCCGGAGCAGGGACAATTCGAGATGCGGGAAGTACGCCCATTATTGGAGTTTGCTGCACAGGTTTACAACGAAAACATCGTATACACGAATGTACAGTTGCTCTTGCCAAGTTTCGCCCTGAAAGAGGCCAAAACCGATCACGCAATGAAAAAAGTATTTGATGTGCAACCGCATGTAACAGACGTATATGTTCCGCATGAAAGATAAGTTTGGTGAGATGATGCTTATTTGAAATGATAATTGGATGTTTTTTTTGAAAATTGAAATTGGAAATTTGCAATCGCCCTCCAACTCTTATAATACCCTCACTATCCAAAAAAGGGTTTAAAGACAATAATTTTGACCCTTTGTTTATTAGTTGTCCCCTTTGCAAAGCTAATAGTTCATTCGAAAACTGCACTGCTTGTGACAATTTTGCCAGACATGTCAAGGCAGTTGACAATTCGGTAGCAGTGAGAGGGCCAGCCTTCCTATCTGCAACAGTAGACCTTGCATTTAAAATGAATCGCAAACAATAAGCCGTAACGCGTTGAAGCCTGCTAAGGGTAGAATATTTATTTATGTTAATGACGTCTATGTTGGGTGTCACATGAAAGGAATTTGTCTGTTTCCTTAATTCAGGCATCTCCGCCGGAGATTTGAAAGAAAATTTAGGCCAATTTTCTTTGGATTTCTCCAGCCAAACAGGACCTGACCACCACAAGGATGTGTCTGCAAGATCTTGAGGCAACACCCCACGGGACAGAAGATCCGCAGGATTTTCTCTGGTTGGAACATAATTCCAATCATCAATTTGTGTGAATGTTTGAATTTGAGATACTCGATTTTGCACAAAGGTTTGCAAACGGTTTGGTTGGGTTCTTATCCAAGACAAACAAACAGTGGAATCACTCCAAAGAAACAAGCTATTGAAAGATATAGTCATCGAATTTCGAATTCTGTTAAGT
The DNA here is from genome assembly GCA_963966045.1 of Xestobium rufovillosum. Taxonomy (NCBI): domain Eukaryota; kingdom Metazoa; phylum Arthropoda; class Insecta; order Coleoptera; family Ptinidae; genus Xestobium; species Xestobium rufovillosum. Next base: position 13,283,510 of record OZ014493.1, on the reverse strand, counting down.
AACTGTGCAAGAAGCAAAGCCCCGCATAATTCAAGTCTGGGAACAGTGAGTGACTTAAGTGGAGCCACCTTTGTTTTTGCACATAATAATCTAACCGTGATCTGACCCCCATCTGAAATTGTACGAACATAAATACAGGACCCATATGCTTCCACAGATGCATCGCAGAAGCCATGGATGTCAACTATTGAAACTGCGCTACCTAAAACACACCGAGAAATGCGCAAAGTATTTAGATGAGGAAGCTGTTGTCGAAACTGACGCCAGCGTCATCCCAACTGAGCCTTTGCAGCCAAAGCTTTTGTAATAAAATTTTACCGATAAGGCATGGACCGACAAGCCCCAAAGGATCAAAAATTTGAGAAATGTCAGATAATACTATCCGTTTTGTAATTGGATTTGAACTGTCAGCATCACCAATAGTGTACATTAAGTGGTCTGAAGCGCAAGCCCAATAAAGGCCTAAGGTTTTTGTTTTTCCATCTGCCCCAAGTTTTAGAAACTATGTTGGATTTTTAGTTTGAACATGCCTAAGAACAACCTCACTATTTGAGGCCCACTTCTGCAGCTGAAAACAACCTGAGACTAGGATCGATGAAATTTGATCGCAAAGCCGAATTGCTTCCTCCTCCGAATTGCAGCTAGTTAAGAGGTCGTCCATGTAGAAATCCTTTGAAATGATGGTGGATGCATGAGGAAATGAATCGTAAGATCCTAAAGCAAGTTGTTTAAGGCATCTTACGGCGAGCCAAGGTGCTGAGGCTGTTCCGTAAGTTACTGTGCAAAGATGATAGCTTTGTAGCTCATCTGAAGAATTTGAACGCCAAAGAATTGTTTGTAACGGCCACTGATATCGATCAACTAATATTTGACGGTACATCTTAACAATATCCGCACAAATTACTATTGGACCTTGTCTGAATCTCAGTAGTACTGCAAATAGATCGTCTTGGATGGACGGCCCGATATACTGAAGATCATTTCATGATACTCCCGAATCAGAACAACAAGAACCATCAAATACCACTCTAAGCTTGGTAGTTTGACTTTGCTCGTTAAGGACACCATGGTGAGGGAAAAAGAAAAGATCATTTGAAACCTCAGAAGTTTGAGCCCTTGTCATGTGACCCAGTCTGAGGTATTCATCCATGAAGTCAACGTACATGGCTTTGAAGACACCATTTTTTGAAAATTTGGATTCTATGGATTTAAACCTTTTAAATGCAATTTCTCTTGAATCTCCTAGCAGAGAGATACTTTGTTTTAATGGGATTTGCACAATAAATCTGCCAGATGCATCTCGTTTTATAGTATTTTGGAAAATATCCTCACATACTTGGTCATCGGACGACAAGGGTACTGAATGCCTAACTGGTTCCTCTATCTCCCAGAATTTGCACAGAAGATCTCTTATGTCAGCGTCTGTAACTAAATTACATTGCGTTTGAGTCGAGAAACGATGTGAAGGTACTGGACCAGATACGACCCAGCCGAATACTGTTTTTTGGAGAGTAGAACAGTTTGGACCTAACTGTATCTGACCAATGCATAAAAGATTATAGAAGAGCTCTGCGCCCAGTAGCAGATCAATGCTGCCCCCTTTGTGAAAATTTGGATCAGCAAGGTTTATATGGCAAGGAATATTCAATGCAGAAACATCAATAGGCTGATTCGGTATGTTTTCATTTATGCTAGGTAATACTAGACAAGAAATTTCCGTTTGGAAGGAATTCTGTAAACTTTCGATTGAAATTTTGCATTTTTTGGAACTGCTAGACGAAACTTGATTTATTCCAAGTACCGACATGTTTATTGAAGTCGTATGTAACTCCAATTGATTACACAACCTTGTAGTCATAAAATGTGACTGTGATGCTGAATCTAGTAATGCTCTGCACTTTTGGAAAGATCCTGTAGCATCTTGTACTTGAACTATGGCCGTTGAAAGAAGTATATTGCATCTTGTATTTGTTGAGGCAGAAAAGCTCTCAGTTTCAGTTGAAACTGAACGTGAAGTGTTGAAATTGAAAGGCCCTACATTTGCAGGTTTGTTATTTTGAAAATCGGTGTGAAGTAACGTGTTATGCCTTTCCTTGCATTTTCTACAATGACCAGCAAAGCAATTTTTTAAAGGATGGCATCCTCGTAAGCAATTTATACAGAGTTTTTTATTTTGAATTTGGTTAATACGTTCATTACTCCCAAGTTTTAATAAATCTGGGCAATTTTGTATGAAATGATTTTTGTTTTTACAGAAAGTGCACGACATGTTACTTTTTGCAGCAAGATGATATGAATGGGAATATTGCTTCGTATCCTTCGCCAAAGATACAGTTTCTAAAAAATCTGCTTTATTTTTGATGAAGACCTTAAAGTCCTCCAATGTAGCTACCTTTGACCTATTTTTGTTTACAGTATCACCTGGATCAAGACGAACCTTATATTGTTCCCACTCTCTCGACGTAATCTTGTCGAGCTTGTGGCTTAGAATGTATACTAGCAACGTATCCCAGTATTCGATTGGTTGGCCTAAAGACTGTAAAGACCTTAAATGTTTAGACACACTGTCGAGCATTTTTCTTAAATCCGCCGCCGATTCTCGATTTAAATTGGACAAATCAAAAATTGACTTTACATGATTATGAACTAAAATGTTTTCATTATTGTATCTGTGCAGTAAAGTTTCCCACGCTACGGAATAATTCACTGACGAGAACTCTAATGAACGCATGACCTGCGCAGCACCTCCCTCCAAAGCAGCACGCAAATAATGAAATTTTTGAATTTCGCTTATTGCAGAATTTGAATTTATAAGTGAGTTGAAAGTGTCCCGAAACTCCAGCCAGTTTTCATACAACCCAGAAAATTTAGGTAAATGAATTTGAGGTAGCTTTATACTGTGATTAAGAAACTGTGGCGTTGTATTTCTGGAGCAAGGGCCAGAGTTTTCTGAACCACCCCGTATAGATGGTTCGGCCTGCCGCCTCGCGCCATAATAGTTCGAGATGATTTGTTTTCCCTTAGAAATTATTGAGAAATAACTACTTTCAAAGGAATCTCTCTCAGAGATTTGCTCGGCTAAATTTTCATGACACATTTCAATTTTAGTCTGCACGTCTTCAAATTTTAGCAGTAATAAGGAATGTTTTTCCACTCGCATCTCTAACTCTGCTATTTTTGATTGATCGAGATTATTTAATCCAATTTCTGACACTGACGTTTCGAATCCGTCAAGGTATTTTTCCAAGAGTGTTTGACGCTGCTTTAGAGTACCTCTACGGCGAATTAATTCTTTTAACTCTACAGACATTTTGGAAGTATGTACTAGATAAACTCTGATTGTAAATTGTAAATTGAATTAAGCAGATATGAATTCGATAAATGCAAAATAAAGAGGAATAAGAAAATGTAAAGCAAGGTAAGTAATTGAAAGAAATAATAATTAGGTAGGAACGGACTTGCAATTTATTGATTTCCTGTAGGGCAGCCTGCAGCTTTCTTCTAACCACGTGCCTGCTTCCCAATATTTTCTTGCACTTGAAATGACCCACACTGCTTGTGCAGCCTGGAACCTTGCTTTTTCTTGAACTTGAATTAATAACTTGATGTTATTCGGTGCTCGAAGGACCAAAAATATGTTAAAAGAACTATTATTGCTGATGAGTTTATTTTGCAAATTTTACAAATTGAAAAAGTAAAATTTCTCTGTTGTATTGACAAAAGTTGGTTGCTATGTATTATATATAAACGTTTTTTTTACATTTGTTCTAACTCACAACCCTGATACTTATTTCATATTAATATCCTTAACAGAAATATAAATGTAATCGCCTCCTCAGACTTCAAACGAAAGAAGTATTCTTTAAGGCCGGAACAAAAAGGTTTTTTAAAGGTATATATAGGTTAAGAACTCCATATCCTAAATACCAGGAGACCTGGGACACCAACATCGTACTCAATTTTATGGAACATTGGTTCCCTCTAGAACAATTGTCCCTTTTACAACTTTCACAAAAGCTCGCGACCCTTCTGGCCTTGTCAACGGGCCAAAGAGTTCAGACAATACATCTGATAAAGGTGGAAAATATTTGGTTCAATGACAAGGGGGCTAGAATTAAAATTGCAGATTTTATAAAGACCGGGCAGTTGTCAGCCCTTATTAGTTTTACCTTTGTTCAAAAGCATCTAGCACCAGATAGCGGTACTACATAGTTATTATTAAAGAACGAGGCATGAAATATAATCACTAAGAATAAACTCACAAGCACGTGCGACGAGCATCACATAAGAAAGTGTTATAAACGCCCCTTCTTCAGGCCAACGCGGAGATCACACAGGCAGGACTATCGGAAGGAGAAGGGGGAGGGGAGAACGGAAACCCGGACGGTGAGGCGAGCATACGAGAGGATACAAGATCAAAAGATCATTCGAGAAGGAAGTAGAAGAGGTACCTAGTCAGTGTTGCAGAATATCTTTTATACCCTTTTACACAACCAAGAAATACAGAATTTTCTGTAAGTCCAGTATTTTAAGAACAGAGATATTCTGCAACACTAACTAGGTACCTCTTCTACTTCCTCCTCGAATAATCTTCTAGCCCCTCGTATGCTCGCCTTCCCGTCCGGGTTTCTCAACCCCCCTCCTTCCGATAGTCCTGCCTGTGTGATCTCTACGTTGGCCTGAAGAAGGGAATTTTATACCCTTTTACCCAACCAAGCAATACAGAATTTTCTGTAAGTGAAGTCCAGTTTTTTAAGAAAAAATTTCCTTCTCAACTGCACCCTACCAAAGACGAGTTTCAAGACGCACTGTCAAGCCATAGACTAATAGAAGCCAAATACAAATCAGTATCCAAAAACTGCTTGTTAAAGGGGTGATTTCTAAATTTGCCGATGTTAAAGGGCAGTGCTTATCCCCATATTTTTAAGGCAAAAAATACTTAAGATTCTAGTTTGGAAATAGAACATACGGATTCAATTGCTTACCGTTCGGTCTTTGCAAAATTATTAAAGCCCATTCTGAGCTACTTAGGAATGCAACAAATAACGTGCATAAACTACTTAAGACTCTTCATATTAGACAAAAATGAAGTATCTGCAATCGAAATGTAGAAAAAGCAGTTAAAACTTTGCAAAATCTAGTAGTCATTGTAAACTTTCGGAAAAGCGACTTAAAATCTTCAAAAATATGTATTTTCCTGGGGTTTACCTATAACTAGGGCTGTGCAAAATAATCGATTAATCGAAATATAATCGATTTTTTGATTATAGATTTTACAATAATTGATTCATCAAATAATCGATTGTACAAAAAACCCATTAATCGATTATCTGATTAATCGATTAATCGAATAATCAATAAATTAAATTATTGATTAGTCGATTAATCGCCTGATCAATTGTTCGATTATTTGATTAATGTATTATTTGATAAATCGTTTATTTGATCAATTGTTCACTTGATTAATCTATTATTTAATTAAGCGATTAATTGAATATTTTGATCCATTGATTAATTAAATGAGTACTTTCTAACAGTAAGATTCTAGAGATATTATTTTTATTACTGATATATCGCATATTATCCATGATTCCTGGGACGAGCATGATCGTGGATAATTGAAAACGGATAATGCAAACGAGAAATTTCCAATCCCTTAAAACATCAGTACATTACATTACGTAGGTAAGTATTTCAAAATGTTTAAGTTGAAAAGTCCCGCTTGAATCTTAGCTTGATAGTTACTGGTGCTGTTAGCGCATCCAGCCCGCACGGCGTAAGCTCGCAAGTCGGGGAAGTACCTGTTCGTGTCAACGCCAGCCGCAACTCGGGGTGTTAGTTTCGATTTCGATACATTTATGTAATATTAAACAATGGCATTTAAACGCGGAAGAAGTATGGTGTGGAATAGAGTCCATTAGTGAAACGGCGAAATCAGAGCGCGAAATTTAAAACGCTATCCTACGGGAATATTAGCATAAAATTTTTAAATGCATTTTAAATGGAGCTTCGATGACCTTGGACTTCACTTTCTATTTTTACCTTTCATCCTGATTTCTTAACATTAAATCAATATATGGCAATTACTATGAAGCTTTTTCTAGGCGTTTGCCTTATAAAAACAGTTATTTATGCAGTCATTTTGTTTAAAACTAAAATTCAACAAACTACTACAATTTACGGGTGTCTGTGCTAGAACCACAGTATGATTTGAAACGTCCATAAACAAATCGTTAACAACACTAATTTTTAACATTTTCTCTTCCATTTTACACTTCTTCAATATAAATAAATTCTTAAACCACCTATTAAATAAAGATTAAACCATAAGTAACCGGAAGAAATAAACAACTTAACCACAAACCCGTGCAGCAAACGTCAAAATAATCTCCAATGGTCTAAACAAGACATACGTTCTTTTCTAACAGGTACTGGGCTCCGTTTTTAAATATTTCTGAAATTAAGTTTTATTTTAAGTTGTCTTTGAAAATGTAATAACTGGAAAGAACAGTCTTTATGTCACTTGCAGAATCCCTGTTAAGAAATGCACTGAATTTAAATAATCAGTGTTTAAAATCTATGTCCCATAAGAGCTCTATGATAAGAATTTTGAAGTAGGATAGCGCGCGAAACTAGTAACATAACCTAACTAATGGACCCTATTATTTTGTGAAAAAAGAAAATTCTGGCGAGTGTATTATCCCTATATTTATGCAGACCTAGAAAGATTCAAATATGCAGATGAACAACATGTCAAGTAAGTACCTTCAAATTCAATGAGGTGTTTATTGTCTTGAGAGGCATTTTGATTGTGAGATGCTCACAAAATAATATGCTTTCCTTACAATCACTTGTATATCCCTTATTCTCTTGAAGCTTCTTATAATTATTAGAAAGCATAGTAATTATAAAAATTATTAAATGTGTTTTGTTTGACAGAATAACCAAAAAATCGCTTAGTCGATTAATCAAACACTTAATCGATTAATTAAACAATCAATAAGCCGATAGATCAAACAATCGATTGACAATCGACTAACTGATTAATCAAATAATCGATTAATCGATTAATCACGTAATCGAAAAATCGATCAGTCTATTAATCAAGTTATTTGATAATCGAATAATCTATTATCAAATAATAGATTAATCAAATTTATCGATTACTTTATAACAATCTATTTGATAAACCAGTCCTTAACAAAGAATCTTCAGCTTCACAGACAAGAACATACAATGAGCGATCCACAATCTGTGATAGAAACTGAGCAATCCCAAGCTTCAACCTCAGGGATAAAAAGAAAGAGAGGTGACCTCTATTATGTTGATCCTGACTCCACCCAAGAAGTTCCCGATCCTAGAAGACCACGAGTCAATTTAGAGCCAGAAAAGAAAGCAAAATGTTTACGAGCAATTCTCAGTGCTTATCTCCCATTGGTCAAGTTGGCATTCCTGGCCAACAAAAGGGACGAAGCAGCTCAAAACATCACAGTATCCAGCTCAATCACTAGTATAATATTTAACCTCCACAATACTAATAGACAAAGGCTCACAACACCAGGGTCTAACATGATACGGAAATCAGAAAATACAGACTTCACAATAAATCTAGTGGGCATGGAATACAATATTAACCGAGCTGAAGCAAACAAGATCTGGTTGGGCATACTGACAGAACTTCATTTGCAATACCAAGCATTTATACCCTCTGACCCGCAGAATTGGTATGGAACAATGTGGCCTTTACTCACATTCTTCTCCGCATTCCAACTCAGGATGACTGAGCTGCGAATTGGGCACGGCTCAATGACTTTAACCAAGCGAGATGACGGGACACAAATGGTATCCCTCCAGAGGTACGGCTTAAATAGCGCACATCATGTCCTACTTGAAGGCATAACATACGCACCAGAACGAAGAGCCTCCATGGCACAAAGTCTAGGTCCTCTAACATCCTTAATATGCTTGTTGAGATCCGAAGGGAAATGTCAGTCGATTAATCAAGTTATTTGATAATCGAATAATCTATTATCAAATAATCGATTAATCAAATTTATCGAATACTTTATAACAATCGATAGTCGATTATAAAATGTAATAATCGCACAGGCCTACCCATAAACTAGACACTATATAGACGTTTAACGCAAAGTAATTCAACTTACAAACTAGAGATGCCAGTGTATACTCTTTGCATTTAATCGAGTCGCCGCTTGGTGGCACATAAAACACAAAAATGTCAAATCATTGTCAAATCGTCCACTAGCTGCTCACTCGATCTGAAAATTGGGCACTCTGTTCTAAAATAAAAAAGCATGCAGGGTATGTATTTGTGCCGTAGCATGGCAACATAACAACAAACACTTGGCGGATAGTTATTTCAGAAGAGTTTTTCTGCACCACCGTCTCCGTCGGCACCACTTTTGGCAGGAGGTTGCCCGACTTTATCCGCCACATGAGCACACGTTGCGATAAGTACCAATAATTTACAACAAGCTTTCAAACTCGCTTTAAAACTCCCCTCCAATTCTCCAACTGCATTTCTGCGCCAAAACATACTGCATCCTTCCTCCAAACGCACGGTTTTATCACTTGATACGCAATTTCTATGCCTCAATACGGCATTATTTCATGTATTCAGTCGGCGGAAACCCCATAAAGTCCATCAAACTTACGGGACCCTTCCCCCAAACGCGTACACGTCATTCTCCCTTCCCCTCAATCCCCGCAAATCCGCGAAATTTTGCTTCATTTACACATTGCTAACTGATAAACTCGCAAGCGCACACATTAACAACGTGTCATTAATTTACCCACCCAGCACCCCTATTCGCTCCCCTGTCCCGTAAGCTTGATGGGTTCTATGGGGTTCCCGTCGACGAAATACATCAAATACCATCTTATAAGGCCTAAAAAACACGTATCAACTGAAAAAACCGTAAAATTGCGATGGACGCTAATGTAAAAAATTACCAAAGGCAAAAAGTAGGATATGTGCCGAAGAAGTCGAAAGTGCTTGAGAAAGAACACGTGCAAAAATTTATTTCTGATGCTCCAAACAACTCCTTCTTGATGACAAAGGTGGTGGAAATCTACTGTTGTTGCAGAAAGATATATTGAAAGCTCGTTACAGAATAAAGTTGACACCGCTAAAAAAATCCTCTGTAAAACTGTAACAAACGCTCCTCATACTATTTCTACCAGCGCCGAAACACATTCCATTACACACATTCAAGATAAAGATATAAACCTAAATTTAAATTCAGAATATAAAATTGATAATTTATCTGCGCCTTCCTTCAATTTTAGTAACTGTACTATATCTAACGTAAATATAAATATTTACAAATGCAAAGATGCTACTTAAGAAACAATCAAATTTGTACTTTCGTTGTTAAATTTTATTTAAAATACATCCGACGGTAAAATTATGTAAATAACGATTCAATACCTCTAGGCAATCAATTAAACATAAAATTAAATATATCCAAATCAAGTTGCCATGTCATCAAGATTTATCACTGTCAAGTTTATAGTTTCTGAAGTCGTAATTCCTACAAAATTTAATAAATGGACCTTGACGAAGACTACGTTAAAAGTCGACGGAAAAATTTTGTAACTAACTCGTATATTAAAAAGCGATTACTAATCTCGACAATGAAAAAGTCTCGATTATTAATCGCCTTTATTAATACACTTGTTCGTTAAATAACTATTAGTAAACTTATTTGAGATTAACCGCTTTTGTGTCATTTAAACATCTACAGAGCGTTCAATATTTGGAAAAGACAAAACGAAATATAATATAATAGAACTTACCTTAAAGATGTTCGTTATTTTCCAAATATGTGAAATGCCCTCTTAACCTTTACCCTCTCCTTCAAAAGCGATGAACATAAGTCGTGTTCTGAGCGGGGAAGAATACTACAATGTTCAATACTTGGAAAAGACTCACTCATATAATATATAACGAACATTCTTCAGGTAAGTCGTTTGTTCTATTTATTATACCTTGCAATTAACTATGTGGCAGTTGACATGAATAAATAAAACTAAAAAGTATTGCAAGTGCATTCCATGTGAAAATCTTAACAAGGGATACACTCGAGGCTTGTGCAAATACAAACTGAACTTGCAACACATACTTTCATTCTTTACAGATAAACTGCGTCAATTCTCTTTTGAAGACCTTGAAATCTTTCTGCTCATCAATTCAATAACCTTATCGAAAAAATTCCATCTGATACTGATTCAGATGTAAAAGTGATTATGTTTCGGATGAAGAAGAACAAGCCGTTCTAGACCTAACATCTCCATTACATTCCGAAGAGCAACTTCAAGAACAGATGATAGTTACGGAAGAAATTACTGAACAAGAAGAAACAGTACGGAGTTCAAGTGGGGAAAATAGTGGAAGCCGCTGTCACCTCTGGCAATAACCCAGACATTTCTGATGGGGCCACTCTTGATGGAGACGACGTTCCTTTGATAAATTTGCTACCGGATGTAGGCGAAAAACTCGTTTGGAGATATATTTCCCCCCCTCCATCTGATCACCATTTTACAGTGGGCCCATTTCTGAGTGTGAAACACCGTTAGAAATATTTATGCTTTTATTTCCAGAAAGTGTATTTGAGCTCCTGGTATTTCAAACAAATCTTCATGCCACCCAAGCCAACAAAATATACCTACATACCAACTGCAAAAGAGGAAATGAAGGCTTTTATCGGCATAAACCTTATTAAAGTTACTTCGCAGCTACTAAGGCTATTGGTCTTCATTTTTCGAAATGCGTGATGAGTATACAATACAGGGTATCCCACGACGACCTTACACGATCTGTATATGGAAAAGTGGGTTTAGTAGAATTACACAAATTTGCACAAAAAGGTAATCGAGGATGCTCAATTCGACTAAAATATTTTTGACTTTCTGCGACTTCCGGTTATACCGGAAATAGACACCAACTTCCTTATTTTAAATGGAATGCCCACATTTTTATTACAGATTTAGATTTTTGGTCGAATTTTAAGATCACCTTACGCAAAACATCATATGGTAAAGTGCACCCTCTTCGAGATATTAGACGTTAAAAATCGTAATTTTTCAAATTTCATCAGTTATAGCTTGGAAACGGTACGAGATAAACAAAAATGACTTACATGTCCCTATCCTAGTTTTTAATTCTCTATCTACGGAGTGTGGAAAATACTGTCTCCTGGTTGGTCAAAAAATGACAAAAAGTTGCCAATCGGGATGCAGTATTTTCCAGACCCATTAGATAGAGAATTAATAACTAGGATAGGAACATGTAAATCATTTTTCTTTATCTCGTACCGTTTCCAAGTTATAATTGATGAAATTTGAAAAATGACGATTTTTAACGTCTAATATCTCCAAGAGGGTGCACTTTACGCATATGACGTTTTGCATTCGACCAAAAACTAAATCCGTAATAAAAATGTGGGCATTCCATTTAAAATAAGGAAGTTGGTGTCTATTTCCGGTATAACCGGAAGTCGCAGAAAGTCAAAAATATTTTAGTCGAATTGAAGCATCCTCGATTACCTATTTGTGCAAATTTGTGTAATTCTACTATATATACTTTTCTATATACAGATAGTGTAAGGCCGTCGTGGGATACCCTGTATAAGTTCTGTAATGCCGCGAGTTCGATTTAGCTGGCTTCTGCGGATCCTTCATGTAAATGATAATTCGGTGAAACCTAAGAAGGGTAAACCGGGATACAGTAAATTGTATCAAATTCAACCACTCTTGGATAATGTAACAGAAACATTCAAACAGTCTTGGGCTCCTGGAGAACATCAATCGACCGATGGCGATGAGTCCATGATCAAATTTAGAGGTTGGTCTAGTATCAAACAGTGCATGCCAAAAAAACCGGTGAAGACGGGGTATAAGATTTGGACAAGGGCCGATAGTTATACAGCGCGAAAATCCATTTTTTACATTTTATGCCATCTATACGCAGTTATTTGTACTGCCGCAACGTTCGCGCCAAAACAATAACACGTAAGTCAAACGCCGTCAAAATACTACGTAAGTATTTAAGTCTGTGTATTTGTGTTCAGTTCGTATTGACAGTTGATGTGCTCAATATTTTTGTCGGTAAGTTGCTTGAATTGATTGAAATCATTTAAAGAAATACATCAGTGGCGGCTTCTTTTAAGGAGCAATGGAGCAATTGCTAAATTTCTAAAAACAAGCACGAAAATGAATATTAATAAATAAATAAAAAGTAACCACCTGTGCCTACATGTTATTATTTTTACTGCCACTTCACACTCCAGAGCCACCGACAAATTGTCGGTGATCGAGTTTCAAACTATGAGTTTTGGGAGCATATTATCAGCCAGTGCTCCCGGTTTGCAATGAAAAAATCTTTAAGTCACAGTCAACTCGTAGGATCGTGCTTCTCGCTTTAATACGGCTATCTTTACACGGCATTGGAGCAACTCCAGTAATTGCTCCACAGCAGCAATAGGTATAATTCGGCTGCAGTGAGTCTTTCGTACGTAAGCTGCGCCAGGTCTGGTCTCGTTTTTATTTTGTATAAGAAAGACCCGTGTGACGAATGAAATAAGTAACTTATAAGTTACACCGTTTTCAAGTCTAAAGTACGAACAAAAAATTGAAGTAAAAAACTTGGCTAGGCCACTGCCTGATATGAATATTAACACCAAACAACACGTTAAAAATAAGGACATAATTTGTAAGTTTAATCGCGACATATACTCTAGTAATAATTGGATTTGTGGCAGTAGAGAAAAGAACGCATTGTGTTGTTTCCCTTGTGCTTTATATGGCGGTGAGACTTCTTGAGCAAAAACGGGTGTCACTGATTTGGTTCACATTTCAAGAAGCACTAAAAACATGAAACATCAAGAATTCATAAAAACAATGTGTTTAGTTTCTCACTGTTGTGAAAACAAAATATACAAATACAATTAAGCAGCGAATACAGAAGAAATATTTTAAAAGAAAATGAAGAAATTACGAGAAACAGGTATACTTTAAGTAAAATAATTAATTTCATACGTTTTTGTCGTGCACTCGAACTGGCGTTAAGGGGGCACGACGATAGCGAACATTTTCAAAAATCTGCAGTTTTCAAGGGTACGTCTAAATCAATTCAAAACGAACTACTTGAATGCATTCGTGAAATTTATCATGAGGAAATTAAAAAAGAAATCGGGAAGGTTGACTATGTTGCCATAATTGCCAATGAAACGACGGATGTTTCCTGTCAGTTTCAACTAGTAATTGTATTAAGGTATATCGTATATGGTACCTACACTTGTGGAACGATTTTATAATGCCATATCTGGTGTGATACTAAATGAAATTAACGAGCTTATCGGCGATGAATCCAATACACTTGTTGCTCAAAGTTTTGATGGTGCAGCTGTTATGAGTGGCATTGTTGATGGCGTTCAATATAAAATTAAAAATAAATATCCATACGCGAATTTATTAGAATTTATTCACTGTTATGCGCATCAAACAAATCTTGTAATGTCAAAGGCAGCTTTTGTGAATAAAAACGTTAGGGTATTCTTTTCCGATTTAACTGGATTATGTGCATTTTTTTCGAATTCACCGAAAAGAACTAAAATATCAGAAGATGTTGTCCACAAAAGATTACCACGTGCAACTCAAACCTAGGATACAAGAGATCATGCCCCTGAAAAGATTTTTAAAAATAATTCGACTGTTGCATCTAAACGATAATTCTTGCATGCCACAAAAAGGACATGATGGATATGACAAGCTTTACAAAATTTGCCCATTTCTGGATTATGTTACAAAAAGGTTTCAAATACTATTTTTTCCATCTAGATACCTCTCTATAGACGAATCAATGGTGAAGTATAAAGGCCGCAGTACTCTAAAACAGTACATGCCTATGAAACCCATAAAACGCGGTTTCAAAGTATGGGTGATAGCATGTGCTGTAACTGGGTACTGTTTAGGGTGAGAGGGTAGTAAACAAGCTCTCTGCAGCATTCGAAGGTTTCGGATATTGTTTGTTTTTTGATAACTTCTTTTCGTCCCTCCCACTAGCAAAAAATTTGCTAAAAAGAAATTTTTTTCTCTTGCGCCACTATTCGACAAACACGGAAGTTTTTCCCAAAAACCCTTTTAAAATCAGACAATCAAATGAAAAGTGGGGAGTACGATGGTCTCATAGATGGGGAAATCACAATATCGAAGTGGAAAGATCGAGGAAAAAATCCGTTTCTGTAATAAGTACCATGCATAGTACTCCAAAAATAGTAAATGTACTGCGAACCCAAAAAACAGGGAACAAGGAATCGGTGCAGTGCCCAGATTCGATATCAGACTATAATAAATATATGGGAGGAGTCGATCATTTTGACCAACTCTTGTCTTCCTATAGCATATCCTGGAACAGTCGGCGATGGTGGATGCGGATTTTTTATTACTGCTTGGACGCTTGCGTTGTTAATAGTTATATTATTATCTATAAAACAATACTAAGACAATTAGGAAACAAAAAAAGCCATTGAGCCATCTGGAATTCAGATCTATGCTGGCATCTGAACGCATTGGATCATATTCAGGGAGAAGTAAGCCTGGACCAGTTTCAAAATTTGGTCGTTGCAGAAAACACAATCAGCCTGGAGGAAGATCAACAGTTTATAATTCAACTAGACTAAATAACGCGGGGAAACATATGCCAACCATTGGCAATAGAAGATGTTGCCACCAAGAAACAGCAACGATCTAAAATAATGTTGAAATTTTTGTACAAAGTCAGCATTGCACACTTCATTTGTACGGCGTTACTTGTACAATGTCAGCACTGTACAGGTTCAACTGTGCAAAGTGGTTTTTCTTAAAGAAATGAGGTTATGTTTTATTTCTCATACAAAATTCGTTTGTTAATGTAGTCCGTATAGTGCATTAACAATGAGTGCTGAGGAGTTATTCAACTTGAAAGTGAGTGAATTGAAAGTTAGTGTTAACAGTTTCTCTATTAAGACAGAGGAACTTTATAAAAAAATTATAAATGAAGTGTTAGACGCTAAAAATCGTCAAGTTAAAACTCCAATAGATTATAGGCGACTTAAACGATATGATGTTCTAAAAGTGGGTGAAACTAATAAATTGATTTTACCAATAACAAAGTCGGGCAATAATAACGTAACATATTGCGTTCATAATCTGAATTATTCGAAATAATAAAGAATGCTCACACTGAAACTGGACACGGAGGAATACATAAATTGGAACATAATTTAAAAGAAAAATATGCTAACATAACAAGAGAGGTTATAAAAATTTTTCTGGAAAATTGTCAGACGTGTTTAAAGAAGCGGGTACATCCTAAAAAGGGGATTGTTGTGAAACCTATGGTTTACTTACGAGCAGAAGTTGATTTAATAGATTTTCAGACATGTTGTGATGGAGACTACAAGTTTATATTAAATTATCAGGGCCATTTGAGCAAATTCGTCAGTCTACGAGCACTGAAAAGCAAAAGGGCCGCAGAAGTAGCATATCATCTTATAGATATATTCTGTATTTTCGGTGCACCCTCAGTTCTACAGTCTGATAATGGGCGAGAATTCGTCAACAGCGTTATAGAAGAACTAAAAAGTATGTGGCCAGAGCTGAAAATGGGACACGGTAAACCTAGGCACTCTCAAAGACAAGGAAGTGTGGAGAGGGCTAAACGTGACGTAGAAGATATGATCGTAGCTTGGATGGAAGACAATAAGAGCAAAAAATGGAGTGAAGGTTTACGGTTTTGCCAATTTCAAAAAAATAATAGTTTTCATTCTGGCATTAAACAAACACCATTTGAAGCAGCATTCGGCAGAAGAGATAAATTAGTAGTCTACCTAAAGCAATTTCTGAAACTTTAAGCACCGAAGAAGAATTAGAAAATGCTGTTAATTCATTTAAAGTTTTGGATTGAACACAAGATGCTACTGTCGAGGATACAGCTTTTGTTAATGACAAAGGAAACAAAGAAAAGGAAGTGAACGAAAACAGCACTTTCGAGTTGGGTGAAGAGCGCCTAGCTCAGTCAAACGAAGATGAAAATGTAGATGAATCAGAAGGAATTCTTGAGAACTTTATACAACAGAACCAGCAAAGTGAAGGTAAGATGTTTTTTTTATAGAAGTATACAGAGTACTTTATAAGTAAATAAATATTCCAGAAGGCGTAGTTATAGTTGAAGAAAACGCAAGTCGTGAAAATATTCAAGTAGTTTAAAGAGACCGCACAAAAATAATTTCTGAAATGAAACAAAATATTTTAGGAAACCAAAAAATGGCTGTAGCAGGATTACATGAACAAGCGAAACGTATGAAAATAGGAAGCGATGAAAAATATCCTGCTATAGAAAAGGGATCAACTGTTACTGTACCCGTTCCTTCTTTGGACAGAGGTAAGGGTGATGCGAAAAACTTAATTGGCGTAGTAATGGAAGTTACTGCGGATAATTATTACAAAATTGGGACAACAAGTGGAGCCTTACCCCAGTTATATAGCAGAAATCAAATTGCAGCATGCAAATCAAATCATCTCTCCATTGAGGAAGTTTCAAAAGAAAGTTGCACGTTGAGAACTGCCAGTAACAAACAATCTAAATTCGGGGGGCAAGGATTTATACGGTGTAATTGTAGCAGGAAATGTACCGACGGAAAGTGCAAATGCCGAAGAAAAGAACTGAAATGTAATTCAAAATGTAGTTAATATTATCTTCAATTACTTTTTGGTAGAAGTTCATGATGAAACAAATAATATTACTTTGCGAACTATTGGTAGTTCGCAAAGTAATATTACATATTTGTTTCATCGTAATTCAAAATGTTACAAATCGTTGGATTGTACAAATAAGTAAAATGAAGAATAAATGTTATCAACTTACCTGACAAGAACTTTTTGTTTTAGTCATAAAAAATTTGAGGGAAAGTAAATTGATTAACGCATTTTTTTTAAGAGAAACAACTTTGTACAGATGAATCTGTACAATGCTGACATTGTACAAATAACGCCGTGCAAAGTGCATCACAGTAAAAAAATTTCGGACGTTGTACAAATGAATTGTGTAATGCTGACTTTGTACGAAAATTTCTGTACAATGTCAACATTGTACAATTTCGGGCTTTGCTCGCAACATATAGAATGTTTTATACCATTTCATAAAAATTACTGATTAATTGTTTGTTAATTTTTTCATATTTTTATTCTATAGAAATGACTGATTTTTTGTTCTATGTTCATTTTAGATAATATCCTTTTTTTCGTATTTTTGTTTTGTAGTAATGTATGCAATAAACATTTTTTTAGTTTTTTCAAGAGTTTCCTATATTTCTGGCATTACATCAACAAAAAAACAATGCAACAAATATATGGTACACATTTGCACCGGTGAACAAGCGACTTACGTTTTTTGCGGGAATGTTTACTGGTACATATACAGTGTGTTTGATTTGATGTGTCATGGCTGATATCTCGGCTATTGTAAGAATTTCAAACAAATGTTATATATGAAAGTTGTTAGATATTTTATTTTCAGTAATTTATCAAAATCAGAAAAACAATTTAGCATCAAATAATTAAGATATAGCAAATACATTCAAAATTTTAAATGTAACATACCCAGTAATATTACATGTTCTAAATCTGTATGAAATTACCTTTACAACGATATATCACATGTTATATTTATCTAATCGATTAAAGGCACAAATCGATAATTAAATATCTACCAACTGAACGCTTACGCTGCTTACAGCTTCATCCGAAAGAGTAGGCGGTGAAAATAATGAAACTCTGATGTCTGTTTCTACATGATACAATGTTACTTAAGACTAGCTAATTTTGATTTCGACTTCGGTAAACGGGTTTTTAAAAAACACTAAGATTTATTTGAGCAAAATTTACAGGCTCGAAGTTGAGCGGTTGAAGTGAAAATTATTACTGAATATAATTCTAAAGCAAAAGTTAAATGTAGATACATAAAATAATACGATTCAGCGTCTTCTTCGGTCTTTCTTGGAAGGCTGATAAGTTTCTGCCTAGTAGAGGCGAGTTGCGTACCATAACTCCTCCCTCCTTAAGATTTGAGTACCCTCGGGTACGAACTAGATGATAATTTCATCCCTCCGGGGTGATGAAGGTTCTAGCTCCAAGTTTTGTTGATGCGATGCCCGTGTTCTAAATCTTGCTATAACAAACTTATAAAACACATAAGACATCGTTGAAATTAAAATTATGTACAATATAATTGTCCAAATGTTTAAACTCGTGAAATTAATATTCGAATTTGGAATTTCATTTATTTCTTTAAGTTGCATATCCAATGCGGTTTGAATTGTTTTGAAATCGTCTAACTGAATATTGTCCAGAACGATGGGTCTTCTGATTTCTTCGGGTTTTTCTGAATTTTGAATTTTGGTTTCAATCATGGGAAGTCGGACTTCTTTGTAGTTTACTTCTGAGTCTTCATAAATGTTCATAATTGAATTTCCTATTTCAATTTGGCATTGTGAAACAAGTTGTAAAACGTAGCATCCTTTAAGAGGTATAATTTCGCGTTCATCCCCACATTTTTGAATTGCATTAATTTCGTTCGGCGTTATTACTAAAAGTTTATTTTTTGAAAGTTTATGCTGTTTAAATTTAGTTATTACTACGGGCACTATGTCACAATTAGTCGAATTTCGTTTATAGTTTAGAAGTTGCACTTCACTTGGTGAATTTAAGTCAATCTTGTTGTTACTGAGGTCGTTGCACAAAAATAGAGTTTCCGAAATTGTCTTACAAGGTTCATTAACCGACACGTAGTTGTGCTCATTGAGGATTAGGTATTTGGATTTTGGAATAATTGATTCATAGGAATTTTCTCTTTTTACTGGTATTGGAAAGAGCTGGTAATAATTATAGTTTTCTTTTTCTATAATAGGAATTTCAATGATAAAGACCAAAACGTTTAATTTGGAATAGCTTTTGATGGTTATAATTTTTTCATACGATAAAATATCTTCTAACTTAGGTTCAAAAGGGAACTTTTGGCCATCATGTAAGTGTGTATTGATTGATTTTAGTTCATTGAGTAAGTCCTTAGGATCTATGATTGAATTATGCAAAGTGTTTAATTTTGAAAAGGTTATGGCAGTTTCTAAATTTTCTAGGATTTTAGTAATGACTTGGTATTCTGTGATTATTTGAGAAATTATTAGTTGAATAAATATTAAATTAATTTCGTCCGTATTTTGAATTTGAGTTTGATTAATGTGATTTTCAATTTGAATAATTCGGCTAGTTAACATTACTTGATTATGTGCTAAAGTAGAAATACTGTCATTAAATTTCTTTATAGAAGTTTCCAATATGCTGATTTGATTTTTAACAATGGATTTTATTTTATTTTGGTTGTTTGCTAGATCGTTCAAGGCTTTATCATATTTTTCGGCGTCGCTTGCATCTAAATTTCCTGTGATTATTTTTACAATTGAACCTAATCCATTTATTAAACCACGTTTGAATCGTTTGTTCTGACTAGAATATAGTAAAGGGTTAAGTTGAGAAAGTTGAATTTTAATTTTGTCTTCTAAGTTGTCCATTAATTTATGAGAATTAGAAAATTCTAATTTAAAGCCTAAACAGTTTTTCTGATTTTCAAGTGTTCTCCTAAAATGTGCCGCTGTTTTGGAAAGTGCATTAAATTCCTTAATTAAATTTGAAAGGTCGAACATCTGAATGAATGACCATTGATCTAAGTGATTTTGGGCAGTACCAATTTTGAATGGGAAGAGTCCAGGATTGTCCGAAATTTTGTAAAACACTGGATATTTGATTTGTATGTCCGCTGTTACACAGCATCCGAATCTGTAACAGAAACAGGGATCCTTAGTTCCTTGGTGTGAATGATTTCGAATTTATTCTTTTTATTTTTTACCTTAACCTTACTGTTTTCTAAAATTTCAATAATTTCTAAAGGACCAATAAATTTATTTTCTTTCTTGTCTCGTTTACCGCTAATTTTGAATACTTTTTGGCCTGGGGGAAATTGATGTTGAGTTGGACCTTGTGTATTATGTTTTTCTAATACTCTTTCTTTACCTGATGTAAGTTTTTCGGCCACATTTTCATAAGTTCGTTTTAATTTATTTCGATGGCTATTAGCATAGTCACTGAAAAATGTGTCGTCTATAAGATCTTGTGGATCTTGTGATGACGTGTGTCCTAAGGTAAGTTCGTAAGGGGTGAATTTTGTTGCAGTATGGATAGAACTATTATAGGCAATTACGGCATATTGCATTAAATTTGGATCTGGACCATGTTCAGTACGTAGAATGCGTAAATGTTCTAAAAGTGTCGAGTGAAATCTCTCAATGGGAGAATTTCCTTCGTGATGTTTAGGTGTGGTAAAATGTACATTGATTTTATGAATTTTGAGTAGTTCCTTAACGGGTTCATTTTTGAATTCGGTACCGCTGTCGAGAACTAATTTTTCAGGTAATCCGTAAAAGCTAAAGTATTTCACTAATGAATTACAAATATCTATTGCCGTTTTTCCTTTTATCGGTAGAGCTTGGCCTAATTTTGAAAATGTATCTATTATAGTTAAATAAAGTTCGTTATCGAATTTAAATACATCTGCATGTAAAATTTGAAAAGGTTTACTGGGTGTTTCTGTAAGGGCTAGTGGTGCATATGGTTTTCTTCTGGCGTATTTTGCTGTTTGACATATAACGCAACAATTTATATAATTTGTGACGTCTGTTTTCATCGTTGGCCAATAGTAATTTCTACGAAGATGTTCCATTGTTTCCGTAATTCCTCTATGGTTGCACTTACCTTCATGTTGAAATTTAATTAACATGACTTGTTCTTCTTTTTCTTTTACTGTATTAACCATTTTTGTGCATTTTATGAGTGTTAAACCTTTTACATAGAAGTACTTACGGTACACCTTGTTAAATGTTTTATATAGTTCGTCATCTCTAAAATATATGTGAAATTTTGTACCAGGAGTTGTGTAATCTCTTAAAAATTGAAAAATGAGAATTTCGTTGGTTTTTGGAATTTTGACATCTAAGATAGTTAATTTATTATATTTACTGGATTTAACTTCTAATTTCATGTGTACATTTGATGTTAAATAATTTGATGATTTTTATTATCGATTATTTCGTCAATTATAGGAATTCCATAATTTACTACGTCATGGTTATTGTCAGAGTGAGGTGTGGATAGGGTTTCAGAAGTGTCGCCATTTATTAGTTCGTGATTATCGTCAGATGGAGGTGCGGATAAAGTTTCAGATGTGTCATCTTCGTTAATTCGGGAAAAGCCTGGTTTAATCTCAATGTCTTGTAAAATTTTTATTTTAGGTTGTTTTGAAGTGGAAGGTTGGGGTTCTGAAAAATCTGGGATAGGGTTTTCATCTATAAATGATCGTAAAAATTTATCCACATCAGTTCCAGGATTAGTAGGTTTTGGGAAAGCTGTGCTAGTAGAAGGTTGTGGTTCTAAATTTGGTAGAGGAGCACCTGTTGCTAAATTTCGTAAAAATTCGTCAATGTCTGCGTCAATGTCGCCAGGTTGATTCATAATACTTTCGTTCTCTATTGCATTAATTTTGATTCGAGATAGAGCATCGGCATTGGTGTTGTACTTGCCTTTCTTGTATTCGATTTCATAGTCGTATTCTTCTAGGCGAAGGCGTCAGCGAACTAATTTGCTATTGGGTTCCTTAAGATTAAATAGCCAAATAAGTGGTCGATGATCAGTATAAATTTTGAATTTGTTATCAAGTAAATATGGGCGAAAATGTTTGCAGGCCCATACAATTGCAAGAAGTTCCTTTTCTATCGTTGAATATTTTATTTCCGTGTCATTAAGGGTTCGTGAAGCATATGCTACAGGTCTATCATGAGGTACCGTTCCTTGGGATAATACTGCACCTAATGCATAATTACTAGCGTCAGTTGTAAGAATAAAAGGGCTATCGAAATCTGGGTATTGGAGAATTGGAGCATTGATCAAGAGATCTTTGCTTGTCTGGAATGATTGTAGAAATTCAGGAGAGTGGATAACTTTTGCATCCTTTTTTAAACAGGCAGTTAAAGGTTTGGTAATTTTTGAGAAATCTTTAATGAAACTACGATAATAACCTAAGAGTCCTAAGAAGCTTTTAATGTCTTTTTGAGTGGAAGGGATAGGATAATTTTTTATAACGTGAATTTTGTCAGGATTCGGTAATACACCATCTGGAGTAATTACATGTCCGAGATACTGATCTTCCTTTCGCAAGAATTCTAATTTGTCTATCTGAATTTTGAAATTAGAATCTCTAAGTCTGTCTAAAACTTTCCTTAACTGAATAATATGCTCTTGCAGGGAGACTGAATATATGACAATATCGTCAAGGTAAACTAAACAAGTTTCGTGTTGCAAACCGCGTAAAATGTTGTCCATTACACGTTAGAACGTTGATGGGGCGTTTTTTAAACCAAACGGCATACGTTTGAATTCGTAATGACCGTTGAGTGGAGAAAAGTCAGTTTTTTGAACATCCTGTGGATCTACTTCTATCTGGTGAAATCCAGAAGCGAGATCTAGGGTCGTAAAATAGTTTGATCTTTCCAACTTGTCAAGTATATCTATTATATTTGGAAGTGGGTATTTGTCGTGTATAGTCTGTTCGTTAAGTCGTCTATAATCAATAACAAGTCTCCATTTCTTCTTACCTGAAGCGTCCATCTTTTTTGGTACAACCCAAATGGGGCTAGACCAGGGAGATGTAGAAGGCTGGATAATACCTTGTTCAAGCATTCTATTTATTTGTAATTTGACTTCCTTATGACATGGTGGAAATCTGTAACTTTTTGTGCAAATCGGTGTTTCATTTTTCAAATTTATTTTATGAGTAATTTTGTTCGTGAAACTAAGAGGAATATCTTCAGAATAAAAAATGTCGCGAGTTATATCTCGGGTTATACACCTTAGACACAATGACCCCTCATTTCTGCTGACGCAACTCGTTTGCGGCGCATATCATATATATACCGAACTCGCCACGCGAGCGGTCATTCAGATTTTTATCGCTTTAGGCTAGATTTGCTTGTCGTTTAAATATCTGTTTCACTGTTTTGAATGTAACATAGATTTTAATTGTGAACTACATTTTATTGTGTTTGTAACGCTAAAATAAATTGTTTTTAAAAAGTTATTATCTGTGACTTTCAACTTAACTCGCGATATTCAAAACATAATTTACGTATTGCTTCATTTCCTTCGCTATTACAGTGTTCTAGTCGTAAGTTTTTTAAATTAGATTTTAAAAGATCATCATGATATTTTTCGAAAGGTGGTTCATCAACCTCCATTTTCTCTACAAAATTTACTTCCGCAATATTTAAATTTTCAATCTGTATAGGTTCTGGAAAGTCAAGTTTAACAGACTCTTCACTCGAATTAGTGATCACTGTCAAAGCAAAATTTTCATTTACATTTACAAGTGCTGAAGGCATTTCAGTTTTATTGCCAAAATCAGTATACTCTAGAATACCTATTCCATTTTTTATGTTAACTGGAATTTTAACAGAAGTTTGCGCTCTGGGTGGCACTACAATTGAATAATTCAAAGATGTTGAATTTTGATTAAACTGATTAAAATTTTGGGGTATTTCCGTTTTCTGTTCTTCGTATATAATTGGTAATCTAGCATTTGGAGTTGTTAAAGTTTTTGAATTAAAATCAATACTAGCATTCAGTTCTTTTAAAAGGTCAGCTCCTAATAAACCATCGTATTTGTTAGAAAAATTAAAAAGATGAAACTTTACAATTTGGTCCGAATTAAAAATATTGAAAATGGGAATTTCCATAACTTGATCGTGACGGGTTATGTCGTGAGCAGTTTGAATATAAAAGTCTTCATGAAAAATATGGTGTCCGAAATATTTATGAGCTAAATTAGGATTAATTAGTGATCTTGAACTTCCAGTATCGACGAGAAAACGAGCATTTAGATCAGGGATATATAGGTACATGGGGTAGATTAGATTTGAAAGAATTTAATTCAATTAGGTTTTGTCCGGTTGATTCGAGGTGTGGTGAAAATTTGTATCTTGAGTATAAGTACTGTCGTAATACTGTTCTTCTGGAACATCATAATTATTTGTGTCATAATATGAGGTTGTATTTAAAAATTCTGGATCATATTCGGGTTCAGGGTAGTTTAGAGAATAATTTAGCGGATCAATATTTCCTGGTTCAACTTCTTCGGGAACGGGGGTATATTGTGTAGAAACACTTTGATAGTTCGATGAAGTTGGATATTCTTGTATGTCTTGTGCGAATAATTCTTCAGAAATAAAATTCCTAGGACGGGGTTTTATTCTAGAATTGCTAGAACTAGTGTCCCTTGGTTCTGGTTGGTATCTTTGAGTACGGATATTGTGACTGCCAGGTTTGGGTGTCGCAAATTTTGAAAATTGTAGATGAGGTTGAGCAGGAAGTCTATTATACACCTGCCAATTAGGTTTCTGTTGGAAATTTGACGTTGGGTTTTGCCTAAATGTGTTAAACGGAGTTTGGAAATTTGAATTTGTCTGTTGCCATGGTTGTCGTACGTTTTGCGTCAATGGCATTGCACGATTATTGAAGTTGCCTTGATAATTCGGCAGAGCTTGTCTGAAATTTGGAAAAGACGGTCTAAAATTCGGAAAAGATGGTTGAAAATTTGGTCGAAAGGGGTTAGTTTGAGGTTGTTGAATTTGTGGGGTTTTATTGGGTTTATAATGTTGGTTAACAAAAGAGGAACCTTTATACGGTGTGGTTTGATAATTACTGTTTTGACCAGTTTTGAAATAAATAAAATTTTCTTCCTCTGTAACGAAAGCCAGGGCTTGTTCTAAGCTAGTAGGTTTACGTAACCTAACCACTAGTTGCATGTTGTCAGGCAAACCGTTTATGAATGTTTTTAGCGCGAAGTCATCGTAATGCGCAATTTTGATAATTTTTTCGTCCTCTAATTCGATAGAAGAATTTAGTTTAGAAAACAAAAGACTCCTAGCATCTTGGATTCTCATTCCAAACTGCAGGGGTGTTTCGTTTCTTTGTGGTTTCAAAGAAATCAAATCTTGTATAAGACAGTCGATGCTTCTTTGATCGCTGAAAATTAAATTTAGGGCGTCTTTTATAGACTGCCACGATGTCAATTCGGTGCGACTGCAAATTAGGTCAGCTGCACGATCACCCAATTTACTTAAAATCGTGTCAAATATACACACATTTATTGGATCTTCTGGATTCGCAGCATTTTGGAAAGCTCGAATAAAGTTTTCACAAGAATTTATAAACCTATTTAATTGACGTGGATTTCCGTCAAAATTCGGAATATTGTCAGCCTGATATCTGAGCAATGCGATATTTACCGGAACATTTACAGGATTTACTGGATTTGTCATTATTTCTACCTTCTTGCTTACTGTTAGTTTAATTAAATTATCAGTTAAGTCGTCTATGCCGCCAGTTGACATAAAATTGACCTAACTTGAATTTACTTTATCGTATATATTGAATAATTTTACACACAAAAATGTTTAAAAATTAAATTCAAATGAATTAAAATTCAATTAAAATGCAACTATATTTATTAAATGGAATTATTAAAAGGATTGAGCACTTACATTAACAGGAGTGCGAAAGTTGCCATTTCTTTGTCCGTTTTCTTCTTAAATTTAGGTGCCTCTAGGAACCAGCGATGCTTGTCCGCTTCCCAGGTCTTCTTAATCTATTCAGGATTCGGCGATGTGTGTCCTCGTCCCTTTTCTTGACTTAGTTCGGGTTGTTAGCGATTTTTGTCCACTTCCCGACCGTTTACCGAAAATCGTCAAAGTTCGAAATTGTTGGTAAATCGTTGAAACGAAAAAACACTTTCGGCGATTTTTGTCCGCGTGTTCTCCAACAATCCTACCGACTGCGCCAATTTTGATTTCGACTTCGGTAAACGGGTTTTTAAAAAACACTAAGATTTATTTGAGCAAAATTTACAGGCTCGAAGTTGAGCGGTTGAAGTGAAAATTATTGCTGAATATAATTCTAAAGCAAAAGTTAAATGTAGATACATAAAATAATACTATTCAGCGTCTTCTTCGGTCTTTCTTGGAAGGCTGATAAGTTTCTGCCTAGTAGAGGCGAGTTGCGTACCATAACTAGCTTGACAATATAAAACTATTCAACATAAACACGACATAGCAAAAACAACAAGTAGGCAAGTTAAGTTTAAAATTTAAGTTAATAAAATGTAAGTTTTTTTTCAAAGTGACCTCCGTTATGAAAATTAAGAATACGCAGGAATTTACTCAAGTAATTTGACAGTTCACGCGATAGCAATTCTTGTCAAAGCCTACTCTTTCGATCAAAACTCTTAAGTCATGTAGACGTGCAGTTCTTACTTAATTATCGATTTGTGCCTTTAATTGATTAGATAACTACGACATCTGATATATCGTTGTAAAGGAAATTTCATACAGTTTTAGAATGCGTAAAAACACTGGGTACGTTCCATTTAAAATTTTGAATGTATTTGCTAATTATCTGAATTATTTGACGCTCAATTGTTTTTCTGATTTTCATAAGTTATTGAAAACAAAGTATCTCCCAACTTTCATATATAACATTTATTTGAAATTCTTTCAATGGCCGAGATATCTGCTGTGACACATAAAATCAAACACACTGTATATGTACTACCCTCTTTTCAAAATATTACCATATTTTCGAAAATATGTATACCTGTTTTGGCATTCCTAAACCCATATAACATCACTAAATTAATTAAATTTTCCATAATACCAACCTCAGGGTTGTGCCCGTCAAAGGGTTGGGGAATTCCATGTCGGAAGAAAATGCGTTGGCTGTGTTGTCGCGAGAGAAGGTTTTCGTGAATTCAACAGAAAATTTCAAAAAAAATCGTCGGATGAACTTTTTGCTTGAACTACTAAATCATTGTGTTGAAATATTTTATTACGTTTTACAGATATACAGGGTGTCCCGTTTTTATTGTTACAAATTGAAACAGGTGATAGAATATGTAATTTTAAGACAAAAGTTTCCGATAAACATGTATCCAAAAGGGAGATGCAGCCCCTCAAAGAGGTGCCTCTGTTAATGGTTTTCTCCCGTTATTTCAGATACCGTTGTAGAAGAAAATACAAAATTCCGTACAGCTTATAATCTTTGTATGCCTAATCTAATTCTAAAATCAAAATTTAAAATTCTTAATCAGGGATGATTTAAACTGAAGGGGTGTGGGGTTAATAGTGCCCTAACTGTTTTGGCTGTAGTCTCTTGCCACTTTTAGTAACAAAATCTACAATTTCATAGTTTCTTACAAAAGACAGGTCACTTGCATTTTTTCAGTACAACTTACTGTTTTCAAGGAAATCCAAAGTAAAATTTATGTTACAGACCATAAATAGTTGAATTATGCATTCCCCCCCAAATTGTAATAGGTCGCCGTGAAAAAACAAAAGTTGAACATTTTAGATTTCTTCCAGTATGGCGTATTAATTGCGTGCCTCTCTCGTTGTTTTTCCAGTAATTGAGATTTCTAATGTGATTGTGTGGTAAACATGCCATTTCAGTATACGAATGTAGAATGTGCTGACATTCATTTTGTATATGGTTTTTGTAACGGCAACTCAAGAGCTGCCAGTCGTGAATATTCAAGACGTTATCCGAATCGCCGGCAACCAAGTCATAGGATATTTAGCCATATTCATGGACACATTCGGGAACATGGATTGGGTCGAAAAGCGGGTGAACTTAGAATACAAAGGCGAAATAACGGATTACAGCATCGAATTTTACATGCTTTTGAAGAAAATGATCGGCTAAGTATTCGTACAGCAGTTCGGCAAATAAATATTCCTCGCACTACGATATTTAGAAATTTGAAGAACAATCATCATAAAGCATATCATTAATTTAAGTCCAGTCCGAGCTCTACACCCTGGAGATCAAAACAGAAGAATCCAGTTTTGCAGAATAATAAATGAAAAAATTACAGCAAGATCCTGACTTTTTGAGAAAAATTATTAATTTGGAGTGATGAATCTTGCTTCACCAGAAGGGGGGTGGTTAATTTCCACAATTTACGTATCTGGGCCACTGAAAAACCTCATGCTGTGCGACCTACAAATTTTCAACACGAATTCAGTATAAATATTTGGATGGCAATTGTTGACAATAATGTTTTAGGGCCATAAGTTTTACCAAATAGGGTTACCGGGCAAATATTTTTGGAGTTCTTGAATGATAATCACCATGAGTTTGTGGAAAATATTCCCCTTAATACGAGAAACCACTATTATTCCAACTTGATGGGTGCCCAGCTAACTTTTTCATGCCGGTGAGAAATTGGTTAAATACTAATTATAATGAAAGGTGGATCGGAAGGGATGGACCTATAGCTTGGCCACCTCGCTTCCCTGATATTACTCCCTTAGACTTTTTTGTTTGGGGGTATTAGAGCTATTAGAAAGAATAAGAAATGCCACCCGTACTATTACTCCGGAACATCTGGCCAATGTAAGGCGATCAGTTATTCGTAGATGCCAGTTATGCATTGACCAAAATGAAGGCCATTTCGAACAATTTCTGTAGTAATTTATCAATATTAATTGTGCAGATATGAAATAATATAAATGGCTTTCTTAATACGTTTATTATTTTGTAAAAATTGTAATATTGATTTTAATGCTATTTATGGTCTGCAACATAAATTTTACTTTGGATTTCCTTGAAAACAGTAAGTTGTACCGAAAAAATGCAAGAGACCTGTCTTTTGTAAGAAACTATGAAATTTTAGATTTTGTTGCTAAAGGTAGCAAGAGACTACAGCCAAAACAGTTAGGGCACTCTTAACCCCACACCCCTTCAGTTCAAATCATCCCTGATTAAGAATTTTAAATTTTGATTTTAGAATTCGATTAGGCATACAAAGATTATAAGCTGAACCGAATTTTGTAATTTCATCTATAGCGGTATCTGAAATAACGGGAGAAAATCATTAACAGAGGCACCTCTTTGAGTGGCTGCATCTCCCTTACGAAGTATTTTTGGATACATGTTTATCGGAAACTTTTGTCTTAAAATTACATATTCTATCACCTGTTTCAGTCTGTAACAATAAAAACGAGACACCCTGTATTTTGGTTATTTTGAGAAATTTTGTTGCCTTTTCATTTCTTTTACTTCTATTTTGAAAACGCTTCAAGTGGCTTTAAAACACTTCATTTGAAAAATTTTAAGAAGTTTTGTTGTCTTTTCATTTCTTTTAATTCTACTTTGAAATCGCTTCAAGTGGCTTTTAAAACACTTAATTTCAAAATTTTTTCCGAGGGAGACAAGTCCAGACCCCCCGCCGATGCTCCACCAGTCCCATTATTCACGGTCCGCCACTGAAATACATCGTCTTGTATTTAAAGTACTTTAGTAACAAATTTTTTAACAAAAACCAGTGAAAAATTTCTGATGATTACACATTTTCGCCTAAATTCTAAAAGAATAGAGTTACGAGTTATTGATCTAAACGTTTCATTATATTGGTTGAGGACTTAGTGGTATTGGTATTTATTTCAAATTCATGAAAATGAATCCCAGAACAAAAAGAATGTTGGAAATGTGTAATGTTAATACCAAAAAATTTACCAAAGATCGTATAGTTATAGAAAAACCTACATTAGATGATGAAGAAAAGTACCCTTCGTTTCTAAATGTTCCAACACAAAGTCATCCAACTGAACAGTTTCTTGAGGAAGTCCCTAATCTGTCGGAGAATAGAGGGGATAGAAACGCAAACGAAGATATTGATATCGCTGCAATGCATTATAGATATTTTGCTTGACAACGATCTCCCTACTGACAGTCAGTTTTATAGCAAATGAAAGTTATGAATTACAAAACCTTGATAACCTGATGCCGGTGGCTGATACTGAGGGACAGTTAGAAACGATCGCGATTGTCGAAAGTTTTGTGACTAAAGAAACTGAAATTGGCGGTGAGGGCGAAGTTGTGGAGGATGATGAGTTTCCAGATGAAACGGAAGAAATAATGCAGGAGAATGGAGGTTCTCGTGAGAGCAAGAAGGCCAGAAGAAATTCTGGCAGCAACAAAAAAAAATTAATAGAGAATTGAGGATGAAAGGACAACAGTAAATGCAAATCAAAAAAATACTTTTCATGATGTTGATAGGAATAGAAAAATGGACATCCCGCTCATCAAATTTTTGTTTGAAGTGTAAAAAACGAAAGTGCAATGAAGTTCCCGAACAAGTTCAAAACGAACTTTTCGTTATCTTTTGGAGATATTTAAACTGGGATCAATGAGCAATTTTTGTGTGCAATTTGGTTGTTAAAGATATTCCTAATTGTCCGGGAGGCAGCATGCCTGCGAACTAAACCACAAGGTCAAAATTTTTGACCTAGCCTTCTTGGCGGCAGACGCGCTTGAAAATAGAGGAAACGCCCTTCAACTAAACTACGAGGTACATACAAAAATGTTGCATCCAAAAATTATTATTTACCTTGGGATTTCAGATAAGCTATGGCAGATGATATTAAGTGCAGACGCCTTTGAAGTTGGAGAAAATTCGCGCCGAGTGAATTCTAGGTTTAGTAAGTTACCAGGTAGGTATTTAAGAATGAAGAAGCAATCTGGCAATGAATTTTTTTTATCCCAATATGAACTTCCACAAATAAAATGGAAATCATATATTGTGTTTTGAGTACTAAACTATAGGAGAACCGAATAAACTGCCAGTCAAATTACTGCATTTTAAGGATCAATTTTCAGGTCTACCGAAATCGTCAGTCGCAGACCTAACAATATCTATATCAATCAAAAACTTAGTAAACTGGTTATCAAGTATGGAAATAATATACCTATCGGTGTTCCATTTGAAATTTTTAAGAAAAACTGCATATTGCGTAAGCTGTCCACCCTGTATGATATTAAGTATTGTGACAAGAGTACTCATGGATTTTACAAATAGAGCA
Source organism: Xestobium rufovillosum (assembly GCA_963966045.1). Lineage (NCBI taxonomy): Eukaryota > Metazoa > Arthropoda > Insecta > Coleoptera > Ptinidae > Xestobium > Xestobium rufovillosum. The sequence continues at coordinate 13,252,434 of OZ014493.1, read as the reverse complement.
GTTTGTGAACCTAGTCCAAAAAGGAAATCTTAAATAGCTTCAACCAGTAGACGTCAGCAGTTCCTCAAAGTTGGATCCACACCGACACTAAAATGGTAATATCTTAAAATCTCTCATTCTAAACCCCACTATGTATATCATCTTTCATAAAATTTTATTGGGAATTCAGATATGTAAACAAATGTGGGGCGATCCATTTGAAAAATAGTTTTGGTTAGGTGCTCAGTCTGAACACCCTCTATACATCGAAACAATTTTATCAGATGCTTCGTGGAGTTCCCCACATAGTGTAAAGTTTTATTTTGATACCTTGAATAGAACCAGAGATATGGACCGACTACACACTATTGGCCCACCTGTATATTCAAGTTCTTACGTCCAAGATACAGTTCACATTCTAACAAAGATGAAAACCAGATTTGAATCCTAAAATTAAGCTATCGATGGGCCAGTTTGTTGTCTCCACAAATCACCTACATAATTTAATTTCAAATTTTTCAAAAGACGAACACTTTTTAACTTCAACGGATTTAAAACTTGAAGACAAGATGAATTTCGAAGCTACCACAAAAATTTGTTCAGAGGAAGTCATCCCACTATTAGAACTAAATCTAGAAAATGAGGCTACCTGTTGCTGTTTGAAATTAATGCATTTCGGAGCAGCGTCATTTTTAGATCTAAACTTGGATATCAAAGAGAGACTGTATAACATCTGGTACTGCGAACTTTGCCTTCGAATTTGGCGAAAATGGCTTATTGAACATCCCAGCTATAAGCTCGCTAACAATTTTATCACGGAGAATTGTTATATATGTTTTCAACTAATTTCTCATGCATTCATTAACTTTGTTACAAACTTTCGACAGAATCCCCTGTTAACTAATTACATGTTTGAGGAGCATGCATGCAAAACTTAACATGTCCAAAAATACCAAAAATGAGTTACACATTGTACTAGGCTATTTTCCCTGAAATATGAACGTTCCGCTGGAGATTTCAAGCAAAAGTCTAACGGGAATTGGGATTTGAAATCTAAATTTCCTTCAAAAATTCACATGTCCATACAACGGCAGTGTAGTGCTTATTTTCTGCAAAAATTCACTTGTCCAATATGATTATAAGTAGGTTAGCCCTAATATCATGCAAAACTAGACAAGTCCTTGCAAGTAAAATGTATTTGAAAATGGCAGATAAACATTGTGCTACCCTCTATTATGGAGTTGCTAAATGACAATCTCGTGTCGAATTTATGCTATTCAGGACAACTGCGCTGAAAACTAGTTGTCAACGCACTGACAGAACAGCTTCCTAGCCACATCCACAATGCATAGTGCGCGCGCATACACTCAGTTCCAGGAGGTGTTGCACAGTGGTTCAAAATCCCAAATAGTCGATCGAAAATCAAAATTTTTATTTTTTTATATGACGCTAAACATAACACACAATCGTTCTTCTAGTATCTGGTCAACTTCTGAAATAAATAATTGCAAAATGAAATTACATAGAAAGACAATATTAGTCCCGAAGCGTGCGATAAAACACATGCATTTCGAACAAAAATTGAGTTCTCTGAAATGCGACCTTTTCTAGGGGATGTGCAGAATTTATCTTGCAAAATATTTGAAAAAAATGAATATGCCGAGAAAGTTTGGACCTTTAGTTATCACCTGAATGTATTATTTTTCTAAGAAATTTTACCTGCTTTTAAATTCACCAGTACTTTATGTACCCTCCATATTCCACTAATTTTCGCACTAAATGTATTCTACGAAACAGAGGACAAAAGAGGACAAAATAATTTTCGGTACACAGTATTAGTTAGGGTCTTAGGTAAACAAAAACACCTAAATGGTTTGCATCGGTTTGCCCCTCTTACGACAGGGGGTTGCGTTGTTACGTTCACCCGGCATTGTATTTGCGCCTCTTGCTGTTCGCACTTTCGGTGGCTATTACTCTGTTGTTTGATATTGCGTGTTGTGGAGTAGCTTTAGTTTGTGGATATTTTGTGTATTTGTGTATATTTTAACGATGGCGGTTCGTCCAGTTACGCGTTTTTCTTTACACGAAAAGTTTCTATAAAATATCGAATTATCCATTGAAGTTCGAAAAAATTGTGTTATAGACTATTTGAAAGAAGTTTTTCATACAAACGGAAATGATGCTGCTACAAACGCACTTATAGTTTTTACTAGAACTAATTTTTTTGCTCCATATATCAGAAATTGGAAGAGTGTAAATAGAAATAATGAACGGTTTCCACAGAAATTTGATATGTGGCTTCACGAAGAAATAAAATTCCCAGATATTGTTCTCCGTTGTGTGCCTACTCCTATAAGTAGTAAACCTTCAACATCCACAGGAGGTAAGCCGAACTATAAAACTTTTTATCAATTTGTATTACGGATAACAAAATTTAGGTCGCGGTCGCCCATCTAAACAATTTGAGGATTGTTCTGATGTGGTAAAGCGTAGAAAAACTGAAGAACTGCGAACTACAAAATCTTCTGAAGAATTGGCTTATGCCACAACAATGAAATTAAGAGAAAAAGGCGATGAAGCGGCTGCTAAATTGCTTAAAGAAACTGTGACAACAACTCCATCCCGTGGTAAACGCATTTAAAAAATGGAAAACTACAGAAACAAATCAGTCTGCATATACTCCGGAAGAGGCTTTGTCACTTGTAATTTCGTTAAGTTTAACCAAACAACAGTACCTTACTCTATGACGATCAGCTTCGCTTCATGGGCACACTAATTTATATCCATCATATCATACTGTGCTGGACATAAAAAAACAATTGTATCCAGAAGGTATTATTTTCACGGAAGAAAAATGCGAAGTTCCTCTTCAAACCCTTCTCAACAAAACATGTGAAAGTATTTTGAAAATAATACCGGCAGAAGGCAATCCCGATAGGTTATTGAATTTGATTTGCAAATGGGGCTTTGATGGAAGCTCTGGATATACGACATTTAAACAAAAATCCAACACGTCAGAAGAAATACGTGCTGAAGAGAGTGTATTTGTTACATCTTTAGTACCATTAAGATTAGTGGATGAAAATAGTTCAAATGTTTTTTGGAAAAATCCAAGCCCTGCCTCGAAGATATTTTGCCGGCCGATAAGACTTCAGTGGATTCACGAAACCCGAGAAATTTCTAAAGCTGAAGAAGAGTTCATAAACCAACAAATTAACAACTTATTGCCATTTGATTCTGAATTCGGTCGAATTAAATTTACACTGTCACTGACAATGGTTGACGGAAAGGTGTGCAGTGCATTGGCTAACACTTCCAGTATGAGGTGCTACATATGCAGTGCTACGATTTCGCAATTAAATGATATTGAACAAATTCGTTCTTGCCAGTAGAATTGTTGAGACCACCTTCTTAAATTAGGTCATTATTACTGTAATTAGCGACGTAATTAGAAATCGTTAATTACGTCGCTAATTACAGTAATAATGACCTAATTTAAGAAGGTGGTGTCAACACTTCTACTCTTGCCCCATCCAACCGCAAATGTTAAGATTTGGATTGTCAGTCTTACATGCTTATATTCGTTTTTTCGAATGTTTTCTTCATGTGGCCTATAGACTAGATCTAAAAGTGTGGAAAGTATCTAAAGAAAACAGGGAAGTACTACAAAACAAGAAACGCGAACTTCAAAATAAGTTTCGGCAGAGAATGGGACTAGTCGTTGATGTACCTAAAGCAGGTGTAGGCACCACAAATGATGGGAATACTGCAAGACGATTTTTTGCTGATCCTAAATTATCGTCTGAAATTACTGGCATCGATGAAGATCTAATTAAAAGATTTTCAGTAATTTTGAAGGTAATCAATAGCAACCACGAAATAAACACAGAGAAATTTGAAAATTATTGTGTGGAAACAGCCCAAAAATTTGTGAGCTTGTATGAGTGGTACTACATGCCCACTTCCGTCCATAAAATCTTACTACACGGAGCAGCAGTTATAGAAAATGCTGTTTTGCCTATTGGAGAATTATCCGAAGAGGCACAAGAAGCGAAAAATAAAGATTTGCGACGATACAGGGAACACCACACCAGGAAAATTAGTGCTATTAAAATAAATGAAGATCTTTTCCATCGATTAATTTTAAGCTCAGATCCACAATTAAGTTCATTTGTACACGGAAAACATAAGCAGAAGATCACTGATGTTGATGTCCTCCAATTAATCAATATTTCTGACGAAGACAAGAAAGATTCTGACGACGATTTTGAAGAAGAAGAAGAAGATGATTAGTAAAAGTAAGCCCTTCCAAATATTTCGTAACATGCAAAATCGCCGGTAATATTATTAGTATTTTATTATTATTATTATTATTGTCAATGTATTGGTGCATTTTTTAAATTTCTACATAATATTGCAACATACATTACATCTAAAGCCCTTAAATAATTTCTGTTGCAAAGTCGTAACAACTACTATTATTATTATTATTGTTACTATGATTATTAGTTATTATTACTATTATAAATGCATTAGTATGTCTTTTTAGTGTTACATCACAAACTTTTAATTGAAAATTGTAATTCATTTACCAGATATGAATTTCGATCGGGTATTTTGAAATCTGAACCACTGTGTGTTGGGGACAGATTCTCGCCGGTCTCACATATTTACCACAAACATTTTATTATGCTACCTACCTGTCCCAATTTTTTTCTCAATTTTTTCCTTATACAACCTATTACGATTTTCGCACATCGTGTAGCGAAAAATACCCTCTATCCGATGCAATACAAAAATATATATGGTCTCATTGAAAAAAATGTTCGAAGATGTCATATCTCGGCTCAAAAGTGTTTTAAAAAAATCGCCCCGTCGCGTCAGTTTCCTATGGACCATCTCTGATATACGTATGCAAAAAATCAGCAAAATCTGTGGAGCCGTTATCCCGCAAAAGTGCCAACAGACATACACACGCACGCACGCACACCCACACACACACACCCACACACACCCACACACACACACACACACACACACACACACACACACACACATACAGGTACGCACATATTTGTGACATCCGTGCAGTAAACCCAATTGTGGCATCATCTGAAATAAGCATACTGCTGCGTAAAGAATAGATATGGCAACATGGGAAACCGACCCGCTCTGCTTTACACACACTCATAATTTAGATAGATCGGCGTGCATGAACCTAACTTGTGGCATCGATGCCACAGCATCAGTGATTTTGTACGTGTGCTTGATGATGCCACAGCATAAACGATTTAATATGTGTGCTTGATGATGCCAAAGGGATTGCAAATTTATTTGTTAACCGAATAGTGGTCAGTAAATCTATCTAGGCAGGATTAATATCAAGTCACTCAGGAAATATAGTAACAACTTTATTGACTTCCTCTACTCATAAAACATAAGATAACATACACAGTAGATGGATCAATCTTCAACTCCTGAAGATGCTGACGTTGTAAGCGAAACACGTGTCGACTGTCTTTTGGCGTGTGGGGTTAACTTATTAAGAATTAATAAGATAACATAAAAAACATGAATAAAAAAGTAAAATTATTTGGGTACAAATGCAAGGGACTATGCTGCCAAACTGGTACCTACAGTGCAACTGAAGACTTGTTTGTCATTGTGCTGAAATGCGCCCCATAAACTTACAGCCCTTTAAAACTGGAATATAACAAATGTGAGAAATTATTAAGTAGACTTTTTTCAAAAGGACGAACATTTTAGGGGCACATTTTTTGGTATATAGGGTGTCCAATAGTGAATGAGTCATACTTGAAGAACAGTTTCTTGGGGGCAAAAGAAGCCGATTCAGGCCAAATTGTCTGAAAATTCTGCCACTTGTTATGAGCCTTGAAACATCTTATAGTAAATTCATTTCTTTAGTAAAATTCGCTCCCTTTTGAAGTTACTTCATTCAGATTTAGTTTAGAAACCCACTATATTAATTTGTATTCATTTTTTAAAAACTACTCCATTTTTCTCGAACAGCAGTCAGTTTCCTTTAAAAAAAGGATGCTTGTTTTGGGTTGATAAGGTGCGCCGTTTCAGAGAAAAATGCTCATTAAAATTATTAATGCTGCGGACTGTATTCACCTTAAACAGAATTAAAGCATATTAATTCTAGTAATACTGGAACGGGTGGGATGGCTTGCGTGCTTCAATGATCTATACAAAGAGCCGAACCATAGGTTTATTTACCATATTGGAGAGGTTTTTATTAGAGAAGGCAGACTAAATCAAGTCCCTGAAAGGGGCAGCAGCTCTTTCAGTAATAAGAGTGGCAGTGATCGTGAGGGTCGGTACGGCACTGTGATGACCTCTACTGCGATGTGGAAGGCAACGGGAACGGGAAACCACCACATTATTTTATCCGTAGTACAGCGTACTTTAATTTATGATAATTGCACTTTCTGAAGTAAAATATTCTGGAAGTAAAATAGTCCCAAATTCGGATCTCTGGCGGGGACCGCTTCGGGGGGAGTCATCAGCAATAATAAGTTTAACATCTCACGAGTCGGAGCGAAAGTTAGAAAATTTGAGATGGATAGGTTAGCATTAGACGTGGTAGGTATTAGTGAAGTGCGATGGCCAGAAGCTGGAGACTTCTGGAGCGGAGATTTTAAAGTAATACGCACAGAATTTGTAGGAGGAAATTCGGGAGTAGGAAATGTTATGCTGGAGAAAGTAGGGAACAGTGTAGAAAATTTCTTACAGCAAATGACAGGGTAGTTATGGTTAGGTTAGATTCAAAACCGGTAAAAACAGTAATAATGCAGGTAGATATAGTAACTATAGTAATGAGGCCATAGAGGCAGTTTATAGTGATATTGAATATGTGCTAGATTTTGTGAGAGGGCACGAAAATTTAATAATTGTAGGAGATTTCAATGCAGTCGTAGGCACAGGGGGAGAAGGCGGAATAGTTAGCCCTTTTGGATTATGCAATATGAACGATAAGGGAGTCAAACTGATAGAGTTCTGCGATAAACATAACCTGACGGTCGCGAACATTCTATTTCACCATCACGTTAGGAGACCTAGGGAGATATTAAATAGATTACATTCTCGTTAGCAAAGATTTAGAAATTAAGTTAGGGACTGTAGAAGTTATCCAGGAGCAGATATAGACAGTGATCACATAGTGGTTATGAAAGGCCAATCTTAAATTTAAGATTTTGAAAAAAGGAAGCGGAAGAAGGTAACTTGACCTAGAGAAAATAAAAGATGATGGTACGGGCGATAAGTTCGAGAAAAAGATAAACGAAGTACTAAAGGGCACGGGTGAAAATATGGTTAGGGACATAGAGGCAGAATGGAATTGCATTAAAAATAGTTTAGATTCCGCAGCTAGATCATTAAACAGAATGAAAGTAGAAAACTCTGGATAAAAAACATAATGTGAGTCTAATAGAGGAAAGGCGAAAATATAAAAATAGGTTATATGAAAGAGGGGAACGAAGATATGAGATGATCAAGTGGGAAATTATTCGGAAATGTAGGAAAGCGAAAGAGCAATGGATCGATAATAAAAGCAAAGAAGTGGAAGATAAGTTCGAAGCAGAGAAGGCTGATGAAGCATATAAAATAATTAGGAAATATTTTATAGAAATTGAATCCAGTATCAAAAACATTAGAAATGAGACAGAAGATACCCCAGTCGGAAGCGGGGAGAAGGAAGATTGGTGGAAAGAATATTTGGGAAACTTAGTTACTTATATGCGGGACAGGAAGTACGAGATATATTAAAAAGGGAGAGCAGTGAGCAGTGTAGAGGGGGACAACCCAATATGGTGTCTTATAATGAGAGAAGAGTTTGAGCTAGCACTAAGAAGTTTAAGAAACAATATAGCACCATGTATAGATGGCTTGCAGACAGACGAGATTCCAGAAGGTTACCAACGGAACATCCTAGTAGCTTTGTCAAAAAGGAAAGGCGTGGATAGGTGTGAAAATTTTAGAACGATCAGGTTAACTTCCCACGCGTCAAAAATTTCAACTAGAATTGTGCAAAGAAGGATAGAGAAAAGGGTGGAAGAAATATTAGGAGATCAGTTCTGATTTAGAAGAAATAAAGTAACGGGCGAGGCCATTCTAGCTTTACAAGTAATAATAGAAAAAAAATAGGAAAGGGAAAGAGCGCCTATATAGGATTTGTAGATTTGGAAAAAGCCTTCGACAATGTAAAATGGAAGAAGACGTTCGAAGTGCTCAAAAATGTAGGATGAAGTATAGGGATGGAAGTATAATCTAAACAAAGAGCTAACGGCAGTTATAGAATCTGAGCAGGAACATAGAGAAGTAGATATCCGAAGGGGAGTGAGGCAGGGATGTGCGTTATCGCCTATAGTTTTCAGTTTATACAGGGTGTCCCGGTGACGGTGGGAAATCTCTCGGGTGCGATAATAACGAAAATAACACCCCAAGTTCATATAAAGTTTTCTCCTTCGACCTTCGTCTGCCGAGATATTCTCCCTTAAAATGGAAAAATGAAAATAGTTTTCTTTTACATAAAATTTTGATTTTTAATTGTATTTCGATCATTTTCTTGGTGACGTACGTAGTGACTGAATGTCGATAAAATAATGCGACCCGCTTTTTGATAGTGCATCAAGGGAGCAAGGGGTGAACTACCCCTTACGTTCTTAACTTCATATTTTTAAGGGGCTGGATATTTTTTAATTTTAACCGCATTTTTTGTTTCCCCGGACATTTATCTAATAAAAAGTTACTCTTGTTAGGTTTCCATAAAATGAATCGTTTTCGAGAAAATAAAACTCAACGAGCAAGAGGTACCGTGATGTTTCTACGATTTTCGTTTTCATTTTTTCTGGCATTCGAAAAACCGAAAGCAATTTTTTAATGTACATTTTCACTACCTTTCGCAAACTGTTAAGGCTATTTTTGTACGACGTTTTGTCTGTTGTCTACATCGTCAATTTCTATTTTTTCTTAATACGGACCTGGACAATTTTTAATGAATTTCAAAAGAAATAGCTAATGCAGGGTCAAATCATATTAAAAAAATTCCTAAGAAATAACTTATTGGAAGAGCTTTCGATTTTTTGATATCTTTGAAAATAATGCCAAAAAAATAAAAACTAAAATCGTAGAAACGCTGTATACCTCTTGCTCGTTGAGTTTCATTTTCTCGAAAACGCTTCATTTTATCGAAACCTAACAAGAGTAACTTTTTATTAGCAATATGTCCGGGGAAACAAAAAATGCGGTTAAAAATTAAAAATATCCAGCCCCTTAAAAATATTAAGTTAAGAAGGTAACGGGTAGTTCACCACTTGCTTCCCTGATGCCCTATCAAAAAACGGGCCGCATTATTTTATCGACATTCAATCACTACGTACGTCACCAAGAAAATTATCGAAATAAAATTAAAAATTAAAACTTTAGGTAAAAAAAAATATTTTTATTTCTCCAATTTAAGGGAGAGTATCACTTGGGGTGTTAATATCGTGTAATCTATACGCACCCGAGAGATTTCCCACCATCACCGGGACACCCTGTATATCGAAGATACGATTACTATATTGTTAAATACAGAATATCTGCTAGAATTAATGTACAGGGCCAACCTATCAATATTCGCGGATGATATAGCAGTATTAGCATCCAGCAAAGAAGAATTAAGAAGGGTTCTGGACGAAATGTAAGCGGTTTTGACAGATGGCTATGGAATGAAGATCAATAAAAAGAAACCCAAAATTTTGGTGTGCAGGTGGCGTGAAAATAGGACTAAAACGAAAATACAAATTGGAAACGAGAAGATAGATTTCTGCGATTTAGGAAGTCAAATAACTCGCCATGGTAGGAGCTCTAGAGATATAAAACAAAGAATAGTGCAGAGCCGAATTGCATTTAATAAAAAGAAACAACTATTATGCTCGGGGATGATAAATGTAGAAGCTCTGAAGAAGCTCTTAAAAACGTATGTATGGAGTACGGCATTGTACGGGTGCGAAACTAGGACGATAGGAGAAGCGGATAGGAAAAAATTAGAAGCATTTGAAATGTAGTGCTATAGACGCATGATGAAGATACCGTGGATAGATAAGGTTAGCAACAGAGAGGTATTAGAAAGAGTTGGAGAAAAGCGAAATTTATGGAAGACGGTAAAGAATAGGAGAGATAGGATGGTAAGACACCTTCTGAGGCATGAAGGCTGTCAGAGATAGGAATAAAAAGATGTAGGGGTAGCCCCAGTTTAGACTACTGCTCTCAAATAGTTAGGGATGCAGGATGTTCAACTTTTGGGGAAATGCGTAGGTCAGCTCAGGATAGGAAAGGATGGAGGTACGCATCCAACCAGTCTTCGGGCTGAAAACTTTATGTTGAGGCACATGCACTGTACCTATAACAGTATGAAGTTATTTTCGGTCTCATGAATGGTTTCGGCGACTCACAAATCACCATCAAAGCAACCAATTTTTATTGGAAAAAATATTATTGTTCTCACTTCAAATCTTGAACCAATTCATTCGTAAAATCATATTATGCACTTTCTATTAAAACTAATATAAATTTGGCTTGTGTCGGTTAAATAAACCACCCTGTATAACTAAAAATAATTTTACGTCGTAGATAGAGTTCGTGCATTGGAATTTTTTTGACACATTCAATCCACTACCTCCATTAAATTGCTTACAATTTAGGGAAAATTAAAAATAAATCTGTGGGCGCGAGATTATACTTTCATGTTATGGAAAATTTAATAAGCAACATTATTGGGGATTTTAAAGGTTTTAAAATTGAATTTTGTATTTTCTTCAGTGTTAGAAATCAGATTCGCCTGAGAAACAGATTTTTACATCATTTAACACTAATCTTTGATCCTATATGACCGAGTGGTTTCACTAAAACAGTACTTACCAAAATGAGAAAATAACAATAAATATTCATCTTATTACAACGCCAGAAACCTCGCCAGAAACACTTACACACCACTCGCTGTTTAGTTCCAAAAACGACAACTGTGTATCGTAGAGGGCGCACTAATCACTAAATATGGATGATGCCACAAGCTGGTCTACAGTTCATAAGGTAAAATCCCAAGTTGTGGCATCATATACACAAATTCAGATTCAGGGTCTAATCTTATTGGACAGTTTTAAGAGCCTATAGAATAACAGGTTGCCAAACACAAGGGCGGGAAATATGAATTTGAAGTGGGTCTCTTCAGAAATTACTGCAATATTTAATATTTTGCTGTGACATCAGGGTGTAAGATGCCACAAGTAGAACAGATGTCACAATGGTGTATTGTGCACACACAAGTTGCCATAGCAAATGCACGCACGCGCGCACACACACACACACACACACACACACACACACACACACACACACACACACACACACACACACACACACACACACACACACACACACACACACACACACACACACACACACACACACACACACACACACACACACACACACACACACACACACACACACACACACACACACACACACACACACACACACACACACACACACACACACACACACACACACACACACACACACACACACACACACACACACACACACACACACACACACACACACACACACACACACACACACACACACACACACACACACACACACACACACACACACACACACACACACACACACACACACACACACACACACACACACACACACACACACACACACACACACACACACACACACACACACACACACACACACACACACACACACACACACACACACACACACACACACACACACACACACACACACACACACACACACACACACACACACACACACACACACACACACACACACACACACACACACACACACACACACACACACACACACACACACACACACACACACACACACACACACACACACACACACACACACACACACACACACACACACACACACACACACACACACACACACACACACACACACACACACACACACACACACACACACACACACACACACACACACACACACACACACACACACACACACACACACACACACACACACACACACACACACACACACACACACACACACACACACACACACACACACACACACACACACACACACACACACACACACACACACACACACACACACACACACACACACACACACACACACACACACACACACACACACACACACACACACACACACACACACACACACACACACACACACACACACACACACACACACACACACACACACACACACACACACACACACACACACACACACACACACACACACACACACACACACACACACACACACACACACACACACACACACACACACACACACACACACACACACACACACACACACACACACACACACACACACACACACACACACACACACACACACACACACACACACACACACACACACACACACACACACACACACACACACACACACACACACACACACACACACACACACACACACACACACACACACACACACACACACACACACACACACACACACACACACACACACACACACACACACACACACACACACACACACACACACACACACACACACACACACACACACACACACACACACACACACACACACACACACACACACACACACACACACACACACACACACACACACACACACACACACACACACACACACACACACACACACACACACACACACACACACACACACACACACACACACACACACACACACACACACACACACACACACACACACACACACACACACACACACACACACACACACACACACACACACACACACACACACACACACACACACACACACACACACACACACACACACACACACACATACATACGGACGGAAATGTGCCCCCTTGTCAAGAAGTCTTAGAATGACCTGAAACGTCCACAATTGATGAAAAAACACCATGGTCAAAAAACGACTATCACAATAGCTACTTAGCTCAGCTAGGAAGCTAAAAATTAAAAAAAGATTTTACAGGTTCCTATAATCTGCGTTATGACAATCAGCGGCATAATTTCTTGCAAAACTGAATAAGTCACATCAGCTATTTTCGTTTCCTTAAAGTTGCAATACGTTTCTTTGAAAACTTCCATCATGGAAAATGGAGCTATTGCTGTTGCAGAAGGAAATATTAATTCTGGAAAAAGAAAAGAGACTAAGCGACAATTAGAAAAGAAAAAAAGGTAGGTTAAGTTTAGGTTATGGCATTTCTAGCCCATTGTGAATAACATTTTTTTAGGCATTCTGCGGAAAAAATAAATTTAGATGCAATTGATGTATCTTGTAATCATAAGGACGACGCCTTTCAGTTTGCCCATGTAAATCTCAGACGTAAATGCTTGCCGAAAAAAATTTTTCCCACCAGTGATAAAATCATGCAGGACCGGCGACTTTGCTGGTATCTAGCTGTATATTCTCCAAAGAGAAATCGACCAAGAAAAAACTAGATCAAAAGGAAGCCACATACCTTGCAAATTTCGTATCAGGTATGTGATTAGCTATTTTAAGAACCGTGTTTTTTAATAGATAATTATAAATATTTTAGATACCTATTGGTCAGACTGGTTAAAGGGGGTCTGTCACAAAAATACAACTTGTGATGAAAGAATAGTAAAAAAATATCTAAGAATAACAGCGAAATCCGCATCTAAAAAACTGCAACAGTTTTCGAGATACTCATTTCTGAAGTGGAACGGTTATTGCGCGTGACGTCATGGCGACACTTGGCGCGCGCTCTTAAGCCGCTGCGGCCGCCGTGCCGCTCTTCCAAATCGGTTGTTGCTTGCAGTTTCCCTTGTTCGTATTTTCCTGAGACATCCATAAAATTTGCGTAAGGTGGAGTTGTTAAGAGCACAGGTTAAGATGTCTAATTGTTGTATTTTTGGGTGTAATAACAACCTTAAAAACTCGTCCGAATCTTTACATAGATTTCCCAATAAAAATAAGGAGCCTCAGCGGTTTAAAGCTTGGAAAAATAGAATAAATCGCCGTGACTTTTATCTAGGTTTAAGGAATAATGTACTCAAAAATTTCAATTCTGTTTTTATTTAAGTTCAGTTTTGATTTATTAAGAATAAAACTATTTTGTTAAATTTTGTTAATAAACGTATAAGATTAGGTAGGTACATAGATTACAAATCAATTACAATTTTCAAATCACACTATTTATGCAGATCTATCGTTATTATAAGTTTTACTGTTCTTGCCCATCTTCATATTCTTTGAAACCAGTGTAGATGCCATTAATTTCAGGAAAGCGTTCCCGAATTGTGTTACCTTTTATTTTTCGTAATGAATATAGCAGTTATTTTTGAGTGCGTTTAATTTCTTATTGGTAAACATTTTACAGGTAACTTAAGCTTATCTACAGGTATCTGTTTTAGTTTAAAGGTAGGTTTGTTTGTAGCAGTTCAAGCGCCATCTACTGTTGTAGGGTAGAAACGCCTGTACCTTCTTCTCAGGTATTTTTAAATTGATGTCTTCTGCCTCCTTACCCACAGGGATTAAATTTTGATTGTACTTCCTACTTTTTTTTTAAAAGGAAAACTTCTTGGCAATTTTGATTTCCTGTAGCCATTGTTCGCAAAAGTAGATTGTGTGGTTCTCACGAATTTTGTTAGTGCTTAGTGCAACTTCCTAATTATAAAGGGATTCATCGTGAAGCCACAATTGAGCTGGTTTTGGTTTTGCAATTTTTGATTTTGGCAACCATTTCAGTATACCATTTATTTGGGATTTCCAATTTACTGCTTGCGGTCCCATGTGCTTACTTCAAAACCCATCATAGAAGTACCTTTAATTGTCTTTTTTTGGATGAACCCTTCTGATTCTTAGAAGGTAAGTCAAGTCAGATTTAGTCACTGTATTTCTCACTTTATTTCATTATTTTACCTTGATCATTTTATCATTCAGCCCCGATACCCATCGCCCCTACCGATTATGCTGTCCTTTCGCATTCTCCTCTGACTCATTCACTGTGAGGCTGTTGTGTTTTGTTGGTGATGGCTTTCCGGTCTACCGATCTGTCCTTTTGTTAATTCATTCGAATATTTAGGGTCCTTCGTCTTGGTGTTACGTACGTTCTTGGTCTTGGTGTTGCGTACCCTGTCTTCGCTCTGGTTCGTGGCTGGAATCTACATACACATTTGGAAGTAGAAACTACTGCGTGGTTTAATTGTACCGCCTTGGTTGAGAAAACCTCCTTCGGCTCGTGAGCCCAATCGGATGTCGTCCTCCTACGTCTATCGCTGCCTGGTTGTACACGCTACTGCCACTAGAATCGCTACCACTCCAAGACAAACAATCAACTAGTAAATTAAGGTCAGGTGTTGCATTTATTTTCCCCATTTTCCTGTGCACCAAGCCAGTGTTGAACAGCTTACACGTTCAAGTCTCGTCACCTGCTTCGTCGTCCTAAACGACAGTTTGTTTTGTTTACACATGTATTCTTTTGATAGTTGTACCTATTAAAGTTAATTATTACTGTTAAATTTTGCTGAATATAGAATAATTTATCCTTACCGTTGTTTACGTTTGACCATCTGTCAAACACTTGTCATAATTTTGTTGGGTGTCTCCAGTCTCGCTTGTCGTGCGGATATTCACCTCGCGTTGCGTCTGCGCTGTTTTGTTTGAACTTTATTAATTATTATTACTGCGTTTTCCTTACGGTGCCCTGGCCAGCGCTACTTATCAGATACGCCGCGTTCGACTCTGTATTTACACCATACATTTTGGTACCTGCAATTTATTTACCTGCGACAGGTGGGAGATTTAACACTTTTAGTGTTCAGATTATTTGTGTTTCGCCTACACTATCTTACTTACTTTTACTTTGTTCATTTTCATTTAGATTGCTGCTTTGTTCATTTAATCATTTATTGCACCACCTGTTATTATTATAAATTTAATTATTTCTTTAAATTACATTGTTTATTCACCGCATTGCGTTTGATTTATTTTGATGTCCGCAATAATTGTTGTGATATTCTATTAGAGATTGGTGAATATTGCGTGACACATCTAAGAGTGGGCAACAATCTCTTGGCGCCCTCTATCAACTGTATTTTGCCTTAGAACCCAGCCATCTCCACTGGGTCTAGCCGTGGCTTTGCACCCCCTTAGTGTTCCCTTTTGGGGAATTTCGGAATTTGCGTGTGACAATTTGTCTTACTACGCAAGTTGGAATAACAATTTTATTGAAATGTCCAATTGAAGTTCAAGAATTCACCCAAGATGTAAAATTTTTGTAGGAAAGATGACGCCAAAGCCTGTTATTCACTTCCATATACCTCTTCTTTTCAGCGTGGCTTTTGCACTTCCTTTAATATTATATTGCGTCTCATAATATTTAAAATATCTAAATTTAAAACTATATTATCAAAACTTTAATGCAGTTATGCATATATTTTCGTTCCTAACTTTAGTTATTTCATGATTATCCCAACAGCAAACACTTTCCTTCACAGCAGGCATCGGCACACAGTGCCGTTGTTCAACCGCGCATTATCATTTTCTCCGATTCTTTGAAGATTTTCAGTGTCTATACGCCTCATTTCCGACTCACTATATTTTGGTTCAACCCCGAAAGCCATGCTCAATAAATTTTTGCAACTAAACTGCGTGAAATAACCTTGCAGCAATATTGAACACGAGTTACACAAGCCGCAGCTGGCCGACTCACAATGTGCGCCCCAGCCTTTACACCGCGCGGTGTCGCCATGACGTCACGGAAGAATGCTGCGTTTCTTTTAGCGCGCATATCTCTGAAACGGCCTGTCGTAAAGAAGTGCGGTTTGAAAATTTGTTCTTAGAATTTTTTGTTCTACAATTTTCATTTTTGTGATAGACCCCCTTTAAGTGAAGCGAGTGTGCCAGTGTGCCAAAAGTTTTTCTTGGCTTGTTTCTGCATATCAAAATTTCTGGTTATCCTTTTATCGAAGATCTTTATGAATGGAGAAATACCTTCGGAAAAAAGGGGTGGTGACAGAATTAAGAATAAAAATTTAATGAAAAAGGAATCAGTTAAAAACTTTCTTGGACAATTAAAAGGGAGGGAAAGCCATTACGGACGTTCTAAATCTGCTCACATTTATTTAGGTGCAGAATTAAATATATTCAAGCTATTCGCGAACGCAGCTAAGTGGAACGCACCCTGGTGGCAAAATTGAAAAGCTTGGCATGGGAGCAAGAGAGGTTATCTGCGTGGAAACTGTTGTTTACGTGTGTGGTTGCGATTTTAAAGAAAGTAAATTTCAGTTATACTTTTACAGTTTTAACGGAAATTTGTGTATTTAAGACCGCCGCGCCGTCGCCATAAGAAAAACTATAATGGCACACACTTCTTCTATCAAAAAGAGTAACAAGTCCAACCTCCAACATGAATGTACTGTTGTGTATACAACTGCAACTCTCGTGCATCAAAATATCCGGAATTATCGTTTCTTCGTTTCATACATTTCCTGCGCGAGGTAAACTTATGACTTACAAAATAAATTAGGAATGGAAGTAAAAGTTGACGTGAGAAAAACCTGGGAAATGAAATTAATATGGGAAAGCCATCATCGAAATTTATGCATGTTTGTTCACGACACTTTAAAGACAGCGATTATTTTCATAGTGCTTGTGAGTAATACTGCTTCTGTTATGTTATGTAAGTTTTCTACTTTTCAGCTTTGTCAAGAATTAAATACCATAAATTACCTAACCTCAAACAGCATGTACAAAACTATCAGGATTATTTTCTACCTTCCACAAAATTTCTTGCTACAGCAGCACTTCGGCGATACTTAAATACATGTTTTTCAGTTTTTGCAAAAAAATATTATATGTTTTACGCCAAATTTAATGTGAAACACTAACCTAACCTGCAATAATTGTTTACGCCGGTAAACGGTACAATGCGACTAATTTCATTTGTTTGTACCTGAATTACGTTCTACGAGTAGACATTCAACTAATTCCAAATAGGCATTAACAATTTTGTCATTTAAAACCACAATTTTCCAATAAAATTCGAAAACTTCCCCATATAATCAGTAAATCATCTGACAAGTGCTCTCAATCAATCAGCTGTTAGGGTGGGGATAGTTTACATTGGAGTCGCGAATGGAAAATGTACAACCAGGGATGTGAAGATGAATCTTTGAAGGTGAAGCATTCAATGTTTCAACTGGTATTTGTCAATGATTTTACTATTTGTTTTCGATCCCCTGCCTCAGATGTTTGAGGATACTGTACTCGTTTAGCTGAACAAATTTCTAGAACAAATCCTGGACATGAGAAAAATAAACTTATAACAGAAAAACGAATTCACGTGCTAAGAGCCAACGCTTTTTAGTAACTCTGTAGATAAAACCCAGAAAATTCGCTCTCTTTCTGTTTTGATATGGAGCAGGTCCAACCTCTGCCGAACACTCCGGTACGCATATTTACACATCCTCCTATATGACGGCACCAGGGTGCTGAAATCTATTAGCCTTTGTGGCCTACAATTACGCTACAGAAGCTCATTGATTTAGGCACCTATGCATGTGCATGAAGCCTCTCCGAGTGCTGAAATCACTGAGTTTGTGTGCCTGCAAGCCTACAAGAATTTGGCGTTGTTCTTAAATATGGTTAAAAATAATCCCAGCAAGCAGCAAACATATGGGAAAAATGCTAAACATATTTAATAAAAAGATGGAACAATAATTAGTGACCCCTACAGCATTTTTCTACTTTTGTTCATTGTTGTCAAAACAAAAAAAAAATCAAGTGGAAGGAAAATTCTTGTACAGCCAACTTAGTAACATTAGTAAAAGAAACAGCCAGAGAACACTAACTTGCTGATCGCGCAGGATTCAGTCTGGGTGACCCTCATAAGAGAAAATAAAAAATAAAAGAATAAAAAGTTCTGGCAATCTTTCCAAAAACATATACCTTAATCAGCCTAACGCTAAAGACCATGGTGCAAACCATTAGTAGGACTTTAAAATAATTTCGTATTTTGTTGTGTGTGTGTGTGTGTGTGTGTGTGTGTGTGTGGGTGTGTGTGTGTGTGTGTGTGTGTGTATACCATACCGAGTGACAAACTTCCATGTGCACATGGGGAAATAACACGGGTAATTCCGTTTTTGGGAATTCTTGCTCCCCCATGTATACTTAGAATGGTGGTAAATGTAACAATCGAAAGATTATTTTTTCCTGCGTATTAGGATATCAAAAACTCTACAACTTTCCAATTTATTAAAGCATTAAATGCAAAAATCACATTAATAATTTTCACTAGGAATCTCCCTAGTGCTTGAATTATTTCCGAAAATTTTTTCGAGGTCTCGAATGTTGTGAAAATTATCCCGAGTCGAAGACGAGGGATAATGGCATTAGCCTGACTTTTTTGTCATCGAAAACACAATATGGAACTAAAATTGTAAAGAAGCCTGCCTATGTCAATGAAGAGTGCTGTCGGTTGACGTGCAATCAGTTGACGTGCAGTAAAGAGTACCCTAAATAATTTAGAGGTTAGTTTGTGGTTTTTACCATGTCTCGTTTTGGAAAAGATAACCAAGAAAGTATCAGAGAAGAAGTTCAGCACTAAAAATTAAACTTCAGTTTTTAAATCCTGCGTCATTATTTGACAGAAAATTTTCCGCTGTAGTCACTTCCTCCTGCCTGAAGGAGGAGAGATAATTTTCGGAAATCGTCTCTCTTGCTATGGTAACCAAACAAATACAAAGCTTCTGATTGGCTGGTAAATATAAGTGTGAAATTTTCAAGCTAAAATACAGAAATTTATCAAATTTCCATGACAACTTCATTTATTCTAAACAAAGATATCTTTGATTCTTATGGATTTTCTAATTCGCATGAACTGTTAATTTAATTTATTTATCGACAATTTAAAATTTGAGTTTCACAATGAAAACCTTTTTAACCCTCGACGCAAAAGGAGGGGTGTTATAAGTTTGACGTGTCGGTTTGTGTGTCTGTGTGTGGGTGTGCCTGTCTATGGCATCGTAGCTCCTAAACGAATGGACCGATTTTGATGCGTTTTTTTTTGTTTGAAAGCTGACGTGATCGAGATGGTTCTTAGCTATAATTTATGAAGAACTGTTCAGGCGTTGTTAACCCCCGACGCAAAAAGAGGGGTGTGACATCGTAGCTCCTAAACGAATGGACCGATTTTGATGCGTATTTTTTTTGTTTGAAATCTGACGTGATCGAGATGGTTCTTAGCTATAATTTATGAAGATCTGTTCAGGCGTTGTGTCGGGGGTTACTTAAAATTTTGAATTTTGTTACTTGTCTTCAACTGTTTTTGTTCATTTTGAAACTCAAATTTTAAATTGCCGATAAATTAATGTTGACAGTTCAGACTCGTTAGAAAATCCATAAGAATCAAAGACGTCTTTGATTAGAATAAATTGTCATGGATAATCTGATCAATTTCGATGTTCTAGTTTAAAAATTATTAATGTAATTTTTGCTTTTAATGCTTTCATAAATTGGAAAGTTGTAGAGTTTTTGATATCCTCATACACAGGAAAAAATAATCTTTGGATTGCTACCTTTACCACCATTCTAACTATACAAGGGGAGCAGGAACTCCCAAAAACGTAATTACCCGTGTTACTTCCCCATGTACACATGGAAGTTTGTCACTCAGTATGTATTTATATTATGTATACGAGTACATAATATATGTATACCATACGACCGCAGTAATATATTTTTTTTTAAATAAATACTTATTTCAACATGTGTTTATATTATTTTGCTGTGGCTGTTTATTGCACCTGGAAATGTTAAAATAAGTTAAACAATTCGCGTAGGTGCATAAATCAATGAGCTTTTGTAGCGTAATTGTAGGCCACAAAGGCTAATAGATTTCAGCACCCTGGTGCCGTCGTATAGGAGGATTTGTAAATATGCCTCCGGTACAGCATGCTTTTTATATGCGTCAAATTAACTACTATACACTTTGCTGCGTGGGTATGAAGGGAAAATATGGCCGGACGAGGAACTACAGAAGTTGCATCTGCTGTTCTAAATTATCTCAGGTATTTAAATACTGAAGATGATATTTATATCCTACATTTATATTGTGATGGTTGTGCAGGACAAAATAAGAATTCACACCTTATGCACACACTTACTTACTGGCTTCAAAATGAAGCGAGGAATATTAAAACCATTTGGATTGTGTTTCCGGATCGGGGACACAGTTTCGTACCTGCCGACCGGGTGTTCGGCAGGGTAGAAAGAAATTAAGAAAAGTGTCTGTGGTAAAGAACAAAGAGGGCTATTATTCTATATACAACACTGTTGGGCAGTTAAAAAAACTCGCTACAGATTGGCCCCATTTTGGCGTTAAGAATTTAGCAATTTTCTATAAGAAAATCCGGGGAATAAGCCAGATGCAACGGACAGTGTTACAGAAAGTTCAAGGGAAGAATACTGTAGTTATGAAAGGTTTCCAAAATTACAAATTTAAAGGTGCTGAAGAAGGGGAAAAAAACTTATTAAAACGTGGAAAAAATACATCAAAATATAAACTTGAAGAATTACCTTAAATCACCCCATAACTATTGAAAAACTCAATAATGTACAAGTACAAGTACATTTCGGCCAGAACTGGCGAGAAGATGAAGAATTGAAATTCTACACTCATCTCATAGATGGGGGAACAGAAGACGCACACGATGGCGACTGCGACTGTTTAGCGGAAGAAAGTGCCTTACATATATAAACAAACATACTGTGCCTATTCATACAACATAATGTATTGTGTTTTTAAGAAATAAATATTTTTTTAACTCTATTACTTATATTATGAAAACCCAAAAAAAGTTGATTCAGAACTTAACATGTCCCATACCTTTCATGCAAAGCTTGACATGCCCAAAACAATTTTTTTTAATATCTAGCTCATGCGTGCTCAAAATTACGCGCTAATGCGGCATTATTAAAAATACGTGATACTACATCTTAATTAGTGGTACTGGACCGTTCGAACAACTACTCCTCGGGCAAATACCCCGCCAGGCATTGAATTATAGAACTAAATCCAGATTTTTTGTACTACGAGACGTTTCAGACTGCTACCCCACCTAAGGTGGCTTTGAAACAATCCTAATTTGTCTCCATGTACGTACGTGCTTTTAAGCAGGTCTTTGTTCAAATGTTGCATGTTTTGAATGTGCATCTGTTAAAAAATAAACAAAAATAATTAGTGAATTATGTAAAGTTTTAGGAATAAATTTCGTTTTTCTGGAAATAAGTCTTTTTGGACATGTTAAGTTTTGCATGCATGTTCCTGTTTATTCTTTACCTCTTTAGTAGCCAGACTTGTGAAAAACTTTTAGAACCACGAGATCCATGACTTCAACTTTTTCAACGGTAATAAACCACCATAATACATAATTCAACGTTTGGATAGAACCAAAACAGGTAATAACATTTTGAATGATTTCAAAGACATTTTAGTGTTTCCAAAAGAACAAAAAAATATTCAGCTAGAAATTTGGGACTATGTGTAACTTCTGATTTAAAAATCTAGACGAAGATTGCATAAAAATATAGGTAGTAGAAAAAGCTCGTAAAGATGTCATACTATGTACCGAAAATCTTGGCATGGTTGTTGTATATACAATAGCTGGAAGTGCATTTCAATACCTTTAAATCCAGATAGCTTGAATGCATTTGAAAATCAATCAAGGAGAATTTAATTTTTTGATTAATGGTAATTAGTAAAAATATTGGCAAAGTTACCATCTTATACATTAATATACGTAGGTAGTCTTAGGCATAAAATTTACGAACTTGAACTTTTAATAAAGCAAGAAGGTGCAGACATAGTACTGATAAATGAGACTTGGCTCTGCGATGAGGAAATAAACGGAATGCAAATCAAAGGGTACAATTGCACACATATCTGCCGAGAAAGTAGAGGGGGAGGGGAAGCAACATATGTAAACCACTTGATAAACTTTCCAACAAAATATGCAGTCAATGAAAATGGAAATGAACTTATGGTAATATACGAGGGTCATGTCAGAAATGCTGCACACATCAAATTGGCGCTGGAACTGGCTACAGTGAAAAAACAAATTCTTAGAAATCATAAAGATCTGTCATTTAGACGTAAGTTAACAGTTTTAGAGTAACAGAATTGTAATTAGTTTTTGTGTTGTAAATTTTTAAATCGAGGTAGTTTGATGTGATGGAACGCGTCACTACTGAAGAGCAACGCGCATATATCAAAATTAAAACGTTACGCAATAAAACTGCCAAGTGTATTTGTCTTTTTTGCACGAAAATTTAAATGCACGATTGCGAAAATGCAGAACAGACCTGAAGGACAACGGCGTAGTCATCTTGCACGACAACACTAGGCCCCATAACGGAGTGTCTGCCGCTGTTTTTTCGAAAATAACGGCTGGGAAATTCTCCCACATCCCCCTTATAGACCTGATATGAGTCCTCCAGACTTTGATCTGTTTACCAAGTGGAAGGAAGAACTTCAATGAGTCCGATTTCCCGACTTAGAAAACCTGCAACAGCGTGCGTTCCAACAGCTGATATGCCTCAACAAACTTAGCGTCAACAAACTTGCGTCACTACCTAAAACGTTAGCAACAATTTATAGACTTACAGGGGTACTATATTGAAGGGTTATAATGTAGTTTTTGAAAATATACGTTTTGTATGCAAGCTGTGTTGTTGTGTGCAGGAATTCTGACATGACCCTCGTATTTAGAGCAATTGAAAATAACTGTTGGTGTAATGTGAAGACAGCCATCTAACAGTAAAATCCAATTTATGGAAACTTTGTAAAATTGTTTGTATACTTGCAGAGATGCAATTATAATAGGTGATGCAAATAAAAACCTCCTCAAAGAAGACAGAATTACAAATGAATACACTAGCTCAATAAAGGACTATGGTTTTAGCGTAATCAATGTGATAAAAGAGGGACAAATCTATAATTGACCAAATTATAGCAGACATTCCATCAGACCAAATAAAATATGCACTGGAAGATAATATATTATCAGATCATAAAGTTGTTTTAGTGAAATTAAATACAAAACCAAAAGCAAGCAGACCAAAGCAAAAATATAAAATAACGAAAATTAATTACAATAACTTAGAAGATAAAATAAAATGAAGAGTACAAAAGGAAAAAACAAACCTGACGACGTTCTTGCAATTAACTGAAATTATAAAAACTGGATTAAAAACTTCAACCACAACTAGCGAAAAGACTTATGCTGAAAATATAAAAAAGGCTGGTTTACAAAAGAGCTACAAAATAAAATTACAGACAGACTACTTGTACAAAAACCTCCGTAAATATCCAAACAACGAATGCCTAAAGGAGAAATTAAAAAGTAAAACAAAAGAGATTAAACATTTGATAAAACGCAACAAGAAACAGTATTTTCAGGAAAGAAATTTTGGAATGTAATTAAAGAAAGCATGATTATAGCAAAAAAGGCCACGACTAATGCACTAAAATAACAAACGATAAGAAACAAATTGTGGAGGAACGTAAAGAAATCTGTAATTCATTTAACAACTTTTTCACTGGGATAGCTGAACAAGTATTACAAAAAGTACAGACATGTACGAACATTTCGTGCAACACTCGAGAATGGGAAACTGACCGATCACTGTATTTAAAATTAACCACTACTGAGGAAATCGAGACCGTCATCAAAAACCTAAAAGAGAATGCATCACCAGGTCACGATGAAATAAAAATAGGCCTAATAAAACGATTAAAGCATATACTTTCCCCAGCAATAGGGAAGTTCGGAGAAAAATAAGATATATATTTTTGGCATGAAAATGACAGAAAATTGTTATTGTAATTGATTTACGGCGAAATTTTATTCCAAAAACTTTTTTTTGCAGCATAATAAGCAAAAGAAATTAACTTATCACTCCCACATGCTAGTTCGTTTTGTGATTGATTTGACGTCAGAGCTTCGTATGGCGCTCCTCCCACCATTCTTGAATGCCCGCGAAGCGGTAGGTACCTATCTCATAATATACTTATTGGGACTATTTCCAGCGTGAATTTTTAAAGTGAGGTGTCAAGAAAACATAAAACATGCCTTTTATAATTCAGTATAAGCAGGTATGTAGATACATGCTTACTTCTGTTTGGAAAATACGTATACCCATATTCTCTATAATACAATACAATACATACGACATACTTAATATCCAATACCTTTACCTACTCATTTATGTAGGTATACCTAAATAAATGAAAAAGTTATCAAGTTAATAGTTTTATAATGGATTGCAAATTTTCGAACGGAAGCAAATACAACTCACGCGAATCAAAAAACTACGTACTATTTGTTTAACAAAAAGAGACAACTGCTATACTCGGGAACGGTTAATGTAGAAACTCGGA
Organism: Xestobium rufovillosum; assembly: GCA_963966045.1. Classification (NCBI taxonomy): domain Eukaryota; kingdom Metazoa; phylum Arthropoda; class Insecta; order Coleoptera; family Ptinidae; genus Xestobium; species Xestobium rufovillosum. Next base: position 13,226,924 of record OZ014493.1, on the reverse strand, counting down.
AGAGCCTCTTAAAGACGCATGTATGGAGGACGGCATTATACGGAAGCGAAATTGGACATTGGGAGAAGCGGATTGAAAAAGAGTAGAAGCGTTTGAAATGTGGCGCTATAGACGGGTGATGAAGATACCGTGGATAGATAGGGTTAGCGATAGGGAGGAATTAGAAAGACTTGGGGAAAAGAGAAAGGTATAGAAGACAACAAAGAATAGGAGAAATATCCTTTAGGATGGTAGTGGTAGGACACCTTCTGAGACACGAAGGAATAGTTCGCAACATACTGGAGTCAGAGATAGAAATAAGGAGGTAGGGGTAGGAGCAGGTTAGACTACTGCTCTCAAATAGTTGGGGATGTAGGATGTTCTACTTTTAGGGAAATGCGTACGCTTGCTCAGAACAGGAAAGGATGGAGGTACGCGTCTGATCAGTCTTCGGATTGAGAACTTTATATGATGATGGATGATGTACTATTTAATTATTGTAAAATTCAATAGTTAATAAAATTTCCTTTTTTAGTTCAGGGAGGGAACGCTACGGCGATTCTGTATTTGGCTCCATCATGCTCCTAGCATCCTGTGTTTCAAATTATGTTAACCGTAACACGTTACCAAGTGGTCCCAGAAAACTACCGATACCTACATTATGGTCGATTTTATTCAGAGTGGCTGCCATGACAGCCGATAATTTTATAAATTTTTGCAATGATAAACTAACTCGCGAAAATATCGATAATGCAGGCCGATTTTTCTTCTCGTACTAACCACCGACGTCACGCCGCCCAATCTCGCTGCAAGGTGCGATTTCTAGCCTCGCACCGACGGAAAACTTTGCAACGGCCTCACACGCGAAGGATTTTTTTAACAAAAATTAACAACATAACTGCCTTCAGTATAACAAACTCTATCAATTTTAACGAAATTTCAAAATCACCGAACCTGCCAATTGCAGACATAGTCAATAAAGAGATAAAATTATGTAGATTCCCAGACGAGTTAAAAGTAGCCAAAGTTGTACCCATACATAAATAAAGTAATAAACAGGGTATAAATAACTACAGACCCATTTCCATATTGCCAGTGTTTTCAAAAATTGATGAAAAGTAATGCATGTAAGACTCATACGATTTTTGGAAGATGTAGGATTCATAAGCTCCAGTCAGAATGGATTTGTTACCAAACGGAACACAGAAACAGCAGTAGTCAACCTTACCTAATATACAGGGTGATTTTTTTATGTGGTGCTAACATGGCTATCTTTTTAATCTTAATAGATACAGGTTCGGTTAAATGGGAGAAAAGTTGCGTCTATTCAAGCATAAAGAAGTGCCGTTTGCAGAAGTTGATTATATCTTTTTGTTTTTGAGATAATCGAAAAAAATTAAAATTTTGAATTTTACATTTGTGTTCATATTTTCCTTATTTGGTATTCAATCTTCAATCTGCAAAAACTTTCTTGGGACGACTTTTCATCCTACAACGTTTCGTTTCTTCAGAATCATCATCAGGTTCATTTTTTCTTATGGCGCCATCTTAGATTTTTTCACCATGAAATAGCCCATTTTTTTCTGAATAAAATGATATAAAATATTTGTAGGTTTAAATCACATTTAGGCCCAGAATTTTAATAAAACATGATAAAAATGGTTTTTCCATCTAATCACAATTGTCGTGAAAACAAAAGTTTATCTACTTTGTCAACTCAAACGTCAAGAAACTTTTTTAATACGATTCGCGATACATTGCAGCCGCGTTTTCAGCATTTTTTCTGGCAGTAGCATAAACAAATAACATTTCAACCTTTTCGTCATTGTAACCCAATAAAACACAATCGTATTAAAAAAGTTTCTTGACGTTTTAGTTGACAAAATAGATAGATAAACTTTTGTTTTCGCGGCAATTGTGATTAGATGGAAAAACCATTTTTATCATGTTTTATTAAAATTCTGGGCCTAAATGCGATTTAAACATACAAATATGTTTTATTCAGAAAAAATGGGCTATTACATGGTGAAAAAATCTAAGATGGCGACATAAGAAAAAATGAACCTGATGATGATTCTGAAGAAACGAAACGAAACGAAAGTGCTGTAAGACTGATAAAAATCTGGATATTCACAACCATAACACTAGATCAGCAAAAAATACCATAAACAGCAACACAGGACAAAGAAATCACAGAATACAGTTACAAACACAGCAACTAACTATTACAATGAGTTGCCAGATTGCATTAATGATCAAATGAACAAAAATAAATTTAAAACAGACTTATATCAGTACCTGAAAAACCAAGGCCTAACCTGACCTGAAAGACCAACGACGTTAAATGCCTGAACGAAGATACCTAAAATAATATATCATATTTTACTGATGGTTTATAGATACGAGTTAAGTGCAATACTGTTTTAGTTCTCAAGTTTTAAATCACGTAGAAAATTAGGTTTAAGCTATTTCTTGATGTAAATATATCATTACAATGTATGTACAAGATCTGGATGGGACCAACTGGTCTCTTAAGATCTGTAACTTCTTTTTCAAAATAAAGAATTTAATAAAAAAATCGGACAACTCGGTGGACAGTGACTTGATATTTACTGCAGACGATGACAATCAGCCTGTTATGAACTTATTGCCAGTAGACTCAAAATGAAGAAACCGAGGAAGAAACTTATAGCGACTTACAAGAATGTGTGCGAGGATGTGTGTGATATTTCATCTTTGGGAGTTGGCGAAGATTTAATAACGAAACTTTTCTTTGAACTTCCCACAGCTTGAAAATGTGATTGAAATGGAACCATCTGTCAAAGTAACGATGGGTGCTAAATCCGCTGTCATCAAAAAGTATTTGTGTTGACTTTTGGAAAACTCTAAAACCAAAGTCAGTGCGGATCGTTTACGAAGATTTATTACAGTTTCGAAATCATCGGATTCCAATAAAACAACATCCACTGCAAAAGTTACGTGTGACACAAAAAATGCAAAAAAGTTAAACTAAGAAGAAATCCAATTACGAAGTTGGCTGTAACATTAAGAGAAGAAAGTGCAATGATGAGAATACATCGAAATCCTCTTCAGATGAGCAAACGAGCATCAGGTATCGTTATTATTACTATTATTAATTTGTCTTGAACTTTGGGCAATAACTTGACCAATATTATCCATCGCTGTTTCTTGTTTCTTAGATGGTGGACTGTAATTTCTTTTTGTAAATAACACTTATTTACTCTATTTACACTTTATGTGCACACACATTCTATTTACAACGTGACGAAACGACAAAACTCAAAACTCACAAACTGCTTTACGCGTCAACGAGCGAAAGTGGAATGAATTCTTCCCTAAAATGGCGGATTGGCCGGAAACCTGGAGAATGGATAAATGAAGTTAAGTTGGAAGACACCGCATTTCGTCATTAGGGTCAGTTGGGTTCAAACAAACATGGACATGACGCTGAAAGTACGTCGCAAATTCGAAAAATATAGGTTAGGTTTTTAGGTCAGCTTTCTGTCAAATCGACAACGCTAGAATGCAAACTGCACAAACTTGAAAGAGAAACGTCAAGTGGTCGCTTTAATCTCCGCCGAAAGAGGCACATTATACTTGAGCCGCCCAACAGACGGATTGATCACCCTGCAATCATGAGCTCTAGGCAAGACCACTATCAATTTAGGACGACCGAACCGCAGTGATACGCTTTCTTTAGACCCAACGAAGTTGCAAGACTCCAATTCGGTCGTCATAAATTAATATTGGCCCCGCTAGAGCACGTTCTTGCAGGGTGATCACTCCGTCTTTTCGGCGGCCCTAGTATAGTAACAAACATCAAGTGTATGAATGGTAGTGGAATTTATGTTCCCCCTTTAATGATTTTTTCTAGGACAAATTCAAGCGAGCAGCTGAAGAAAGGCGCCCCACTCGGCACGTTTTTTGCTTTCCGTCCTCCAGGTTTGAGTGCAGACTCATATAATATAGTTCTTTTCAGATATCTTGGCGTGTGTGTGCAGTAATCTGCGCATTACGTTCATATGTCTTTCTCCCTTTTGTAAAATGGATTTGTTTAATTTTAATTGCTGCCGTAAGATGACTTGAGAATATTCTCACGTTTCCGTATTTGATCTCACTCTTTCTTACTATGGTTGTGTGAAACAAAATGGTTTCAGTATTAATATGCTTATTTTGCAATATCCAGTGGTCATAAGCAATTTATTAAAAATTATTGCCTTTCAAGTATAACTGTCAGTTTGATTGTCAGGTGTAAAGATGCCTGGAAATGTTTTTACCAAACAGTGTCGAGACGTTTTACGAATCATTTTTGAATACTTTACTCGAGAGAAGGAAAATAATGGTCCCCTATTGCCTTTAACTTGTGACCAGGAGCGATTGTCCGATGCATCAAAAGTTAAGTCTACGCAGCGTGTCGCGCATAGTTGGAGAGGAAAAACGAGGTTTGTCTGCTGCAACGCCCGGAAAAAGGCACAGCAAATCAAAATTAAAAAGTGAAGATGTAACTGGCAGCATTAAAACCGAAGTAAGGGATGCTATTTATTCCACGAAAGAAAAAAAATAACATTACATTAAAAATTTTAAATAAGACATTAAAAACAAAACAAATAGTGGATATATCTGACACAAGTTTGTGGCGTTTATAACCAATAGCAGATTTAAGTACAAACTCGAAAATAACCGGTGTCTTTTGTGTGGGTAAAAGAATACATTTCTTGAGGGAAAACGTCAAAATGCTCATTGCCGTGTGCCGTGTCCAGAGTCGCGGCGCACACGCTTGTCGCGGTTCCTAGCAACAGCAAAATTTTGGAAACTATTGAACTGCTGGCGGTTGCTTGGATAATCGGATATGGCGGCGCAAACGCCAACAAATCTGAAAAATACTATACTTGGGCCGCCCAACAGACGGAGTGATCACGCTACAAGCATGAGCTCTAGACGGGACCACTAACAATTTAGAACGACAGAATCGCAGTGATGCGCTTTCTTTAGATCCAACGAAGTCGCTTCACTCCAATTCGGTCGTCATAAATTAATATTGGCCCCGCTAGAGCACGTTCTTGCAGGGTGATCACTCCGTCTGTTGGGCGGCCCAAGTATATATCAATAGTTCGAATATATTGTTCAAAAAGTGAAGCCAATAGCAAATTAGTCTGGCTAGTGTTTGGCGTGGATTCATTAATAACAAGGACGAAAATTCGTAGTTATAGTTTTGTGTGATTTGTTTATCTATCATTGTGAATTTGTAAGGATGTCTCTCGTGTTAAAAATAAAGTTGAAAGAACGTATGAAAGAGGCTAAAAAGACACTAAGGAGGTGTTCTACATCAAAGGACGTTGAAGAAGATTATGATCCTACATTTTTGATAGCGATAGTGGTATGAATGCTTGAACTAAGAAATTCATAAATTCAGGTAAGAAAATCCATATATCAAACATGTTATTAACAAATCCGTCCACCATTTCAACAGCAAATAATGTGGAAATATTGATGACAAATATTTTGCATGATATAACAAAGGCGGCTGTCGAAACTGCTGAGTTTGGGCTTCGAAAAATATGCTTAAAAAGGGCAAAGGTCAAAGATGCTAAAAGTGCAGGTGGGAAAAAAATTAAAATAAATGCAAATTCCGGACAAAACGAAATTTATGAGTACGTTCAAAATGTAATTTTTCTTGATATGGCAACTGCGTGGTTAATAATAATGCTTTCATTTAATCCAGCCTTAATATTCAAGCTGCTTAAGGTTCGTCGCAATGTTCTTGCAGACGGAAGATAAAATTTTTGAAGGAAGTTATAACCTTTGGGAGATGCTTTATAAACAGCTAAATAAAAATACTTTTCCTTACTTGCCCACTTAAACTGACGTTTTGTTTTACATTTATGTTGCAACTGTGATAGAATGAAAAGTTCAGTAGCTGGTGACAAATTTTCAAACCGATTTAACCAAACGCTATTTTAAACATCCCCATTTAAAAAAAAATGAACCCAAATAAGTCATTGGGACATTGATTATTTTTATAAAAGATACCATCTTCTGCTTACTTTGCAGCTTCTTGAAAAAAATTGGTTTCCTCTGTGTTAAGTTTTAACAAATCGACAACTTAAATAATGCAATTTAGTTAACTCTTTTGGTTCATAAGAAACTTGGTCATGAAAATATCAGTAGAATGTGATATTGTTGAATCAACAACAGAAGTAGCAGCAATGTGAAAATATAAGAATTCGATCTGAATTTGCTCCAAATAATGAATTACAGAGCAAAACCTCGACGAGAGTGTGTACTGAACGGTGACAAAACGCCAGAAAACCAACCTACCAGGAATGAGTTTCCATCGTGCTCCTAGCAGTAAGGCCCTGCTGCGGCAATAGAAAAGAAAACAAGAATAGGAACGATTTGGTTTGTTTGCACACAGCAACCGCATGTCATGATTTCACTCTTATTGGACTTCATCAGTACGGCGCAGCTGTGTACAAACAAACCAAACCAGAATCTATTCTTAAAGTCGAGCGGCTAGCATCGGTAAGCGAAAGCAAACTCTTAAGACATTATTCAATGTCGAAGAAAAAAATTTAAAAATACGACTGGAATTTGCTCCAACAACTATTCCCCGGGCAAATGCAGCTGCGCCGTACTGATGTGGTTGCTGTATGCAAAAAATCAAATCGTTTCTATTCTTCCTTTGTTAGCAATGTGAAACTTTAAACTTCATATTTGCATTAATTATAAGTTTTACTAAGCACGTTCCATTAAATAAGCAATTAGAGGACTAACAAGTTATAATTTCATTTCAAATTTGTTACAAATGTTATACCTTACCAGCAGGAAAATCATACGTGGACACAAACTGTTCGATGGTCCAGCAAGATGAGACACGCTACCAACAGGAACATCGGGTGTTCTCGTAGTTGAAGGCATAGGTTCTTGTAATATTCTCATTGTAGGTGCTAGATTCTCCAATACAATACGTCTTCAAGGATGTCACTTGGTGTTGGATGAATAAGGCTTTCGATATTGTTCGAATTTGCCAATACTTTTGTGACAATCGGCTTCGGTACAGCTCCATGTAGCAACTTTTTAAATTCTGCTGTTTGAAACTGAATTTTGTCAAAGTGCAGCCTGCACGCTGAATAAGCATTTCGTAAAGCTGTGGTACCATCAACTGGGGCTACTTTGATAACGCTTAACCTATCATGCAGCTCGAGCCGTCAGACTTACCTCAATGCACATATAATCTCAAAAATAACAAACCTGGCGCAGATTTGGTCGATGGCCTTCTAAGTAGAGACAAGACGAATGTCTGTAAAAGGGTAGTGGCAAATATTAAAAGGGCTCGGGCAACAGTCACTGTAGAATCTCTTCAGAAATATTTCGATAATCTTCAAGTGACTATAGAAAATGTCCTACCACAAAACCTTTTCAACCACAATGAGACAAATTTTGCAGACGATACCGGCAAAAAGTTTAAACCATACAGAAGAGGTAAAATATCCTGAGCAGATTTGCAATTTCACAAAACCGGCAACAGCCGTTATGGTATGTGGATCAGCTTCTGGAGTGTTACTACCGCCATATATTATTTACCGCTTTTCTAGAATGCGGGATACTTGGACTGAAAATTGCCCTAAAGATTATCCGTGCTGCCAAGAAAGATGCTGCAGTTATGGCACTAGATATAATAGGACCAATCATGGATGGATGGAAGCCTCAACTTTCACAGGTTGGTTCATGACGTGTTACTTGCCCCACGCCAATAACTTAGAAGGAAAAAAAGTTATAATCGAGGACAACTTGACTTCTCATTTTACTGAAGCTGTAATAAACTTTTCTCGGGTAAATAATATCGCGTTCGTGTGCTTGGTTCCTCACTCGACATATCTAATCTAATCCAGACCTTAGATGTTTGTTTCTTTAGGCCAAAGAAAATTGCATGGTGAAAAGCTCTCTCACAGAGGAAAAGCAAGAATCCACGATTGGCGTCTTTACCTAAAGAAGATTTTCCGAAACTTCTTCAAACAGCTCTATTAACTCTGGAGAAGATTGATTATGAAGATAGAGGCGCTATAAAAATAAATTCTTACATGTCGGATATTAATGATACAATTTCCTATTTTAACAATTTGATTTTGAGTATTTTTGATAGCTATGCACCGCTTCTGACATACCGCGTGGTGAAGCCGCCATCCCCTTGGTTGACATCATCATCATAAGGTTCTCAGTCCGAAGACTGGTTGGACGCGTACCTCCATTCTTTTCTATCCTGAGCTAACCTACGCATTTCCCTAAAAGTAGAACATCCTACATCCCTAACTATTTGAGAGCAGTAGTCTAATCTAGGCCTACCCCTACCTCTTTTTTTTCCTATCTCTGACTCTAGTATGTCACGAACTATTCCTTCGTGTCTTAGAAGGTGTCCTACCATCCTATCTCTCCTACTCTTTATTGTTTTCCATACCTTTCGCTTTTCCCCAACTCTTTCTAATACTTCCCTATTGCTAACCTTATCTATCCACGGTATCTTCATCATGCGTCTGTAGCACCACATTTCAAACGCTTCTACTCTTTTTCTATCCGCTTCTCCTATTGTCCAAGTTTCGCACCCGTATAATGCCGTACTCCATACATACGACGTTAAGAGTCTCTTCCTAGTCTCTATATTAACCGTTCTCGAGCATAACAGTTGTTTCTTTTTGTTAAACGCAACTCGGCCCTGCGCCATTCTTTGTTTTATATCTTTAGTGCTCCTACCGTCTTGAGTTATTTTACTTCCTAAGTAGCAGAAATCCGCGACCTCCTCTATCTTCTCATTTCCAATTTGTATTTCCATTTTAGTTCTATTTTCACATCCCCTACATACCAAAATTTTAGTTTTCTTTTTATTGATTTTCATGCCGAAGCCCTGTGTCAAAACTGCTTCCATTTCATTCAAAGCCGCTCCTAATTCTTCTTTGCTAGATGCTAACACTGCTATATCATCCGCAAATCTGAGCATGTTAATAGTTTGGCCCTGTACATTGATCCCTGAGGCTGTTCTTTCCTTAACACTATTAATCGCATCTTCGATATATAAGTTGAAAACTAGAGGTGACAATGCACATCCCTGTCTCACTCCCTTCCGGATATCTACTTCCCTTTGTTCCTGCTCACATTCTATAACTGCCTTTTGCTCTTTGTAGAGATTATGTATTATTCTTCTGTCCCTGTATTTCATCCCTACCTTTCTCAGCACTTCGAACATCTTCCCCCATTTTACGTTGTCGAAGGCTTTTTCTAAATCTACAAATCCTATATAGACGCTCTTTCTCTTTTCTATCGTTTTTTTTCTATAATTACTCGTAAAGCTAGAATGGCCTCGCGCGTTCCTCTATTTCGTCTAAATCCGAACTGATCTTCTCCTAATATTTCTTCCGCCTTTTTCTCCATCCTTCTTTGCACAATTCTAGTTAAAATTTTTGACGCATGGGAAGTTAAACTGATAGTTCTAAAATTTTCGCATCTATCCGCGCCTTTTCTTTTTGGCAAAGCTACTATGATGTTCCGTTTGTAATCTTCTGGAATCTCGCCTGTCAGGTATATGCGACTAACTAGTTTAAATAAACGATCTATTACCTCTTGACCTGCGCACTTTAAGATTTCTGCCTGCAAGCCATCTATACCTGGTGCTTTATTATTCCTTAAACTTTTTAGTGCTATCTCAAACTCTTCTCTCATTATAGGACTCCCTAGGTTATCCCCCTCTACACTGCTTTCGCTTTCTAATATATCTTGCACTTCCTGTCCCGCATATAAGTTTCCTAAATATTCTTTCCACCTATCTGCCTTCTCCCCACTTCCGATTAGGATATCTCCTATTGGTTGACAGACAATGTTAAATTGTTGATGAACTTGAGAGACAAGGCATTGCTCAAATTTAAAAAATCAGGTAATGAGGTACATTTTTCATATTATAAACAACTACGAAACTATACTACTAGTGCGGTAAGAAGTGAGAAGAGAGCGTATTTGAAAAACAAACTCCAAACCCCCATGGTTCAAAATTTTTATGGAAGGTACTAAGGAACTTAAACATAACTTCAAATAAAATGCCAACTAGTATCCCTCTGCACATTTCAAACGTTAATGAAATCAATAATTATTTTATAATTTGCACAAAGAGCCTTCCAACTGGGGATGTTGATTCTAAAATTAACTTTTATTTAAATAATATTAAGAAGACATTTCCAGTAGAGTAAAGTGGATAGTTCTGGATGTGGTGGGGGGTGCAAACTCGACCTTGACCTTGAACTCGGTCAATGACCTTCAGTCTTGACCGAGTTCAAGGTCAAGGTCGAGTTTGCACCCCCCACCACATCCAGAACTATCCACTTACGTTCCAAGGTCATCTTCAACTCAAGGTCAAATTCATTCCAAGGTCATTTTCAATCCAAGGTCATTTTTAACTCAAGGTCAAATCCATTCCAAGGTCATTTTCAATTCAAGGTCAAAACCGTTTCAAGGTCAAATCTGAATTCAAGGTCAAGGCTATCCCTACTTCTTCCCCCACCAGGTGAAGGATCGTTAAACTTTTCAAGGTCAAAGTCAAGGTTGAACGTACCCCACTTCTTCCTATATTTCAAGGTTATTCCTAAAATATATAAGTGGCGTAACTGATCATCTCAACATGATTGTGGTATCAGAGATATTGCAGTGTTAGCGTTACTATAGTTTAAAGTGAGTTTGTGGTGAAAGGTGTACAACAACATTAACAATGCAAACACAAGTTATGGAAAAAGATCCTGCAATCTACCAAACAATCGTAAACAAGAAAACTTATTATCTGAACAAGTCAAAAACGAAATGGGTAAATATTGGATTATCTCATTCTGTGAATTTTAAACCGGTAATTCAGATTGAAGGTGTTAGTGGTACTGTAACATTTGAAGAAGACCAGTGGTTACAATTTCTAGATCATCAAGGAATTATTGTTAATTATTTCTTCGTGGAAGAAACTAGTTCCTGGCAACCTATAGAAGAGGGAAACTTTTCTATAAACTTTGAAAAAGTAAAGTTAACGAAAGTTATAGTTATACGTGAGAATTACACGAATCGTACTGTATACTTGGGTTCAGAATCTCTATTTGAATTATTGGGCTTGTTATCATTAATAAAGTACAGAGTTGATATTGCGCGGATGCAAGATTTTTACTCTTTCTATACAAGTGCAGTAAAAAGAATAAGAATAGTGAAAATGTAAGCTGCATGATGGAGATGATATATTTCTATCCAGATATTATAATATCTGACCAAGGTAAGATAGGTTCTGAATTTACATTCAGAGTAAGCAATTGAAGTTTGACCTTGGTGCGATTTTACCTTGAAATGTGTGGTGGGGGAGGTGCATATATATTCACCTTTTGTGGAAATATTCTTCAGAACGTTCAAGATGTTGTATTGTGCTAATTCGTGGCCTGAGGCATATAACTTAAAATCTGCAGTTGCTCGATTGCGAGCCATGTTTAATTACTACGCAATTGAAACATGTTACAGTATCGATGTTTGCGACTGTGAAGAAACAATAGAAGAATTATTGGGGACCGAAGAAGAGTATAGTTTTGGAATGGAATTGTGTGATCAGTATATCGAAGGCGCTATCACACTAGATTTATTTCTGCAAAAAGTGAACGGAACAACTCTGAAATGGTACTTATACGTCTTAGAACCGTTTTTGCCACCGGAAATGTTAGGACAAGTACCCGAGGAGGAGGAATAAGTGAGAAGCAAAAGTGAAATTGAACATTTGAAATAAATACAACATTTTGCATGTGCACCATAAAATTTATTTGTAAGTTATTAATCAGAAAACCTCATGATCATAATTTTTTTGTATTGTACATCTTTCACCACAGAAATATATTTTTCATAATAAAAGTTATTACCTTAGTGCAACAATTGTTTTATCTTTCTCAAATACGTTTGAAGGTCTTTTAGAAACAGGGTGTGAAAGAACAAGAAATCTACTGAAGTAAAATATATTTTTTTTATTATAAGAAAAAAATGGAATAAAACAAAATATTTATTGAATATTTTTTTTAGAAATCCAAGAGTTGTGAGATTTATCTAATCCTAACCATTTCACAAAAACTTGATCTCCCTTTCTTCGCAGTACCTTCTCTACCAAATAAACGTCTGGGTATGTAACTTTCTGCAGTTCGTGCATATAAAAACCACCTTTTATATCTTGATTTCGATCATCTTTTAAAAGGTAAGTGGTGGGATTAGTTGACCGAACTCTCGAAATTGTAAATATTTCGTTTGACCAATTAGGTGTATAGCCTTTGGAGAATGCTTCGCGATATTTACTTATGCGAACTGGGTCTCCTACATGATATTTCTTGGACGTCACATCTACCAATTTTGGATGATTATAAGCTTCTTGTAACAATCGCTTTTCGATTTTCTTTGTTACGTCCTTAGGTTTCATTCCAGTTGTGCGGTGCTTCCGCGAGTTATACTCACGAACTAGTTCAGGTAACAATTGTAACCACTTGTAGTTTCCCTGGAGACTAAAACGCCTCCACATGGCTGATTTAAGGGTACGATTGCAACGTTCTACTACACTGGCTTTTAAGTTTGAGTATGTACTGTAGTGATTAATATTATATTTACTCATCAGGCTTTGAAAGTCTTTATTGTAGAATTCTTTCCCCATATCTGTTTGCAGGTTAAGCGGTACACTTCAGATAGAACTTTTGTCATAGCTATAGAAACATCTTTACCGGTTTTACGCGCACACCTCTGTTGACGTTAGCATATGGTATCATTTCCACCAAATCAGCTTGAAATAAATCGTTCAATCCTTTTACTATCACACGTCGTCTTTTAAAATGTTTGCGAGCTGGTTTATGTAATTCATCGACAACTGTTTGCATTACTGCAGACCTCATAGTTTACTCTCTGATAGTGGGACATTTTAACATTATTTTCACATTTATATGATCTGGGATGGGTATAGTGGAGGTGTTTAAGTGAATTTGTAGAAAATCGTTTTCTCGTAAATGCAATCCTCGAATGTTTTCTGTATTAAATGTTTTATTGTTAATTTTTATTTCCACTGCTGCTGGGTTTTCTGCAACGATTCCTCCAAAGAAACCATAGATAATTACGCTGTCGATAATTGGAGATTTGTAGGGTATTTGAAAGCGGTTACTTAAGGTTGAGAAAACATAATAGTTGTTCTGATCCCTTCCAGATAGAGGAAACTCAACTTGAACATTGTAATACAACTTGGGTTTGTGAATATGTCTTCCAAATTTGTCAAGAGTCATATTGTGGGGATTGCTGGAGACTGAAAAATTTTTGCGGTAAATTTCTATTTTATAAGTTTTGCTTCAGTCAGTTCTTCAAGTATGGAGATGATTTCGTTGTCGTGACCGGTATGTCCAGCTGCTTTCGAAGCAATGAGAATGCGTAAACGATCAACCAACTCATTCGGATCATCCCAATACACAAGCTCGGTAGGCTTTTCATTTACTGTCTTGAAGATACCCCTTCCTTTCTTTTTCCCTTCACGATTTTTAAATAACTGAGGTCCGATAATCTGAATATATTTTCCAGATTTATTTCCGGCAATTTGATTGTTTGCATTGTAATTCCTTCGAATCGCATTTGTTCGCTTAATTATATCCATATAATTATCCAAATCTTTCGGTTTATAACCGATCGGTTCCTTTTTAAACAGCAATTCATACAGTCCCGGTGTTCCTTCATAACGTAGATTCTGAACTAAAATATCAGGGCCATCAAATGTTAATTCAGAATCCCCTATGGTAAATTTTTCGGTAAGAGAATCGTGCCGCACGCCGTATGTGAAATCGAACGAATCCTCAGTATCTGTAATGAGAAGTTCTATGTATATTCGTGGTAGAGGATCGTATTGTTGTAAATAATCAACAAAAACGTCCGATTCTATGAACTCTTGTAGTTGATTTCTTGTATCGTCTAAATACATATCACTAATGTCAAAAGATGTGTCAGATTCAAACACTTCTTCGTCCTCCAGAAATTGAACGGATGTTTGAGGAGTTTGTGCAGTTTTCGTAGGTGTTGTTTCGCAAAATTCTGATCTCATATCAGGCTTAATAGGACATTCATATTTAGCAGTGTTGATGAAACTTGTAAACAACTCTTGAAGTGGTTTAGTTAGCGGTTTGTATGAGGTTTCTAAATTTAACTGTGATTGATATGTATCCTGTTTAAGACTCTGAAGTTTTTGCTTCACAGCCTTTCTCGTTTTAAGCAATTCTTTAGCTAATTTGTTGTTCATGTTCAAGTAATGACTGATGATGGAAACGATACTCTTGTAAGTTATATAGTTTTCGATATGCTGAGGAAAGAGTCAAAACCTTTTCTATACCTTCCCGAGCCTAAATCACTATCCTTGTCAATAACCAAGAAACCATATTTATCTCTCCAACAATAAAAACACATATCCTTAAACTGGGAGTAATTCATGTCTATTCCTACATGATCGTCATAAATATGTTTCATACTTCTGTTATCTTGTTCGAACAAGATCAACATATTACAATTTCCTCGTATAAGTTGTCTTGGAACTTTAGAGTATGATTGACTCAAATACAGACAGTCAATATTATTGTGTCGCCCATAGCTAAAATATTCCCTCATTGGACTTTGATTACCACAAATCACATCATCAAAAACAAACACCGAATTTGCTTTTACGTCATTCGGGGAAAACATATTCTCCTCATCCGAAATCTCATAATAACCTATTCCTTTAATAGGTTTCAGTACTTCTCGTAAATATTTATACTTTGGTTGTTGTAATGTTTTAGAATATATATATATATATATATACATTTTCAAATCTCAAACCGTTTGGTTGTAACAGTAAAGATAAGACAAGATTTGTTTTTCCAGAACCGGAACCGCCCACGATTAAAGCTCGCTTGCAACCATTTCTAAACAAAAAACCATGCTTTCGAGTTTCATCAATTGACATAGGTGTATCGTAATTTACGATTGGTAACGTGTACTGCTGTTGTTCTACGCGCATACTGAAGGAAACTAATACTTCTTCCATATTCTGTATACTTAAGTACGGGTTATGTACATGTACTTTAGTTGAGAGTTGATTGTCGTGAGAATACATAATGCCAATTATTTTTAAAAAGAATGCCGCTACCTATAGTGGGAAAGGTGTTGTGAATACATTGATCAATAAACTACCATTTGAGTTACATGTACCTGGATATAAATTTTGTGGGCCGGGAACGAAACTATCCAAAAGACTTGCTAGAGGTGATAAAGGTATAAACCCCCTGGATGACGCTTGTAGAGAACACGATATTGCATATTCTAAAAATGAAAATCTCTCTGAACGTCACGAAGCGGATCGTATTTTAGCACAAAACGCTTCAGCACGCGTTCATTCAAAGAACGCAACTGTAGGTGAAAAGATGGTCGCGCTGGGCGTAGCAAATATAATGAAAGCTAAGAAGAAGTTGGGTATGGGTGTGAAAAGACGCAAAGTTACTGGAAAAGGATTAAACTTTAATGAAGCCGTCAGACAAGTAAGAAAAAGTATTAGTAAAAAGCCGAAATCAAGTCTTTATGCTATTATTAAAGTCGCATTGAACGCCTTAAAAAACAGAAGGATATGAACACCAAGAAGCAGAATTATATCCGTTCCAAAAACTGGAGGTTTTTTACCTCTGATTCCAATTTTTGCCGCTCTTAGTGCCCTTGGTGCACTAGGTGGAGGTGCAGCTGGTATAGCAAAGGCGGTCAATGATGCTAAAAGTGCCAAACAACAATTAGAAGAAAGTCAGCGTCATAACAAAACCATGGAGGGTATCGCTATGGGAAAGGGTTTGTTCTTGAAACCGTATAAAAGTGGGTTAGGATTATATTTAAACCAGAATTCAAAAAACTGCCAGTGAAGCTACCGATCCGACCATTAACCAACGTCGACTTAATAAAATACGCCAAGTTGTTAAGAATACCTAAATTTCGCGGAGTTTACATGCGAAATGCTCTACCTACCAAAGTGCACCCCATAGAATGTGCCATAATAAATTTAGATGATGAAACTGGTCCCGGTACACATTGGATCGGCTATGTTAAAAAACTGCACGCTATTTTTTATTTTGACAGTTATGGTAATTTGCGACCACCTAAGGAGTTATTGAAGTACTTTCGCAGTGACGGTAGCAAGCCAAAAATATTTTATAACTACAATCGATACCAAAATTTTAATTCTGAAAATTGCGGACATCTAACCCTCGCATTCCTATATGATTACACACTCGCATAATGTCGCCTCATTCATGGTTCAAACTTTAACATGTCATACACATTCACGCTAACTGGAAATACATCCATCCTGACTGCACATTTTAATCCTCCAATTTTTTTGGAAAATAACATCGAATATGTGTTAGGTTTAACCAATTTCGAAGGGTTCAATAGCATACCAAATATTGATGAATCAAATAATAAATTTTATTTCGATGAAGACAAGAAAACTAAAGAAAACAAAATAATAGAAATTCCCGTAGGTTTATACGAAATTAGCGATATAGAGAATTACTTACAAACAGCGTCTTCGGCGAAATGGTTATTTCTCAAGATAACTCCAAATAATAATACATTGAGAACAGATATTAAGTGCACGAAATTAATTAATTTTTTACCAAGTGACTCCATTGGTAAACTATTGGGATTTAAACCTCAAGTGCTCAATCCTGATGTAATACATACGTCTGAATTTCCAGCAGATATTTTATCAGTTAATTCAATATGTATTGCGTGTAATATAATTACAGATTCGTATTCAAATGGTGAACCTAGTCACATCATCCACCAATTCTTTCCGACTGTACCGCCAGGGTACAAAATAATAGAATCTCCAGATCGCGTGATTTATCTACCAATCAACGTTAGCGTAATAGAAAAACTAACGCTTAAAATACTTGATCAAGATGGTAAACTGATCAATTTCAGACGAGAAACTATCACGGTTAGACTTCATTTAAAGAAGCTCTCTTAATATGGTTACTCGGTATAACTACAATTTAAAAAGAAAAACTGCTGCCCTTTCACGGCCTTATAAAACGTCAGCAACGCCACCAAGAAACATTAATTCAGTTACCATCGATCAGTTAACACCGCAAAATATTTCTTTTCTGCAAAGTTTGGGATATCAAGTAAGAAATGGGTATACTCGACGTCAACGAAAAAGTTTTGATTGATAATTCAATAGTGAATTCCGAAATTCATACACACCAACCATACGCTTCTACAAGTTTCAATAACAACGATGAAATTCGAATACCCATTCAACAACAAGACATGTACACGCTACCATGTTTGAGTTATTTGTACATTGAGGGGAAAATGCTTCTAGCAGATCAAACAATACCGAAGAAAACGCAGTTTATTTACAACGGCCTAGCCCATTTGTTCAGCGAAATAAGATATGAACTGAACGGAGTTGTTATCGATTCCGCAAGAAACGTCGGATTATCTTCAACTCTTAAGGGCTACTTGTCCTATAATACTAATGAGAGTGAAAAGTTGCAAAATGCTGGTTGGTTTCCGAAAGGTGGACACATGGATGTTGATGCTAAGGGAAATTTCAGTGCGTGCATTCCATTGAAAATGCTACTCGGTTTTGCAGAAGATTATCGAAAAATTATTTTAAACATTAAACAAGAATTAGTATTGATACGAAGCAATGATGACATCGATGCTTTTGTAACGTCCGATGTAAATGAAAATGTCAAAATCCATCTAGGAAAAATTTACTGGAAAGTTCCTCACATCTCAGTTAATATTGCTAATCAACTAACATTGACCAAATACATGGATAAAAATATAGAAATACAGTTACCATTTAGAAGTGGCGAATTGCATGAGTTTCCGAAATTATCCGAATCAACACGGCATACATGGGCTGTTAAGACATCACCGCAGTTGGAGACTCCGAGATATATAATTTTAGGATTACAGACTGATCGCAAAAATTCAAAATCAAAAGATATGAGTCGGTTTGATTCTTGTGATTTAACAAATGTCAGGGTATACCTAAATTCTGAGAGGTATCCCTACGATAATTTAAATATTAATTATGATAATAATCATTTCGCAACCCTGTATGAAAACTATGCGAACTTTCAAGCTTCCTATTATGGTAAAGAAAATGAACCGCTGTTCAATCGCAGCGAATTTTTAAAATATGCACCGATTGTTGTCATTGACTGTTCAAATCAAAAAGACACACTTCAAGCTAGCGCAGTGGAAATTAGAGTTGAATTTGAAACTACTAAGAACGTTCCCCCTAATACTTCAGCATATTGTTTTATTCTACACGACAAGTTGTTCAGTTATAACCCTCTCACGAAAATAGTTAAACAATTGTAAATGATGTGGACCCTTCAATTAACTAATAACGAAAGACCTTTTGCGCAAGCGCAACTAAATTGAAAGTTCTCTTAAGAGCTTGCTTGCGTGTTTGCAATTTATTTCTACCAATGAGTATTACACGTAAAGACTTGAGAAGGAGATTAAATAAACATATTGCAAATCTCGCTGAACTGCACCGTAGAATCTACCTGCATGAAACATTGAGAAAAAATATCGAAATTCTATCAAAATTAAAGTTATCACGTGAAGAATCTCATTTTAGATGTCCAAGGATTTAGAATATCTTCAAAAAAATTTATACCGAAAGAATTAGCAGCGTATGATGGAACACGCGTGACGCATTATATTTTTCGACCGCCGTTCCCGTTGCGCTGTCCTTCATCAGAATATCGGAAACAAGCAGAATGGTTGATGGAAAACCACCATTGTATAAAATGGGATGACGGCTTCACACCTTGCTTTCAAGTCAAACATATTATAGAGCGGTTGACCGAATCTTATGATGCCGTATACGTCAAAGGCTTAGAAAAGGCTCAGTTTGTAAGAATGAATACCAATAAAGTTGTAGAAGAATTCGATGATAGACCAGCAACGGAAAAGTCCGAACCAACCTGTTTTTATCATTCTAAGTCTATTTGTATTTGTGCTCTGTCTAATGTACATATATCAATATTATAACGACTTTATGATGTAATTTTTTGATTATTTTTTTAATAAAGTGTTAAACTGTATAGGTATTTCATTGAAACAAAACATCGGTTCCAAAAGTTCTATTCTTCTTTTGAATCGACTGCGATCTCTTCCAATTTCTTGCCAATTTGACCGTCGTGCTTGTCTAAACAAATTCCCACGCTATCATATTGTAAACTCTATTCCTCTATAAATTTTATAAATAAGTTATTGACTGCAGTAAACCAAACCGCTAGGTCACATGTAAATAAAAGTGTGCTCACATTACAAGTTTGTTATAAATAAACTTTACAAATAAATTAATGCTTGCGGTTACCTAAACTGTGATTTAAGCAGTTTATATGTAAATAAGAGAAGATTAGTTGTAGGTATATCTGCATCTAAATAATAGGTTCATGATGCAAGCTTCTTTATTATTATAAGTAAACTTTAACAATTAAACCGCAATGTAGTTTGTATGCAAATAAAAATATGTCCGTAATGCAGTTTTATCATTATAAATTTTAACAACCAAACCGAGCTGCAGTTTGTAAAAGTGTATAAATTGTATTTGTAATGAGTTTCCGTATATCAAGATAAAAGAGCGCATATTTAAATAATTTTATAGCTTACGCATAACATTCTCATTAAACAGGTTCATTATGTATCCTGCAGCTGCACTTGTTAATATGAATTTAAAATAGTGCACCATATATGGAATAACTAATAAGTAATGTCGTTAAACGAAATGAAAATAAGTTGTTTCCTTACTGGTAGTCTCATCTCACCAATTGAAGGTAATATCCATACATAAAATTAAAGGAAATAAAAGTAGGATAAATTGCGCCCGGTATCCCCCTATCAAACGAATTCAAGCATATAAAAGATTGGTTGGCGATCTTCACATCATTCAGTTCTCTAAAATGAACAGAATACCTTTTACTTGTGAATGCGCAACAGCTTCGGTAAGTTTGGAAGAATATAATTCAAATCATAATATGTGTTCTGAAAACCCTACCAGTATATTGCGTATGTATCTGGAACATAGCCAGAAACCTAAGCAATATAATGTTCGAGGGAGTGATGCCGCTCACATCAAACGCTTTACTTTTAAACCTTTGAAAGTAGAACCAAAAGTGGTAATACTTAGTAATATTTTATTAAAACCTGGTCGCAAAGAGTCTACAGGTATGGATATTTCGAAAACCATTTGTGAAAACTCCAAACAAGCAGATTCAGAATATTACCTTGATAATTTTAACCTCGACTTTGACGTAGTCGCTGCAGAACAAACAGACTCATCGTTGTCAGATATTTCTGATTTATTAAAATTTGATGTAAATTTTAATACATCTCAAATATCTAACACGTCGATGCCTGATTCGACTGCAATGACAGAAGACTTTCTTTCTAAATCTGACAACCTCCCAAGTAACATTTTATTACAACCTGGTCGCAAAGAGTCTATAGGTCTGGAGATTTCGAAAACCATTTGTGAAAACTCCAAACAAGCAGATTCAAAATATTACCTTGATAATTTTGACTTCGACTTTGACGTAGTCGCTGCAGAACAAACAGATTCATCGTTGTCAGATATTTATGATCTATTAAAATTGGATGTAAATTTTAATACATCTCAAATATTTAACACGTCGATGCCTGATTGGACTGCAATGGCAGAAGACTTTCTTCCTAAATCTGACAACCTCCCATCGATTCCAACATTCAATACCGACATGTTCGATGATCAAGATGAAGAATTGGCGGGATCACCGAAAGATTGGTCGCCTTTCACAGTTGATGGGGATGATGACGCAGCTTCTCCCATTGTTTTTGGTGAGTCGGTACAAGTACATGTAAATGCGGATGACGATTTTCAAATTTCACATTTAAGTGAAGATTGGAATTTTCCTATTGTTTGTGATATGCAGACACAACTCGCAGATAATAGGACGTCTCCTTTAATTGTCAACAATTTAGAGGTTGAGAATCGTCAAAAGCAATATCTTGCAAACGAGATAGTCAGAATACAAAAAATTCTTTCTATCTGGGAAAAAAGACTTTTTAACTTTGAAATTATTGTTCTTAGGAAGAAGCAGTATTTCAAGGCTGTCCCAAATATGTTTCATGGGGGAGAATTGGCTAAATATAAATTTTTTGTAAACTTTTCTAGGATGAAATGCAATTTGTTTCAACGAATTTTAGAGAAAAAGAAGAAACTTCAACAAATGCTCGCGTTCTAACTTCCCATCTCTTACTTACACATTAACATACCTACCCGATCCATTTCCTGGCGGCAGTAGTTGTTACCTTCTCGTGGTTGTCGCCGTTCGTACAAAAACAACTGTAACGTACGCGAAGTAGCATTTGAGTAGCGACGGTTACGAACAAAACTGTAGCGTGAGTGCACTGTTGGAACATTTTAATTTTGTTTTCGCGAGTGTTAAGACTTTTATAAACTGTACAATGTGGAAATGTCAGGATTGTCGACAGGTGTTCAGCCGAAAATCTTCTCTTCAACGTCATCAAAGAGAAAGTTGCCGCGGTACTCAATCATCAACCGGAGGAAATGAAAATAAGCGTCGGAAATTAGATTTAGAAAATGGTATGTATAAATAGTTAAAAAATTGTCGCCATTGTTGACAGCATGCTCTCTTGTTACAGTCTACTGTCACACATGTTTAATTGAAGTACCGCGTCAAATGTTTCCTGGACATCTGAGAGATCGACGACACAAGGACAAGGCAGCGACCGAGCACCTAGACATTCCCAACGTTGAAATTATCAACAGCGCCTTCAGAAACAGAATAGCCAACTACAGAGTTAGGAGCAATAATCATCACATAATTCTCAGGGATTTTACGGATGAAATTAAAAATGTCGTAATCGAACTTTGTAAGGCCGCTTTAATGGAACATCGCGTAGTGAAATTAAATTTGGAACTTTTCGCGATATATATTATTGAACAAAAAGAAATTGAAGAAATTAAATCGTTCAACACAAGTAATAAAGTAGCATCGGAATCTACTAATCTGACCGAATTGTATGATGATTTTGTTGCTAGCATCGACAAGAAGGCATCAGAGTTTCAGGAGAGAGATTCTGGTACAAGCTTTTTTTTTCCTTTTTTAATACGATAAAGAAGTTCTAAGCGTGATTTCTCTTTTCAGGTTGGGCGCTGGAAAGGATTTTGTATTTAGAAGTTAACATTAATAAATTTAATCCACTTAGGGCTACTAGCTATATAAAATTACCGTGTAGTATAGAATTGAAGAAGGCTGTTGTAAACATTCAAAATGAAGATGAGTTCTGCTTCGCGTGGTGTGTGACAGCGGCACTTTTCCCACCCCCGAATAATGTCAGCAGTCCCGCATCATATCCTGATTGGCGGCCTCTTTTCAATTTTGAAGGTATAGAATTTCCCGTCAAAATCACCGACATTTCAAAATTTGAAGAGATGAACACTATTTCTATTAATGTGTACGGGTTAGAAAAAATTTTTGAGAATAATACAATGAAATATCAAGTTGTCGGACCATTGCATTACACAAAACATAAGCAAGCCACTCATATTAATTTATTAGTAATTGATGACGATAATGGTAACTACCACTACTGTTTGATAAAAAATTTATCAAGACTGGTTTCATCCCAAATTTCAAATCATGTCGGAGCTAAACATATTTGTGATGGGTGTTTGCAATATTTCAGAACCCCGGAACATTTATTGACTCACAGCCAACATGACTGCAATCACCTATCCGTTAAGATGCCATCAACTGAAAATAAACTTGACAAATGCGGCAACATCACAACAGAAAATATTTTAAAATTTCAAAATTTCCAAAATCAATTGAAACTACCTTTTGTTGTTTACGCAGATTTCGAATGTATTCTTAAACCGATTCACACTGTTGAGCCTAACCCAGAAAAATCTTTTACTCTCTCAACATATGTTCATGAACCGCACTCATTCGCTTATTACATAAAGTGTTCATTTGATGATTCATTTTCAAAATTGGTTGTGTATCGCGGAGACAATTGTTCGGAGACTTTTATGGATAAATTGGAAACGGACGTTAAGATTTTGTATGATACATGTTTAAAAACTTGCAAACCGATGACGCCTCTAACAGTCGCAGAATTGCGACAATATGAGGATTCAAAGGTTTGTCATATTTGTGATAATGTTATAGATAATATAAATGAGAAAGTAAGGGATCACTGTCATGTCACAGGCCATTTCGAGGGGCAGCTCATTCGATATGTAATTTAAATTATAAGTTACCAAATTTCGTTCCGGTATTCTTTCACAATTTAAGAGGATACGATTCCCATCTATTCGTCAAACAGTTAGCTATGAATCGGGAAAAAATTGATGTGCTAGCTAAAAATAAAGAAAAATATATTTCGTTTAGTAAACATATTTTAGTGGAACAGCGCGTAAATAAGTTTGGTAAGGAACAAAATGTGTATTTCAATATAAAATTTTTAGACTCTTTGCAGTTTATGGCATCTTCTCTGGAAAATCTCGCAAACAATCTCTCTTTGGATCAGTGTGTAGAAATTAAAAAATACTTTGGAAACAATGCAGACTTGATGAGACGGAAAGGAATTTTTCCCTATTCATACGTGACATCTTTTGACAAGCTTAATCAGTCTACTTTACCAACGAAACTAGACTTCTTCGACACATTACGTAACGAAAACATCTCTGACGATGATTACAAACGTGCCTTTGACGTGTGGAATTTATTTAAATGTAAAACATTAGGAGAATATTCAGATATCTATTTAAAAACAGACGTGTTACTTTTGGCTGACGTTTTCGAAAATTTTAGAAAAGTATGCTTATCCGTATATAAATTAGATCCTGCAAGGTATTATACTGCACCTGGCCTAAGCTGGGATGCAATGTTGAGAAGTACCAAGGTTGAATTGGAATTGTTGACGGATATAGACATGTTACATTTTTTTAAAAAAGGTATTCGTGGTGGGGTTAGTCAATGTATTTCAAGGAAAGCAATCGCGAATAATAAATTCTGTAAAGGTTATAATCCTTCAATTCCTTCTTCGTACATAGCTTATCTAGACGCCACTAACCTGTATGGCTATAGTATGTCGCAATTGCTTCCAAAGGGTAATTTTACATGGTTAAGTCAGGAAGAAATTGAAAATTTGAATGTTTTCGATATTTCAGATGATGCTACCTATGGGTATGTATTTGAAGTTGATCTGGAATATCCAATACATTTACACGATTTCCATAAAGATCTACCGTTTTGTCCCGAAAACATAACACCTCCTAATTGAAAATATTCGAAATTAGCTCCAAATTTATTTAACAAAAGTCGGTACATTATTCACTATAGAAATCTAAAACAATGTTTAAAACACGGTTTAGTTATTTCAAAATACCACAGAATATTAAAATTTGAACAATCTTCCTGGCTAAAATCATACATTGAACTAAATACTCTTAGAAGAAATGCAGCAAATAATAATTTCGAGAAAAATTTCTTTAAATTGATGGTAAATAGTGTTTGGAAAAACGATGGAAAATGTTGAAAAGAGAGTAGACGTACGGTTAGTAAGTCACTGGGAGAGAGATATCAATAGAACTGGGGCAGAAACTTTAATAGCTAAGCCCAGCTTTCAAAATGTTAAAAATTTTTCTGAAAATTTAGTTGCTGTACAAATGAAAAAATTGAAGCTAGTTTATAACAAACCAATCTATGTAGGATTTTCGATTTTGGATTTATCAAAAACTGTAATTTACGAATTCTTCTACGATTTTCTGAAACCTCTGTACGAAGATAGCGTTTCCTTGTTATACACCGACACAGACTCTTTAATCTTAGAAATTTTTACCGACAATTTTTATGATGATATGAAAAATAATTTAGACAAGTTTGACACATCAAATTACAAACTGGACAACATTCACGATATTCCAAGAAACCAGTCTGTTTTGGGTAAAATGAAGGATGAATATGCTGGTGAACACATAGAAAGTTTTTATGGTACAGGCGCTAAAGCATATTGTGTAAATGTTAATTCAAAAATAATCAAGAAAGCCAAGGGGGTGACAAAAACTACAATCGATAAAATTTTGGAACTTGACCATTATAAACGAGTAATAGAAAATAATGAGAGTGTTACGTGTAAAATGGTTATTTTTAAATCACATTTACATAATATGTATACAGAGTTAAAAAATAAAGTAGCTTTGTCAGCTGCTGATGATAAACGCTTTGTTATACCGAATACCACAAAAACATTACCTTGGGGTCATCATCAAATTCCACGTTCACCGAATTCCTCATAATAAAGTGCGAGATGCAACAATAGTGGTCGGTACAATAATGCAATTGTTTGACGTATTTTTTTTGCAACAGTCTTATTTTTTAAATATAATTGTAAATTTTAGTATAATTGTTAAAAAGCCAGCAACATGCAGGTAGTCTACAATGAGCCGCCTAGCTGTGAAGTTTATTACTTTAACAAGTTTAATTGGGAATGTTCTTTACGTACATTACCCACCAGATATTAAAGAGGGATTTATATGTTTGGATATAAACAATACTAAAATAGATAAGTGGCCTGAAAGTTATCAAAGATTGCAAACCGTAACTATTAATGGAAATTATTTAGCTTTTAAAAGTCCTAAAATAGATTACGATGTCTTAAATACTTCAAGTGAAATCAACTATAAACTTAAGTTTTTTTACATAAATCAAACTGATTTCACATCATCATGGAATAGGTTACTCATTAACTCAGTAGAGTGCGACTGTGATATATATTGCTGGGCTATTGGCACACTATTACTTCTAATCATAAGTATTTCAACTATTATTACTTGCATGTTATACAAAAAATTCAAAGGATGAATTTTGTGATCCTTGTAGACATAAAATCAAAAAAATACTGAAATGTATATTTATTGTCACCAACAATGACTTGCGATTATGTTGTATAAGAATAAATCTGTAACTATTTTTTTTGCTTTTCTTACTGTATCCCATAACAAAACCTATATATATAAATATTTGCTGGAACCGCGTTAGTGCAGTGAAATAATGTGCGATAGAGAGGATATTATTGATAAAGTGATTATGCCTCACATGTTACATCAAAAAACTCTTGAAAATTATAAGAAAGATGAGTTGGTATACTTTCCTATAAACTATTTGATAAATAATGCTAAACCTCGAGAAATACTGAATGTATGGCAGAATTTACCCGAAAGTTACAAAGCAAATGCGGTGTTGCAAGGAATGTTACCGTGTTTAGAACATTATAATACACCCAACCAAGAAACCCATGTAGATGGACCAGCTCCGATGAAAAAAAACTGCAGTGCATGTAATTTTAAAATATATACTTAATTAAATACTGCGCGAATAATCTGTTAATGTTCAACCTCTGAAAGTCCTACAAAATTATTTATCTGGGTGAATACCCTAAGAACCTTGAACGTTCAACCTCTCCATCAAATATTAATCTCCTCCCACCATATTTTCTTTGGGTATATATAAATACAACAAGATAACTACACGTTCAGTTCCTACACTTTCATAATGCCAGAAGATTTTGAACCGCTATTATGGGTGAAACCTACAGACTTAAGCAGTGCCGTTGAAAGTTTGTATGATATCAGCAAATCCATTTGCACAATTATACAGTATGTATTATTAAATAATTGTGAAATTGATCACCGGAGAGTGCAAGAATTACAACGTAAAATGGTAAGATACCAGAAACTGCATTTACTATCCGAATTGTACTTGGAACATTCATTTTGTATACATTGCTACTGTGAAGAGGTTACGCTTATTGGTTGTAAGGATTCGTTAAGACTGTTAACAAAATTTTTACCAGACGAAATAATCAAGCAATATGAATTACAACAGTCGATGTGAAGAAAAGAAGAAAGTTACTTTCTCTCAAGAGAGGAATAGAGTTTACAATATGATAGCGTGGGAATTTGCGTACAGACAAGCACGACGGTCAAATTGGGAAGAAATTGGAAGAGATCGCAGCCGATTCAAAAGAAGAATAGAACTTTTGGAACCGATGTTTGAGAAAATATTTACAGAAAATTACAGATTACTTTATAATCAGAAGCTTTGTCAGTGAATTATTAATTATATTGTATACTTTATTGCCATATTTTTAAATACAAATGTCTATTTTATTTTTTGTTTCAATGAAATACCTATTCAGTTTAACAGGTTTAATGGTTAAAGTTTACTTATAATAATAAAGAAACTTGCATCATGAACCTATTATTTAGAAGCATATATATACCTACAACTAATCTTCTCTTATTTACAATAATTATTTTTCTATTGGTTAAACAACGGTGTAAGGTAAACGGTAATTTTTTTCGATATTTACTTAAATTTTCAAACTAAATAAAAAAATTATTGGAAATTTGCTCTCGAGTTAAGAAATGACCTTGGAACGTATTGGACCTTAGTTGAAAATGACCCTGGAATGGGTTTGACCTTAAGTTAAAAAAATTTCGTTGGAATGGATTTGACCTTCAGTTGAAAATAACCTTGCCTTGACCTTGAATATGACTGGAACAGACTTGACCTTGGGATGAATATGATCTTGGAATGCCCTTGAATTGGAAATGTGTTCTCGGGTTAAGAAATGACCTTGGAACGTATTTGACCTTGAATTGAAAATGACCTTGGAATGAATTTGACCTTGAGTTGAAGATGACCTTGGAACGTAAGTGGATAGTTCTAGATGTGGTGGGGGGTGCAAACTCGACCTTGACCTTGAACTCGGTCAATGACCTTCAGTCTTGACCGAGTTCAAGGTCAAGGTCGAGTTTGCACCCCCCACCACATCCAGAACTATCCACTTACGTTCCAAGGTCATCTTCAACTCAAGGTCAAATTCATTCCATTGAACTCGGTCAATGACCTTCAGTCTTGACCGAGTTCAAGGTCAAGGTCGAGTTTGCACCCCCCCACCACATCCAGAACTATCCACTTTACTCTACTATTTCCCAACAAGTTGACATTTTCCTTGGTTCAGTCAAATGAAATATTAGATATAATTCACTCCTTTAAAAGTACCGCTGTGGGTTGTGATGGTGTAGCTTTAGATATGCTTGTTGCTTGTCTCCCTCACATCGTGCATCTTGTTAATTCCTGCTTATTGGACAATGTTTTTCCGAATGCGTGGAAGATTTCCTATGTTCACCCGTTACCGAAGGTCAGTCAGCCAAGGGATTATAAAGATCTCAGGCCCATTAGTATCTTGCCCCTACTGCCCAAGGTGCTGGAGAAGGTGGTGTTTCGTCAAGTAACGGATCACTTAAATAATTATAACATCCTACCCGCATTTCAGTCTGGATTTAGGAAGAACTATAGCTGTGTCACAGCTTTGTCATATGTGATTGATGATGTTTGTAGAGCTAAAGAAAGTAACCAGTTCACAGCTTTAATACTGTTAGACTATTCGAAGGCTTTTGATTGCATACATCACTCATTGTTACTTAGTATATTATCTTACTGGGATTTTTCTAATGAGGTTATTTTATTTTTTAAAAATTATTTGTCGCAACGCAAACAAGTGGTCAAATTGAATGGTATATGCTCCATGGAGGGCATCTTGGACTGTGGGGTGCCTCAGGGCTCCATCCTTGGCCCGCTCCTGTTCTCTATTTATACGTCTAATTTGTATTCTTGTATAAATTATTCCAAGGTTCATTGTTATGCGGATGACACCCAGATGTACTATTCCTTCAACCCTATTGATGCAGAACAAGCAAATGCTCACATCAACTCAGATTTGTTAAACCTTGTTAGAGCATCTTTAGATCATAATTTGGTCATTAATCCCGATAAGTCGGTTTTGATGTTGTTTGGAAAAAATGCTCTTAGGGATGACATTCCAAGCAGATTGAATATAGTAGTAAATAATGTTAACCTGAATTGTGTGGGAGAGGCTAGGAACCTTGGAGTAGTTGTTGATGAGAATTTGAGATTTAAGACTCACGTTAATAACTGTGTTAGAAGAGCTTTTTGCAACTTAAAATTGATTTACTCTAATAAAGAGGTACTAAATAAAAAAAAACAATTCGATTGCTGTGTGATCTTTTGGCATTGTCCCACTTTATTTATGGGGATGTCATCTATCTATGGACCGTGCATAGACGCACAGACTACGCGTAGGATACAGGTGGTACAAAATTCGTGTGCAAGACTAATTTGTGGAGTTCGAAGAACAGAACATATCTCGCAATACGTCAAACAAATGAGTTGGTTAAACATGAAGAATAGAAGATACCTGCACATGTGTCTCTTCTTCCATAAAATAATTTTAGTTCGTAGTCCAACTTATTTCAAAATTCGTTTTAGAACAGATGTGCATAACTTAAATATTCGTAGAAAATCACTCATTACTCCTCCAATACATGCTACGTCGTTCTTCGAGAAATCTTTCACTTTTAATGCTAGTAAAATTTATAATAATTTACCTAGTGAACTAAAAAGCTGTAACTTGTTGACATTTCGAAAAAAACTCGCACAGATACTATTATCTGGTCAATAGGGAGAAAAAGTCTGTTAGTTTGGGGCTGTTTGGACTGGTCATATTTCTCCGACTTACTTTCCCTTTCTTTCCTGTCTTCCTTCTGTTCTCATTTTTTACCTTTCGTTGCTTTTTCTCTTTACGCTCTCTCATTTTCCATTTTTTCATTATATTTTTGTTCCTTGTTATTGGCACTGGCTTTACAGTTTTGTTTTTATATGTTTATTAGTATCTTTAGGTTAAGGTTAAGTGGAAGAACAGTCACTGGGCTGAACTTCGCCTTTTGGCATACAACTTATTTTTTTTGCTTGTATTTCCATTATTATTATTATTATGTATGCTCAATAAAGATTATATTATTATAAATTCAATTAGGGGCTTTGAATCTACGGGAGTTTATCCTTATAATCCGAAGCGAGTTTTAGTAAAACTTGCAGACTATCATGATCCCGAAGAAGAGCCAGCTGAAGCCATAAATTCTACACTAACAGGATTTTTAAAAGAGCAAAGGTTCAGTGGGAATAAGGAAATAACTAAAAGATCTAAGAAAACAATGTTGAATGTTGAGCCAGCTAAGAGTGTAACACACTGCTGAAACAGAAATTGAACATATTGGGGCACAAGCAACTGCAAGAATTTCAGATGATGACTTAAGTGAAGATGAAGTTAAAGTTTGTAGAGAAAACTGCAAAGAGTGTAACACACTGCTGAAACAGAAATTGAACATATTGGGGCACAAGCAACTGCAAGAATTTCAGATGATGACTTACGTGAAGATGAAGTTAAAGTTTGTAGAGAAAACTGCAAAGCAGTTACCTTTAAGTTTATGTATGTGTTGTTTTTGATTTATTTAGATGGCAGAATCAGGTCGATTTGTATAGTATATTTTCTTATAAGTTTATTTTGTATTCAAGAAAAAGAGGATTCTTGCCTTTATAATGTTTTAATTCCATTACGGAAATTGCGTAATGCAGGTTGGATAATATCTTCCCCTGCGCGAAATAAGTGATTCAATGAACGAATAACGTTTTTTAAAAAATCACAAATTTACTTTATTAAATGAAAGATTTCAATTTTTTGTGAAATGCTGGCATATCATATAATTAAAACACTGGATAAATCGACGTTTCGCCCCCGTTCGGGGGCTTTATCAAGATTTATTGGTATAAATATAAAATATAAATTTGTCAGTAAAAATTTCTGACAAGAGCAGAATTTTTCTCAAACAAAATATACCAAAATTTATTAAATAAAACGAACAGGTTGAATCTTAATGTACAACTGTTTATTCTAAGCTACATTTGTTCTCATGTCGCTACATATAATTAAACAGAAAAGATAATGAAATATGCAGATAGCAACGCATCCAGATAAAGCACGTACATAACTCCTCCATCCTTAAGAAGGAGTTTTGGTAGGAACGAATAAAACTCCAGTGGATATCGGGGGTTGATCTTCTGATTGATTGGAAATAACTAAATTCGGTTTTTTCTTCCATTTTCTGAATTTATTTGCGGTGAATCCCATGATGCACACGATGACTATGACGTACAAGGGTATAGTCCAAGGGTGATGAGTTGAGTGGTATTGATTTGTTCTTAACGGATGAAATTGATTTGCCTTCAGTAGTATTTCATGTAACTTGTCCAGTGAAACGTCGTTGACATGAAGTGTATTTTCGGCTTCGGATTTTTTTTGAATTTTTATTTCTGGTAGCAGAAGAGGTTTTTCTTGATTTTTGCCTCTTTCGTTGGTGTAACTGAACTCTGGTGAACGGATGGTACATTCATATGGAACTTCGATTAGAAATGTACCTTGGACCATCACGAAATCGGTTTCTTCGCATTTGACTTCGAGTTTTTCTTGTTTCGGAAATATAGCTATGTAATATGTATCGCTAACCTCTTCAATTAGGGGTTTGTTGACAGCAATAGTCGCCATTTGACACATGGGGGTGTCGCCTTTGACTTGAAGAATTGAATAGAGACAATCGTCTCCTTGAACTGCATTGATTAAATAGTTATTTTCGCACACGGGTTCAGGTATTTGCATGGCTCGCCATCATATTGGAACAAATCGTTACTCATTGTAAAATAGGTATTTTTTGGAATAATGGTAGTTGAATTTTGTGTTGGTATTGAATATAGGTGGTAATGGAAAAATATGTCCGGGTGTACAAGAGGGACATGTAGTGCAAATACTAGTCTATTGCTTGAAAAATATGCATCTACTGAAATAATATTATATTGATTGTAAACTTCGTTAATGTTCGAATAGACCAATTGATTTATTGAATGATGTTTTAAAAGTGAGCTTAAAATTGATTTTAAATCGTCGATTGATGCTATGCTATGGTGTAACGTTCCAAGTTTGGCAAATGATAAAGCATTTTCGATGTTCGTTAGTATTGATAATATTGTGTCCAAATTGAATTTTAATTGAGTAAAAGAATCTAATAAGTTGAAATAGTAAAAATTATCACTTCGCAATTCACGAATAGTTTTATTGATATTTTCCTGATTGAGGATTATCAACGACAAAGTTTCATTATTGTTTTTTAGAATTTCTTGAGTGAGTGATATTTGTTGATTTACAGAAGTAACAATTTCGTTCTGATTATTTTGTAGTTTTTCTATCGCCGCGTCGTATCGATCAGCATCGTCCTGATCTAAGTTACCGGTGATAGCTTTTACAATACTGCCTAAACCATCAATCAAGCCGCGTTTTTGCCTCTTCGAGAAGGGATAAATTGATTGAATTTTATATTTTACAGATTTTAATAGGTAGTCGATATGATTTTCTGCAGTTTGTAGGGAAGAGAAATATTCCGATCCTAGTTTAAGTTTTTCTACGGATAATTTAATGTAATCGTGTTGAGAATTTATAGTTTCAACTTGCTGTATTATTGGGATAAAATCAAAATAATGCAAAAATCTGTGTGTTCCTACTTTCACTTTGGCTTCTCCCAATTTAAAGGGAAGTATACCTGGGTTGTTCTTGAGGTTCGTTATCTGTATTTCTTTCGACTCCAACAGGTGGATCGCAGAGAGGGTCATTCTGTAACAAATTTGGTTTTGAAGCATTTGCTCTAGGTTTTTTGAAAATATTTTTATAATAGGTATTTTTCCGAGTTTTTAATTTTAGACCTTCGTCGCGTTGTACAATTTGCTTAGAAAACGGTGGTGTGAGTTTGTTTCCGCGTGACTTTACGTTTTTTAAATAGACTTCTTGATTTTCTGCATAACTTACCGGTTCTTCACGATTTTCGTTTCGTTTTTGAATCACATTTTCTTTACTAGTTTGACTGATGTTATGGATATGGTCATATAGAAGTTTCGTTTTTTGTTTATGTTCATGAACATAGTTATTGAGAATTTCAAAGTTTAAATCTATATCAAAGGGATCTTTTATATTTGACCGTTTATTAGATCTATCGGTTTCTGTTTTGTAACAGAGTGTATTGAATGATTGTAGCCAAAAATCGCGTAGGGCATTAAACTTGTCGCGTCTGACTTAGGATTTTGAATCTTTAGGACCCTTAGATGCTCTAGAAGCGTAGCATGGAATTTTTCTACCGGTGAATTGCTATCGGAATTTCTAGGAGTTGTAATTTGTGAAGTTTCGCAAAATCTGTTAATACTGAATTTTTAAATTCGGGGCCGCCATCACTCACAATAGAGATGGGAAGGCCGTGAAATGACATAAAGGTAATGAGGTTCTGGACAATTGAGATAGCGTTCGCACCTTCAGGAAGTGGAAATGCCTGAGCATATTTAGAGAATTTGTCAATAATGGTTAGAAATTTTTGATTATTTGCCTGAAATGTGTCAACGTGTATTACTTCAAAAGGTCGTTTAGGTGTCGGGGTTAATTGGTAATGGATTTTTGGGGGGTGCCTGTCGTATTTTTAACGCTGGCATATATCGCAATTATTTATATATGTTCGTACATCGTTAGCATAATTTGGCCAATAATATTTACGTTTAATCTGTTGAATTGTTTCTTGGATGCCACGGTGATTAGTTTTTGTTTCATGGTTGTATTGCAGAATTTGTTTTTGTTTTTCCAAATCGGTCACATTGTCGAGTTTGAGGTTACATTTAATTAAATTGAAAGCTGAATTTTTGAAAGTTTGGGTCATGTGAATGCAAAGATTTTTATAAAGTTCGTCATTTTCGTCGTTCTCAAAATAAAAAGCGTAAGTCTTTTTAGGTTGAGCGAATTCTTGGAAAAATATTGTAATAGGCGTCAAATCGTTATTTACGATATAAATATGATAGATGTATTTTTTATTTGTTTCCCACAAACATTTTCTGTTGGCGGGTCTTGGTAAACTGCATTTAGATACAAAAATTTGGTTTTGAAAAAGATTAATAGGTGACTCGCTAGGGTTTATAGTAAGTATGGGGTCTTCTGCGTTCGTATGTACAGTTTCGTTATTATCTTCGTTTTCTTGAGTTTCGTTTTCAATTATGCTTGTGTTTTCAAAATCTTCGATGTCCGGCTCTTCGTCAATATTATTGATGATAGACATAATGTCCTGATTGTCAAATGTGTCGATAAACTCATCCATATACTGCGATATATTAGATAACTGAGATTCTTCTGCTGGTGTTTTCTTCTTCGATGTACTTGGTACAGGGTCATTTGTAATTTCGGTTACGTTTATCTCGATTCTCGAGAGGGCGTCTGCATTTGTATTTTTGGTACCTTTTTTGTATTGGACCTCGTATTCGAATTCTTCTAATCTCAATCTCCACCTTACGAGTCTTGAGTGGAGTTGTTTCAAAGACATCAGATATTGCAGTGGTTTATGATCGGTTATTATTTTGAATTTGCAACCAAATAAATATGGCCTAAAGTATTTTGTAGCCCACACTATGGCTAAAAGCTCTTTTTCTATCACACTATAATTTTTCTCGCTGTCGCTCAGAGTTCGGCTGGCATATGAGACAGGTTTATCGGAATTTATTGGTCCTTGACTGAGAATCGCCCCAAGTGCGAAATTGCTTGCATCGGTGGTAAGGACAAAAGGTTTCTCGAAGTCCGGGTATTGTAAGATGGGGTCGTTGGTTAGTAGTTGCTTACAATATTCGAAAGTTTTTAGAAAATTTTCATCGTGTTTAATTTCTGCGCCCTTCTTGAGACATAAGGTGAATGGACGTGTAATTTTGGCGAAATCCTTAATGAATTTTCGGTAGTAACCCAGGAGGCCTAAAAATCCTTTAATTTCTTTAGTAGTTCTGGGAATTGGGTACTGTTTTATTGCCTTGATTTTCTCTGGGTTCGGTTTTACGCCTTCCGGAGTCACGATGTGACCTAGAAAAGCTACCTCTTTCTTCAAGAACTTGGATTTATCGAGTTGAATTTTCAAATTTGTTTCCCTCAGTCTCTGAAAAACCTTCTTTAAATTGACCATGTGTTCTTGTAATGACGTGGAGTATATGATGATGTCATCCATATACACCAGACATATTTGGTTTTGAAGCCCTCTGAGCACGTTGTCCATTACGCGCTGGAATGTCGCTGGCGCGTTTTTCAGCCCAAATGGCATTCTGACGTACTCGTAGTGCCCATTTTCCACATTGAATGCCGTTTTCTTGGTGTCCTCCGGGGCCATTTCGATCTGGTGAAACCCGCTGGCTAGATCCAGAGTCGAAAAATATTGGCATCTTCCCAACTTGTCTAAGATGTCACTGATGTTCGGTATGGGATATCGGTCATCAATCGTTTGACTTTCCGGTAGTCGACGACTATCCTCCACTTACGTTTTCCGCTCGCGTCTGCTTTCTTCGGTACTACCCAAATTGGGGAGGACCAGGGCGAATTACTGTGCCGAATTATATTTTGGTCTAACATAGAGTTTATCTGTTTTTGAACTTCTTCTTTGTGTACGAAGGGGTATCGATATGACTTGGTGTAACCGGAATTTCATCTTTAGTTTCGATTTTATGTTTTATTTGGTTCGTGAAACTTAATTTTTGGCCTTCGTAATAAAAAATATCTGAATAGGATCGACAAAGCTTCTTTAGGTGGTAGTCTTCTTCGGAATTCATGTGTTGAGTACGAAGCAATTTACAGATGTTATTATTTACAGGTTCTTGCGGATCAATTTCGGCATGATATAGTTCGAAATTGTTAGACTCAAATTTATGTACATTTAAGGGTTGAGTTAGCTTGATTTCATGAGAGTAATAGTCACTATTTTCTATTTCTACCCATGCATAACCGTTTTGCGAATTTGTTAATGTTTCTTTTATAGAACAATGATTGATATTAGTTTTTGGGACAATAATATCACCAGATGTTTGTGGTACGGGTATCTTAATTTTTATTCCAGAATTTCCCTCAACTTCTACGAAAAATATTAATTTCTTTTTCGCTTGATAATATTGAATGATATTTTCAGAATGTGGAGTTCTTAAACAAGAAGTTGATAGGTCTATTTGTGCGTTTAACTGTTTTAAAATATCTAGTCCTATAAGTCCGTCAAAAAAGTGATGAAAATTAAACAAATGGAATTTTAAATATTCGTTGAGATTTAACTCAGAAAAAGCAGGGATATTTGCACAATGATTTCGTCGAGATTCCTGAAATATAGAACGGATAACAAAAGGTTCTTCAAAAATATTTTCGGAGTAATATTGATCTGCGATTTCAGGATTTAGAAATGATTTTGTGGCTCCAGTATCAATTAACAGCTTTAAAGGCGGATTAGCTATTTGAATATACGGAAGCTCCTTTTTGTCATAAATCGTATTTAATTCAATTACGTCACGTTGGTTGGATTCAAATCCTCGTGAAAATTTTGGGGAGTCTCTTCAGTGTGATCGTATTGATCGTTTGATTGAGTATAGGTTGTGTCAGTTTCGTCATATTGATCGTAAGAATAACCAGAATCGTCATAATTTGGTTCCGTTTGATCAAATTCGACATTATGCAATTCCTCAACTGTGAAATTAGGGGTTTGATTGGGTCTTGGTTGAAAATAGGACCGATTAAAGTTTTTTGGAACATTTTGAGTATTAGTGACGACACTCATTGGCGTTGGTCTTGATACAGACGGGCCATTTGGTGGATTTCTCCACACGTTACGTGGTTTGCCAAATACTTGACTATTTGTAGGAAATCTTTGAGGTGGTAAATTAGTCCTAGGTTGAATTGGGACTGGACCTCTTGGAAATGATTGATTAGTAGCGAAATTTTGGTTAGACTGAAATTGGGGTCTAAAATTGTTGAAATGTTGGTTGTTAAAGTTTTGGGGTTGGAACTGCGTTCTGGGAAAATTAAAATTTGGAATCGGTTGTTGAATTCGTGGTTTTATATTATGAATTTGATTGTTAGGTTTAGGATTGAAAAAACTATTACTAGATTTTTGTAAATACCGGATATTATTATCCTCAATAATGTACTTCTGCGCATCAGCCAAATTACTAGGTTTCATTGACCTGATCATCGAGCTTTGCGGCTCTTTCAAACCAACAAATAAAGTATGTAAAGCATGTGAATTGAAAAGTAACTTTTTACTTTCTTTGACAGCGTCGTTTATTTCATGAATGTTAATATAATTATGAAGTAGATTTAAAGTGGAAACTACTCAGCTGTAAAATTGCAAAGAATTTTCATTTGAATTTTGTCTCAAAGAACTTAAGTCGGAAAGCAAACTGCTTTCATTTCTTTGATCACCAAAATGTGTTATTAATAGATTTTTCACAATTTCCCAGTCATTGGTACCGCTAAGGGAAAATACTTCTTCAGCTGGCAAAGTTAACTTGGAAAGTATACCATTTAAAAGAACTTTATTTTGTACACAATCTACATTTACTCTGTCATAAAAATCATTCAGTAAATCAGTTGCAGTAGAAATAAATCTATAGTCTGTTAGGGTTCCCGTCAAATTCAGGAACGATTTGTAAAATTTTAAAATCAAAAGATGGTCTTGCCATTGTTGAATTATTATATTTATTTGAAATGCTAAATAATTTTTTTTGTTCTGTTTCTGAATCAGTATCAGTACTTAAACTTAATGTTTCTAAATATGCACTTAAGTTATCTTCAATATCTGCACTAATATCGTTTATTATTGACATAAAGGAAAGCAAAAGATGGAAAACAATGAGCAACTTACAGGTAGATGAAGATGTTCATTCTTCGGGATGGCCTGTGGTTGTCCTTGATTTATTTTTCTTCGGATTTCTGTCTTTTGAGGTTCTATTCGATAAAGAATTGATATTCCAGGATATCGATAATCGATGCCTTCGAATAATCCTACCGACTGCGCCAAATAAGTGATTCAATGAACGAATAACGTTTTTTAAAAAATCGCAAATTTACTTTATTAAATGAAACGAACAGGTTGAATCTTAATGTACAACTGTTTATTCTAAGCTACATTTGTTCTCATGTCGCTACATTCAATTAAACAGAAAAGATAATGAAATATGCAGATAGCAACGCATCCAGATAAAGCACGTACATAACTCGCGGACAAATTATTTAGGATAGATAATAATATTTCCTCCACCCGACGGATTACCTCATCGTCTATGAATTTGCGTACCACGAGAGCTAGAAGCAGCTCTCTGATTGGTGGAAAGAGATCACCCGATACGCTAACCACCCTTGTAAGCCAGATCGGCTCGCGAAAACTTCAGTAGTAACCCATCTCTTCGTTCGTATACGACGTGTTCTGAAAGGTTTAGTTCGCATTGTAGGAGTCCATTTAAGTGGGATTTTTCCTTCAGACACCTTGCTGGACATTGCTTAATTGGTATTGATTGTGAATTGATAGTGGAACAAGCAAAGTTCCATACCATTAATTTGGGATTATTCGTACGGACGTTGGAGTTACTATTCGCAGGCAAACATTCTAACCAGGGTCTTTCGTTACCCCGTTTGTATTGGGTAAACAACATAGAAGCTAGAACTCTGTGTATGAAGTGTTCGAGTAATCCACATCTGTACCCGGACGAAATATTGGAAACACAAATACGATACGAGGGCTGCCCGTTATGCTATTAGCCCATGTGCTGAAGAAATAGGACATCCTTTAAGAAGCAATTTGGGAACAAACCAGATAAGCAACATTCATTGAGGTCAGAAATTTTATACTTTGTTATCGCGACCCGCCATCTTTGACCGCGAGTTAAGCTATTTAGTAGGATCTCTTGGTTTCGTATTGCATCGTTTGTGATATTCAGCATGTCAGTAGTAGTATCGCGTTGTTTGTAAAGATCAGAGGTAGCAGTCAAAAGATTTTTAGTAGTTGTGTAATCGTGGTTCTAGACCACGGGGTTAAGTTATTGTTTAACAAGTTTATTGGTAATTTTTAACCTTGTAGAATCATTGTAATCAGTGATTCGGATATTTTGCGCATTTCTTTAGTCACCATCTTTACGGTACGCGCAGGCGTGAACGAAGCTTCCTTCCGTGCGGCATGTTACCGGTTTGTTTATAACTCACAGTTTATCTAAAGCGTATTCCGAGTTACAGAGCTTATAGCTCGACCATTTCAGCTTGGTCGATTGTGTATTTTGCACTTACATGTTTTGAAATTCGATATTTAAGACTAAATTTAATCTTTAGCGCAAGTAACCTTTTATTTACATTTCAACCATTATTTTATGAAAGAGTTTATTTCATTTATAATACATTTATTAAATATTTGTGTGTCTTTTGGTTACTCTTTCCCCCTTCTTGTGTACCTAGCGGTTTTTAGGAGCTGTGACCGTTGGATGTTGCTGTTATCGTAGGATCATCGACAACTCCTTGGCGCCCTTGGTAAAAATACTATTGTTTTAGCCCACCCCCAACTCCGGCTTGATCTAGTCGCGGTGTATCCTCCTGTATTTTGCGGCGTTAGGCATTTTGGCAAACTAAAAGCTTGGAAAACTATAGGCTTGTTTTGACTTATTTTTGTAGTTATAGTTGTGGACTTAAACTTGTGAAGCTTGTTCATTGCATTCTTTGGTCCCTATCTTTGGAATTGTTCCCGACTTCTGTCGGTATCTTTACTTTTGTACCCCGGATTGACTTGTTTAAATTTATCGTACATCATGGCGTCTGATTTGAAGATGGAGGTTGACAGGTTGTCTCGAGATGAACTCATTTATGAATTGTGTATCAGAGATTTAGGTAGTGGTGAGCAGTTGACTGTCGTAGAGATGCGAAAAGTATTGAGAAGTGCCATGCGATTGTTGAAAACCGACTTAGCTATTGACGTCCCGTCTTACCCCCTTTACTTTTGTTGTCGATTCCGTTGCAATTGAGCGAAGTTTAGAAGAAATAGAAACTTTGATAGCAGATTTCGAAGGAAATGAACAGAGTGGTTCCTTCAAGAAAATTTGTTCGAAAATTGCTCATACTTTAGGGAGAACTAATAAAGCTGTTCCGAAGGATGACGTAGAAAAATCAGCTAAGGCGACGTTTAGGTTGAACATTCTATTAGCTTTTGACAGATTCCGTGATAAGGTTAGACAGTCCCGAAAATCTAAGGAGACTACCGTTCTTGATTTGTCACTGTTAAATTCTGTGGTTGACGCTGTTGCGCACAGTTCAGAAATGTGTTCAAATTCGGAGTCGGAAGAAGAAGAAGTACTAGTAAAACCTCGAGTTGTCCCAGTTCGTGAATGGGGATTAAAATTTTCTGGTGAAAAATCTGATATGTCGTTAAACTCCTTCTTGGAAAGAGTTGAAGAATTACGATTGGCTAGAGGTGTTTCTCGAGCAATGTTATACGATACTGCCGTTGATTTATTTGCTGGTAAAGCCCTTACTTGGTTCCGTGCTGCTAAACATTGGGTTACGGATTGGAATTCGTTGGTGGAAGCTCTTCGTGAGGAGTTTCAGTCTTTTGATTATGATAGGAAATTGTTTGAAGAAATCAAAAATAGAACACAGGGCGCAGATGAGTCAATAGGAATGCATATGGCAGCAACGAGTGGGTTGTTTGGTCGATTGAATCAGAAAATATCAGAAGAAGTCCAATTGAAGATTCTTTTGGAAAACATTGACCCATTTTACCAACCTCACTTGGCGTTTGTGGAAATTACGTCTTCTCGTCAGTTGATGTCCATGTGTCGTAAGTTAGATGCGAAAAGGAGCATCGCGAAATCTTTTGTACCCCCTCCCCGGAAAAGTAATACCTTGCAACCGGACTTGGCTTATGTTACTGCATCGAATGAGGTAGCTCCCGTTGCCTCACCTCGTGAACCTGATCGTCCTAGTAACACCTTGGAGAAAGTGACGTACTTTAATTGTAAGAAAAATGGTCATATTTCCAGAAATTGCACAGCTCCGTTGAATAGACAATGTTACAGGTGTCAAGCACCTGATGTTACTGTTCGTACTTGCCCGAATTGTAATAGGAAGTCGGAAAACTTCCGACGGGGTTGCTAGATGGTCGTAGAAGTTCCCCCGTATCTGTCGCTCCATCGACCACATCTGTTTTACTGGACTTTGTTATTACCCATGCTAGAGGGGATGAACGGCGTTATCTTGAAGCTTCGATCATGGGATATAAAATGTTAGGACTCTTGGATTCAGGTGCCTCTCGTACTATCGTAGGTCGTCCTGGATATAGTACTTTGACTTCATTAGGACTGAGTATTCGTGAGAAGCCCATGAATTTTACCGTTGCGAATGGTGAAACTTGTCGTAGTTTAGGTTATTTTCAAATACCTATTAACCTTATGGGCCGAATTAGAATTATTGACGTACTTGTTGTACCGGACTTACCACATACTCTAATTTTGGGAGTAGATTTTTGGACGTCTATGGGAATTGTTCCTGATTTGCGTCAAGATGTTTGGCATTTTGGTGAAAATAGTAGTTGCCCTACCGTTTGTAGTATACAGGGTGAATCGTCGCTATCTTCCGAGTGTCGCGAGCGGATGGAAAAATTGATTGGATCTAAACTAGATCATATGGGAAATGGACTTGGTAGAACCTCACTCGTTGAACACGAAATTGAATTGTTGCCAGGCACAAAACCGATTAAACAACGCTACTATCCTGTGTCACCTCATAAACAGAAAATCATTGATGAAGAATTGAAGAAAATGCTGGAACAGGGTGTGATAGAATCTTGTAAAAGTCCTTAGTCTTCTCCTGTTTGTTTAGTACAAAAGAAGGATGGAACCCATCGTTTTTGTATCGATTTTAGGCAAGTGAATGCAGTCACTAAGAAGGATGCATATCCCCTTCCTTATATTTCCGCTATTTTGGACCAACTTCGTAATGCTCGTTACTTGAGTTCGATTGATATCAAATCTGCATATTGGCAAGTTCCAGTAAAGGAATCGTCACGAGATTACACTGCTTTTATTGTTCCTGGTCGTGGACTTTATCGTTTTCGTAGGATGCCTTTTGGGCTAACTAATGTGCCGGCGACGTTTCAACGTCTTGTCGATACCGTCCTTGGACCTGAATTACAGCCATCTGTACTTGTGTACCTTGACGATATAATCATCGTATCCCCTGGTTTTGACTCGCATATAGAAACTCTTGAAAAAGTTTTGGATCGCCTCGAAGATGCTGGTCTTGTTGTTAGTCGTGAAAAATGTCAGTTCTGTAGGTCACAGTTGAAATATTTGGGATATATTGTTGATCAGCATGGACTTAGGCCTGATCCTGAAAAAGTTGAAGCCATCTTGAACTTACCTGAACCTAGAAATGCCACCGAAGTTCGTCGTTTTACTGGTACCGCATCTTGGTATCGAAGGTTTATACCTAATTTTTCGGATGTGTTGGCCCCCCTTAATCGTTTAACTCGTAAGAATGTTAAGTGGAATTGGACTGATGAGTGCGATTTGTCGTTTCGCACTATTAAGGAGAAACTTGTGTCAGCTCCTATTCTTGACTGCCCGACTTTAATAAACCATTTATCTTGCAGACGGATGCATCTAACTATGGAATTGGTGCTGTATTGTCACAACAATTTGATGATGGAGAACATGTCATATGTTACCTTTCC
This sequence comes from Xestobium rufovillosum, assembly GCA_963966045.1. NCBI lineage: Eukaryota > Metazoa > Arthropoda > Insecta > Coleoptera > Ptinidae > Xestobium > Xestobium rufovillosum. The sequence continues at coordinate 13,184,299 of OZ014493.1, read as the reverse complement.
CGTTCTCTTACTAAACAAGAACAAAAATTTTCGACCACCGAACGTGAGTGTCTTGCCGTCATTTGGAGCATTGAGAAATTACGTCACTATTTGGAGGGAGTTGAATTTGTGGTGATCACGGATCATCATTCGTTATTGTGGCTACATCGTTTAAAAGACCCCCAAGGTAGACTTGCTCGATGGGCTCTACGCTTACAACCCCATAAGGTCACCATGATCCATAGAAAAGGAAAAGATCATGTGGTACCCGATCTATTGTCTCGCACTGTTCCGGACGTTTGTGTCATAGAGGAAGAAACCGGATCTGATGATGTAACATGTAAATGGTATCTTCGTATGCGCCAGAGAGTTGAAGAAAATCCCAGACTCTATTCCCAATGGCGTGTTGAAAATGGGAAATTGTTTAAATATGTTAGTTGTCGGATACCCGAGCTGTCCAATGACTCGGATAATTGGAAAATTGTTGTTCCCCGGGAACGTCGTTTAGAAATCTTGAAACGTTGTCACGATGACGTTACATCTGGTCATTTAGGCATACACAAAACTTATGCTCGAATTCGTAGTACACACTATTGGCCCAAATTGAAACCCGACGTTTATAACTACGTGCGCCGTTGTCAGACTTGCGCCGCCTTCAAACCCGAACAAAAACTTCCTGCTGGTTTAATGGGAAATCGCCCACCTGTTTGGCAACCTTGGCAATTAATCAGAGCTGATTATATTGGACCCTTTCCTCGTCCGGCCGCTGGATATACTTCAGTGCTTGTCGTTACTGATTACTTCAGTAAATATGTTTTGACTTTCCCAGTGCGCAGTGCTACTGCCAAATCTTTGGTAAAAACTTTGGAAGAAAGTGTATTTTTGGTATATGGAGCTCCGCAGTACCTAATGACCGATAATGGTGCTCAGTTGAAAAGTAATGAAGTTCACAACCTTTGTAAGAAGTATGGTGTCCAAACTTTCTATACTGCTTTGTATTACCCCCGTGCTAACCATACCGAACGGACCAACCGAGTTGTAAAGACTATGATTTCGACGTACATCAAGGATTCTCACCGTCAGTGGGATAAAAATCTTGTTGCCCTTACTTGTGCCATTAGGACTTCTCAACATGAGGTTACTGGTTATAGTCCGTATTACATCAACTTTGGACGTGAGATGAAGATACGTGGTTCCGAATTTCAGGAACATCCTTCTCCGCATTTAGTAGATCTTAAAGGAGAAATAGAACAACGCCAAAAGGGATTTGGAAAGATGTACAAAGATGTCGAAACGAAAATTAGAATAGCCTCGGAGAGGAACAAACGCATTTATGATCTGCGTCTTCGCCCTCAACAGTATGAAGTTGGAGAACTTGTGTGGAGACGAAATAAGTGTTTATCGGATGCGACTCGTGCATTTTCCGCTAAGTTGACACCTAAATTCCTTGGTCCATTTGCTGTGAAGAAAAAAACTGGCTCCTGGACATATGACCTTCAGAACGATTTAGGAGTTTCCAAAGGTGTTTGGCATGTGCAAGACTTGAAACCTGCTTTCGTTGATGACCCTGGTTAGATCATTGAACCTTCGTTAGATTGCTAGATCCCTTGTGGATCACATGTTGAAGATTGGATTGGATTATGAATTTTTGGATTTTGGATTCTGATTGTACTTGTTTCTTCTCCTCTCTAGGAGGCATTGTCGTCGATGACCTCTTATCGGACTTCATCTCCTGCCGAAGAAGAGGAGGTGTTATAATGTTTTAATTCCATTACGGAAATTGCGTAATGCGTAATGCGAAATTGTAGAATGCGTTTTAGTTAGCATCCTTTAGGAATTATTAAATTTTCACTTCATGAAATATTTAACGGACCTGGTATTAGGTGAGATAATTAATGTCCCATTTCAAATTATTATTGTAAATGGTATTGTTTTAAGTCAATCGTATTTTTGTAAGATCACTTTTTCTGCGATTAAACACGATAGCAACAACTACGTACTTTAAAATAACCAGTGAACCTTTATTTTGTTACAAGTTCCAGACAATATTTCTGAAACATTAAGTTGCCTTGAGGATACATATATAAAAATTTTACTAGTCAGATAACTGCAATATTTGACAATGATTTATTCAATGTGAGCTTTTTAAGATTTAAGAAGGGCGACAAACTTTTTTTGTGTTTCTAGAAGAAAAAGTGAGTTACATGAGATCGTCAAAAATCCCAAAAAGGGGAATGCTCCTTCAGTAATACACCGGGGCAAATATTTATTCAAAAACTTTGAAAAGTATTTTTAGTGTTTTTATTTTATATCTTTAGCTTCCTAGCCGAGCTAGGTAGCTATTGTGATAGTCGTTTTTTGACCATGGTGTTTTTCATCAAATGTGGACGTTTCAGGTCATTCTAAGACTTTTTGGCAAGGTAGCACATTTCCGTCCGTATGCATATGTGTGTGTGTGGGTGGGTGTGTGTGTGGGTGTGTGCGGGTGGGTGTGGGTGTGTGCGGGTGGGTGTGCGGGTGTGTGTGCGTGCGTGCGTGCGTGGGTATGTCTGTTGGCACTTTTGCGGGAAAACGGCTCCACAGATTTTGCTGAAATTTTGCATACGTATATCAGAGATGGTCCATAGGAAACTGACGCACAGTAGATCGAAGTATAGGAAAACCCGGACATTCGAGGACATTCGCAATAACTTTTTGGTCTTATTATTTTGAATTAGTTATTTTAGTTTGAATGTTTTTTTCCCATTTTGATTAAAAAATTGACGTAATACAGAGTACAGGGTGATTAAGATTCATTAAGATTCGAGGTTTACCGTAACGATTTAAAAATCGTAAGGTATAGCAAATGTGTTGTTTAAATTTGACAAATTTGCTCATTTAAAGCTTACTTAAATAAGAAACTAAAAATATTCTTAGGCCTTCCGGATACATCCGCAAAAAAAATAAATTTAACTTTTAGTTTTTAATTTTTTCTGACTTTATATCAAAAGCTTATAAAATTCGAGAAATACTTTTGTGTAGCAATTTTTTCACCTCTACAAGGTGGTGTCAGAATTCCAATTCGTTGCGTTCTCCAGATACGTCTAAGGTACCATAAACCATGAGACACCCTGTATATCTACCCTTCTTATATTCCATGTAGTTTTGTGCATTTTTGAATTCTAGGCAAAATTTTGGATAAAAATATGGGGCTTGTCCTATAGCGACCTTTATTTATTTTTGAGATATTGACAAGAAGATTTTAAATCCAAATATCTTGAAAACGGTTCAAAATACAGCAAAACAGCTTCTATGTTCCTACCTTTATTTTTAATTTTCTACAATTTGACATCCATATTGTTAGGTATTTCAGGTTTAACCAACACTTCCATTAAAACCGGATGCGGATGTGCAATTTAAACCGGAAATTGATGTCAAATGATTGAAAGTTGAAAACGACGATAGGAGCCTCAAAGCCGTTTTGCGCTAACTTAACCCGTTTTAGAGATATTTCGCTTCAAAATCCAAAAATTTTCAATTTTCAAACGTCAATATCTCAAAAATAAATGAAGATCGGTATAGGACATGTTACATATTTTTTGTTCAAAATTTTGCGTTGAATCCAAAAATGCATGAAACTACATGATGTCCCATTGAAAATTTCAAAGTCGACATCGGTACCATCATATTGGGACACCCTGTATAAATAAAAATACCTTTAAAATATACACCACCCCGTATCTTGTAACTTTTGTTTTTAACATTCTTTTGTATCTGTAAATTAGAAAGGTAACTTACTCCACGCAATCGTTGACTTAAGCTGTCCTATGCAACCTAAGCGTAATATGCGATTATTTCGCGGGGTCGCAAGTGGTCGCAGCCAATCTTTGTGGGCATTATTTAGGTAAGGTTTGATCTTACCAAAACGCCTAATTTTAGCCTAGCCAAATGAAGCCATTTTTTTAAAACCCAAAAAACTTAATAATTGAGAAACAAAATCACCGATAAGAGAAATCTCGTACCACAGATAAAAGAGATAGTACAAAAACAATATTTATACACTAAAGGATTTTCAGATATATTAGTTTCAATATGCCGCAAAGTGTAAATTGTGAGTTTTGTAAAACACCTTTTTTTGGGGAACCGAAAAGTAGTAAATATTTTGTCATATTTAACCAATATAGATTTTACCATTGAAATCACATTTTTTTCCACCGTGTAGGTAGCCAAAACCAAATTAAGGTATTTTCTAAAAACTACATGTTTACAACATAGAAATATAAAATAGGTCGGAGAAAATCATAATTTTTAAAAATCGCCAATGTCCACCTATTTACATTGCCTCGTTCTACTGTGTGACGGGGCGGTTTTTTTAAAGCACTTTTGAGCCAAGATATGGCGTCATCGAACATTTTTTCAATGAGACCGTATATATTTTTGTATTGCATCGGATAGAGGATAGAGGAAAAAATTGAGAAAAAAAAAATACGAAAAGAGAGCGCGCGGCAAGCGCGCCCTCCAGTTCAGTTGTGGCTGTGGCTAGGAAGCTGTTCTGTCAATGCATTGACAACTAGTTTTCTATGGTATCTACCTACACCTATATAGTACATTCATATAAAATTTAAATCATATAACTTGGCGTATGGGTTGACACATGCATGTGAACTAATTTGTTTCGACATTGACAGTACTGTGACACTAATACTAGTTTCCATGATAACATACGAAACAAGCAAAGACGTACAAATACATTGTTATCCAACATTGTAAATAAGAATGAGTGAAATAAAGAGTTACAATGGAAAATCTTGATTATTTCATCTTACGTTAATAATTAGCGGCCATATCAACTAGTTGCGTGCGAGAGAGACATCAAACTAACATGATGCGTAGATTATTTCAATCATACGCCAAGTTATATTATTCAAACTTTACCTGTAGTACCTACCTACACTTATACCTGTTATGAAAATGTTACAAACATTTTAGAATATTAATAATTAATTTTATATCTACATATTATGTAAGCACTTATTATGTTATTGCATACCTACTATATTTTGTATTTCTGGTATAAGTATTGATTTATAACAAGAGTTTTATTTCCTTAAAAAACATGATAAAAAGGTCGTTTTATTACGTTTTCAACTTATTTTTATTTTTATTAGATTCCTATCTACAAAGGATTACATTGATAAAATTTTGCAAAATAAAGGGGTGATCAAAGTTACCCCAAAACCAGTAAAACTTTGAACAGCATGTTCCATTTTTTTTTATAAAAAACTAGTAAAGTTATAGAGATACTTTCGTTACTAACGCACAGGTACGATACCGGCACATATAATTACCAATTTTTGGACCAAAAGAATGTTGGGTACGTTTCACTAGAATTCTATGGGAAAATCCATAAAAAAACTAGTTGTCAATGCATTGACAGAACAGCTTCCTAGTCACAGCCACAACTGAACTGGAGGGCACGCTTGCCGCGCGCCCTCTTTTCGTATTTTTTTTCTCAATTTTTTCCTTGTACAACCTATTACGATTTTCGCACATCGTGTAGCGAAAAATACCCTCTATCCGATGCAATACAAAAATATATACGGTCTCATTGAAAAAAATGTTTGATGACGCCATATCTTGGCTCAAAAGTGCTTTAAAAAAACCGCCCCGTCAGTTTCCTATGGACCATCTCTGATATACGAATGCAAAATTTCAGCAAAATCTGTGGAGCCGTTTTCCCGCAAAAGTGCCAACAGACATACACACGCACCAGTGGCGGCTTGTCCCATGAGGCAGGTTAGGCAGTGCCTCACCAGTAAATTTGCGCCTAATTTGTAATTTTACAAACTGTATTATTTTTTCAACAAATTATATAACTTCGAATTGGAATTATTAATAAATTTTCGTTCGGTATTCCGTATTTCTATTTAAAACAGCGCTCCACAGTCTGTGTGACGCGCAGTACCAGCTCCGCGTCGACTAGACAACGCATCAGAGAGGCTGATTCGAATTTGCCTCTCGCGCTTGTATTGCTAAAATCAAGCTATTCCCACTGCATGTAGCTTGTGGGTAGGCTTTCTGCAATGCACACTTGAAGTAATAATGAGCTGAAAAAGGACCGATTTGAGGCAGGCCTCATACGCATTTAATCTCCAAGGAGCAACAGTGATAGACTAGACATGCGTAATGTATAACACGACATTCTGCCTTCTAGGGTGCGCCTGTGTTGTTTTCGCGGTTCGCGTGCGCATGCATTATAACCACACATTTTTTCAAAGTTGTTAAGTTCGTTTATTGTTTTGTCTGAATTCTGAAAATAGGTTTTTTATATACGTTCAGCAGTCAAATATCGATTAGTGGAAAGTGATAGTAAATAAGTGAAGTGTTCAGGAGCCAGGAGGGCATAATAGAATAGCGGCAATTAGAATGGACGGAAATGGAATGCAATTCGCGGCCGAGGTAAACGTAAATAGAAACAATATTACTATTAGAAACACACCGGATATTGTCAACTTTTTAATAAATAAATGCGTCTTTTCGAGTCTCATATACGAGGATAAATTATACGCGGTTAAAGAATTGAAGCGTCCAGTTCCAGATTTAAGCAAATCGCTAATTAATTTAGGTGTAGGTGGGAAATCAAATCGGGTTTTCTGTAAAACCTGGTATGAAAAATACAACTGGCTTACCGGAAGCATAAAGTTAAGTAAATTATTTTGTTGGCCATGTATTTTGTTCGCAAATAATAGTGAGAAAGTTTGGTGGAAAAATGGATATTCGGATTTGAAGAATTTATGGCGTGGTTTAGCATTGCACAACAAAAGTAGCCAACATATTTCTTCAAACTGTAAGTTAGTTCTTATGAGAAAACAAAAGCAGAATATCGCCACGGCAGTGGATACTGCGCGTAAAATAGAAATAGAAAATTTTAATTCGAGAGTTAGGGAAAATCGCAAAATTTTAAGAAGCCTTATTGACATTACGTTGCATTTATGTATGCAAGAATTACCATTCAGGGGTCACGATGAATCTGTTGAATCTCTAAATCGCGGAAATTTTAAAGAGCTTGTAACTTTGGTTAGTCGAGCGGTTAGTAAATACGATCCTCATTTAAGAATGTTTCTGGAAAAAGATGATGTTAGCTCGGTTTTTTCTGGAACATCTAAAACTATACAAAACGAGTTAATTGATTCAGCTGCGTTTATTATAAATAAAAAAATTGAAGATGAAATTTCAAAATCGTTATTCTTTTCCTGGCAAGTCGATGAAGCAACTGATATCGATTGTCATTCACAGTTGTCTGTTATTTTTCGTTACGTACAAGACGGTCAACCTGTTGAACGTTTTATGGGCTTTTATGACGTTAGTGCGGGGCGATTTGCGGTTGCATTGTTTGAATTTTTAGTAAACAAATTTGGCAAATTCGGTTTAGATACTAAATTAGTCGCTCAAACGTACGACGGCGCTGCGGTAATGTCTGGTGAATTGAACGGTTTGCAGGCAAAAATTAAATCTATCGCTCCACAAGCAATTTTTACTCATTGTTATGCACACGCTTTTAATTTGGTTTTAAGTGAAGCATGCAGTTCAATTCAATCGGTTAAAGTTTTTTTTGCAACGTTATCTGGATTTTCAGCTTATTTTTCAAAATCTACAAAGCGTACTCACGTGTTGGACCAAATATGCGGACATCGGATGCCCACTAGTGTGCAAACTCGATGGAATTTCAGTTCTCGCGCCGTCCGAACTGTTTATAATAATAAGGACAAATTGCTTGAGGTTTTTGATTTTCTTATCAATAGTCCTGAATTTGATGACGCGTCTATTAGAGGAGCAGTAGGTTTAAAAAATTTTCTGGTAGATTATAAGAACATATTTTTTTTTTAAACTTTTACTTTAATTTTTCAGCAGACAGATATTGTCTTTTCCATTTTGCAGAGTAAATTTACGGATATCATTGGGGCAAGGAATTTGTTGCAAACGACTCTAGGTAAACTACGTGAATTCAGAAACGGTAACGATTTTTTTGACAGCTGTTGTAAAAAACTTGACATTACTGACATGCAATCGAAGCGTCGTAAAGGATGTGAAAAGGCAGATAAGCAACAGCAATTGAGACATATATTTTTCGAAATTCTTGATATCATAATTAATCAAATACAAGTTAGGTTTTCTGACATAGAAAAGTTACATTTTTTCGATTTGTTGAATGTTTCAAAATTTTCGCTAAACATTTTCCTGAGGAGCTGCTTAAAAGATTGACGAAACAGTATAATTTTTTCAATGAGGAACTTTTAAAAAATGAATTAATTGTTTTATACGGGAATAACATTGTAGAGAATTGTACTAGCCCCGTTGAAATGTTAAAATGTTTTCACGATAATGACCCTCAGTCTTGTATGCCAGAACTTTTTAAACTGTTAAACGTCGCTGTTGTTTTGCCGGTAACATCTGCTTCGACGGAAAGAAGTTTTTCCGCTTTAAAAAGAATTAAAACGTATATTCGAAATACAACTGGACAAGCGCGATTAAGTAATATGGCTAAAATCGCGATAGAACGAGTAATTGTAAAATCCGAAATTAATAACGACAGTTTTATAGAGGAAATAATAGACCATTTCGCGGAACAGAAAAATCGCCGGATATCATTAATTTATAAAAAAAAATTAAATTTACCTACTCAGAAACCTAAATGCGCCCCGGAAAAGAAGGTACCGCCAGCTTCGAGCACGGTAGGTGTAACCATATCCTATCATTCCTATTCCCACTAACCAGTCAAGAGAAGAGAAGTTATATATTTCGTTTCTTTATTATTCTGTTTTAGAATATATTTTAATTTTGTTATTTGTTTTCTGTTTTGAAAACAAAACAATTTTTATTTCGATTCGAATCTATAGGTTATTCAGTTTTTCTTGACTCTCTTCCAATTCCAAGTGTTTCTCTCACTCTTCCGTTTATCCCATTGCTCCCATGTCCCATCCCTTCCTGGCAAGAGTCCTCTACACCTCCACGTCGGTTCTTGCCGGACGGTTGGATAAAAGTAATAGCACAAATTTATTCAACTGACGAAGTAGAGATTTCCTTACCAAACCTAAGTAGGTCCTATACGGCATTGGTATTTACTTAGGTTCGATGGGCTCCACTATACCTATAGGTACCTATCTGAGTATCTAGAGACCTGCCTCATCATTTTGTCATATCATGAGCCGCCACTGACACGCACGCACGCACGTACGCACGCACGCACGCACACACACACATACTGACGGAAATGTGCCACCTTGTCAAAAAGTCTTAGAATGACCTGAAACGTCCACATTTGATGAAAAAACACCATGGTCAAAAAACGACTATCACAATAGCTACCTAGCTCGGCTAGGAAGCTAATTATCAAAGTAGCCCCAGTTGACGGTATCGGAAAACCTTTCCGATACTGGATTATTTATAACGTTGAGCCAGATCTTGAAAAGTTTCGTATCTTTCGGAAACCTTATCAATAATGTTATTTCCCCATTCTTCAAAAGCACAACGTTTATAGCGTATTCTAGGCATTTTTATTTAAGCTGAAATAAAAGTTAGAAATTGAATATTAGTTGTGTTGTGCAACAGTTTGTAAAGTGTTCAATACTTTACAAGAACATTATTTGGGGTTAAAAAAGATAATTGAAAATTTTTTGTCGGTGCCTATTTTAGGTATGTAAGATTAAATTTTTATTTACGTGCGTAATATCATATTACAGATGTTTTACAGATTTTAGCGTTTCTCATGGCGGTGCCAGTGATATGGAACAGCATTTAAAGTCGGAAAAACATAAAAATGATGATCGTGCAGCTGCTTCAAGTTCCTCTATGTTAAATTTTTTGAAGAAATCGGATGCACCATCTGCAAATGATCTGGATATCGCCGCACCAGAAGGCGTCTGGGCTTATCATACAATACAAGAGAATCACAGTTTTCGTTCCAATGATTGTGCGTCAAAATTAATTCAATACTGTTTCGAAAAGAAATTTAGATGCGCCCGCACGAATACGGAAGCTATTGTGGTAAATATTTTAGCTCGCACAGCGATTGAAGAATTAAAAGTCGATCTTGGAAAATCTCATTACATCACAGTGTTAACCGATGCTTCGAACCATGGTAATAAGAAGATATTCCCAGTTCTAGTGCGCTATTTTATACCATATGAAGGAATACAGGTAAAAATTTTAGATCTCCAAGATCAACCTGGTGAAAGTTCAGATATCATTGTTAATTATTTAGTACAAGTATTGAGAGAAAATAATTTGTCTGCAAAAATTGTGGCATTTTGTGGCGACAACACCAACTACAATTTCGGTGGAGCAGCTAGACGAGCAGTCAATAACGTGTACGCAAAATTAAAATAGTCTCTCGAAAAACCGTTAATAGGTATCGGATGCGGAGCCCATATCATTCACAACGCAATCAAATCAGCTGCAGACGGTCTACCTGTAGACTTTGAATGTATAATAGTAAAGATTTATTTGTTTTTTTATATTTACACGGTTCGAGTTGAAGCACTAAAAGAGTTTTGCAGCGAAACTGACACCGAATATCAAAAGATGCTGGGCTATAGCAAGACCAGGTGGCTTATACTAATGCCTGCCATCGAAAGAGTTTTGAAAATGTACGAGCAATTGAAAACATATTTCTTGAGCATCGAAAAGTGTCCTATTATATTAAAAAACTTTTTTGAAAATCCGACCTCAAAACTGTGGCTTTATTTTATGCACGCTCAGTCGGCAAGTTTTCATCAAGCTGTGTTAAAATTGAAGGGCAGAATATTTCGGCAATAGAAGCCGCAAATGAAATTAATCAACTCAAAGAAAATTTTGATCAAAAGCGAACTACTCAGTTCCTACCATATACAGTTCGTAGATTGTTAAAAAAGTTGAAAGATAGCTTTGATATTGACGAAGAACTTGTGAAAACTATAGTTACAGAATTTTACAAAACAAGCTGTGAATATTTGGATCAATGGACTGTTTTTAATAAAGACTTGGAGATATTTTATTGGGCAAATTTAAAAAAAGTACTTGCGTGGGAAGATGTTCAAAAGGTATTAGATGTTTTGATTGAGAAAGGATACTGTGATTGTAATAAGGATACAGAAATATTTGAAGAATTTTCGCTCATTTCTAATTACATTACATCTCAAAAAGTGGCAGATTGAAATGATCTAAATGTTTCAACCGAAAATCGTTGGGTGGAAGTATTTAGAACACTTCCACGCTAACAATCTGAATCATACAAACTTTAGTATTTTGATAGAATATATTTTGTATCTGCTTGGAACAAACGCACCAGTAGAACGAGTATTCTCTTTAATGAATAATTGTGGACATCTGAAAAAACTCAGCTTCAGGTGTCTGTTCTCAAAGCCATGTTGATAACGAAAGTGAATATTAAAAAAACCTGCCAAGAATTTCATTCTTATTTAAAATCATCACCAGCTATATTAAAACAAATATGCTCATCAGAAGAATATAAAAATAATTAGCCTTTCCTACTTTTTGATTAATTACCCAGGTATTATTTGATTGTATTTTCTTTTTCTTCAATAAATGTTTTCAACGTAATAAAATTTGTTATTTTATTATAACTGTCGCCGTAATTTGGACAATGTCCCGTTTTGAGGAAAAATAAAAATGGTCACGTTAGTAATATGTGTCTATATATTTATAAACTTACCAAGAGATTTTGATACCTTTTTGGCGATATTTACGGCAATATGAATATACGCTAACACCAATACTCGATAAAACTTTTGCTGTAGCAGCAAACAATACGTATTTTAATTAATAAATTACAATACAATATTATTTAAAAACACAATTGGCTAACGCAATCAGCATTCGATTCGATTTGATATTTGAGAAAAACGGCTGAACTTGCATACCACTCATTGGTTGATTTTATTATGTCTTTCTCAATGTTTACAATGTCCTTGTCCCACAGGCACAGGAGCGTTGTCTTACATAGGTTGGCAGTTGACAGAACTATTTTGTAACCAAAGGTATCTGCATAAGGCTGCCCGGTACGTGCTGGTTCCTGCTTTCGGTTAAGTAGCTTGCTTATGTGTGTGTTCATCCCACAGTGTAAGAGAGTTAAGTGGTTTCACGTTTAAAAAAAGCTCCTCGGACGCGAGTTCGTTTCACGTGCCACTGTTTCACATGTGTCGAACGTCGCCAAACTGCTAACGTAAGAGAGATAAAATTGAAAGACAAGGAAATCGGGTTCGGGCCAGTTTATGCACATAGGCACCCTTAAAGTGTAAGCAGTCACGCATAAAGTGCACGCAGTAATTGCGCTTAAAACTGATAATAATTAAACACATAGTAAATAATCTGTAACAGTGAATGTATTTTACCGGAAACTATGGTGTTCCGTCCCTGCTAAAGATACACAAAGCAGTTTTTTGTTTATTTTGTAATTTCACATATCTGTTTAATTTTGATTTACTTTGCACTAATACATTGCTGTTAAATACCCTTTCTCCCGTTTGACTACGCCCGACGGGACCCGGCGATAAATACACAGAAAGCCGTGAATATTATACAGACCGTTCCGCTGCGTGCTGTGCTTATGCTTTTTACCTTAAATTATTTCTGCACAAGACGCAAATTACCATTACATACATTTACCTACCCCGTGCTTGGACAAGGGTGAGTACCGGCAATATTTTTATTACAAAAACTTTATTGAGCCTAGTGATCCCTTAAATTATACTTGCTTACGTAACATATGGGAAAAAGTGTTGTGTGCCAAATTGTACAAGCGGTTACAATAAAAACAAGGAAAATGTGTCATTGCTTGCGATACATAGAGTCTATTTAAGAGAATATAACCGAGCAATTCCCAGAAAGGATCGCATCTTGACTGAAAAAGATGTTTGCAAAACAGTTCAAGCGCGAATGCATAATTCGTGTACTAAAAACAGATTGTTATACAGGTAAGTTTCTTCAAAAATTATCTTTATTAAATGTATGTAGTGTGCAGGACGCAGATACTTTCGACAAATAATAATCTGTGCAAGTGCAAGGTTATTTTGGCCATATTTCTCTAATTGGTTATTATTGGTTATTCATTAAATAATTAAATACATAAATAAATAAATAAATAATTGGGTACTATGTTTATCTTTTACTTCTAGTTTCCACTAAAGATAACAAAATTACAAACTGGGTCTTTTCCAACAATTTTTCCTAATTGCCCCAAACATATTTCGAAAAATTTGCCGCAAAAACGCCGAGAAATTGTAAAGCACGATAATGTTCAAATTAAACGTAGAAGACTAAATGCAGAACCGGAAGCAATTCAGAATTCAGAATTCAGATGCAGGTAATATTTAGATAACTATTTGTATGTACCTATACATGCGCTTTCCTAACCTACTTCACCAAAAAAGTCGTTTGCAATAGAACCATGTGCACGAAGAGCTGTGCTTAGGCTTAGGTATTGAAACATAACCTATCTTTTACCGTATGCAGTTTGACCTTAATTTGAGGTATTTCACTAAAATATCTAAAAATACTTGGGAGCGACTACTGCTCCGGCCGACGGTCCCCTGAAATTTTGTTTGAACACGGTCGGGCATGAGCATTACAGAATGTCAACATAATTTGCATTTTGGAGGCGTAAAAAAACTAAAGCTGAGAGAACGCATTTTTGAAACAGACCATTTATTTGCCCTCTCGCACCAGACACACGCATTTTTTTGAAAAAAGATGATGTAAAAACAAGCAAAATATATCAAACCCCTACTCGTCTAGCCGTAGGAGAACAAAATGGCAATTCTGTACGATACCCGTACGCCCACAGAGACCGTTAGCGTCAGTAGCCGATAACGATATACTTAAACGTCATTTTACCGAGATGCGTAATGCGCACGTCAGACCGTATTGGAACAAAATTTCAGGGGAACGGCGGCCGGAGCAGTAGTCACTCCCAAAATACTTTTGCAGTATGCCATATAATTGTTGTGTACCCCACTGTTCTTCAGTGTCTGACAAAAACAAAGACTTAAAATTCCGCAAATTTAAACAAAATTGTTAAAAAGAAATAGAATCTGGAATGTTACCAACGAAGTATAATACCAAGATCTGTTCCAAACATTTTGCTGAAAATTGTTATACATTTATAAGCATAGGTAAGTATATTTAACAAATATTCAAAGATAGCTAATTTAATTTTAAACATATATTTAAAGGGAATGGAAGATATTAAATAAGTCTTAAATCTGCTATACCAACTTTGCATTTACCAAAAAGAAAGTTTGATATTTCAAGAGTTACTTGCAGTTCTAGAGCTAACAGAGCAATGAATAGGGAGATGGGGAAATATAAATGTGATGTTATGGGATCGGAGGTAAACATCATGAATGATCCTCCAGTTTATAACGAAGAATGTTCATATATTAGAAGATGTTTGTGCAAGTAGGGAATGGAAGTCGGATGAAATGAATTTTGCTGGGCCTGACAGCATGAGTGTATCAAGTATTGGAATCCAAACAGTGATCAGTTTCAAGAGAAAACAATTAATGTCCCATGAATTCGGTTGAACATACCTCCATTTAACAATTAGCAGAAGAAGACATAATGAAAACTATGGTAATTGCGAACCGAAGAATCATAGAAAATTTAATAGGAATGGGGAAGAAATTTAAATTTTTGATGGACAGAATACCAAGAAATGTTTGGCACGTAACTAATGAGATCGTCTTCGACTGTTTTATGTTCTGTAATAATTTTAAGAAGGCTATTAAATAAACACACTTTATAGGCTGGTGGATTTCTATTTATGAAATATTCTAACAAAGATTAAATGAAAATACATGTACTACATATTAACAAAGAGTAGAAACGCATAAGATGGACAGTCAGCAATCACTTTTTAATTTAATTCGCCCTTTCTTACTGCTCCTTTACTTATTTCTACTCTTTGGCCTTAATTAGTGCAGCAACATTCATTTTCGCTTATTTTCTTAATTTTTTCTAAAAAACTTAACATGTTCTTATTTTGACTTAAGTTACATGAGAGCAACAAAGAAGGAAATACCTAAATCCTACTGGAGCGCCCCTTGCGAGCAATATTTTAACTGAGATAATGTACATGCTCTATTACGCCAGTAAACTAAAATTATAACAAAAAATTTCGATATAGGTACCTACATATGTACTTTTATCAATTAAAAAATATTTAATTTTTATTTAATTCATAAAACTGAGGACCTGTTGCAACACACTCGATTATTTTCGGTACAGTTAAAAGAAAACTGAAATGTAAGACAGTTATGATGCCCAGAACAATCCACCCCATTCAGTGATAGTGTTGACATGTCGTAGTCTATGTGCTGATGTGACACGAACTATTAAATAGGACTACAGCAAGATTATTACGCATTCATTATTCATTCGACCCATAATTGACATTCGATTCATATTCAAATCATTGTATTCCAAATTATGTATTCAAATTATTAATTGTCTTTTTCACGTTATAAATCATTTAATGTATTTGTACTAAAATACAAAAAGTATAAAGTAGTGTAAAAAGTTAAATAAAAGTTTTTTAAAAACAAGTTTTCGTGAACGAGAAATATATTTGGCGCAGTCGGTACGATTGGCGACTTTTCTGGCTGAAGAAATTTGTCAAGAAAAAGGTTCGTTCCAACGATTCACGTCAATTCAAGAAAGAACTACAAACTCCGAAGAATTCAGATTGGACTAGGTAAGTCGAGCATTCCTTTATTACTTGATTCCTAATAAAGTTGTTCGTTTGATGCCAAATTCTAATACTGATATTGATTTAATTTTAACTGATATAGTTGATCAAATTTCTAATATAAAATTAGAGGACAATATGGTATCCATAATCTCAGCAGAGAAAATTTCAAACTGCTTACCACGTTTTAATGGTAACAGTTTAACTTTAGAATGTTTTATAAATGCTTGCGATAAATTTTACGAGAGGTATGGCAGGACACAGGATCCTTCCTTAACTGAATTTGTTTTTGCATCAATTTCAAGTAAATTGACAGACGAAGCGGCAGCCTACATATTTTGTAGACCTGACTTACAAAGTTGGCCTCAAATTAAGGAGAGCCTAAGAATTAAATTCGGCGACAAAGTAGATCGCGAAACCTTAAATCAAGATTTTTTGTTTTTAACGAAGCAACGCAATGAAAGTAATTTCGATTTCATTGATAAAGTTCAGCGAATGAAAAGTTCACTGCAAATAAAAATTCAAAGCGATAATACATTAGCGGAAGCTATGAAACAACTTTTAATTCAACAAAGCGAACGTAATGCAATAGATATTGTAATCGGTAATATGAACCATGAATTGCGAACAGTTCTGCGTTTGTATCGCCCTGAAACAATTGACGCTATTATTACGTTAGTTTTAGAATATGAACACTCAGAACAGAGGATTGCTAGGTATCAAAACAGGCAACCTCAGCATTACAAACCTATTCATCCTAATCATGCAAATGTGCAGAAGCAACATACACAATTTTATCAACAACCTTCCTATCCATCTCCGAGATTGCAATACAATGCACCTCACCTACAAATCACAATTTTAATCAACGTCCTACTAACCTAAACTTTAATCAACAACCAAATAATGCTTTCAGAAATCCTTTTCAAACAAATTATTTCAATCAACAACAAAGAACAAATTTTCCTTCTCCTAGGCCAATGCCTGAACGAAAATTCTTTACAAACCAACAAGTCTTTGGTAATCGTAATAACATTCCACAAAAAAATGTTTTCGCACCGAAAAATTCGAGACAACCTCCACCTAATTATTATGAACCAATGAGTACCACTTCCAGAAATCCAAATATTAATCAGCCCTCTACTTCAAATTTCCATGAACCCATGAGCACGAACTCACGAAATCGCACTACACCAAATGTGCAACGAAATCATTTTCGACCCTCTGGTCCCAGAAATTTCATCTCTGAAGAAATTCACAATTTAAATACTAATGATCCTGAACCCCTTACTCAGTCTGATGAACCCACTGAATATTTCAATGAATATCAATCTCTTGACGACAGCCCTCAGTCTGACGAACAAAATTTTCAGTTGGACCCCAATCCAAAAGGAACGGGATAGAATTAAACGCAATGGAAATGAATTCTTTACCCTACATTACCATTAAAAATTCCCCTTGTAAACTACTAATTGATACTGGATGTTTTCCTTCAATAATAAGACCTTCAATAATTGAAAAACATTTTCCTCACTTAATATTCCGCAAAGAAACAAAAATAACTACTTGTACTGGAACACATGCTCCTGAATTCCGTGCAAAAATTCCTTTATTTCCTGAATTCGAAACTGATATGGAAGTCGAATTTATCTTACACAATTTTCACGAATATTTTGATGGCATTATAGGTTTGGAAACTTTACAAAAATTACACTTAATGATAGACCTTAATAGATCATGCGTATCTAATTCAAAAATAACAATTCCTTTTAAATATAGAACTGATTTTAACAAAATAAAAATTGAGGTACCACCAGAATCCTCAATATTCAAAACAATTTATGTAGATAAAGAAGACCAAGAAGTCCTTATCCCTCAAATGTCATGTGAATCCCTTTACATTCCCGAACATTTAAATAAGGTAGAAAATAAGTCAATTACAATCGAAATTGTAAATCCAACTTTGGAAACGGTTTTGGTTAATGTACCTAATAATTTTTTGAAATTCGAAAATCCGTCTGATTACGAGATTCACCACATTTCTGAAATGATGGAACCTTTCCAGCAACGAAATAAGAGTAAACTTAGTGAACGAAGTGAATTACTAAAAAATTTAAGAACGCAACATCTAAATAAAGAAGAAAAACAAGCTATTGAAAAACTAAAAACTAAAATTCAGTGATACTTTTTATCGTCCAGACGCACAGTTAAGTTTCACTAATCAAATCAAACATGAAATCAAAACGACAGATGAAGTACCGGCTTATACGAAGAGTTACAGATACCCGTACATTCATAAACAAGAAGTAAAACGTCAAGTCACCGAGATGTTAGAAAAAGGTATTATTCGTCCCTCAAGTTCACCATGGAGTTCCCCGATCTGGATAGTCCCTAAAAAATTGGACGCGAGCGGAAAGAAAAAATGGCGTATTGTCGTGGACTACAGGAAAGTCAACGAGAAGACAATAGATGATAAATATCCCTTGCCGAACATAAATGACATCCTTGATAAACTAGGACGCTGCCAATATTTCACCACATTGGATCTCGCCTCTGGTTTTCATCAGATAGAGATGCAGCCTGACTCAATACCAAAAACTGCATTCAACGTAGAAAATGGACATTATGAATATCTTCGCATGCCATTCGGATTGAAGAATGCACCAGCGACCTTCCAAAGAGTAATAAACCATGTTTTAAAAGACCTTCAGAATGATGTATGCCAAGTCTACATGGATGACATAATAATCTTCTCCGCATCATTACAAGAGCACATTCAAAACTTGCAAAGAGTATTCAAAAAATTTAGAAAAGCAGAATTCAAAATACAATTAGACAAATCGGAATTTCTCCAAAAAGAAGTTGAATTCTTAGGACACGTTATAACACCAGAAGGAGTCAAACCAAACCAGAAGAAAGTCGAAGCAGTTAAGAAATTTCCAGTTCCGAAAACTGCGAAAGAAATCAAATCTTTCCTAGGATTGTTAGGATACTACAGAAGATTCATCCCCAACTTTGCAAAATTAACGAAACCACTTACCCAATGTTTAAAGAAAGGAGAAAAAATTCAACATACACCACAATTTTTAAATACATTTAAACTCTGTAAAAATATTTTAATAAATGACCCAATTTTACAATATCCCGACTTTACCAAACCCTTCAATTTAACAACAGATGCTAGTAATTTCGCGATTGGATCTGTTCTTTCACAAGGACCCATAGGAAAAGATCTTCCTATTGCTTATGCATCGAGGACATTGAACCCTGCCGAATGTAATTATTCGACAATCGAAAAAGAATTGCTAAGTATAGTTTGGAGCTGTAAACATTTCAGACCCTACCTATTTGGCATGAAATTCAACATTATAACGGATCACAGACCACTAGAATGGTTATTTTCTCTCAAGGAACCAGGTTCGAAATTAGTACGTTGGCGCCTAAAGCTTGAAGAATATGACTACAAGATTATCTACAAGAAAGGTAAGCTGAACACCAACGCCGATGCCCTATCTAGGATTGAAATACACGCAAAAGAAGAAGATAACGAATCAATAATAGTAAACCCCGGAGACATAAATCAAGAAAGAAATGAATATCTACAACCCTCTCAGGACATTTCCCCTGAAGAAGCGTACCGAATTCTCGACGACGAATTAAATAGACCACCAAATCCAAAAAAAAATAATATTCTACAAAATATTATACTGAAACCCGGTAACAGAAATAAAGAAGTTGAAGACGACTTAGAAACTGCTCACTCAGCAAACGAAAACCCAATACAAGAATTCCCATTCACAGAAAAATCTCTAAATTCATATCATAACCAACTAATTATGTCAACAGTCACAGACGACTCAAAATTAAAAGTTCAAAATATTAAAATCTTCGATAAGACAAGACTAGTCATTAACATATCTAATAAATTATTAGAACCACAACTTATCCAACTCTTAAAAGAATACATCAAACCCAATCAGACATACTGTATATATTTTAAAAATAATCCCGATTTAAGTTTTATCTTTTCAAGAGTCTTACAGACCATTTTCAAAAATAATTCGTTCAAAATATATATTACACGTTCAATTTTAACTGATGTAACGGAAAATGATGAACAACAACTCAAAATTCAATATCACCACGAAACGAAAACGAGCCATCGTGGAATCACTGAAACAGTAAATTCTTTAAAACAAAACTACTATTGGCCAAATTTGGAAAGAGACGTTACCAATTACATTAATATTTGTGAAATATGTCAGAAAACAAAGTATGAACGACACCCGAATAAAATAATTTTCAAACCAACACCAATTGGAACTGAGCCCTTTGCCCACATCTACATTGATAGTTTCAAAATTAAAGGAGTAATATTTATAACGATAATTGACAGTTTTTCAAAATTTGCTCAAGCATACCCTGTTGAAACGTTACACGGAGTAGAAACGTTTAAAGCACTTTTAAAGTTTGCCTCAAATCATGGAATTCCCGCTAAAATAACTTTTGATCAAGGCACAGAATTTAAAAATAACATTGTTCTTCAGTTTTGCGAATCTCACAAAATAGAAGTTCATTTTACAACAGTCTATAATCCTTCTAGTAACAGCCCTATCGAAAAATTTCATTCTTCTCTAATCGAGAGCCTACGAGTTCTACAAGAACAAAAAACTGATCATTCTCTTCAAGAACAAATGACATATGCTGTTTTAAATTACAACAATTCAATTCACTCAGCAACAGGTTATACACCCTTTCAAATTATTAAAGAAAATTTAAATTATCAAACACCGTTTGATTTCACAGAAATTCAAAAGACGACTACTTATATGCAAGATCACGCTATTGCCTTAAGAACCATTAATGACACCATTCGACAAAAATTAATAACCAAACAACAACAAAATTTGGAAAAACGCAACATGAATAGACAAAATCCACCCGAAATAAATGAAAATATACCACTGTATGTACGAACCCAACCGAAAGGTACGAAACTTAAAAATAAAATAGACAATCCTTTTAAACCCATCAAAGCCTCCAATTATGACGACATAAAACTAACACGAACAGACAAAAACAAATTTTACATAAACAGATGTTAAAACCACAACGTTTTGTTACAGACTTACAACATGACCCGGACGTGTATCCTTTTAACCCTGACCCTGGTCCTAGTAATTGCTAAAACTCAAATATCTATTAATCCCATAACTAATCCACTTTTAATACTTAAGTTAGGTTAGGAAGACAGTAGATACCGAAAGAACTTGGGCTCACTCTAATTATCAAACACTTGTCAAATTTGTACAGCAAATCGAATTTTTATTACACAGTGTAAACCACAAATTTACAGCATTAAAACCACACAAAATCGCAAAGAGAGGTCTACTGGATGTTGTAGGAAAAGCTTCAAAATGGTTATTTGGTACTTTAGATAATGATGACGCTCAAAAATACGACAGTCAAATAGATGCACTGTTGCAAAATCAAGAATCTCTAAACAAGGATCTCCAATCTCAAGTAAAATTCTTGCAAGACATGACACAAAAATATAACAAATCATTCACTACTTTGGAAAACAATCAAAAACTCATAGAACAAGAAATTAAAAAGGTTTTGAAAATTACAGAAACGATAGGAAAATTAGAAACAATTCTTAATACTCAAAACGCATTAGATTTACTAATGTTGTATTTACTCAATTTGCAAATCATCCTGCAAGATTTAGAAACCGCTATATCGTTCTCTAATTTAAATTTATTACACTTTACAATTTTAGAACCACAGGAATTACTTAACAATTTACAGAATATTAGTGTATACTCCAGGATTCCAAAAGTCGATCTTGATAATTTATTTAAACTTGCTTTCACACGAAAACGCATTTCAGATGAACAACTTCTCTTTATAATACAAATTCCATTAATCAACCACCCTGTATATGAATATTATCATATAATATCCTTACCATATTACAATCAAACCTTCATTCCTCAATACCCTTTCTTTCTGCTCGACGAAGAAGAAACATGGAATAGCATCAAACCCTGTCAGAAAATAGAAGAGTACTTCTATTGCGAACAAGAAGAATTAAATTCAGAAACAACCTGTGTTAAAGAAATCATCACCCATGGAATAAATAAATGCTCTGCGATACCAATAGATCTTCAAAATGACTTCATCGATGTCATTTCCAATCACCTAATTGTTATACCAAAATTTCCTGTTATAATAAAATCATTTTGTACAGAAGAATTAATCAAAGTTCAAGAACCAACCATCATCTCAACGCACAACTGTGCAGTAGCTGTAAATGGAACTACGTATTTGGACCATGCAACTATCCAAACCTGTGCAGTAGCTGTAAATGGAACTACGTATTTGGACCATGCAACTATCCAAACAGAAATATTTCATCTACCGAAATTGGAAGAGCCGAATTCTGGTCAATCAACCCAGTTGTCACAACTGATTCTAAAAGATGTCAACCTCAAGCAAATTCAAGACATCGCTAAAGCTGCTCAAACACTTAGAGTAGAACCGCTAAGGACGCTTCCAGTGTCTCACTTATGGACCAACACTGGTATATCATTAATTACAATAATCGTTCTACTTTTCGTAGGAATACTTTTATACAAAATCTACCCCAAGAGAACTAAAGCCAAAGCAGCAACCGTAAAAATGGAACTTTCGGAGAAGCCTCAAGAAAGAAGTTCGAACTTCATCCCTCAGTTCTCACACTTACGGAGGGAGGAGTTATGATGCCCAGAACAATCCACCCCATTCAGTGATAGTGCTGACATGTCGTAGTCTATGTGCTGATGTGACGACACGAACTATTAAATAGGACTACAGCAAGATTATTACGCATTCATTATTCATTCGACCCATAATTGACATTCGATTCATATTCAAATCATTGTATTCCAAATTATGTATTCAAATTATTAATTGTCTTTTTCACGTTATAAATCATTTAATGTATTTGTACTAAAATACAAAAAGTATAAAGTAGTGAAAAAGTTAAATAAAAGTTTTTTAAAAACAAGTTTTCGTGAACGAGAAATATATTTAAGACATACATTTTTTGATTTTTATTTCAGTCGGAAAAAGAGAAATTACATGTGATAAAGCTGAAGGCGACGAATCTTTCTTCCAATCCCTTTGGGAGAGTCACGAAGTTTTGTTATTACCATACACTTTATGGTGTGCACATTTAATTTAAAAAATGACAATAAGTTAATCGCTATAACAAATTTGGTGCCGTTAAAAAAGGACGTCTTTGTAGAAAAAAAAGTTGCCATTAATAAGAATTTTGAAGTGAATTTTTACATTTTTGAACATCTTACTAACTTGGCGAGTAATATAGAAATTAGCAAGATTGAGCAATTAAAGGATTTCTTAATAAAATTCGATAAAATATCAATTTGCTATGGCAGTTTTGTGGAAGTGCCAAATAATTTCAAGTCCACCGTCCACTGTCGGAGCTGGAGACATTCAAAATGTGATTTTGTTGTGAAAGAGAATCTTGAATTAGAACATGATTCTTCAAATAATAGGTGCAATTTTTGTACAAAATTTTGTACAACTTTGAGGTTTTTGAAAAATAAGAAACGTAATGCAACACCTAAAAAGGTAATACATCGCAGAAAATATCAAAAGAGACAAAAGAGTGAACGAAGACGAAGAAATAAACTTGACATTATGTCACAAGCATTACAAAATCTTAAAGAAAGTATGAAACAAATTAACGAGCAAGATTTGTCGGATAAACTAGACAGATTAGAAAATTTGCACTTCGAGCAAGAAATTTTAATTACAGAATGTGTAAATATGGAAAAAGACGTCCCGAAGATATACATCCGATTGGTTGCTCATTTGCTTGTTATTGCTCATAAAAACCCAACAAAAGACAAGTTTCTACGTAACCAGGAGGTTTTGCAACTTACCAGCCATTACAACAGTTAATAGATATTTGTCGCGAGTAAATTTAAAATGAGGTTTAGACGATGAATTCTTTGAAGCGTTCAAACTGAAAATTGAGTTCAAAACTGAATTTCAAAGACAAGGCATATGAATATTTGATGAGATGCAGGTAAGGAAATGCGTAACTTTAAATGTCAGGACAATGAAACTCATGGGGGCGGAGGATTTTGGCGAAGAAAATGAAAATACTGCCAAATCTGCTGAAAAGTGTGATGATCACGCTCTCCAGTGGCGGCTTGTGGGGTGAAGCATGTGAAGCGGCGCTTCACCCAAATTCCTTCACCCAAATTTTAATATTTTATAACAAACTTTTTCTTAATTTGAATATTTTTATAATTTAAATTATAATAATTATGTATTATGAATTCAATCATCAATTATCCATAAGTTCTAGTATAGTCCATAGTTTCACGTCTGAAACATGTAACCCTTTCCTTGTTTCCATAAGATATTCCTGACTGGGACGCGACGGACGCCCACGTTACCCAACGAGCGGCATCACTCCACAGCAAAGGAAGCGTTTTCAGTCAGGGCGATCATCGCTTGTGCGTTGCTATGACAACGGCATCATTGCGTAGGCAGCGCTGGTGTAACTACCCGCTCAGTCGT
This sequence comes from Xestobium rufovillosum, assembly GCA_963966045.1. Lineage (NCBI taxonomy): Eukaryota > Metazoa > Arthropoda > Insecta > Coleoptera > Ptinidae > Xestobium > Xestobium rufovillosum. Next base: position 13,160,001 of record OZ014493.1, on the reverse strand, counting down.
CGAGACTAAACACGTGCTCTGATTTGGGATAAGCCACCAAATCACAGTAGTAAAGCATTAGGCGTTGTGGGGTACCTACTTGGGCGTAAACTGAACTGAATTTTTAACGTCATGTTTCCGGAATATGACCCTGTGTGCGTTTTGCGCATGAAACCCTTTTCGACCATAAATGACGATGATAAAAAACAAATATTAAATTTAGATAGACCAAAGCCGAAATTAAATATTACAAAAAACGTCAAAAGCGCGAAAGGTGCGTACAACAGAAAGTTTAAAGATGTGTGGTACGGAAGAGAGCCTTAGTAATCTTAAACTTAGTTATCCTAATTTATTTAGTAATGTAGAAATACAAAGATTAAGAAACGAATTGGAAATTGTGTACGCCGATTGCCAGTATCGAGAGAAAAAATTGGAAGAGGCACTGCAGTTGCTGTTAGAAAATAAGGAGATTTTTAGAGAAACTTACAAACTATTTTCTTTAATTCTGACAATTCCTAGCACAAGTTCATCTATTGAAAGAAGCTTCTCGTGCTTAAAAAGAGTGAAAACGTACCTAAGGAATTCTATGACCCAAGAAAGACTTTCGAGCCTCGCAAGGATTTCTATTGAAAAGGAGTTGTTGAGGGAATTACAAGCAAGCCGCCCTTTCTTTGACGATATCATTGACAAATTTGATTTGTTGAAAAACAGAAGAATAGATTTGATTTACAAAAAGTGGGTAAGTCGCTTTTTTAATAGTTATATTTATGGTTATGGTGCTTTACACAAACTTACCCCCCCCCCCCCCACCAATAGGCCGCTAAAAACGCTTCACCTGTTTGGAGGCTCACGAGCCGCCACTGACGCTCTCATATTTATGTGGTCATCGTTGGGAGATAAATTGAATCAGCCAGTTTATGCCTCATAAGGTGCAACTAAGAGAACGTGCCTAGCGCAACTCATTGTCACTGATGGGGCCTCTACTAACAGAAAAATGTGGACCGAGTTTGGGATCAGCGGAAAATTACTTTCCGTTCCAAATAAAAAAGTTCATCCCATGGATGACTCTCGTTTCCTCTATTTCTTCTCAGAAGTGCCACATTTAATTAAGTGTCCTCTAAATAGGTTTATGAAAGTGGAGCTCTCGTTGTAAGTTGTTATCGTCTTTTATCTTACACTGTGGTTGTTGTATGGAATATTTGTGAATGTTAGAAATTTTATTGTACTACAGACACCTGGTGGAGAAATTAACTGGGAGTACTAAAAAATTTTATTTGAATTAGATACACATCATCATCATCATCATAAGGTTCTCAGTCCGAAGACTGGTTGGACGCGTACCTCCATTCTTTTCTATCCTGAGCTAACCTACGCATTTCCCTAAAAGTAGAACATCCTACATCCCTAACTATTTGAGAGCAGTAGTCTAATCTAGGCCTACCCCTACCTCTTTTTATTCCTATCTCTGACTCTAGTATGTCACGAACTATTCCTTCGTGTCTTAGAAGGTGTCCTACCATCCTATCTCTCCTACTCTTTATTGTTTTCCATACCTTTCGCTTTTCCCCAACTCTTTCTAATACTTCCCTATTGCTAACCTTATCTATCCACGGTATCTTCATCATGCGCCTGTAGCACCACATTTCAAACGCTTCCACTCTTTTTCTATCCGCTTCTCCTATTGTCCAAGTTTCGCACCCGTATAATGCCGTACTCCATACATACGACGTTAAGAGTCTCTTCCTAGTCTCTATATTAACCGTTCTCGAGCATAACAGTTGTTTCTTTTTGTTAAACGCAACTCGGCCCTGCGCCATTCTTTGTTTTATATCTTTAGTGCTCCTACCGTCTTGAGTTATTTTACTTCCTAAGTAGCAGAAATCCGCGACCTCTTCTATCTTCTCATTTCCAATTTGTATTTCCATTTTAGTTCTATTTTCACATCCCCTACATACCAAAATTTTTTTTTTAGATACACAACCGCATAATTTACGGGTGTGCCCTAAACTGACAGAAATGTATATTAGACTCACTAATATGTTAAAGATGAGGGTCAGACTTGCCACTCAGGTGTAGTATATTCAAACTTTTTTTCCAAATAATTACCCACATTGTTAAATTTCCATTTAGTATGTATAGTTACTTTATAAATAGTGAAGAGATTGGTAGCATCAATTTCGATCAGCAAATTTTGTAGTGTGCTATTAATGTCAAATTATGGCCGATTTAAATTTTGTACCTATACACTTTTTGCAGATTTTTAGTAACTCTGTAGCTGATGGTTTAAAATTTTACGGAGCTCATTCCTTATCTTTAAAAAATGCTAAGAGCGCTATATTGTTCACAAAACGAATAATATTTGTTTGATGCTTTAAATCGACACCATCCGGCAGAAGGAATTCGCAAAAATAGTAATGACCTTAAGGTGAGCATTTTGTAGTCATTTGGAATAAACTTTAACAAGCAAAACTTCAGATTTTGCAAGAGAACCTCGGATTTTTCAAAAAATGGGAAACTTTAATCTCAGAACAAAAAATAACAATTGCTACTTCCAACTGATGGTAGCGCTAAAATAATTCACAGTACTGGAGCAAGAAAACGAACTGTTTTATGACAGGTAATGAATTATAAAAAAATTCTCAATGGCTTATCTGCTGATCTAATGAATTGGACCCTGCCGGACGATATAGCAATTCCAGATTCTCCTCTACAATTATTCTGTGTAAGTTTTAAACTAACAAACGGCTGCCGCAAATAATTCCAAATAAACAATACCAACTTGTACCACCAGATCTAGATAGTTCGGTACTTATAAATGTCGAACCTAGTTAGTCGCATCAAGTTCTCTAAAATAATGCGAAAATTTAACCTGGGAAATCAATTAAAAAGAATCACCTACCTCACAAGAGGGAAACTGCGTTCTAACGTTAACAAACGTACGAGATACTTTTCGAGTCTTTTAATCCCAAAAATTTGGCATAATTTTGAAGACAAAACAAATTCAACGAGGAAAACTATAAACCTCAAACGACGCTCGAAGAGTGCCTTCCGCGTGAAATCTTTTTAGAAATCCAATCGATCGAGAATAGAAGAAAGTAGACAAAAACTGAGAGTCTATCGGAAAAAAGGGCAACAGCTGGAATACTATGCGGATAAACAAATAATGCGGCTACATCTTAACAAAACTTGAATAAACTGTCGAAACTTCTATTAAATTTTTTAAATAAATTTATAACGTAACACGGGCCAGGACATCTTTTTTCAGTTGTTAGTGTAATTTCGGTACCGGTTAGAGTTCGGAAATTTGCAATTTCTATAGCTATTTTTCGGCGGACGGAAACAAACTTTTACGGTGTTAAACGACAGTATTCGGAACGTGCGTGGTTTTGAGCGGGTTTGTAATTTCGGTACCGGTTAGAGTTCAGAAATTTGCAATTTCTCTAGTTATTTTTCGGCGGACGGGAACAAACTTTTACGGCGTTATTCGGCAGTATTGGAAACGTACGTGGTTTTAACCGAGTTTGTTACCGTACGGAAAAATAGAACAAAAAAAGAAAAAATAGAAAAGTATTTCGTGCCGCGTTTACAAAAAGTGCCAACGAATTAGAACAATATTAAGCCACAGAGACTGGACAGTCGACAAGTGCAAGTTCTGTGGCACTTACTGCAGCAGAAATTTGAGCTACAGTTACTGCTGACCAAGAAATGTACGAGGTGCTTCTTGCTGAAGACGCAAGTGAAGAAAATCTGTTGGCAGAGATTGAATCGTGTGATAACTACAAGAAAAGGTTCACATATTTAAGATTGTCTCGTGGAAACTTGGTCGAGGGGCAAATTTAAATACCGATAATGTTTGTTCGGTGCACTCTAGTGTGTCCGAAGCTTCTGCTACAAGTACTGCAGGTAAGGGTAAATTTCGATTACCTACTATTCAGTTCAAAAAATTTGATGGGAGCATTCGAGACTGGTTATCGTTCTGTGCGCAGTTTAAGAAAGTTGATGAAGATCCTACAATTGATTTGGGAGACAAAATTGAATATTTAATTCAGGCCACGGTACCAGGCAGTCGAGCTCGACAGCTGGTCGATAGCTTTCCAGCCATGGGTGAAAATTATCCTAAAATAATAGAAGACATGAAGTCACGTTTCGGTAGGGAAGATTTGCAAATTGAGGTCTACGTCAGGGAGCTTCTTAAGTTGATTTTAAGTAATGCTACATCTCGGAGTAAGATGAAGTTGTCAGTGTTATATGATAATATTGAAACCCAGATGAAAGCATTAGAAACTCTGGGAATTACACCTGATAAGTGAGTCTTGTTGTCTTTCAGAGTGTGGCAGCGTTCAGGCCAAAGACCAATTACAGAGATGGGATCAGCTATTTCAAGTGAAAATACTTTAGAAAAGAGGCTTAAACATTTAATGAATTTTCTAAAATGTGAAGTGGAAAATGAACAAAGAATTTCTTTGGCCACGGAGGGTTTTGGTTTGTGTGCTGTTGCTTCTAATAAAGGTGGGAGTTATAGAATGAAACAAAAGCCGTTAGAGCAGAATGTATCCACAGCTGCTGGTCTAGTAAATTGTGATATAGGTAAATGCATTTTTTTATGAAAGTGCACATGACAGCGCTACTTGTTTCAAGGCCCAAAAATTAACTTTTGATCAGGAAAATGATATTGTAATGGGAAAGAAGGCATGTTTTCGTTGTCTGAAAGTGGGTCCTCAATCGAAGAGATACCGAGGACGTTTTAGATGTATTATTTGTGGCAAAGCTCATATAATTTTGGTATGTCCAGAACTGCCTGAACAAAAAAGAGAGCCAGAAGAGCCAGCAAAAGAAGTTGAGGCTGAACAAGTAGGAATAAAGACTGATCAAGTTCTTGCTAACAACTCTATTACACACGTTTTCCTGCAAACATTAAGAGTCACGGTGAGAGGTGAGCGTCGTTTCTTGCAGTTTTCTCCTAGATTTTTTCTACAACTCGGAATTAAGACATAATAATAATTCAATGGGGAAGACCCGCTTAATCGAATTTATAACTTTTAGAACTGTAAAATTAAGCACAAATAGAATATGTATCGCGTACCACGTAAAAATTCTGATTATGTGCCGCGCTAAAAGAAAAACATACAACTAGAAAAGCAGCATAACCGGGAGGGCAAAAACGTGCGCTTTCTTTGATGTAGGAGGCTCACCCGTTGCGCCGTGGTGTAACGCGTCTCCCTGGTTAAAGTGGGGAGGAGTCGAGTAATGAACGAGGGCTCAGGGTGTTAACGGATCGGTTTGCGCATGTGAAAATCCCACGGATTTTCCAAAAGAATCTGGATATCCAACATGCGGTAGTGGGAATATTGTCGCATGTGCGGGTTCGGTGGTAAGAGGTACCGGTGTTTCTCCTAAGGGGGTGTGTGTATAAGTCAAACGCCCAAGACAAACAATTAATAGAATTTAATACTAAACGACATAAAATTGTATTCCTTACATGAAAGTGACAATAAGTGAAAACATAACTACTCTAATACAAAAGATTAACAAATAATGTTACTTACATTTTTATGGAGCGGGAAAGGCTTTCTTCGGCTAACGGTGTGCACCACACGGAACCCTCAGCGCGACTCCCCGACCCAGGCGCGTGCCTCGCTCAGGCGAGTCTTTGCTAACGCTAGCTAAATTAATTATTACTTTACTTATTTAGAAAATACAGGGTGTTTGTTTCGAAGTTGTTGAAAGTCTTATGTCACACTATGTGACACTTCCGCCCGCCTGGAGAAAGCCCTTCCCCGAAGGGCGAATATTTCCCTTAAACAAACAAAACGAAATACAAATTAAAATTTATGTGTAAAATAACAATAGAATCTAATTATAGCCTAAACAAGTTAATGTTGTAAGTCTGGGGGAACACCATGAACACCTCAAAATAGTTTAACACTTCTGCACTTCTGAATGTCATTGTTTCTTTTTATTTGCACCCTAAAGTTAAATATAAACTACTCACTCACAATTTTTGTATGTACCTTAGTTTTGAGTTCTTTACCACCACACTTCGATTATTAGTTTGTTGATCATGGAAGTTGTGAACTGTTGGCGTTTGCGGAGCGGAACCTAAATTTGTCCATTACAAGTTTTTGTTCTGGATAACCGATGACAGAGACTTTTACGGTTGTAGAAAAATTCTTGCATTTTCGGGCGTACCATTACTTATTTTTGGTTCCATTTCTGTGAGTTTTCGTTCCCATGGGTTTCATATAGGGTCTGATAACTGCATGGTGTCAGGCCAAATACGAGTATTTCATACTTGTAAATGAAAAAAAAACATAAGAATTAGTCATTAGTTGTAAACATTAAACATTAAATTTTATACAATGCATATTTGCAGCCTAATCATTCTTAGTCTATTGCCTATCTTATAGCTAAAAAATTGTTTAAAAGAAAATGTGAAGGTACCTTCAAAACTATGTTATGTTAGTGTTAGAAAGCATTTTTTCTCTGAAAAGCGTTAATTTTTAAGCAAATACCCAGCGCGCAATATTTTATTTCTAAGTTACTTGTCGTAATATGCATATTACTCTTCGGGCCCTTTCTAGTTCTTCTACGTCGCTGATATTCTCTATGTCCATTTCAAATCGACTTTCGGAATTCCTTATTTCATTCATTTCTATATCTTCTGTCGTGTTTGTCTTCTTTTGATCCTTTCTACTCTTAAATAGAACTTTCAATATTTTCCAGCCAATAATTATTATAAAAATTATAATTGTACTTGAAATTACACTAATTAAAACATCATGATGCACCTCACTTTCGGCTCGTGCTTGATTTGCTTGTGCGAGAATTAGGAGACCGTTCATGTTTTTGAACAACATGTATGCAACTGCTATTGACAGAATTGTGTTCCATATGAAAAATAAACTGTCACCGTGAAAAGCGTATGAATCCCCGTAGGTGTAAGTTGTTGATTCCTCATTAATGGTATCTATTATCTTTTCTGCCCTGTCACTGTGAGATGTAAAATTAAAAAATGGTATATCTAGTGTCCAATTTACATTTAAGCATTCAGTTAAATTTTTAAATCTAGGTGAATTTTCTTTTATTGTCGGATTTAATACAAAGCGTTTTAAGTTAGACCATGATGCTGGAATGATGTGAACAATTTCGCTTTCTGAAGGACCGTTCTCCCAACAAGGATACTTATTAGCAATGATTTTTCGATTTTCTGATAATAATTTCATTGCACCGGGCGAGTTGGGCCTTGTACAACATAATGGCTTAGTTTTATTATTTTCACAAACGATCATCATATCTGGAGTAGGATTTGTTATGACAAATGTGTCGATGTCAATCTCGGTTATGATAGTTTCTAGAGAATGATGGCAATTTAATGGACATTTTTCACTAATTTCTTTTACTGTTGCTCCCTCAAATAAAGTTTTTGCGCATCCCGGACCATGTAAATGGTCTGATGAAAATCTAGGTAAATAACATAATTTGTGTTCATGTGGTTTGCGTTTAACAAAAAGAAACAACTGTTATGCTCGAGAACGGTTAATATAGAGACTAGGAAGAGACTCTTAACGTCGTATGTATGGAGTACGGCATTATACGGGTGCGCAACTTGGACAATAGGAGAAGCGGATAGAAAAAGAGTAGAAGCGTTTGAAATGTGGTGCTACAGACGCATGATGAAGATACCGTGGATAGATAAGGTTAGCAATAGGGAAGTATTAGAAAGAGTTGGGGAAAAGCGAAAGGTATGGAAAACAATAAAGAGTAGGAGAGATAGGATGGTAGGACACCTTCTAAGACACGAAGGAATAGTTCGTGACATACCAGAGTCAGAGATAGGAATAAAAAGAGGTAGGGGTAGGCCTAGATTAGACTACTGCTCTCAAATAGTTAGGGATGTAGGATGTTCTACTTTTAGGGAAATGCGTAGGTTAGCTCAGGATAGAAAAGAATGGAGGTACGCGTCCAACCAGTCTTCGGACTGAGAACCTTATGATGATGATGATGATGTGGTTTGCAGTTTTGTAATCCCAGACCAGAAATTTGTCTTATTTCTTTTTCAGATTTTTTGCTATTAATGTTTATTGCCAAAATTGTGGTATCATGTTTTATTGAGCAAGTTTGGTTTAACCACGCAAATTGCGTTGTAATAAGTTCGTGTAATTTCCATGAATTATTTAGTGTAATAATCGGGATTTTAATATGTAAATAAATTTTTGAGTTTGTAAATGAGCAATGACAAATAGGAAGTTGAAAATGTCTTAGAAAGTCTGAATCAAGGATGGCCAGGCCTTGTCCAGCTTTTCGAAGTTGTACTTTCAAGTTTTCTAAATCATGTTTAAATATTTTTGGTTTAAGTATTAGTGATGGAATTTGATTTTGTTTACACGAATTTATTACGTTTTGTTTTTCAATAGTATCGTAATTTCAATAGAACGTTTAAAAATTTTATATTGATTCTCTAGAACTGCCATAAAAATTTCGTGTTCTAAATCGTTTTCTTTTCTTACTTTATTTGATATATTGTCTAAAAATTTCTCGATATTGTGCATATTGTTTTCTAGATGTTTTAAGTTCAAATTAGTTTTGCTTTCATAAGTTGTAAAATTTTCAGAATTTTCTAAGAAATATGATAAGGTACTAGATAACCCCTTATTTAGTAACTGGATTCGATGCTGTATATCTTTTTCGGTAGTAACAATGTTGTTTAATTCGTGATCTGTAGCTACACCACAGCAAAAATTAAAAAAATCACCCACAAACTCCAAGGCGCGTTTCTGTAAAGTGTGGTGAAGCGGATCGTTATTTATGTTCTGATTTTCATTAAGTAAATTGATTTTGGTTTCAAAAATTCCGTCTAAAATTTTTAGATTTTCAATAACTGAACATTCGGGTATCATACTTGCTTTTTTATCACAAAATTTGGTGTCGATTTTAAACTGAACGGGCTCTAATTCTCTCCACTCGTGTGCGTAGATCAACGGTACTGAGGCTTCGTAGGCAATTCCATCTGATATGGGCCTCCAAAATGCCCCGGCTGAAACTTGCAGCTGATTTCCTTTAGAGTACGAAATCAATAAGATCGACAATAAAACTGCTTCGGCGATTTTCCTATTACAGAAAAATATCATGTTATTTTAAGGTACAGTTGATTGTGTATCTTCATTATCAATTGGGATAGGAAGAAAAGGTTCATAATAAGGTAGTATTCTTGAAACGTGCACGATTTCAATTTTAGAATTTGGGTGTTTTCCTTTCTTTATTTCATAATTGACTTCCCCTATTTTCTTAACTACATAATAAGGACCTTGCCATCGTAATAATAATTTTTCTGATTTTACCACTTTTCTCGTGGGATAAAACACTTTAACTTGTTCTCCTGGATCAAATTCAACATGTCTATGCTTCATATCGTACCTACTTTTATCTAATATTTGCCTATTGTGAATATTGTCTACTGCTAAATTTCTTGCCGCTAAAACTTGTTCTCTAATTTCTTGAACAGTTTTGTTTTGGGGTAAATGAATTAAATTCGCTTCTGTTGGTAATATCGCTTCTCTTCCGTAAACCAAAAAGAAGGGGGAAAATTTCGTTGTTGCATGTACTGAAGTGTTGTAAGCGAATGTTACATGTGGTATAATTAAATCCCAATTTTTCTGTGTTGAATCTGTGAACTTTGAAATCATGTTAGCTATTGTTAAATTAAATCTCTCTACAACTCCATTACATTGAGGATGATACGAGCTTGTATATGTAGGTTTAATTTTCATTAATTTTAGAAGATCCTTGACTAATTCTGAACGCCAATTTTGTGCTCTATCTGAATGTAAATATTTAAAACAAGAATGCCTGCAGAATAAATCTACTGTCAAACTTTGACTGTTTGGAAGTGCTTGACACTCCACGTAGCGGGTAGCATAGTCCGTTGCAACAACTATAACAGTATTACCCGACTCTGATTTTGGAAAAGGTCCTAAAATATCAATACCGACTCTTTCAAAAGGCGTACCTACTTCAATTGGCTGTAGCAAACCTTGTGGTTTTTTATTGTGAGCCCCTTTTCTGTGCTGACAATCTGGGCACGCTTTAACAAATTTTTCGACATCTCGTTGTAAACCTGTCCAATAAAATCTTTGGGCTATTTTTCTGTAAGTTTTGTTGACGCCTAAATGACCAGCTAAAGGGTCCGAATGATTTGCAATTAAAATTTCATGTAACAAATGTTTCGGAATAACTAGTAAATTATCTTTCGTTTCTTTTATAAAGCATTCCTTCTATAATTCTAAAATTTTTTCCTCTGCGTCTTAAACCGATTGGGATGTTTTGACCGTCTGGGGCGTTAATCGCATTCACTATATCTAAAATTTCTTTATCCTTTCGTTGTTCTATTTCAAATTCGTAACTTTGAATTAAAAATGTTGGGATATCAAACATGTCATCATCTTCAGGATTTGGTGGGAGTACAGGATTTCGCGAAAGACAGTCCACATCGTTGTGATTTTTACCGCTTTTATAAACAATTTTATAATCGAAATCTTGCAATTTTATCAGCCATCTAGTCAATCTTCCAGTTGTGTTTTCAGCTTTTTGAAGATAACAGAGGCTGTGGTGGTCCGTAACTATTGTTACTGGATTTCCATGAATAAAATGTCTAAAATACTTTAAACCGTAGATAACTGACAATGCTTCTAATTCTGAGATGGTATAGTTTTTTTCCGATTTTTCTAAAGCCCGAGAGGCGTACGCAATTGGGTGCATTTCGCCTTCAAATTCTTGTAACACAATTACATCTAAACCGTCTTTGCTGGCGTCGTCTCTAAGTTCGCAGCCAATTTTTGGATTGAAGTGAGCTAATACCGGAGGCTCTGTTAATTTTGTTTTTAGAGTTTCGAATGCCTGATGTTGTTCAGAAGCCCAAATGAATTTCTTATTATTTTCTGTTAACTTATAGAGCGGTTTGGCTATTTTAGAAAAAATTAGTATAAATTTTCTGTAAAAGGAACATAAACCTAGAAAACTTTGAAGTCGTTTCTTGCTTGTTGGAATTGGAAAGTTTTTAATGGAAATTAGTTTTTCTGGGTTGGGTTTTATTGATTTATTATCGATAATATGGCCTAAAATTTTTATTTGTTCCTTAAAAAATTCGCATTTACTTGTTTTAATTGTTAAATTAGCGGAGCGTAATCTGTCGAATACTTTTCTTAATTTTTCTATATGTTCGTTTATGGACTCTGAAAAAATTATAACGTCGTCCAAGTAACATAGCACGGAACTCCATTTTAAGCCTTGTAAAACCATGTCTGTTAATTGCTGGACAGATGAAGGGGCATTACATAGACCAAAAGGCAAACAGTTAAATTCGAAAAGTCCGAAACCTGGTGTTATGAAAGCTGTATATTTTTTTGATTCTTCCTCAAGTGGCAACTGGTGAAATCCAGAGAATAGGTCTATTGAACTGAAAAATTTTGAATTTCCCATGTATGTTAAAATAGATTCTAAATCAGTGATAGGATAATTACTTTTTTTTGTAACGTGATTCAACTTTCTATAATCGACACAAAACCTAGTTTTGCCCAACTCTCCCTTTTTATGGACCAGTACTATTGGAGATGAATATGGCGATTGAGATGGTCTGATTATGTTTTGCTCCAGCATCTCCCTTATTTGTTTACCAATTGTTTCCCGTTCCGCTGGACTAACTCTATAAGGTTTGCTTTTAAATGGAGTATCATTTGTTAATTCAATTTTATGTTGCATTAAATTAGTTCTACCTATTTCTGTAATGTCATCTGCAAAAATGTCATCGTATTCTTTTAACAGACTATACAGTTTTTCGGAATCTTCATTTGACAATTTATTTAAATTAATGTTAAAGTTACGTGTCTTAATTTTTCTCGGAATTTTGTTAACAGAGGCTATTATTTTTATGGGCCTGTGTTCTAAAAATCCTACTGTAGTACCTTTAAATAAAATTACGGGAGAAGGATTGTAAGAAACTATTTCGGCATTTGTTAAAAAATTGGCCTCATTATCCATTGTTAATAATAATTTATTTTTTGTTAAAAATTCGTGCTTATTGTAATATGTTAGATTGTCACTAGATTCTCCTAAAATTTTAAAATCTACAATTTTTCTTTGATATGGCTCTATTTTATAGTCGTCTCCTAAGATTACCTTAATTTTTGTTGCAATATTGTTCATTCTTTTTATTTTTGGTTCCCTGTTATCTGGCGAAGAGCTTGGAAATTCTTTAGAATTATGAATTAATGCGTGTTCCACATACGGTTCGGCATTATTATTTCCTAACGGCAAGTTATTGTTTTCAATATTTTTTTCCTCATATACAATAATTTCCACCTCTACATTTCTGAAAATGTATGTGATGATTTTCAATATTTCTGCGGTATTTAATTTATTAATTTTAAGTTGTGTTAGTTCTACAGCTATTTTCTTTATATTTCTAGTGATAATTTCATTTTTTAGTTGTCCGAGTAAATTCCAGAACACCTCGTAATCTAAAACTTTGTTGTGGAATTCGATTTTAATGCCATGATTTAATTTTACTAATAAGTTAGGTTTTTCTATGTCACTTTGTATATACTTAATGCATGAATAATCCGATTTATTTTCATAATTTTCACCTTTTAAAACAACATAGCATTTAGTTATTAAGTTGTCATGATCAATATTTGCTGATTTGTAATTTTTATAAGACAGAATGGTAGAGACAGGAAGTCGTAGGTCGCTAACCGTGCAGTGTAATTTTCTGATTTCTGAATTTTGCTTGCTCTATCAATATTCGATCTATGTTTCCTGCTGTGAACTGCATGTAAATGCGAATTATGAAATGGGGTATTTTCTGATGACTTGGGTTTATTTCCTAGATTTTTATGTAATATTATTTTTGCACGAAATGAATTGTTTTCTAATGTAATGAAATTTTGTCTTAAATCTATAATTGCATGAAATTTTCTTAAAAACTGCATTCCTAAAATTAAGGGAAACTGGGCAAATTTTGAATTATGACTGCATGTGTATCTGCTTTTAAAGCACCAATTTTTAAATTAAATTTTGCTGAACCGATTGGTTTAACACGATTTCCATCAGCCGTTAAAAGAAAAAGTTTAGGTATTTTTTTAACGATTGCTAAATTTTTACATTCACTTTCCCTAATAACATTTACATCAGCTCCGGTGTCTATTGATGCAAGAATACTACCGTCGTTTATTTGTACCGTGGTAACCAAAAGATTTGAGTTTGTATTGTTTTGTACCCCAAAGGAATTTTTTGCACTATGGGGGTTTAAAAGTGCCCATTTCCGTTTTTTGGTTGATTTTGCGGAGCGAACCTACATGAATTTGTGTAGTGATTTTTCCCGCAAATAAAACATTATTGGTTTATTATTATTATTATTATTATTATTATTATTATTATTTTGTCGCCATCTTTGATTTGTAGAGATATTGTTATTTTGCAACTCGTAATTCTGAAACTGAGGATGATGCCTTTGGTACTGAAGACCTTGAGGTTGAAAATATCGATTTTGGTTATTTTGATACGTCATATTGTTTCGTTTAGGATATCTGAAATCCGCATTGAAATTTTGGTTAAACCTGTTGTTTGACTGTGCAACATTTTCGTTATTTTGTCGGAAATTTTGAGCTTGATTTGGATATCGAGTATGATTTTGATATACGTTGGGTCTGAAATATTGAATTTTATTTTGGTTCGGATATGTGTTAGGAGAAGGAGTTGATTGTGTGGGATAGTTTGAATTGTGTAAAGCGTCATTTTGGTAAGTTTGAATACTTTGGTTTTGATTTGAATTTGATAATTGCATTTCTGCTTGCACGATATCATCTACCCTTGCAACGATTTCTTTGCGTATTTGAACTGATAATGATTTAGGCTTTAGAATTTTGTATGTCGAAATGAATTTAGGTAAAATGCCGCGTTCAAACTGTTTTATAAAAGTTTTGTCGTCCATTTCAGGATTATAATCATATGCCAAAGTTTTCAGATCGTAGAAGTAGGTTTTTAGAGTTTCATTATTTTTCTGCACTTTATTATCAAACGCTGTTTCCGCTGTTTTGTTTTCCAGTCCGTCATCAAACTCGTTTTTGAATTCTCTTACGATATCAAACCAAGTACTATCAGGATTACTTCTAACAAACCTTTCATACCACCTATTACTTGCCCCATCAAGAAAGGTGCCAAAATAAGAAATCTTCAGGTCGTCTGACCAGCCGTTCGCAATGCTCGTTCTTATATAATTATTAATAAAATCGTTTGGATTGGAAGTAGCGGGATAAAATATTTGTGGACTGATAAATTTTGGTTTTGCAGGTAGTTTATTGGTATTGAAAGCTTCTGATACTGTAACATTTGCCATAGTGCTCTCAATTTCTTTTTGAAAGTTAGATGATTTATTTTTATTATTGTTGGGACTATTTAAATTTTCTTTTGAGACTTGTTCTAAATTTAGCACTTGATTTTCTGGTGACTTATTTAAACTTTCCCTTGACTCAATAGCTTCATTTATATTTTCAAAATTATTGAAAATGCCAGTTTCTTCTAATTTAGCGGGAGCGGACGTAGGACTTCGACTTATACTTTGGTTAGATAAAAGTGGGTTAATTTCAAACAATTCTGTACTACGAGAAGGAGGGATAAAATTTTCAAATTGTGATTTGTCTATATTGATTACTAAATTCTTTTTGGCCCCGCTTCTTGTAGTGCGTTTATCATTGAACATTTGACTTATAATAAATTATTTATTAAAAGGGCGCCTCCACCATGTGTCGCATCTGCGGGTTCGGTGGTAAGAGGTACCGGTGTTTCTCCTAAGGGGGTGTGTGTATAAGTTAAACGCCCAAGACAAACAATTAATAGAATTTAATACTAAACGACATAAAATTGTATTCCTTACATGAAAGTGACAATAAGTGAAAACATAACTACTCTAATACAAAAGATTAACAAATAATGTTACTTACATTTTTATGGAGCGGGAAAGGCTTTCTTCGGCTAACGGTGTGCACCACACGGAACCCTCAGCGCGACTCCCCGACCCAGGCGCGTGCCTCGCTCAGGCGAGTCTTTGCTAACGCTAGCTAAATTAATTATTACTTTACTTATTTAGAAAATACAGGGTGTTTGTTTCGAAGTTGTTGAAAGTCTTATGTCACACTATGTGACAATATAATAAAATGACTTGGGTATAGTGGCCGTCATGTTGATCTAATTTTTAGTGATTTTGTCTAGTGCCTATACTTGGGCCGCCGAACAGACGGAGTGATCACCTTGCAAGAACGTGCTCTAGCGGGGTCAATATGAATTTATGACGACCGAATTGGAGTGATGCGACTTTGTTGGGTCTAAAGAAAGCGCATCACTGCGGTTGGGTCGTCCTAAATTGATAGTGGTCCCGACTAGAGCTCATGCTTGCAGGGTGATCACTTCGTCTGTTCGGTGGCTCAAGTATAGTGGGGAACTCAATATTGTTGTATCGTAACTGTTTGTCAAATATCAATTGTCTTTTTGTGGCCCAGTTTTAATTTGACGTTCGTCGTTCGTGACAGGACTCGTGTACAATTATATTGTTTTAACAAATTAAACTTAGTGCTTAATATAGATTTTATTAATTTCATTATGCAGATACATTTCATTACAAAACATAATTGGCAGTGGTTGACGGGGTGCATTTCAAAAGTTTGTTTTCATTATTTTTTCATCATGGTCCATTGTTTTGTATTGGGCTGCAAACAACAAAGAGGGTGCCATTCATAGGACTCTTTGTATCAGTCAGTTCAGTAATGAGTATTTTTGATGAGGAAGTTAAGGAAAAGAAAACTTTAGACTACCTACTCACCTGTAAATTGAGTCAAAACCATCTAGAATTATTTTTTGCAACGTACGGTACGTTTCACTCTTTATTAAGTGGCAGTGAGATCAAGGTTGTTTTTATTTCTGTTTTAGTTCTCGTAATGGTTGGAATATTAATCCAAACTGTTTACAGTTTATGCGAACATACAAACGGTTGTTATTACATCAAGAACTACGAAGTAATACGAGTAATTGTATAGCCCAAGATCAAACTAATATTTTGACCCTAACAAGCACAAAAAAGCCATTGCAAACTACAGACATTAATATTCTACGAACAACTGAAAAGATTGTTGATGAGGTGCAAGAAAAAAATAGATATTTTCTTACCAGTAAATCTAAGTGAATATTCAACAAATGTAGTGTCCTATATGTATCAGCGGTTTTGTTGTGAAAAACATTGAGAAACATCTGGCGTGTCCAACTTGTATTTCGTCACTTAGGTTTTCTGAAGATATTGATGGAAATGTCACATCATTATCACTAATTAACAGAAAATCGAAGGGAGGGTTAGTTATACCATCGTTAAGTGTTAGAAAAGTTTGCGAGAATAGAAACAAAATTCAAATTGTTTTGCAAACTGAAGGCTGTTAGCCTATAAAGTGCTGCCACTTATCGCCCAAAAGTGTGATTAGGATTATGCAAAATATACTCACAATCTATTATGATTGGTTTCTATCACAGCTGCAAACTCTTCCGACGGAACCTCTACAGCTTGAAATTTTCAAGGTTTTTTGCTTTAGCGGCAACCGAATAAATCTGGGAGGATTAGTCGGCGGTCCTATGTTTGAATTATTATTTTCTATTTAGAAATAAGAGAATAAACTGAAGCGCCACCGCCACCGCCATCTACATTGCAATGTATCACACTACTTACTACTACTACTGGCAAACTTCCAGTTTAATGTGCAACTCGCCCAAATATTCACAAAATGGCACCCTTAATTTTCTTGCCAGACAGTATTTCAAAACTGCACCTACGGTGTCGCGTTTTTATTGACTGACAACAAACTTTCGGTCAAAACAGAAATGTATCTGATAAAATAATTTGTCTAATTACAGCTGAGTATTATGAATGCCCACTTCTGAAAACAGGTAATCGTAAGCTGATTTCAATATTCACACAAAAGAACAATCTCTTACTAAAGACATATCAAAACATAAACAACAGCTAAAGGTAAGTACAGACTTGAGCAAATTTACGCACACGAACATTCGTGCGTGTGATTTCATTTGTTTACGTTCATCTTGACATGCCTGTGCGCACGAACGTGATCCAGTTGTTCGTGTGATTTCACGAAAATATGGCTGACATACCTAGCTCCTGCATATAATTTTTTATTTCGGTTGAAATGCTGCTCATTTTTTGGATCCCATAAAATGAGAAATTTTTCGTATCCATCAATTAATTGGATTACATTTTCTGTCGCCCACTCCATTCTTTATAAACCTGCATATGTACTCCTGCATCGAAAACTAAAGAAGAACTGACACGGACCGATGTTTTGCCGTCCAAACTGCGCGCACAATTTCCTTTGAGCATGGCACCGAAACCGACAAGCAACGGATCGCGTACGGGTTATGCGCGCACAAATAATTTGTCCACATTTGAGCATTCGTACGCGCAAACTGTTCGTGCGCGCAAATTTGCTCAAGTCTGTACCCACCTTAATATGAACAACTACACATTCTGCATAAATAACAAAACTTGAACTGCCCACACTAATGCATGTGAAACTACTGGTCTGAGATTCAACACCTCGGTCACAGACGAAATTAACTTACAGACGGTCCATCTACGCGGTAAAATCGTTGCGCGGAGTTGGAAGCAGAACGAACCGCCATATTGCTTTCTCTCCAACTGTAATCACTTAGTTTCGCTAGCTACCGATTGATGTCGCTCGTCTCTTATCTAAATATTAACACCATTAGCGCAAGCCTTCACTAATAGATTATCCGACATTCCTACTTTGCGCAAAATGTTAAATGGAACACCCCGTATATTATTTGCAGGTTTGATAGCCAGTTTTGACTGATGTAGATATTGGCAGGTCTGCGACTGATAATTTTTGCAGAAATAAAGATTGAACCTTAAGAATTGAGATTTTTGCTGTAATTTTGTACCATTTTTGGGGAATTTCCCCCATTTTGCCACTCAAAACTCAGAAAAATGCGTACAGAATGTTTTTACAGAAAATTTAGCCAACAGAATTTACACCGGCACAAGAAATCTCATTGCAAGATTACTTTTTTAAAGGACGGTTTTCTTCCATGGCACTCCTTGTTTCAATTTATACCTAGGTTTAATAAGTTACCATTTATTTAAGAATATGACCATGAAGAAGCAATCTGGCGATAAAATTTTCTGTTTCAATGTGAAGTCAACTTCCAGATACAAAATGGAAATCATATTTTGTGTTTTGGGCGCTAAAATATGGGAGAAACGAATAAATTACCGGTCAAATTACCACATTTTAAAGTTCAATTTTCAATTCTACCGAAACCGCCAGTCGCAGACCTAACAATATCTACATCAATCAAAAGCTTAGTAAACTGTTTATCAAATATGGAAATAATATATGGGGTGTTCCATTTGAAATTTTTAAGAAAAAATGCATTTTGCGTTAGCTGTCCACCCTGTATGATATTAAGCTTTGTGATGAAAGTACTCAAGTATTTTACAAATAGAGCAGTCTGTGAACCTAGTCCAATAAAAAAATCTTAAATAGCTTCGACCAATAGATGTCAGCAGCTCCTCAAAGTTGGGTCCACACTGACACAAAAATGGTAATATCTTAAAATTGCTCACTCTAAACCCCATCGGGTAGTACACAATCTTTCATAAAATTTTATCGGGAATTCAAATATGTAAACAAATGTGGGGCGTTCCATTTAAAAAAACATAACTTTGGTTTGGTGTTCAGAGTGTGAACACCCTGTATACACCAACATACTTTTATCAGATGCTTCATGGGGTTCTCCACATACGCGTAAAGTTTTATTTTAATATCTTGGATAGAACCAGAGATATGGGCCGACTACACACTATTGGCCCACCCTGTATATATATATATTTTTTAAATCTGTGGAAAATCCCTACCTAATCTGTCGGGCCCTGGGCCCAGTACGTCACAGCGTCATTCAAATATTGTGTTTCAAGTGTGATGCATGTTTCGTATTTAATTATGACGAAAATAAGTCTCAAAAATAAAAAACGAAACTTGCGGAATTTGTTTTGGATAGTAAACTATTCAATAGGGTCATTTATGGGTTTTCCCCATTAATATTTTCATAGGATTTTGAATCAGAATCAAATCTAAGTTCTTGTAGTACTTCGACAGCTGATTCATGTAATGATATTGGCAGTTCTAGTAGTTTTAAATTATTAGCTACTGCAGAAGAACCAACTATAACAAACTTTGAGTTTGTACAGCCATTAACAATATCACAAAAAGTAAATATGTACTCTGTTTACAAATAGAAACTTAAATATTAATGTTGTTTATCTTATTAGGAGCAGCTGATGAATTTTATTACCCATAAACAGCAGAACCAGAAGCAAAGGAAAGAAAATTCGATACAATATTTCCAAATGTAAATACGAATTATGTATTAGATAAAAATATATATTACAATATAATTTTCAAGGTCTAGAAGAGTTCCTAAAAAATAGTGTTGATGGAAGAAAAATTATGTTCAATAAATTAAAATTAAACAAAACATTGAGAAATTCATTGACAACATTAATAATACATTATCTTTTCAAAAGTAAGTTTATTTATAATGTTAATCAAATAAATAATGTAGACATTTGTTTAAATAATTTCAGAATTCCAACAACGGATCTCAGCGCAACACAAGAAATATCACACGTGTTCCCGAAGGAGAGCTCTAATGCGTATTACGTACCGTACACACCGAAGACTGGTTTGTCTTCACGAATACTGCCTGGTGGGAAGTTGGCAAGTAAATACATCAATTTAAAAGTCGGCTGCCGTAGGTGTCTACCGCCTACCAATTTTAATTTACGATACTTAGTTTTGAATCACTCCGAATGCAGAAGAAGGCATTGTTTCTAATAATATGCACATTATTTGCAGATTCCTGCTACTTCTAATGAATGGAAAAAGATTGCTAAATTATTCGAAGAAAGATGGAATTTCCCGCGCTGCGTCGGTGCTATTGACGGGAAATATATAGTAATAATGTGTCCGATACATAGTGGTAGCGAATACATAAACTATAAAGGAACATTCAGTATTGTGTTGAATGGCTTTGTGCGACGCAGACTACTGTATAACATACAGTAATGTAGGTACGCAAGGCCGACTATCAGAAGGAGGCGTATTTAACAATTGCTCCTTCTATGCAGCGTTGGAAAATGGATCCCTAAATCTACCTTCTGAAGAACCACTGCCGATGAGAGAAAAGCCTGTACCTTATGTTATTGTTGGTGACAACGCATTTCCTCTGAAAGCTTATCTC
Organism: Xestobium rufovillosum; assembly: GCA_963966045.1. Classification (NCBI taxonomy): domain Eukaryota; kingdom Metazoa; phylum Arthropoda; class Insecta; order Coleoptera; family Ptinidae; genus Xestobium; species Xestobium rufovillosum. The sequence goes on along the minus strand of OZ014493.1, from coordinate 13,139,655 downwards.
GTGGTTCCTTATAGCGGAAATCATGATAGAGGCACGTCAGGGCGTATATTTAACTATAGGCTCTCTAGAGCCCGTAGAATGATAGAAAATGTTTTCGGAATTATGTCTGCTGTATTCCGAGTTCTTCGAAAACCCATTTTATTAAATCAGGATAAGGCTCGTTTAATCACAGAATGTTGTATATTGCTACATAATTTCCCAAGAAGAAGCAGTAACTCAAGAACTATGTACACACCTCCAGGTACATTTGATAACGAACGGAATGGCGAAATTATTTGCGGATCTTGGAGGAATGACGCTGATCAACTGACATCATTTTTTCCACTACAAAAAAGGGGCAGAAAAACATGTATAAAAGTGAAAAACATTCGCAACGAGTTTTCTGAATACTTTCTTACAAACGGCAAAGTCTATTGGCAAGACAATTACCAATAATGATGTAACAGTATAAATAAATATTAATTGAAAAGATTTTCCACATTTCTTTCCCACTAAATTCCAAGCAAAAGCAATTGCTTACTTTTTATTTATAATAATAAAAATAAATTCTTGCAAAAATGTACTTACCATTGTTTCCGTTACTCCATGTGGCGCATAAACGTCTTCCATAAATTTGTTAAGTGCTTCGTACGCAAACCAAACTGGTTTGTAAACGTTGCTTGTTCCGGCGCCTGACAATTTACTGTTCTTAATTTTCCGACGGCAGTTTCTGTATGCTTGCAATAAAGTTGAAAACTTCTTCTTAATTTGTTCATCAGTCACTCCGAACTTGTCTGCCAAACTTTTACAAGCGTCATTTTTCTTATTCCTATTTTTTTATCTCTATCCCTTGGGTCCCACAAATAGCGCAGTTGTTCAATTTCATAAATTAGGTCTAGAACGCGGTCATCAGACCACTCGAATTCTTGTTGCGAATCTTTTGCCATTGTACACGGGGGCAAATTTGCGAGACTGCAAACGATCGTCCTCATTCGCGAACTCAAACTAAACAGATGAACCTGCGCGCATAAGCATGCATGAGCGTGAACTTTGACAAATCAGCGATTTGTGTTAATGCGCGTCCTTTGGTATTCGTCAATTTACCGCCTCCAAGAGCGAATCGCTGCGAACACACGCACCGCGTTGTTTACGAATCGATTTATAACGAATAAGTCCATACACACTATTCACAAATTGCCGGCGAATCGCGAATCGCGAACACACGCATAGTCTGTAGCGATCTTAAGAGATGATGGACGTAATGTAGACATTCTTAATGCACTTTTTTGAGTAAAATACAGTGGCGTAGTCACATTTTTAATGACATGAAGGGTTTATGAACTGCATGCCAAACATGTGTAATTTTAAACGGCGGCCATATTTGATTTTCACATAGTTGAATGGAGGATTTTTTCTGATTTCAGAAATATATTGTTTGATATATCTAACTTCAATATTAACGCAGCCATATCGAATTTTCTGTTTCATTAATTAATGCGGATAATATTATTATTATGTCTGTCGAAAATGTAAGTTGGCTATGATGAAACAAACTGATGACATAACATTTGACTTTTATGTATGATTTGGAATTTCAGCAATTATTGTTAGTGCTAAATTGTTGTGGATCATTAACGCAAAATGGAATTTTCTAATTTGGAGAAATATAATATGATAGTGATATATATTCTACGCAATAAACATGCCAACGCAGCGGCCGATTTATATTTTGAACGCTATCCCGAACGTCCTCAACCTCATCCATCCATATTCAGAAGACTTGAGAACAATTTAATGAATTTTGGGATACAAGTGGATACAATTCAGGTAGTAGGACTTGTGACAGCTTAAAACACCTTATCGATCAGAAATATTGAGAATCATTCGGGAGTATCACGCAGCAGGGTGTCGAGGATTTTAAATAAGAATTCCTTTAAATCGTATCTAAGCAGAAAAACACAATTTTTACGCGATGAAGATCATGGGCGCCGGTTGAACTTCAGTAATTGGTACCTCCAAAAAATAGGCGAAAACAAATTTCTTTACTAAAATCATTTGGACGGACGAGGCTTACATTTACAGCAATGGAATTTACAACCGACAAAATAACCGTGTTTGGGCCCAACAAAACCCTGAAAGGATGGTGAATAGAGTGCAGCAAGGTCGTTTTGGTTTTAGTGTGTGGTGTGCTATATTAGAGGATCGCTTTCTTTGTTATCGTATTTTCGACGGGATATGCCACGAGACAATATTGAAAATGCGATTGATAATATTGGTCTTAGGCAAAGAGAGGAGCTGTTTTCCAACAAGATGGGGCCCCTCTCCATAACACTAGGCGAATTGCAGACTTTTAAATTTAAATTTCGGTGATCAGTGGCTGGGCACAAACGGTCCGATTAGGTGGCCTCCAAGAGCCCCGGATTTAACACCATTGGACTTCTTCTTTTGGGGTTTTATTAAAAACGAAATTTATAAAACAAGGAGCAACACTGTAGAAGAATTAAGGGAGAAATTTAAGGCGGCCACAAGGAATGTCAGAAATGTTCATACCTATAATGAACGCTGTCAGGGGTGCGAGTAGAAGATGCCGGCAGTGCATAGCGAATAATGGACGTCAATTTGAACACTTAATGTGAAACATGTGTTTGTCTTCCACGATCTTGTTCCATTTTATTGTAATTTTGGATCTCTGATGCTTGAAGATCCAAAATTAATTAAAATTTTCTCAAATCTTCTTAATACTTCTGGATGGGGTAGACGACGCTCAAGATATCATTCAAAATATAAATCGGCAGCTGAAATGGCCTGTTTATTGCTTAGAATACAATAATATTATCATTTTGTATGTCTATTTGTGATAAAAATTTAATATACATATAAGTATTTATTCATTCATTACATGCATAACTTAATTCGACGTTATAAATAAATATTCATGTCAATTTAAAAATAGTGACGATGTGGACAATAATAAATTATTATATCTGTCGAAAACATAAGATGGCTATGACTGTGAAACAAGCCTATAGGTAACCTATATAGGTATAACACGTTTTATGCTTAAGACAGAAAATTCGACATAACTCCGTAATTATTGAAGTCTGATATTTGTTCAAATATTGCATGTTTTGAATGTGTATGGAAAACCGCAGACCAACTGGTTTCGTCCGTCTGGGACTCATCAGTACGGTGCTCTCCGCTACACACTCAAACCATGCAATTTAACTTGCTATATATGCTGCCGCGCTCTGGACAGATATCAGCAAGTGACAACTACTTTGAGTAATTATCTGGTATTAATTAGTGGTACCAGTTGGTCTGTGGTTTTCCATACACATTCAAAACATGCAATATTTGAACAAAGACCTGCTTAAAAGCACGTACGTGCATGGAGACAAATTAGGATTGTTTCAAAGCCACCTTAGGTGGGGTAGCAGTCTGAAACGTCTCGTAGTACAAAAAATCTGGATTTAGTTCTATAATTCAATGCCTGGCGGGATATTTGCCCGAGGAGTAGTTGTTCGAACGGTCCAGTACTACTAATTGAAGTCTGATATGTCAAACTATATATTTTTGAAAGCAGAAAAAATTCCTCTGTTTAACGAAATGAAAATCAAATATGGCCGCCATTTAAAATTACAAAGTTTGGCCCGCAGTTGCGAAACACTTTATAATATACAAATTTTGACTATGCCACTGTAATTTACTCAAAAAAGTGCACTAAGAATGTCTACATTGCATCCCACCATCTCTTATACAAGCATTCCTGGAAATGTCAAAACACTCAATTTTCGTCCATAGCTGGGAAATCAAAAACAATTTAAAAAGCACCATTGACTTGAACGTAAAAAAAGAGATCGCAAGTGCTTTATCAGTTTTTCTCTGTCACTAATATTTACCAAGATACCCCATACTTGCACCCAATTTGGGCCACCCTGTGACGTCACCGATGACGTAACGTCGCAATGAAGGATACGGCCGCAGCTATACTCAAAGCCGAAGATGGGCGTGGGCTAATAACAAAAAGGGGCGCCAAGGAGTTGTCGACAGATTCTCCAGAATACTTACGCAACACGCAGTGGCTACAACTCCTAAGAGCCACTGGTACACAAAAGGGGGTAACAAAACAAAAAAAAAATACGTAGTCAAAATGGTCAATTTCAATAAAAAAAACAACTGGTAAATGAAATGCAATGCGGAAAATTACACGTTGAAATAATCAATTAATTAATGTAACAAAAAGTTACAGAAAGGTTAATTAGCAAATTACTTATAGTGACGCGAAGCACCCGGTACTACGCTCTCAAAAAAAGAACAAGAAAAATAGGCGCCGATGACACGGTAAATACGCAACACGGGTGAAGCTCCACTCGCGCGGCGCACCGACGGGTCTATCACACGCACGCTACCTAAAAAAACGCAATGAGGCGCAAACGGGAGTATCGGATGTGACAAAATCACGACACAAAAAAAACAACTATGTTACTGAACTTAACTAACCAAATGAACTACGCAAATTTACTGTAAGGAACTAAATTAATGAATTTACAAATAAATGAACAAACTACATAAACGGGGTGGTCACAAACAAGCTGTGACCAGGCATCTACATAAAACCAGCCACTGGACACGATGGTCCAAATGGACAGGCGACACAAACGGTAGAAAAATACCAAAATTTCTGACCTTATATACAGATAGATGGAGGAGGTCAGCTGCTTCAAAAATCTTCGGGGCACGTGCTGCAGCAAGCACCAGGAGGCGAATACGGCACTCCTCGATGGAGGTAAACCAACCAATAAAAATTAGACCCAAAAAAAACCCTAAAATATAACACAACCGAATCAAGAAACAAAAGAGTAGAAAGGAAACACGGCATTTAGATGATTGAAGATTTAAATAAATGAAAGAAGGAAAAATATCTCGCTTACCTCGTGGGGGTTTTTTTGCCAAAAGCACGCCAAACTTCAAAACGTGAGTTTAAATCCCTTAAAAAGGTCAGACGACGATTCCAATTCAAAAATAACTATCAATCGAGGTCCCAAAATAGGTGATTGGAGAAAATCCCAACGAAAAGGCTAGCACAATAAAAATTGCCAAAACTCTCCAAATTACCCTACACTACACGTCGAAGCACAGCATGAGAAAGACAAGATTGGACGGAAATCGGAAATCAAAAAAAGTGCGCACCGAGAAGATAGTGCGAATCGGTTCCATGAAAATTACAAGTACCCAAATTTCTCCTAGAAACTCAAAAATTCCAATAGCTTCAATTAATGGGGGGAAATAAACCGAATAAAAGGATGCTAAAGAAGACTTACCGACCCAAGATAAAAGAAGATAATGATCATAGACACCCTCTAGAGACATTGCAAGACGAAAGAATAAATTATAAGAGACGTAAAGGAATTAAAGACTCAAGACGGAAAGGAAAATCAGACCGGCACGCCACTGACCCTCCGAATATGCAAAATCAGAACCTAAATGACCTACGCTAAAGACAGCAGTGACAGAAGCGAACTAACCTAAAATATCCGGACAAGGTGGATCATAAACAGATGCCTAAACAACAAATTTCCAACAATAATAATCTCGCTAAACAAATTCAGAAGACCGAAACCATCAAGAATAAGCAACATCAGCCTAACTAACGAGAGAATTTCGCCGGCAGAGTCCAGGTTCGAGGTAGGTGACAAGAATGAAAGCACAGAATAAAGGAACATAAACACAACAGCTGAAATACGAAAAATAGAAACACAAAGGTAAGTGGAGCAAATTCAAGAACTGAGAGTGAAATATTCTAGGTAGAAAGCTGTTAAAATTACCAAACAAGAGACTTGGGGGAAGAAATCAAAAACCAGGGACAGACTCGGATCGAAAACTTAAGAGATAGATAGCCAAGAGGGTGAACAATGAAAGTACCTACAGAAATATTGATAGGAAATTCAGAACACATGAAAAGTATCTAAATAAAAGGTGTTAGGGTAAATTTCAAACGTAACAACCCTGTACAAAGCAAACTACAAAAAATGGTCTAAATTTTAGACCATTTGCTTTGTACAGGGTGACCCAAATTGGGTTTTAAACTCTAAAGCATTTATACCGCATTTATTATGAAGATCATGTTGTAGACTACCCCACCCCCATTCTAAAAATAAACATTGATTTTGTTGGCCAAAAAAAAGCATTTTTTCGACGAAGAAATTACATTTTGAAAAAAGTTGCTTTTATTGCATTTTGGAAAAAAAATCATAAAAATTGTTATTTGAAAAAACATAGGTATTTTATTTTAAATTTGAGGAGCTTCGTTTCAAAATGCAATTTCTGCAAAATTACAGCTGTTGAGTTAGAGATGGCGTTGTAATCTGTCGGCTAAAAGCAAACACAGAAGAAATCTGTTAAGATTGCAATTTTTGCATGGTAAAATAATGTTTGAAATTTATGTTTTCTTTCAAAACGCAATTTCTGCTAAATAATTATATTTCAAACTGCAATTTTTGCATGGCAATTTGTTTCCTGCAGGTGTTGTGCGTACCTGTTTGAAATAGAACTAAGATGAACTTTAATATTGATACTGTTGAAGTTTCTGAAAATAATTATGGATGTGGGAAGAAGAAAAACAAAAGAGAGAGGGCCAAAGAACTAAGGTAAGTTATAAAATATGTGAGGTTATGTTACTTTGTTTAATTTTTGTATTTTTAGATACGGATTTCATTGAACAGCTGTCGACAGCTGTTCAACAATTTACGTCTAGATGGCGTGACTTGGCTCTCCCTTATGGATGACTATCGCAGTTATTCACAGGGAGATCGTTGGGCAGGGTGTGTTTGTGCATAGCGGCGCCGTACTGAAGAGTTCCAATAGGACGAAACCGGTCTGCGGATTGCTGTGCACATTCACACCATGCAAGCTTCTACCACAGATTTCATTTATAAAATTTCATTGATGACTTTGAAAGACTTTGTAGTCACAATTCAAAAGGCCTCAACTGCAACCAAATAACTGAAGAAGACATAGATACTTTTGGCACGGAAGAAATTTTTTCACAAACGAAATAAACACATCCAAGATGTTAAGTTATCAAATTCAAAGTTTTATCGCCCAAAAAAAGATGTGAAAAATATAAACCAACAGCTAGGGTTCAAAAGCAATCAGTGCGTGTTAAATATAAATTACGAAAAGTTGATTGGACCTTAGTGAACGTATGTAATAATTTTTTTGCGTTGTTTTAATATAACTACTAGAAGAGTTCTCACTATTGCTCGTCATGTTAAAGAGGGAAATGAATTGAAAGAAACTTAACCTCTGGTACGCTTAAATTAAACACCCTGTATAAAAATTGATACCACCGGCCTATTGAGAATTTTCAAACATAACTTGCTTTAAAATTTCGTATCAAAATATCAACAAATAAGGGCTCTAGAACAAAACAATATTTCGGCCATTTTCACTTTTTCCCGATTTGCTCAGAAACAGAAATAGTTTCCGAAGTTTTCTTGCTAAATTACAATTATAATAAGCAACATTTTTCCCCATTTGAGCACCCTTGTAACTACCGCGGTTTAAAAGTACTCCATACTAAACAAGTTAAGTGGGACACTGTGTATTTCATAAATTTGAGTGACGAGGGTAGCAACAACCAACGAACAGAGAGCAGAATAATGGCTTATTGGAAAGATTTTCTGTAAGACTGTTACGGTGAGAATGATTTAAGTTTGCGTCTTAAAACGGCATTATGCACATTTCTAGAAAATGATTTTGAAGATGTAAGACTTTCACTTGGGGAAGTCCTTGCATTTTGTACTGCTTCTGATGGATACGGATTTTCCAGTAAAATATTGATCAAGTTTCTGCACAATAAGCCATGTCCATATCCAAAGGCAAACATCTGTGGACTTGTATTATATTTGCCTGTGTTACTTACAAACTATGATAAATTTGCAGTGGATATAACATTCGCATAAAATGTTATAAGGAAACTTAAAACTTGAATCTATTTTCTTTCCTTAAAGTGTTGACTGTTTTAGTTTTGTTCAGTTTGTTAATTTTTATGTAACATTTTAATATTGTTACATTTGAATAAGAGTTCATTTTTGACACAATAAATATGTAGGGCCTTCAACAGAGACAGAGGCGTTCGATGCGTTGGTTATGTACGGATTTACCGATGATCAAGCTTCCTCTTCCGAGGCTTCGATGTAACAGCATGCATTCAGCAATTCTTAGGTTTTCCAATTCTTGATCAGCCCTTACTCTGCTGGGCATTCCAAGTTTCTGCACTTCTTTTTCAAAACATTCCAATGCAGTTTGTGCTTTATTACCTCTGGTACAGTGCAGATACATGACACCCCTGCTGTAACCATCGGCAAAACTACGAAAAACTAATCGAAATGTTATCAATTTATGATTAGCGTCAACATGCCTTAAAAGAAAAAATAATCACACTGCAATCAAAGCAGTAATTAGACAAACCACACATAATTCGGTCCTCCTATATTATAAATTCTTCTTTTCAATGCGACTCGTCTTCGTCATGCTCTCCCAACTGCATCCACCACACGGAGTCTTTCCCGAACCCGTACCATTGGCATTTTTAATCCTTTTGCTTTCAGTACACCAATAACATACACTTCACCTGTATTTGGGGTATCTCGCAAAATACCCCTTAAAATCTGATCCAATTCATCATCCCTTAGAACTGCGTGTCCTACAATTATGTAATTCTTTCTGTATCGAAAAAGTGTCCTTCTATCAATGTTTAAAATAGTGCTTCCTTGGCCCATAAAAAACCAAGTTAAAAGCCTTATCTGTTCGTGTTCATTGGTGGTATCCTTTGTTTCTAAAATGTAACAAATTGTTTTGTTTTACAGTAGGTAGCTAATTACACTTACCCATTTGTTCGAAGCGGACAATATTTTGTACAGCTATTCAGATTACAACGCTGAGACACGGACAAGAGGACCTTTAATAAAATAGTTATATTACAGAATATTCGAGTACCTGATTCAGAACCTTATTTCACTAATCCAAGTAATCCAACTCCTGCTTTTATCGTAGAATTAGACTCCAGCGATCCTAACTATAAATGCATTGTTAAAAATCAGAACCCAAGAAGATTGCCCCCAGGAATTATTTCCAAATCTACCGCTACTTCCACTAGTTCTGTGTCAGTCCTGCAATCTCGCCTGCAATCTATATCAAAATCACGACCAAAATCTTCATCATCAGCATCATCATCATCATCATCATCATCAAAGATGGAATCAAACAACAATTCAAGAGAAACTCGCAGACGGTGCAAACTTGAATCTATATATAAATCAAAAAATTATTATTATTCCATCCTGGATAAGTTATCTAATTAAACAAAATAAAGAATTAGAAGTTCGATTAAGAGAAAAATGTAACAAAATGAACATTTCTATCAAAATCAAAATGTTCTTCCCGCAGGAAAATTCGGTAATATAAATCAAATGCTGTCGGTTTTGCATACAACTGCCCTAAATTAATAATGCTAGTTTTAATACCCTCTCGAATAATGTAAAGGAACGTACAATACATGGCAACAGATACAATAAGTCATTAAAGTTATTCGCTTTCATGAACTTCCAAAAATGTATCGGAATAAATCAGCCTACTTAAAACCAGTGTATAACCTAATTCAAAATCATGGAAGACAAGTAGACTGCAATTCACTTTTCACTAGTGCGTATAGTATTGAGGGACATTGGTATACGGCCTACCCTGGTGTGCATGAGATAATAGCACCTGAGGTTTTGAGTCCTTCGAAAGATATAAAGTGGCGGTTTGTCAGTACTGTTGATTTGGCTAAGTCTGGAATTTACTCAAGTACAGATCTAGACAACTTAAGAGATCATATAATGTTTGGTAACGAGAGAGAGAGTATTGAAACAATCCTCGTACGCAATATGATGGGAAAGGACTCAGATAGACAGGTATTACAAACATATAAAATTTTTGATCCGGAAGATATTAAGGCTTTAGGAGACAAATTCACGCAAAAAGTTTGGGGTGCATTTTCCTGGTTTGGAAATTTCATATCCGGGTTGATTGGAGTATTCTTGATACTCAAGATTATCAAATGGATCATTGATACTTTGATCAACGTAGTCGGCTTGCATAAAGTTTATGGATTGGGCTTTGCATTATGTGCTGGTGTGTGGGACAGTCTGACAATGTGTTTAGTTCAGAGACAATTTATTAAGAAACCTGCACACACTGGCAAAGAAACTGATGAAGAAGAGCAATGTGAAATAGTTAAAGTTGAAGAACAAACAACTTCTGATCCTTCTGCACCTGAAGAAAATTTCAAGCCAGTCGGTGTGTTAAGTAATAATGGACCATATAGTACTCTTATGTACCAACTCAATCATTGTGCAAAATGAATACAGGATTAACAAATGAAATTGAAGGAATTTTTATTGAAGAATCTAGCTATGGGAAGAGCAGGTAGGCATAACTGGCCAACAATAATTGCATCGTAGGATTAAATATGTCGTTGGACCCACAAGGCTGTCCAATAAGCAACAGTTTTGAGGCTTCATGTGCAACACAGATTCAAAACTATCTTGAAGAGTCAGTTTCCAATGATATATTTATATATGCGACTCTGGCACAACCACTCGTAGAAGAAGAGCCATCATTCCGTCTTTGTATATATGGATGTGACAATACATTCACGGCAGAGCAGATACAGTTTAGATGGAAATATCTACATGGTTTCCGAGGCCAGAAAGCATAGAATCAAAATAGAATGAGCTTCTGCTATTGGAGACACGCGGTTGTTGAAGGCGATGAAGGTTGAAACGGGCATGCCTTATAACGAATGCAGTTCCGAGAAGAAAGTTAAAAGAAAAGTGAACGGGTTCCAAGATAAGCCGGGAAACTAGTGTTGGCTACTAAGCGAGTGATTCGAAACGTTGAGTCGAATCAGTAAAATCAGAAGGGTCGACTCTGCGACTCACTAGTTGAGTTAATATATACCCAGCGTTCACGAATGAATGTTTCACATTCACGGCTTTAATTTTAAGGTGGAGTGCGAATCACGCGGCTGAAGCGACGTCGTTAGAGCCGCGGGTCTATTGTCGCGCGGCTCTAACGACGTTGCTTTAGCCACTGATAGTAGTACAAAAAATCTGGATTTAGTTCTATAATTCAATGCCTGGCGGGGTATTTGCCCGAGGAGTAGTTGTTCGAACGGTCCAGTACCACTAATTAACACTGATATACGTTAAAATAAATAAACCCATTGCCAATCATGCGATTTCCGTCAGACGACAGAAGCAACTGCAGCGACCGTTGCGGCGCGGCTGCGTCTGGATTGATTTAAAACGTGGTTTGTGTTTCATTTATTTTGCAAAACATGGATGACGCTTTACTTAGTGAACTTGTGGGGCAACATCCAAGTATATATGATCTTAAGAACAAGCAGTACAAGGACCAACAGGTAAAGGATAACGTGTGGAAGGAAATTGCAGGCATTTTGGAGCAACGAGGTAAGCAAAGTAAACAAAACACATGTCCATGTTAATTGTAATGAAAACATGAAATTACAATATTGAGTAATTTGCAATTTGGTAAAAATCCCAAAGCGCAGGGATTATATTTATTCAGTAGGAATATCAGTTTGATTCACTCTTTTTTCCTGCCAAGAAATTGAGCCCTCTTGACTGTTAAAGTAACGAGTAAATTCATCTCTGACTGCAAATCCTTCTGCATTTGCAAAACCACCAGTGAAACGTATGGGTATCATTCTTGGTTGGTGTGTCAGTAGGTAGTGTGACACTAATGCCAGACAGTTCCGGACTCGCCTTTTGCGTCCAGACAGTTCTAGGGCCTTTTTGTCTAGAATATGGGGATTTTTGACTAAAATCTAGGGAATTTTGGGGAAATCTGGTGATTTTTGTGTGTTGGCAGCACTTATCACGTAATCCCACAGCATTCCACAGCATCCCACAGCATTTTGCACCGCCGGCCACAATTTTGTCACCGTTTGATGTTTAAACAACTATTCCCCGTCAGACGGCGTTGTCATCAAAATAAAAATTCAACTATTCTCCGTCAGACGGTGTTGTCGTCAAAATTAAAAATGGCGACCGACGCGGCGCCGCCTTGCCAATTTAAAAATTGACAGGTAAAAATTTGCAAATTTAAAAATTGACAATTGATAAATGTAAATATTGACAATTGACAACTGACAGCCTGTGTAAAGAAAGAATAATAGTTGGCGTTGTGGTTTTAAGATAAGAACTCCGGAAGAGTTCGCTTGAGGTTTAAAAATAGAACGGTATATACGAGGTGTAGTTTGTTTACGAGCTGCTAAATGAAAATGGCGGTCGCGAGACTTTATTTTCAATATATGGTCATCGTACGAGGGGGTATTGAGAGCATTTAGATTTACTATATCGGCTCCGTCAAAAACAAAAACAAGATGGCGGCCTCTTAACGAGGACCCCTATGCGTTGAATATTGTCAAAAGCACTTACTCAGTAAGAATTCTATGTGCCTGTTCCAAAAGCGTTAGGCCCCCAAACGAAGGGCCCCACATAACCTCAAAATTAATGCACGCACGCACACGACCACCTCGGAGCACCGCTGTCTTAATACTGAATGTTTCTTCTTCTTCTTCGGTTATTAAAAAGGCCCAGGCCAAACATGGCGCCCACATAATCCAGATAGGCCAAACATGGCTGCTACATAAAAATAATCTAGGTGTTTGACATCAGTGTGGTTTTAAGATAAGAACCCGGAAGAGTTCGCATGAGGTTTAAAAATAGAACGGTATATACGAGGTGTAGTTTGTTTACGAGCTGCTAAATGAAAATGGCGGTCACGAGACTTTATTTTCAATATATGGTCATCGTACGAGGGGGTATTGAAATCACTTAGCGGCTCCGTCAAAAACAAAATGGCGGCCTCTTAACGGTGAAAGTTGTCAAAAGTACTTATCCAAATTGGGGCCAACTGCCTGGTCTGAAAGAATTCTATGTGCTTGTCCCAAGAGCGTTAGCCCCCAAATAAAGGGGCCCACATAACCTCAAAATTAATGCTCGCACACACGCACGTCCACCGTTGTCTTAATACTGAATGGTTCTTCTTCTTCTTCGGCTATTAAAAAATTTGAAAATGGTGAGTCACAGACCCGATGACGTCATCACCACCACCACCGACACAAGGTACTAATAATTCAAGCAAAGCCATCTGTCTTATTAATGAAGGAAACAATCATACGACTTAGAAGATTTTTATTTTCAAAAGGCAAGCGCCAATTTTCACGTCGACGGAGAGCGCACATCAATAATATTTAAAACAAAATAATTACCAATATTGTAGGTTATACAGAGCGGTTACAACAATTATACAGGGTGTATTTGAGACAACGTAACACTTTTAAAATTCTATTGAACAACACACAATTTCCACTATCTGAGTTACCACTGTTTTACGCGATCGGCGTCATCTGCTAATTCGACGATAAATAAAGGGATAGCGCACCCCGCACAATAAGGGCGGTTGTCCCCGCATAACCAATCTTTAACGAGGTTCCAAACGCCGCCATGATAAAATTCTTCGTCGTATGATACGAGTATGCTTACACAGTTACCAGTAGAGCACAGCGAACATTTTTTGTAATAATGGTCCAGGTCCTCCCAAAAAGTGCTTGTCACCCACACTGTGGTTGTGTCGCGTACAACATATTCCAACCAGTAATAGTCAGTTATACAAACCGTATAACTTTCGGGGGTTTCATACAGGGTGCTGGGGTAGACCATGGTCTCGCAATAGGAGAGCCAAGCCCCCAGGTTTCCGAAGGGCTGCTGAGGCAAAAATTCTTCAGTGCTGGTGTCGCTGTCCATTTCCTCATCAGCCATCAAATCCTCCAAGGTGACGTCGAGTATTTCAGGCTCGGGGCCGCCGAAGACAGCGCGCACAGCCGCTACATATCCGCGAGTTGCATCTCTCGGGGCCATTTTGCTTAATGTTGAAAACTCTTAGTGCGACACTGCACGTAGATGTTATGTAAACGAAATTATTGGCGATGTTTTAAGACGCACATGCGAACTCTCCGTCGACGTGAATACTGGCGCTTAACTTTTGAAAATACACACATAAACCAAAAGTCGGGCGTTTTTATAGGCGGACATAAAACGACAAGAATTGACAAGCGCTAGATTTTCTTATCAACAGCAATCGCGGCCGGATACACATCCGACACCCGCGGTTTTTAAATAATTATGGCGAAGTATTTTCAGCTATAGGTGTGAACGTGCCCTTAGTCCAGTCTCCAGGGCCGCTCGCCGGATATATGATAACAACATAACAGGAAACTTGCTCTAGAAGTGTTATCACACCAGCAAAACCCCCGTATTAGGTTTTAACCAAGTCTTTGAGTGAATGTTGCGTGTTTTGTGTATCTAGGTGTGGCATTTTACCTGAAGGGGGTAGTATTTTACCCAGAAGACGATCATGGACGAAAGATAAGGTAAGTGTTGTAATTGTATATTTTTCCTTACATAAATGAGCTCAAACGAGGTGGTTAGTACTAACTATTCAGCCGACGCATTTTACTAAAAACTTGATATACAGGATGGCTTGAAAAATTTTAAATATGTGTTAATGCTTTGAATTTGATATAAGGAGTCTTTAGGTATAGTAAATTTCAACTCGTATTTTTGACATTTTGAATTCGTCATATACGGGGGACAGCCAGGAGCTTATGGGTATGTGTTTATGGTAATTTATAACATTATTTTCATTTTACAGCATAGTATTTCTACCTGCTAATATTTATCGTTTGTTTTCCACAGAAATGGTGAGAATTGGTATTCCTGGAACATCTTATGATTAAATGGAGAGAGACGGAGATAGAGTCGATTAGGACACTGTATGATCTTCTACGAAAGAGGAAAATGGGCTGTTGGACATTTCAGATTTTAAGACAGCATACCTAATTAGACATCAGAGAACAACCTGAAAAATGTGAGTACATTCCTTAGACCTAGTACATTTCAATTACACATTATTTTTGTTGCACTAAACTTGCTATACGGGATGTATGTGTTGTTTTGAGGGTATTTAGGTGGCAAATTTCAATTATTATTTTTGGTACTCAGGATTTCTGAAATACAGGGTGCGGTCGAAAGGTTGTAAGTATTTTACGGCCATGTATGACACATTTTTAGTGTTTTTCTTGCAGCATAAAATTTTCCGTTTTATTTCTATTTACTGGAACTAATATTTATCGTTTGTTTTCCGCAGAAATGGTAAGAATTGGTATTCCTGGAACATCTTATGACTAAAATGGGGGGCGATTAGGAAACTCTGTATGATCTTCTACGAAAATGGGCTGTTTCGAATCTGGAACGATGGTGACGTCATCAAGCCACCCTGATGAACACCCCCAAAAACTGTAAGTATTTGTACACCCGCGCAGTAGTAGTAATTTACACTCTTATTTACTTAATTGCTTGTCTTACAGCCTAAAGGTGACAAATTTTTTGTTTATGATTGGAATTTGATATACAGGACATTTAGGTGATAAATTTCGGTTTTATTTTTCGTTTATAATTTGAATTCGATATACAGGGTGACCAAGAAAGTTTTAAATATACAGGATATTTAGGAGTCAAATTTCGGGTTTATTTTTCGTTTATGATTTGAATTCGATATACGGGGTGACCAAGAAGGTTTTAAATATACAGGATGTTTAAATTCTGAATATTTTTTTGTTACATCTTTGTAGGTACTTTTAAGTAATCTACGCTCTTATTTACTAATTATTTTTCTTACAGTCTAAACTTTTCGCACAAGTTTTATTTCAGGATTTCTATTTACTGAAACTAATATTTATCGTTTATTTTTCACAGACATGAAGAATAAGAGAGAGATAACGAGGATGCTACCCAGCTCGTTTAGGACACCCTGTATGATCTTCTACGAAAGAGGAAAATGGGCTGTTTCGAATCTGGAACGACGGTGACACCATCAACCTTCAAGGCGGCTTCAAATGAAAAGATCTCTTGCAAGTATTTTTTACGTAAATTTTATGCGGCTCGGTCTTATATTTCACATACACACACACACACTACCTATTTATACGACAACGAGGTTTGAATTAATCTTCTTCTTCTTCGTGGGCATCCTCGTTAATTTCAATTTGCATCTGTTGACTGGATGTCAGGCTTAACACAAGAGATTTCAGCTGGAGAAAAATACTTTCGTTGGGACAATTTATCCCAAATAGGGACAGATCCTTTTCCCCAGCCCTCACAAGCCGTTTCGAAAATTCGTTGAATTCAAAATAATTCTTCTTGTTGAAGAAATACAGTAGCCCGTTAGTGTATCGAAAAGCAGACGACATTTTCGCCGGTACACGCGGTAAATCGTTTGCTGTTATTCCGTACTTTTTCGGTCTAAATGGACATTCGTCTATTTCAACATATTGATTGACGTCATAGAATATAAGCGTTTGTCCCTTATAGGTGTTCACGATTGCCCTAATTTTACTATTACGCGGTAAACCAAGTATACTATGGGCGCTAACGGGGTAACCACTAACTAGTTGTAGATTTGGAAACACTATCATATACAATAAGTCATCTGCGATCAGAACAATCTCTCCATTAGGCCTCTGGTACAGACTGTTTACCTTAGAAAAATTCTGCGGTAAAAATCGCAGCCAATCTGTTAGACGTAACGGCTTCGCATTCGTTGGTTTCTTGTTACTCAGCTCTAGAGACCACACAAAGTTTCGGTAAAATACATACAGTCTCTGATTAATAATCAAAAGGGCGTCTATATTCCGTATAGAACATAAATCCTCCGTCAAATTTTCCATACTGGTATTTATTGGTTTTGTTCTAGCTGATGGCGGTAGTGGTGTAGTATTCGCAATAGTTGTTGTCCTTGTTGAGGTCTGTGGTGTTGCATACGAGGGGAACCGAGCCTTTATTCTTCCAGGTGGCGGATATAACTCTTGAACTGCTAGTGTATCGTCATCACTTAACTGTCGAAAACCATAATAATATGGATACATTACGGAAGCGTTTAACGACGAATGTTTAATACCCAACGTGTGTCCAATCTCATGTACCAGAACGGCAAAAATACTAGTTTTACCCTCGGGGGCTGGAGAGTAGCTGGCCTCGTAATACCAGTCAACGTCCTTGTTCAAGTGAATTTCTACGGCCGCTTGAGCATGGTCTGGAGATGTTGGATAAAAAGTATGGCCCGACACAGCTAAACTGGCGAATGACGATTTGTAATTACATAGGCGTGATTTGTTGGTTCCAACGAAATGCTTATATGTATGTCTTTTACCCCTGGTGAATACGTGAACGTTAATGTTGAATTTGCTGCCCAAACCTCGAACGCCTTTGACGTTGCGGTCATTAACCTCATGTTATCGGAGAACGTTAGGTTGTCGTCATGTTTCCAATTCCATCTCAGGTTGGTGCGGTTCCACCTATATTCGACCCTAAACTCATTATCAGGGGCCCCACATCTCGGAAAACTCATTAGTTTACGTGTTTCGTCGTTTAATTGGCCGTCAATGGGTAGTTTGTGAAATGTTTGATAAACAGAGAGAGCGTAAGATAATTCATCCTTTGATAATTGTTTTGATGCCCTCAGGGCCCCGTGACCATCGCTCCAATATTGTTGTAGATACGATAACACATACACATCATCATCTGCGGTATTTTGCAGAGAGAATCCTGACTGAGTCATTAGCAGGTAAAATAAAATAACGATATTGCGCATCTTGATCAAACTCAAAAGACGGCAACGTCGATGTTTTAGTGATGCTCTTATACTAATTGTCACATTAATAGGATCGCACATTTATACATTTCAAAATTACATTTACAGCGTCGCCGAATTTATTTAATCTAACACTAGGCCAAGCAAGAATTTTAAAATTTCTCTGGGGGTGTCTCTAACGACCACGGACTTAGATAAAGCAGAAAAAGTGCACACTCTTAATCTGTGAATGAGGTTTTACCCCTTCCTCCTGGAAATCATGACGGGTTTCCTATATGATATGGAAAAGTAATAAAAGCAGGTTGTAGCCAACTTTTTCCGTACTTTGTGTTAGTGTGTGTGAAAAATGGGTAAGTTTTGAAAAAGTCTTCTATTAGTGTTTCATTATTGGGGTCGGTGTTGTGTTCTCTAGAATCGTTCATCAACCAGCTATGCGTGGCTTATTTGGGGCCCGGTGAAACTGAAGTAGGTTAAAGCTGTATAAATTTCAAACGTGTTTGATAGTATGTTATTTCAGTACACCACCATTTTTGCAAATACAGTGGAAGAAATTTTAAATAAGAGACACTATTGTATTGTAGCTTATAACGGGTCCGCACCGGGAATGGGGTACCTGGTGCTGATCAAGCACCCGGCACTCCCGATATTCCTGGCCCACGTCTCTGGTAATTTTTTCTAATTGCTCGGTTTATTCGTAAATTTTCATAATACTTTGTTTCACAGAAACGAAGCCCGCGGAGATTGAGCGTAAGTGTTTTTTTTTTCACTAATATTTCGAATGTTTGTTTTGATAAATTCCATTACAGACGAAAACGAAGACCTGCTGTAATATAAAAATTGTAATAAACTATTTATTGGAAAAATTTGCAAATTGTTTAATGTCTATTACCCAAAGGATTTATGCTACGTCGAGGACGACTGTTAACTTTATTTTCGCGTCATTTTGAACTGGTTTTGAACGGTTAACCGGCCGGTCAACCGGTTTTTTGAACCGATCGCTTGAACGGGCCAACCCGTTTCGAACCGGTTTTGAACCGGTTAACCGACCGGTCAACCGGTTTTGTGAACAGGACCAAGCGGTCTCTTCAAGCGATCGCTTCAAAAGCGCATGAGCGGTCTCTTTGACCTCTTCGTTCGGTCTCTTTGACCTCTTTGTGTTACACCGAGGACGACGGTTAATGTTATTTTGTTTTCGCCTCATGTCAACAGGTTTTTGAACAGAAACAAGTACTTTCTCAAGTGATCACTTGATGCGATCAAGAGCTTATCAAGCGATCACTTGATGCGATCAAGAGCTTTTCAAGCGATAACTTGATGCGATCGCCTCGATTGGTCTCTTTGACCTCTTGAGCGGTCTCTTCGTTCGGTCTCTTTGGTCTCTTGAGCAGGCACGTCTAATGATCCGTTATATAATTTTAGTAAACTATCCGGTAATCGTTGTCTATGGTCAGTGTGATGGTATCTGTAACATCGTTGAACGTAGACAGCGATCGCCGGTTGGGTGTTCTTAAACAGCAGCAGCAGACCGTTCTCATCGTTTATCCGCCTTATAACCGGCATATTAGAGGCAAGAACTCCGAGCTTCTGTATGTACTTTGAGGTAGGTGGCTTTTTGAGAGCGTTTATCATTGACTGAGATCGTTTTTCGAATTTTCTTTAGCCCTGAAGAGGACGCCCGATGGTACCCCTGAAGAGAGGCCGACTCAAAAGAGGACGCTAGATGGTACCCCTGACCTCCTCAAGGAGCCGTGCGACCTTGTTGTGGTGAGGAGGCTTAAGTATCCGGGATGAAGCTAAGGGCGATGCTGGTGGTAGCTTTAGGGCTGCCGATAGGGTCTCCCATACCAGTAAGGCCTTGGCGGATCGGAGAAAACTAAGGACGGCTCAACCCCTAGGGGTTCACATCTGGTGGATGAGTGTGGCGCACTCGGGGTTGTCCCCTAGCCGGCTTTGGCATTTCTTCCTCTTGCTTTATGCCAGGCCCTTCCCCTTAACTATCCACTGACTTCTTCTTTAATACCGTGACTTTAGGCCTCTCTTGGCCGACTCTTGTTTCTTGTACTTCTGACCCCGATGCTATTAGGAATCGAGGGCTAGGGGTCAACTCTTGCTTGATCAATTTCTTTTATTAAAATTAATTATAATTATGACGACCCCAAACCTGGCAGGAGGTATAAAATGCATGGAACTGAGGATAGGCAAATGGAAGGACGACAGAAAGAGATTGAGTTTACGGAGCAGGGGCTCGGATCCCCAGTTCCGGTCGGGGGTGGTGTACGTGCAGGCTTAACCCGACCGTCAGCAAGTTACTGTGCAGAAGTATCTCCGGTGGAGTCCCAGGCCGGAGTGCTAGGAAATACTACTGGCTATAGAAAGCTCTTTAGAGGGGAGGCACAAGGTGGTGAGCGAACTACCGAAGCCATAACGAACCCCTTCGGGAAGGGTTCTAAAATCAACAGAACGCCCCCGGGACATGAAAGAAGTCACTCCCTATCGGATATCTCAATGCTACAGCGTGGGAGGGAGTTCGAAGTTGGAGACAAAGAACTGAATGTGACGTCAGAGAATCCCTCTAAACGGAGAAAGACAGAGGACGACATGACGGGCAGCCTTGCGGAAATGGAAATGACTATAAGGAAATTACAAAAATTCAACAAGGAAAACAGGAATGTACACAGGGATGTTAAAGCATTAACCGAAAAACTAGGAGTACTAATGAAGAAGGTAAAGAAGGAAAGTATCAATACAGTCGGCAAAGATCAGAATACATTAAGAGAAGAAAATGATCAACTTAGGAAGGATCTAGAGGAAGCCATAACACGAATCCCAAAGTTGGATGAGACACATGTTAAGGACGCGGTTACGCAGACTGAAAGTCGGGCAAACGTACAGAGAGTTGCCGATATTCAGCAGGCTCTAAAAAGCGGCACAGACATGGAGCGTCTAACGGAAATAGCGAAGATGAAATGGCCGGATAACTGCTATAAAAGGACGAGGATAGAGATGGATACCCCATGGAAAAAAATGGAGGAAAGTAATACCGTAATTGCGGTGGACATAGGGAAAGTAAACGACAGCCCCTTAATGAGAAAGTTATATAACTTAAAACCGCAGGTAAAAAATGTTGTAATGGAGGGCCTACTCCAACCGGGTAAGATAATCCTCACACTAAATACTAGTGAAATCGTCACAGAAGGGGGAACGCAACGACAAGAATCATATACGATCCTCTTTGGTACTAAAAGTGGAGACACAGTGGAGGAAAACATCAAATATATGAACGAAGCAATAGAGAAAGTGAAAATAATCAGTCGCGAAAAAGGACTCGCAAACCCGGTGGTTGTTGCAACTGATGTGGAGCAGGAGGAATATCTTAGAAGACTGCTCGAATACTGGTATAGAGATGAAGAAGGTGTGACCATAAAAAGGCTCAGCGCAAGAACGGAAAAGAAAGATACTGGGAAAACCGACAAGACGGATGGTGAATGGCGTCAACAGAGACAAAGGGGCTGGAATTCGCGGAAAGAAACGATAATCGTTAGACCCAATATGGAGGGCATGACATACGCTGGCATGGTGCGGGAAATGAAAAAACAGGTCGACACCGACGATATCGGGGTCAGAGTAAATAGTATAGAAAAGACGGAGGAAGGATTCATTAAGCTAAGGATCACGGGAAGAAAGGGAAATGGAGAGAACCTAAAAAAGGCCCTAGAAGAAAAAATGAAGGACGTAATTAAGGCAGACTTGGTACTTAGAAAGAGACAGGTCATAATAATGGACATCGACGACACAACCACGGCAGAGGATGTCAGAGACGCGGTGACGAAGGAAATAGGCAGCGACGATTTGGATGAGGATAGAATGGAAATAAAGATGTCTAAGTCACCAAATAAAAGGGGCCTCCAATATGCAGTAGTACTGCTACTTTTGAAAGCTGCAAACAATGCTATCGAAACAGCGAATCAAAGTGGGATGGACGAGATGTAGGATCGTAGAAAAAATGGTGCCTACCAGATGCTATAAATGTCAGAGATTTGGACATTATGCCAAACAGTGCGAAGAAAAAGAGGACATGAAAGACAAGTGCTTTAAGTGTGCGGAATCTGGTCATTCAGCAAAAGACTGTAAAAACGAAGCACAGTGTAACGAGTGCAAAACAAAGGGGCACAGAGCTAATGAGATGGGTTGTCCTACCTACAGAAAATTAGTGTTAGAACTGAGGAAGGGAAGAGGCATACCGAAGATAAAATCATAAAAGTTCTACAAGTGAATCTAGGGAGGGGTAGGCAGGCAATGGACCTTCTAAACAAGACCGTAGAAAACAAAAAAGTGGATATTTGTATAATATCTGAACCAAATAAAGCACATATAAGTAGAGGACCGTGGTTCAGAGACCGAGATAGTGATGCGGCAATTAGGGTATACAACAAGGAACTGAAAGTCCACAATTGTGGATCCCTAGGGACGGGTTATGTGTGGATAGAGCTGGAGGACCTGGTAATATACTCATGTTACTGTTCGCCAAACATTTCCATGGCGGATTTTGAGAGATATATACAAAGTATAGGAGAAAGCATGGGAAGGCATAAAAAGGAAATAATAATAGGTGGAGATTTCAACTCTAAGGCCAGACTCTGGGGTGCCAAGGATGAAGATAATAGGGGGAAAGTCATGCTGGAATGGATGGCGGAAAAAGCAATGATCGTCCTTAATCAAGGGACAGAACCTACCTTCGTAAGAGGAGATACGGGATCGCATATAGATTTAACAATATGCACGGAAGGCTTGGCGAGTAAAATCCAAGATTGGACTGTAACTGATGAGGAAAATTTAAGTCTACATCAAAATATATATTACGTAATAAAAACAAGTGGAAAGAAGATACCACAAAGGAAAGGACTAGGGTGGAAAATACACAGAGAGAAAATGCCAGCTTATGTGGAATGCCTAGGAAAGGAGCTACAAAGAAATGAACTGGAAAATGTGCAAACTGTTATGACAGCAATGGCAAGGGCGGCTGATAAGACATTCCAAAGGAAAGGCGGCAGAAACACACGTAGACCCGTATATTGGTGGAATGATACACTCTCGAATCTCAGGGAAACATGCCTAACCGCAAAGAGAAGGATGACGCGCGGAAACAAAAATAAACAGCTATCCGAAATGGGGAAACTAATTTTGAAAACTGCCTATTCAGAAGAAAGACACAGACTCCGCATAGCCATAATGCGAGCAAAGGAAGATTCGTGGAAAAAAGTCTGCGAGCAGGTTGATGAAGACCTGTGGGGGGATGGATACAAAATTGTGCGAGAAAAGTTCAACATGCTGCCACGCATAACACTGAGCGACGCGAAACAGAGAGAAATCGCAGCAGAATTGTTTCCGAGACATGAAGCAATGGTATGGCCAGAAATAAGAGTAGAGGAGGAAGGCAAAAGGCCTTTTAGTATGGAGGAACTCAAATGGGCCATCAAAAGAATAAGAATTAAGAAAGCCCCCGGGCCGGACTTGTTACTCCCGGAGATTGTTAGGACTGGCATTTTGGCTTACCCAGATACTTTCCTGAATATTATTAACAAGGAATTTAAAGAAGGCAATTTCCCAGACACATGGAAGCAAGCAAAATTGGTGCTGATCGAAAAACCAAGGAAACCAGAAGAAATAGTTACAAAGTACAGGCCGATATGCCTACTAAATGTTATGGGCAAGTTATTCGAATCTATGATAGCCCAAAGACTAAGGGAAGAGGTAGAAGAAAAATTATCACCGAACCAATACGGTTTCAGAAAAGGAAAGTCGACGGTGGACGCAATGAGCAGAATAATAGGCCAGGTCGGAGAAATAAAGAAAGCCGCTCATAAGAACAGGAAATTCTGCCTTTTGGTGACCCTGGATATTAAAAACGCGTTTAACTCGGTGCCGTGGAGCGGAATAATGGAAGAACTAGGGCGGAGAAGTGTCAGCCCACATCTGCGGGAAATAATCAGGAGTTATTTGAAGGATAGACTGCTGCTGATTGGGGAAACGGAACAACAATGGATGACAAGTGGAGTCCCACAGGGATCTGTCCTTGGACCAGTACTGTGGAATATCTACTACGATAGGATACTAAGAATTCAGATGCCAACGGGAGTAAAAATGGTTTGCTACGCGGATGACACGGCGCTCATGATATCAGCAAAAACAAAGGAGGTACTGGTGGAACTGGCAGAGAGGGCAACTGGGAAGGTGAAACAAGAACTAGGGGAAATGGGACTGGAATTAGCCACACAGAAGACGGAAGTATTGATATTGTACGGAGGAAGAAAACTGAAGGAAGTTACAATAAGGATTGGCAGTACGGAGGTAACAAGTAAGGAATGTGTCAAATACCTGGGGGTCCTCTTCGATCATAATACTGAAATGAGGCAACACGTAGCCCATGTGGTAGCGCGAGCAGACAAGACCACCTCCACACTTGGCAGGCTGATGCCCAGTATCGGAGGACCTGCGGCAACTAGGAGAAGGATACTGTGCTCCGTGGCACACTCAATTATTCTGTACGCCGCCCCCATATGGGAGAAGGCGATGGAAAGAAAGAAATACAGAGACATGTTGATGAGCTGCCAAAGAAGGATGGCAATAAAGGTGACCAGCGCATACCGCACTATATCTTCCGAGGCAGTGCTGACAATTTCTGGGCTGCTCCCAATAAATCTGCAAATCGAACAGAGGAGTCTCACATATAAGGGAGAAAAAACCAGAGGAGATATAAAGGACGAAATCCTGGACAAGTGGCAGCGAACTTGGAGGGAAGACACTGGCAAAGCGAAGTGGACTAAATTGCTGGTGAAAGACATAAGATCCTGGACCAGCAGAAACCATGGGGAGGTGGACTATCACATGACCCAGTTCCTTAGCGGACATGGCTGCTTTGGGACATACCTAAGAAGATTCAAGATCCGCGAAAGCGACGAGTGCGTATATTGTGGACTGGTTGACACTCCGGAGCACACATTCTTTGTATGTAGCAGATGGACACTAGAGAGAACACGAGTAGTGGCTGCACTAAATAACAACTTCCACATGGACAGCAAAGTGGAAGAAATATTGGCGAGCGAAGAAAAATGGAACGAGGTGCGTAGATATGTTAGAAGTGTCATAACAACGAAGGAAAGTGACGAACGGAAGACTAGGGAGGAAGAAAGTTAGATGAAGATGCCCAAATGAAACTGACGTTGAAGTAATGCTATGCGGTTCCGGCGTCAGCGTGATGAAAGGGGAGGGGTTTTAGTGGGTAGGGCCCTCTAAGATTGGGGGAGGACTCCCACATACCCTCTGCGAAGAACGGAGGTACCTATGAAAGGTTTCCCCTTCCCAGAAAAAAAAAAAAAAAAAAAAAAAAAAAAGATGGTACCCCTGAAGAGAGGCCGACTCAAAAGAGGATAGCTACGCGCTAGAGTCCCTGAGGTGTGGTCATCGAGCCGTTATTACGTAAGTTATATTCGAGAATTTTTTAATTAAACTCGATATTTTAATACAGCTTTTATTTTAAACAATGCATGGAGTATAACAGATTTAGTCACAAGGAAATTAAATTATTTACAAAACCCAACATTATGAGCCAAATTATTTACTTAACAATATTTAAGATTATATACATAAAAACTTAATACAATATTTTCATAAAAACTTGTTATCGCGGGACAAAAAACTACACAGTTTTTCGTTTCTTGAAACCGTAGGGTACTGAGGTATAATCTTCCTTAAACTGTCTCTTTGCCGCCGTTATCCTGTACACCTTTGATGCGGTTTTTGTAATAACCTCGTGATCGTTAGTGCGCAAAATCCTCTTGGTCGTCACCGTTATGGGTCGGGAATCATCTACCATTTGTAGCATCGACTCTAAATTTATTTGTTTCTGGGTTTCGTAATTTATTGTTATCCCCTTCACTTTGCATGAATTATAGTAAATATCTTTTACAGGACTATATAGGGAGTATGCGTAGCACTTTGGGCCGGTGGAGGCGAAGGCCGTAATGAAGGCATCTGATCCATAGTCCTCAAGCTCGTCTGTAAGGTCGCCGAGAAAGCTACCCGTTGGCGGATCGTATTCTCCAGCTCGAGCTACGTAAATTACGCTGTCCGTGTCATAGTAGAGTACCCGGTCACCCAGTTTCTCCAGGTGAGAGTACAATTTTAACCTTGCTTGCGTGGTAGTGTAGGCTGCAACGCACACGTTCACGGTTGCTAGAGAATCACAGGCTTCATCCTTATATTCCCAGCTCACAATGAGGGTATCCTCGTTAACTTCCAAAATATTATTTACCTCTATGGATGGGTTTGATACTAGGTCGTAAAAAGCAGCCGGCTCGTTGATAATCCCGGTCTTCGGTTGGTTCTCCCTCTGGCCAAACTTACCCCAGAAGCTGTTTAGAATTAATTTAGACAGAGCCCGGAGACCGGCATTCTTAGCAATTTCACCATATTTTAACTGTATACCTTCTCTGTCTAAGTATTCTTCAATGTAGCTGTTCTTCTCTTCTTCTGTGTTACAGCTCGAAGGCCATCCTGATGTCTGTTGTTTGATTTTTAAGAACTCGTTGATGAATTCCGTAAATAAGCCCCCGTTGTTCGTAGTTACGTCGTACTTCTCAATTTCGTAGTTCCACACCTCGTACACTTTCAATATTTGGTAGCCCATTTCAACAGCTTTTAATACCTCATCCAACACCCATGTACCCGTCAAGGATCTTTTCTCGTTGTTGTGCGTGCACGCGCTCTGGTTCAACTCTTCGGCGCATGTGCGACACAGCGTGAACATTAACTTATTGTTCATCTTTAGGGGGAGAACCGGATGGAACAGATCTCTGGGTGGTAAAATTTTGCATTTAATGAGCCCGTCAGTCTTCTCTAGCTCAAGTTCTGAGCATGCGTCATGGCCCACGTGAATTTGAGGATGCTTAACGGGATATTTCCCATATTTGCACACCCAAGGATAAAGGGAGCACACGTCCAGGTATTTAATCTGCTCCCCTGGCTTTACCTGGTACTTTAATACGGTGTTCCCCTTTCGGCCCCCGTAGAACGCATCTCGCGCTTCCAGCGGCGTATGATGTATCAGGGGGTGGGTTTGCGTGTATGCGTTAATGGCCGGTTCTTCCTGCAGCTCTCTTCGGAACTGACATTCCCACCTTTCAATCACCTCATAACCAGCGGTCCTCAATCTTTGTGCTTTCTTCTGTGTTCTCTCGAGCCGCCTGTTCAGGGTATCTTCGGGATCGTTGTCCAGCGGCCTATCGCAATCGGTGCCTGCACAAGTGTGACCGTGGAAGTGACACCCGTGGAACTCGAAAACTTGACGTGTTTCTTCGCAGAACCCATCCACCTTCAATCCGTTAAGTACGGCCTCTCTACCGTTTGCTGCGTGTTTTATGTCAACTCCCCGCTGATGGGCCTCCCACAGCAACCATTTTAGTGCAATCTCGGACTGATTATCGCCAAGTCTATAGCCCTGTTTTGGAATAATGCCGATAGTGTTCGGCTTTAGAAAATTTCGTCTGAAAACTAGATTACAGGCAGACGCGATGGTCGTTGCTTCCAGGAACGGTTCAACGTTGCACTGGTCCAACATTATTCTGCGGAATTTCAGACAGGCTTCGGTTAAAATTTGAACGTCACTCACGCAGTAGTCTATGAATTCCCGTTGGAAATCAAATATGTATTCTTTATGCTCTTCGTGCCACTTCATAAATTCTTCGTGGTCCTTGGGTTTCAAACGGCCCGGGTCGTAAAATTCAACAGAGGGCATGGGGCCTACATAGTTCTGATTGGCCTGTGTGTTAAAGAGATGCGGAAAATATCCCTTTTTGAAAGTAGGCGGCAAATCAAAGGCCTTGGGTAGTGCAGAGAGGGCCATAGGAAAATAGTTGAGAGAATCGATGAATTTTATTGTCTGGTTAAGCTGCATCAGAATTAATTTCGTTCCGCGCATGATTACGGTGGGTGTGTGCTTGGTTTTTTCTAGGATGTATTTCAAAATGAACTGATGGTCGAAGGCTTGGCCGTTGTGCGCAAGCACAACGACTTTCTTCAATATTTTGGCCTGGTTTAACACGAACTGTAGGAAAAGTTCAACGGGGCTCTGTTTGATGATATGCCGCCTAATGCCACAACTAGCACATACATTTTGATTATCGCCTGAAGTTAAACACATCGAACAGCGCTGTTAAAACACACACAGGTTCACCTCATGCACTTTGGTCCCATCGGCTTTGACAGTCTCTTGCCGCGTTTCCAGATCGTAAAATATGTAGAGCACATCGTCCAGCGTCGGGGTTCTCTTGTCCTGTTGAATATAGCACAAGTGGTTCTCCGCCTGATGCGTCTTACATATTTTACAAAATATTTCCCCACACTGGTGTTGTCGATCTTTCTGTATGGTCTTTAGGCAGCTCGGACATTTCCGGATCTTTGCACAAACACCCGTGGCACTTTTGTCCCCGGAATTCTCTGTTACAGTCCGCGCACGCCACGACTACTGTTTTCTCACACGGCGGGTTTTGTATGCAACACGGGCACATTTTATTGCACCGGTGCCGGGATTTGTCACTATACGTTGCATTACAGTGTTCACAAAAATAACCGGCCCCGAAGGCGGCTGTCAGGGAGGTAATAACGTTGAAGTGGCCCGAGTGGTAGAGCAGATTAAGTTTCAGCGGCGCGTCTGGTCCTTCGAAGAGTTTATTATGAGTTCCATACTCATAAATGGTAATTTTGTAACCATGAAGATACCCCTGAAGACCTCTAATTTCTTCTATGCCGGCACCTTCTTCTGGAATAACCACACCCGACGCACTTAACAGCTCGAGAGCCTTCTTCCGCTGTAATTTACCCACATCCTTCCGTATTTTTTGATAGTCTGGGTCTTTGGTAACCTTCGCCAAGGCCACTACGAGACTCCGAGGCAAGCACAGACTGTCTGTGTTATTGATCTGAAAGAAACGTGCTTTATCAGAATATTGTTTTATATTTGATTGATGAAATTGAAACAAACTTTTAAAACAAATAACTAAGTATTTACCATCACTATTCCACGCCTGTTCCGACGCTCTTCTTCGAAATTGTTGAAATAGCTGGGGTACCAGCGGCCTCTTCCTCTTGGTTCTTCGAGGCAGGTGACCCCCAGGCGGAATTTGTCAGTGTTTAGGCCCTCGCTGTTACTCTGATAAATCCGTGACACCATATCCCAAATATCACCGACCGTTATACTCGACGCTTTTCTGAATGCCAAATGGCTCTCCTTTTCGCCATCAATTGTAGTGAAGGAGAAGCCTACCTTGCATGAGGGGTCCACGTTGGTTGTCACATGACCTACTACGCCCTCTACGCCCGCTTTTAACCATTTCATCGCGTCAGTCTCTTTGGGGACGTCGTTTATTTTAAAAATGGGGGTCCGTCGGGCGATCTTGAATTTTTTGTTTTCTGTCGAATATTCCTCTAGGACCTTAAATGCGGGTGGGGTTGATGACGCAGCGCTATTCTCGGCTGTGACGGCACCCAAGGCCCCGCCCCGTGGTGCTCCCGAAGATGATGACACGTGGCTCCGTTTAATGTGCCGCTCGACATCGTGGGACCACGAAAACGACTTATTACACTGCGGACAGTCGTATTTCACCCCGGCCATTCCACAATGAAGACGGTGCCGCTTCAAACTATCTGGTCTTGAAAAAGACCGTTGGCAAATATCGCAGATGTTGGGCATGTTGACTCTTGGAGAATTACAGATGAACTGATGATTTTGGGTACAGCGCGTCTCTTTGTATATCTTTGCACGTACCGCGTACTAAACGAGTGCGTTCGGAAGCCTTATCTGATTTGTGTTAGTTTTCCGTAAGATACAGTGATAATCTATATATCCCCGGCCTCAGGGCATATTTTCCCGTATACACTTTTCGCGGGTTAAATTGCGGTCTTCTTCTTCCGCTTAGATATTTTGTTTGTACTATTCTCGAGAGAGAGGTAAGAGGAAGTGAATGACTCGCTACTTTTTATTGTGAAGCAACAATTTCTATTGTTACATCATCATCATTATAGAGGATCACGTGATATACTATTTGACCCACACGCTAGGTACTTTCTCTATGAAACATCTAAATTAAAACAAGTAGGAAGCGGATAGCGTTTTATTTTTTCATTACTCCGCTACAATAACTATTTAATTTTCGTATTTCGAGCACAACAACAACAAATTACATATTTCTGAATCCTGGTATATCTTCCGACTTCTCGTTGATAAACGTAAAATTGCAGTAAACTCTGTTATTTAATTGAACGGTGAGATGATGAGTTTCTTCAGGTACAGCACCGGACACGTAGACCTTCAGACAACAGATTATTAGAAACGTGTTGAGTTTATTTTGTTCCACCTGCATCATGGCTGCACATACTTTTTCTACGACGTTATCCTTGAACCATTTCTCGAAATCGGTGCAGTCTCCCGACGGTTTAATGGTAACTTCTTTGTATTTGAGTTCTTCGTTAACATTGTACTTGAATTTCGCGCAGGCACGCTCTACATCTTTGTTGGGGTGCTTGTTGAGCTTCGTCTTAAAATCGTTCATACAGTGGTCTAGGAGGAATCGTTGACTTTCGACCCCGTACACCGAAGGGAAGCCGCTCACACAAAGTAACATTTTGTTAAAGGTTGGGTCGAACTGTATCATAAATGTGGGCTGCCGTTGATGCATTTCTTTTACATGTCTCTTTACAGAGTCAAGTCTTGAGAACTTCTTGTCACACTGCGTACATTCATGTTTTGGTTTTGTTTCGGTTTCGCATTGTAGCTGATGTCTCCTTAGATTATCAGGTCTTGAGAAATTCTTATCACACCGAGGACATTCGTGTTTTGGCTTTGGTTCGACGCCACAGTGAAGCTGGTGGCTCTTCAAATTGCTTGGACTTGAAAAAGACCGCCCGCAGATGTGAAAAACTGTGGCTCTGGACATGTTTACACTCAGAGAATGACTGTTAAACTAATAAAACCCTGATGGAGTTTCGGTTATATGTCTAAGAAACGGTTTTTGTTTGTTTCAGATGTTACTAACTTTACCCCCACCGCTACCACACCTATACGATTGTATCATCACCCTCGGACTCTCTGCCGGCGTGAAGAAGAAGAGTGATGCTAAACTTTTCACCAAGTATTATTATTATTATTATGTACATGCGGCGGCACCTTCGTTGACGTGAAGGCTGGCGCTTAACTTTTGATACTACATAATTAAAAATCTTGTGCGCCTACTGTTTCCTTTTCTCTCTCAGACACTTAAAATTTTTCTTTCAACTTAATTATTAGCATCTCATGGTGACGTCATCGGGTCTGAGACTCGCCATTTTCAAATTTTTAATGGCCGAAGAAGAAGTAGAACCATTCAGTATTAAGACAACGGTGGTTCGAGATGGACGTGCTTGTGTGCGAGCATTAATTTTGAGGTTACGTGGGCCCCTTTATTTGGGGGCTAACGCTCTTGGGACAAGCACATAGAATTCTTTCAGACCAGGCAGTTGGCCCCAATTTGGATAAGTACTTTTGACAACATTCACCGTTAAGAGGCCGCCATTTTGTTTTTGACGGAGCCGCTAAGTGATCTCAATACCCCCTCGTACGATGACCATATATTGAAAATAAAGTCTCGTGACCGCCATTTTCATTTAGCAGCTCGTAAACAAACTACACCTCGTATATACCGTTCTATTTTTAAACATCATGCGAACTCTTCCGGGTTCTTATCTTAAAACCACACTGATGTCAAACACCTAGATTATTTTTATGTAGCAGCCATGTTTGGCCTATCTGGATTATGTGGGCGCCATGTTTGGCCTGGGCCTTTTTAATAACCGAAGAAGAAGAAGAAACATTCAGTATTAAGACAGCGGTGCTCCGAGGTGGTCGTGTGTGTGCGTGCGTGCATTAATTTTGAGGTTATGTGGGGCCCTTCGTTTGGGGGGCTAACGCTCTTGGAACAGGCACATAGAATTCTTACTGAGTAAGTGCTTTTGACAATATTCAACGCATAGGGGTCCTCGTTAAGAGGCCGCCATCTTGTTTTTGTTTTTGACGGAGCCGATATAGTAAATCTAAATGCTCTCAATACCCCCTCGTACGATGACCATATATTGAAAATAAAGTCTCGCGACCGCCATTTTCATTTAGCAGCTCGTAAACAAACTACACCTCGTATATACCGTTCTATTTTTAAACCTCAAGCGAACTCTTCCGGGGTTCTTATCTTAAAACCACTATTATTCTTTCTTTACACAGGCTGTCAGTTGTCAATTGTCAAAATTTACATTTATCAATTGTCAATTTTTAAATTTGCAAATTTTTACCTGTCAATTTTTAAATTGGCAAGGCGGCGCCGCGTCGGTCGCCATTTTTAATTTTGACGACAACACCGTCTGACGGAGAATAGTTGAATTTTTATTTTGATGACAACGCCGTCTGACGGGGAATAGTTGTTTAAACATCAAACGGTGACAAAATGGTGGCCGGCGGTGCAAAATGCTGTGGGATGCTGTGGAATGCTGTGGGATTACGTGATAAATGCTGCCAACACACAAAAATCACCAGATTTCCCCAAAATTCCCTAGATTTTAGTCAAAAATCCCCATATTCTAGACAAAAAGGCCCTAGAACTGTCTGGACGCAAAAGGCGGGTCCGGAACTGTCTGGCATTAGTGTCACTACCTACTTATGTCATTCAAATTTGGCTCCTGAAGAAGCAATTGATTGCTCTCAAGAAATGCATCTCGAAGCATGATATGAAGACAGCAAGCTGTCATAATCAGATCATTTCTTACTTCTGGCAGATAAAATATTCTAAACACCTGGCTCAAGAGAGCGAAGGCATTTTCGGAACTCTCCTTGCCCTTGAGAGTCTAGACAGCAGGTATCTTTGTCGAGCCGAGTACAACAAAGTTATGTATTACTATCTACCGTAATTGTTCATGTTTATGATAGCTCAGGTAAAGCTCATAAAGTTGGGGCTATTTTGGATTGCGGTTCTCAATCTAATTTTGTTTCCGAGAATCTTTCTAAGAGGCTTAAATTGCCGCTACAAAACACGAACGCTTCTGTTATTGGAATAAACAGTATGCCCTCTAATATCAATTACAAATGTGATGTTTCAATCGATTCTCTTTCTAGCAATTTTCAGGCAACAATTTCCTGTTTTATTATTTCAAAAATAACAGACGATTTGCCAATTCAAAAAGTAGATATTAGCACGTGGAATATTCCATGTGGCATTAAATTAGCAGACCATCAATTTACTGCTAAAGTAGACCTTTTAATTGGAGCAGGTATGTTCTGGAATCTTATTAAACCAGCTAAACTTCAGCTTAATAAGAATCTAACTGTTCTACAAGATACAGTCTTTGGCTGGATTGTATCTGGTGATAGCAGTGACGTAGGTCAGAAAATATATTGCAATTTCGTGAGAGACTCATCACTGGACAATAATTTAAAACAATTTTGGGAAATTGAAGAGTATAGTAGTAGTTCCTCTCCCCCATTGTCCGCTGATGATACCATATGTGACAATATATTTCGCGATACATTTTTTAGAAACTCAGAAGGACGATTTGTCGTTAGAATTCCTTTAAAACATTCCCCTTCCGAACTAGGCAACTCGAAACAATTAGCAGTAAAAAGACTATTACAATTAAACGAAATTTTCTGCGCAACCCCTTTCTCAAAGAACAATATTCATCTTTTTTAAAGGAATATAATGATTTGGGTCATATGACGCAAATTCACCCAACAGAAGCTCAGTCTGAACGTCGCTATTTTCTTCCTCACCACGGAGTGTTACGTCACTCGAGTTTAACAACAAAACTTAGGGTAGTCTTTGACGGATCAGCAGCATCGATTTCAGGACTCTCTGTAAATGATCTTCAATTTGTCGGACCCACAATACAAAGTGATCTTTTTTCGATTTTGTTGCAATTTAGGCAACACCCAATCGCAGTGTGCCGATATTGAGAAAATGTATAGGCAAGTTTTAGTGCACCCTGACGATCGATTGCTCCAAACAATAGTTTGGCGACAAAATTCAAACGATCCAATATCGATGTATGCGTTAAATACTGTGACATATGGATTAACATCCTCCCCATATTTAGCAATTAGATGTTTAAAACAGTTGGCAAATGATACTCAGGACAGTTTTCCAGATGCTTCAAGGGCTTTATCTCGCAGTTTTTATGTAGACGATTTAATAGTCAGTTTTGAAAATGAAGAGCAAACTATTTCTAGTCAGGATATTTCAAATATCCTAAAAGTTGCCTGTTTTCCGCTCCGGAAATGGGTATCCAACAGCTTAGAAGTTTTAGCTGAATTTAAAGATATTCATGATCCAGTTAGTGTTGTGTCATTTTCAAACGATAACCAGATAAAACCTTTGGGTGTCCACTGGAATAATAACTCAGATACGTTCTCGTATCATATTGCAACGATTACTTTGTCTCCTCGTCTGGAACGTCACTTATGCAACGGTCTCGGTTCGGGCCCCTAAATATACACCTGTGTCCCTCGGTCTCACTTATTGGGACACACTGTATATTCAGGAGGATCTGCACGTTCGCTTATGAACGTGCTCTGCGTTGCCTGTACAGTCTTGTCGGGGGACGATCTATTCGTTGTTCACCCTTACGCTCTTAGTCGCAGAAGGGTTGGGTTCATTAATTATTGCTAAACGATGATTGAATAAAAGACATAAAGAAAATATAACTTGACTCTATTCGTTTAACTATTTACATTGAATAAAATTGCGGTGAAATTATACTACGGAATATGTACAAAAATACGAGATATATTTACAGTGAAAGAAACAGAAATAAAAACCCGGTTTTCGCAGTGTACTCTGATAATGCGGTTTGCTCGACGTACGGTCCAATACTGAATTATTTCTACGGCCTCGGAGTCTACGTGGGAGCACCAAAAGGTACAGACTCCTACTAGGGCTTCGGTGCGAGATTCTCGTCGCAGCACCAGGCTACTATATCTCCGGGGAAATACCCCTAGTCTATACGCTGCCAGCAAATAATTATGAGTCCGCCCTCGGCATGTCACCAGCGGCCGCCAGTTACCCGGATACGATCGTTTTCCGCCGGTATGTCGCCTCAGTTACAGGCATAAGTGCCACACGAGGTTGCCAAAACGATCCCACCTTCACCAGCAGAAACCCCTAATTCCCGAGTTTGGACACACAACTACTCACTGATCTCGGATAAGCCAGGCCATGACTGGATGATGTTTAATTGTTGATATCGTATTGATAACAACCATTAAGCACCAGGCAACTATTCAAAATTGTCTTACTCAAATATTTACGGGTCAGTTACTTTCAGTGGATCACACGGCGTCGTCAGAACGGTTTATCAGGTACTAGTATTTCGGATGCGGCGGCCAGCATCATCTCCGATGCTGGGAGCACTGGTCCCAGCTGATGGCCGGACGACCAAGTACTGGCTTCTGCCTGCTGCTGCATCTACTTTTATAAGCTTGGAGGGGAGCTTCGCCGGCGGTTTATTTCGAGATTTCCTACGTCAGCGCTGGGGGTCGTGTGCAGAGATTCATCTAGCATTCTGGTATTTCGGAAAGGTGGGCGTCAGCATTCACTACGTCACGTTAGTGCAGCGTGCAGAATCGATTCGGAATTCCCATTTTCTCGCGTGACGTCAGTCGCCTCTGGGACTTGCTCATCTCTTTCTTCGGTGCATGCGTAGACGGACGGACGGACGGATTTATTCAGCAATACTTTCGCTTTTGATTTGCCGGCCGCGGTCTCGTAGAACAATGATGAAATGCCACTCTAAGTTCATTAGAGCTTTTAGGCATTTTTACGGCGCATTGTTACAATATAGCCGAAATAGGCCAGTCAAATCAAGTTTCAAAGAAAACCATT
The DNA here is from genome assembly GCA_963966045.1 of Xestobium rufovillosum. Classification (NCBI taxonomy): domain Eukaryota; kingdom Metazoa; phylum Arthropoda; class Insecta; order Coleoptera; family Ptinidae; genus Xestobium; species Xestobium rufovillosum. The sequence goes on along the minus strand of OZ014493.1, from coordinate 13,103,944 downwards.
TTATCTGACATTTCCAAAATTTTTGATCCTCTTGGTATTTTGGGTCCGTATATTATCTTAGCAACAATTATTATTCAAAAATTATGGTCTTTGCAGCTAAGCTGGGACGATTCAATTCCAGAAGATTTAAGTAAATATTGGGTTTCATTTCGCAACGAGCTCTTGTTTTTGAACAAGATTCAGATCTGCCATCACGCTATTTGTAAGAATTCATGTGTGGTTGAAATTCATGGATTCAGTGACGCCTCTCAAAGTGCATATGGAGCATGCGTGTATCTGCGTAGTGTCGATTTTTCAGGGAAGGTTTCTGTTCATCTTCTATGTGCGAAAACGAGAGTAGCTCCTCTCAAACTATTAACAATTCCACGATTAGAGTTATGTGCAGCTCTTATGCTTTCGCGTCTAGTAAAAAGAGTTTTGGATACCCTCACTCTTACCGCTAAATGTTTTCTATGGTCGATTCACAAATTGTGTTAGCTTGGATTAAAACTGCGCCAACTATACTGAATATTTTTGTTGCAAACAGGGTTTCTGAAATTCAAACAATTACGAATACAAATGATTGGCGTTATGTCAACACAAAAGAAAATCCTGCAGACTTGGCGTCTAGAGGCGTGTTTCCAAATTTGCTTTCCAATAATAATTTATGGTGGCATGGACCTGACTGGCTTTCATTTCAAAATTGCACTTTGCCAAATTTGTCGTGCCCGCAGTAAATTTAGATTTGCTGGAAATACGAAAGAACCATGCAGTTTTAACGACTGTCAACAGTTCATCAATTATTCAGATTGAAAATTTTTCTAGTTTGTGGAAGTTAAAAAGAGTTTTGGCATATTGTTTAAGATTCGCGTTTAATTCCAGGAAATGTAATGAAAAAAACGCTCAGGATGTTTAACAGTAAATGAATTGAACAATAGCATGAAAAAGCTAATAAAATTAGCACAACTTGATTCCTTCGCAAACGAAATACACATTTTAACAACTAAAGGATCGCTAAATAGCCCTAAACATAAGTTGCTATCATTGTCGCCTTTTGTTGATTCTGACGGTTTAATACGTGTAGGAGGAAGATTGAAAAACTCCGATTTAAATTACGATGCCAAACATCCCTATCTATTGTGAGGGAAACATTATTTAACAATATTGATTTTTGAATATTACCACCGTTGCTTGCTACATGCAGGCCCACAGTTATTACTTGCTACAGTTCGACACAAATTTTGGCCTACTTCTGGTATGAGCATTTCTAAAAGGGTAACCAGAAACTGCATTCAATGTTTTAAGGTCAAACCAACTTCTGTAAATCCAATTATGGCACACCTACCACGGGAACGAGTTACAGTTTCATCTCCCTTTGATTGTGTTGGTGTGGATTATGCCGGTCCATTCTCTTTAAAGGACAGGTCAGGACGAGGAAGAAAAATAATAAAGGGTTACATTTGTCTATTCATTTGCTTCACTAGTAAGGCAATGCATTTAGAACTGGTTACTGGATTGTCAACGGAACTGTTTATTTCTGCTTTGAGGCGATTTGCTGCTAGGCGCGGAAAACCATCTCATATGTTTTCTGATAACGGAACTAATTTTGTTGGGGCACAAAATCAATTGAAAGAATTGCACAAGTTCCTCTTCAATTCAAAGAACGATATTTTCAATTGCTGTACCAGCGAAGGTATAACGTGGCATTTTATACCCCCGTATTCTCCTCATTTCGGCGGTTTATGGGAATCAGTCGTCAAAAGTGTTAAATATCACCTGTTTAGAGTCCTTAAGGACAGCATTTTAACTTATGAGGAATTTAATACTGTTTTGGTGCAGATAGAGGCAACACTAAATTCTCGCCCTTTACACACTTTGTCCTCGAATCCTGACGACCTTCAACCTTTAACTCCTTCTCACCTTTTAATTGGGAAGCCGCTGGTCGCAGTACCTGACCCCAGATTAGACCATATACCAATAGGTCGACTCTCGAGGTTTCAAATGCTGCAGCATATTCAGCAATGCTTTTGGAAGCGCTGGTCTAGCGAGTATTTGTCCAGCCTTCAAGAACGGCACAAGTGGAAGACGGATTTACACAACATTGAAATTAATTCCTTAGTGCTGCTAAAGGCACACAATTTACCTCCACGATGTTGGGTTTTGGGACGAGTTTTGGGAACCCACCCTGACGAAGAAGGTGCAGTGCGCGTCGTGACCGTAAAAACTGCAAGCGGTGTTTTTAAACGTGCTGTCGCGAAGTTGTGTCCACTCCCATTAGATTCAAAAAATTAGTGCCAAGACGTTGAACTTTCTACGTACTTTTTTAGTTTTTTAAGCTGTTTATTTTATTTATTTTATTTATTTTTTCTCTATTTAATATTTTGTACATTTTTATATATATTTTTGTATTTACTCGATGCCTATTATAGTTATAGTTCTCAGTTATTCCTTAGTATGTTTCTTGCATTCATTATTTTGTATTGTATTTATAGGTTTGTTTCGAACTAAGTAGTTCAACGCGGGGAGTTTGTTAAGGTTTGTGTGTTAATATGGTGCTGGTTCATATTTACAGTTGGTACCTGTACCTACCCTGTCTGTACTGTATCTTGATTTTTGTATAAATAGTGCTGTGAGGGGTAACTCTGCCTCTTTCAAGTTTTGTACCTACTGTGAACAATATAGAACAAACATTTCTCTTCAGCTTATACAAGTTTTTTATTTTGAATATTTGAATTAGTTATACAGTCCGCTATATCGCAACAGAAATTAACTAAAAGCGTGATGATTCTGAAATATTCCAGGAACAAGAAAAAACAGCACATACGACAGAGCAAAAAGACCAAAATTGTTCAAAGTTACGTCGTGTGACGGTATAGGTACGCCAAACGATTAATGTTCAATATTATTGCATAGGTTACACAGAGATAACCAACAATATAAGTAAATCAGATGGGCAACCGTTGAAGTTTGTATGTAATTTTTTTCTACATTTTCCTGTGTAAATAAATCAGACATAAAAGTTAAATGTTTCTGTAAATTGTCGGCAAAAGGTGCGTCAAGATGGAGACTCACATGTCGAGATTTGTTTTCATAAGCATCCTATAATTTTGTGCTAATTTGTGCTGCAAAAATAAAATTTTGTGCTCGGTTAGTTTTCGAATTATTTAGAAATTACTAATGAGTCTCCAACTTGACGCTGAGACGCAAATAATAAATATCTGTTTTCATTCAATGGGAATTTTGTGCTCATTTTGTGTTAATTTGTGCTGTCGTTTAAAAATTTTGTGCTCGTCTAATTTTTGAGTTATTACGAAATTAGTAACTTGAGGCTGAGACGCACATAATTAATATTACAGAATTTGTTACATGGGAGTTTTGTGCTCATTTTGTGCTAATTTGTGCCGTCGTTTAAAAATTTTATGGTCGTCTAATTTTTGAGTTATTACGAAATTAGTAACTTGATACTGAGACGCGAATAACAAATATCCCAGTTTTTATTCCGTTGGAATTTTGTGCTCATTTTGTGTCAATTTGTGCCGTTGTTTAAAAATTCTGTGGTAGTCTAATTTTTGAGTTATTACGAAATTACTAACTTGAGGCTGAGACGCAGATAATTAATATTACAGAATTTGGTACGTGGGAATTTTGTGCTCATTTTGTGTTAATTTGTGCCGTCGTTTAAAAATTTTGTGCTCGTCTAATTCTTGAGTTATTACGAAATTACTAACTTGAGGCTGAGACGCACAGAACTAATATTACAGAATTTGTGACGTGGGAATTTTGTGCTCATTTGTGCCGTCGTTTAAAAATTTTGTGCTCTTCTAATTTTTGAGTTATTGCGAAGTTGCTAAGTTGAAGCTGAGATGTATGTAGTAAATGCAGCAATTATTGAAGTTTTTATCACGCGGGTATTTTGTTTGTGCGTCTAGTGGCTAGTGTAACGTGTAGCCGGTAGCCATGTAGGTGTAGGTGTAGGTAGGTAAGTAGGTAGCATAAAGTTTAAAAATGGCAGGTTGCAAACGTAGTGCGGAAAGTGAGACAATAGATTACATTTTACGCGAGGAAGTTTCAAAAGGCATTAGATATCCTTTTGATAAGTTGTAGCTAGACCAGGGACCTGAACCGTAACCGTATGAAAACCATAACCGAACCGTAACCACATTGTCTATCTTGTACCGAAACCGAACTGTAAGCCGTAATTTGAGACTGACACTTGAACCAGAACCGAACTAAAACCGAAATTCTGATCAGGGCTCGAACCATAACCGAACCAAAAACCGAAATTCCGTTAGGAGCTCGAATTGAAACCAAATTAGTAATTAAAAAATACCAGAGTCGTTTTATAATAATAAAAATAATATCCATTTAATTAGCAAAAAGTAAGAAATTGTTTAATGTAATTGCGTGAAGTTCCGTGTTTGACGCTGGATCATCGTTAAGCGTCAATCATCGATTCTTGTTGTGGTGTGGACTGCTGCATATAGTTGCTTGTTGCAATCTTCTAAATTTAAAGGTCTTCCGTCGTACACGCACTGTTTTTGAAATAAGAGAATAGGAAAAAGCCGTTAAGAAATTATAAGAAAAATTAGATGCTAAGGAACGTCAAATTGCGCCAGCTTCCCAACTATTTCTGAATGAAACATGCAGAGGAAAGTTGACAGGTTTTCGATATTAGTTTGTTTTTGATTTCGTCGTGTAAATGAATATGAGTATTAAAGAAATTACTTTTAATTTTAAAACACAGCCTTAAATGCGCATTTTGTGGAAATCTTTTTTCAGTCGGCGCTTGTCTATTTTTTTTGGCGGAAGGCGCTTCCTTTGGTTGCTTACATTTGACATGCTCTCGGTTACCTAGACACCGTAAGAGTGATTAAAAGGGTAGAAGGCTGAATTAAATTGAATCTACTTTTTGTACCAAAATCTAACCCAAATTTTAAACCGAAACCTGGTCTGAAAACAGAGTTATTCTTTGAACCGAAACCGAACTGAAAACAGATATTAGAATTGACGACACTTGAACCCAAACCAAACTGAAAACCGAAACTCAAATTGTTACTTGAACCTGAACCAAACCGGAAACCGAAATTCCGAATAACACTTGAACCAGAACCGAAACGAAATGAGAATTCATTTCAGTTCAGGTCCCTGAACTAGACTTATTAATATTAAAATATGGATTAAACGTAACCCCAAAAAATTTGTATACAAGAGCTTTACGTTTATTTAAAATTGAGTGCGACAGAGATAGTGATTTAAAGGGGTATACAGGGTGTCCCAGATAAGCCTCGACCACATTGCTATCTCACTTATCTTTAAAGATAGAAATACGTTTAAATGGGGAAAAAGTTTAACAATTTGGAGCTCTTTAATATGCCCTCACAAAAATCGGCTTTGCTCTGTTGATTTCCTCCATACTTGAAAAAAAGGAAAAATTAGCAATTTGGTTTTTGTTAATAACTTCGTTATTTATTAACATTTTGATGATTTGTAAAAACAGGTTTAAATGGTTCTGACCTGATGCGAATACCTACCAACTTGAAGCGCGATTATGCGAAAAATATTGCCACACAATATTCGTTTGTGACCTGCCATTTTTAAACTTTATGCTACCTACGTACCTACACGGCTACACGTTACATTAGCCACTAGATGAAAGTAAGGTTAGGTTATTTACGACGAAATAATATAGGAAGATAGGAAATTGTTCTTAATCCCTGAATTGAAATTCCCATTTATTTATGCAAAAAAAATACCGAAGTGATAAAAACTTCAATAATTGCTGCGTTTACTACAAACATCTCAGCTCCAACTTAGTAATATCGCAATAACTCAAAAATTAGAGGAGCACTAAACTTTTAAACGACGGCACAAATTAGTACAAAATGAGCACAAAATTCCCATGTAACAAATTCTGTAATATTAATTATGTATGTCTCAGCCTCAAGTTCGTAATAACTCAAAAATTAGACGAGCACAAAATTTTTAAACGATGGCACAAATTAGCACAAAATGAGCACAAAATTCCCATGTAACAAATTCTGTAATATTAATTATGTGCATCTCAGCCTCAAGTTAGTAATTTCGTAATAACTCAAAAATTAGACGACCACAGAATTTTTAAAGAACCGCACAAATTGGCACAAAATGAGCACAAAATTCCAACGGAATAAAAACTGGGATATTTATTATCCGAGTCTCAGTATCAAGTTACTAATTTCGTAATAACTCAAAAATTAGAGGAGCACTAAACTATTAAACGCCGGCACAAATTAGAACAAAATGAGCACAAAATTCCCATGTAACAAATTCTGTAATATTAGTTATGTGCGTCTCAGCTTCAAGTTACTTATTTCGTAAACTCAAAAATTAGACGAGCACAAAATTTGTAAACGACAGCACAAATTAGCACAAACTGAGCACAAAATTCCCATGGAATGAAAACAGAGATATTTATTATTTGCGTCTCAGCGTCAAGTTGGAGACTCATTAGTAATTTCTAAATAATTCGAAAACTAACCGAGCACAAAATTTTATTTTTGCAGCACAAATTAGTACAAAATGAGCACAATATTATAGGAAACTTATGAAAACAAATCTCGACATGTGAGTCTCCATCTTGACGCACCTTACGGCAAATACACCCAACCTAAAAATAATTATGTAAAATGCTCGTTTCTCGAGATAAATTATTTAATTTTCAATTTATTAGATTACATTATATTAGCTTCTCACTAAAGATATTTTCAATCACTTATTCGAAATAAAAAATTCAATTTTAATGCCATAATACATGAAAATAGCTATTTTTGATGCAGGAAATAAAAACTAAGGGATGGTTATTAAAAAAAAACTTATTCTTTACTCCAGATTAGAATAAATTATTGTTTTTGCCAATCAGAACGGTTGTAGTAATGCTGTACCTGTTTGGGAGTGTGAGTATAAAAACGCAGTATTTACTCAATAAATTTGGTACATGATAATTTTGTTACAGTCAATAGATTAGTGTTTTATCTTTAATTTAAATCAAGAATTATTAGTCTACGACTTTTCGTTTTTAAATTAGAACGTAACTAGCAGACCGTGTTTTATGTTAAAATTAGCATATCTGCAAATACACTGGGTGGGGAGAACGGGTGCAGTACGTCGATTATATTTCGACCTTGTCTCCGTAAATAAAGTAGTGTGTAATACCTCCTGCTTGCCCGAGTCGACCACAAATTTCAAAGTTGAGAAGAACCATTCCCCCACTCTACCCCGCCTCGATCCGTTCCATGCGTATAGTATATTATTCAGTGATTCAGTCTTCTTTCTTGTGCCGGTCGATCACCTCGTGCTACCAAACTTATTTAATTTTCGCAACTTACTATTAAGATGCCTAGTTCTTCAAGGAAAAGACGCAGAAGTACGGGCAAGAACCGTAACCGATCAGTGAGTGAATCACGTGAACTGAGTGGAGTGTTAAGAAGAATAGAAGAACGTTTAGATTGTGTAGAAAAAGCCTCCATAGCTCAGGGGTTAGAGCACTGGTCTTGTAAACCAGGGGTCGAGAGTTCTGATCTCTCTTTGGGTACCATCTCATATAAGTACCTAGGGTGGTACGATACTTATAAAAACATCTAGGGTGACGTAGTATCTTTCATTAAATATCTTTTAATTCATTATACCTAAAGTGATATGATAAGTATAAAAACGTCTAGGGTGACGTAATCTTTTTCATCAAATATATATTTTAACAAAAGTAAAAAACTCATTATACCTGGAGTAGTATGATGTCATGTAACACCTGGCTTTGTTTTATTTTCGAATCTTTTACCTAGCGTGATAAAATATACAAATATGCCTAGTGACTCACACAGTATCTCATTTAAAACATTTTATTCTTTCCTTTCTACATGACCACTTGTCTTTTGCTCTTATAGGGGGAGCTCCAGGCCTCGATATCGCAGCCATTTTGGGTGAAGACGATGATAAAGAAAAATAATTTTCGGAATCAGTACAACCCGAACGTTCATCCTCTTGAGGAAAAATTCTTATCTCTGGTTTATTAGATGAGCTTAAAAAATACCTCCTTAAAAATATCTCCCACCTAACAACTGTAAGGAGCTCCATCCTCCCAAGTTAAACCACGAAGTAAAGATAGCCTTACCCGAAAACACCCTTAAGAGGGATGAGCGGCTTATCCACTTGCAAGCCCAAATAGGTGCTGCAACATCGGCGGTTGCTTTATTAATTACCAATGTGGTAAAAGCGGGGGGGGGGGCTAATACAGAATATATCGAGATCCTAGACGACATTGGCCGAATATTATGTAATGTACATCACTCTGAATCAATTTCGAGAAGAGAACTTTTGTTGGTAAACTTGAACAAAGACGTCCAAAAACTCTTAAGAGCTAATCCAATCAGCACCTTCCTATTTGATAATGAATTGGATACCACAATTAAGTCTGCCAAGGAGTTAGAAAAATCAGGCGAACAGCTTAGGGCCAAAAAGAAATTCACCCGGGCGGTCCCTTCTACTTTGGAAAACTTGAGGCGTCTAATCTTCATAAAGAAGGGGGCACACCAGAGTGGACAAACATATCGCACCCCCAACCATCAAAAGAGAGCCACAGGTCAGCGGTTCCAGTATCAACCCAAGAAGTGAGCCTATTACCAAAGCGACAAGAGACGTCGCCTACTGTAGAGGTCAGTGGCAGATTAAAGCACTTTGTCCAAAGATGGTGAGATCTTTCTTTTCACAGAACAGTATTGTCTTATATAAAAGGTTTTAGCACCCCTTTGTGCAAACAACCAAGGCAGACAGTTATTCCCATAGAGCCAAAAAGGTACAAATAAAGAAATTCAAATTATTGCTACCTTACTTGAGGAAGCAATAAGGGATAAGACTATTTCCTTAGCCCATCCAAGTAAAGACCAATTTATTTCTAAAATATTTATTCTTCCTAAACCAGATAAATCCTATCGGTTGATCATTAACCTAAAAAACGCCTACTATTTGGTTCCAATAAAAAACTCACACAGAAAATATTTACGATTTACGTTTAATAACTGCCTTTATGAGTATAACTGTTTACCCTTTGGGCTAAGTTGTGCACCATGGGTGTTCACCAAAATCATGAAACCAGTAATGGCTTTACTCAGGGAAATAGGTCTAGTGTCTGTAATTTATTTAGATGTCATTCTTGTATTTGGTAATTCTATGCAAGACTGTCAAAATAATCTTAGAAAAACTCTAAAATTGTTGGAACATTTTGGAAAAAGTTGTCTTTTTCCAAGTCAATCATGCAAATATTTAGGGTTCTTATATAATTCAAGAAATATGTCAATCTCATTGCCTCAAGAAAAGCGCACCAAAATACTAGAAATATTAAAAAGATTATCTACAACAAAAAGCTGCACAATTCGAGATTTTTCAAAATTTATAGGCTCCTTAGTTTCTTCTGCACCGGCTATTAAATATGCCTTTCTATATACAAAGTTATTTGAGCGTGAAAAATGGTTGGCTTTATCAAGATCTAAAGGTAGGTAATTACGAAGCAAGGATGTATTTACCATCCTCTTTAGCCTTGGATTTTTCCTGGTGGCTAAATAGGATTCGAGAAGGAGACAACACAATTCGTACTGCTAGTTTTCAATTTAAAATTTATGCAGATGCTTCCAGATCTGGTTGGGGGGCGTACTTTAATGAACAGACTACCTTCGGTTTTTGGTCATTAAAAGAAAAAAAGCGCTATATAAATGAATTAGAACTTCTAGCCGTATTTTTCGGACTGAAGTGTTTTGTAAACACCTTTAGAAATTGGTACGCTCTATGTCGCTTAGACAATACAACAGCAGTCTGTACAATTAACCAAATGGGAAGCGTCAAATATGACAATTTAAACAAATTGGCAAGAAAAATATGGACTTTGTGTCAAAAGCGTAACATGTACATCTTTGCTTCATACATTACCTCGAAATCAAATATTCACGCTAACAGGGCTTCAAGAGCAACTCATAAAGAAACAGAGTGGAGCCTCGCAAATTATGCCTTTAAAGAAATTACAACGACATTTGGTTGCCCAGACATAGATTTTTTTCCAAGCCGAATTAATACAAAATGTCCAAAATGTGTCTCCTGGTTGAGAGATCCAGAGGCCTATAAAATCGACGCCTTTACACTAAACTGGAACCTTTTTTATTTTTATGCCTTTCCACCATTTTCGATGGCTCTACTAGTTTTGCAAAAAATTATTACAGATAAGGCAGAGGGTATCGTCGTGATACCCCTTTGGACCTCTCAACCTTGGTTTCCCGTTTTCCAAGCACTATTAATCGCCACACCCTTAGTTTTTGAACCTAATACTACTCTTCTTTCCTTTAGCGGGACTCCTCACCCGTTGTCAGAAAGCCCTTCCCTGGTTGCAGGGACACTATCCGGGAAGCGTTACTACGAAGAGAAGTACCGGAACAATCCCTAGATCTCTGTTTGTCATCTATCTCTAATTCTACCTTAAAACAATATTCCATTGGGCTTAAACTTTGGTGGGACTGCTGTATTGAAAATCATCTTGATCCTTTTATTTCACAGTACCCCAGGCTATAGATTTTCTAACTTTGTAACGTTGCAAAAGTAAACACCTTGATTAATCAAAATTGATTAGTGTTTACTTTGGACGTTCTGACGTCACGCCGTGATCCAGAAGGAAAATGGATGGGAGAAGCAAGCGCGCACCGCTTGAGATGGAAAACATGCGATAGCGAAGGTTTGCACACGTCCCATGTATGACGCGAAGGATCGACGTCACAATTGGTGCAGACGGCACCAATGGCCCCGCTGGAAAATCTCGGAAGAAGGCCGCAGAATCCACCACCCCCCCCTGAGTCTTATAAAAGTGGATGCTCCAAAAGGCAGAAGGCAGTACTTGGTCGTCCGGCCATCAGCTGGGACCAGGGCTCCCAGCATCCGAGATGATGCTGGCCGCCGACTTTCAATCCGACTTCGAATTAAGAATCCTTCAGATTCAGAATTCATTCACCGCCGCCGATTCTCAATACTGACTTTGTGACGTAACCTAAAAGACTAACGCCACAATGGAGGATCCTGCCGCAGCTATGCTCGAAGCCGAAGATGGGGTGGGCTAAAAACAGGAAAAGGGCGCCAAGGAGTTGTTGGCTGATCCTCTGTAGCCAACACACAACGACTACAACTCCTAAAAGCCGCTGGTACACAATAGGGCAAACAGTAACAAAAGAAAAAAATGTAGTCAAATAGTATATCATATAATAAAAAAACAAAATAGGTAGGAAACCCAGACATGGCAACATCTGACAATACACATATATATATAATAATACAAAAAAACAATTGATATCAACAAAAATAATTATCAATGAATAAATGCATATATAAACATAAAAAAACAATGAACATAAACCTGGGTGAAATTTAGACACCCGGTACTAACGTTGCGCTAAAAAGGAAAATAAAAAAAAGGCGCCGATGACGCGGTAAATACACTACACCAATGGAGCTCCGCACGCGCAGCGCACCGACGGGTCAATCGCACGCACGCTAACTACAACAATGTAATTAGTCGCAAACGGGAGTATCGACTGTCGCTAAATCTCGACACAAAAAATAGATATTACTATAAAGTCAAAATGGAATTTACAAACAGCAAAATTATTGAAGTGACTATAAACAAAATGAACCAAAATTATTATTGACTAAATGAATTTCAAACAAAATAAACTACTTAACTACGGAAATTATACTATGGCAAACAAATTGAATTTTTAAAAAAAGGACCTACAGATTTTATTCAAAAATAAACAAACAGATGACCACAACACGCCGTGGCCAGGCAACTACATTAACAATAGCCGAACGAGGCGAAAGTTCGAACGGACGGGCGACGCGAAGTCACAAAAAAACGAACACAAAAATTGACACAAAAAGCTGTGACGGGCGCTACATAAAAACCAGCCGTTGGACGCGATGTTCCAGACGGACAGGCGACGTAAAAATCAAACTTTATATCTGACCTTCCAGATGATAAGCAGGTCAGCTGCTACAACTAATCAGACTTGCAGCTCAGCACCAGGTGATCGGCACTTGAAACATGGGGAGAGTCGGAGAGTACATCAGGACCAAAGTCTGCACGAAAAAATCGCTCCCTCGGGAAAAAAAATCATTCCCCCGGAAAAATCATTCCACTGGAAAAACCCTAAAATGCCGAAAAGACAAATTAGAAGAGAAAATAAGAAAAAGGAAAGGAAACAACACTGATGACTGAAGATCTAAATAAAAGATGAAAAATAAGACACTCACCACGTGGGGTTTCTCCTTGACAAATCCTGCCGAACCTCAAACGTGAATCTAAATCCCAAAAATGGAGCAGATGACGATTTCTACAACTACAATAAACCGACATCTTCAAGAGGTGTACCAAGAAAATCCCATAACTGGCTAGAAAACTTAATTCCACAAAACTCGGAAACACCGCCCACTCACGAGAAGATCAACAGGAAGAGTGAAAAATGTCGAAGCAAATCGGAAAACGGAAATTCTAAAAAAACCGCCGACTAATAAAATACAAGGTAGCCACATCCGAAACTACAAATGTACCCAGAAGTACCCTAGATTTCCAAATCTTCCAGAGGCGTCACCGGTAATAGAATAGGTAACTAAAGAAAAGAAAGCTTAAAACGACTTGCAAACCCAAAATAAAGGAAGATAGCAATAAGAAAAGTCATAAAGAGGTCAGATAAGACAATGCATAAAGGACCGAAAGATGAGACAGGGAAAATGAAAATGAGAGGGCGCGCCACTGAGCATCTAAATGGGAAAATGTCCTGCACAAGTGACAGATCGGAAACATAACCTCAAAAATCTGTCAACAAAAGAAGAACAAAATTGGATGCTATTAAATGAACAACTACATAACGAAATCTTGAAAAGTGAACGACAAACCTCCCAAGGTAGTCTCAGCAAATGATAAATACGAAAGATGAACAATTCCAAGGCTGAAAAGAACCGAAACTTAAACAGAAACATGAACAGAAAGCTACAAATTACAGAGGCAACAAGGGGACTCAAAAATAGCAGGTAAGTGAGACAAAAATCCATAAGACTAGCGAACCTAACAAGAAATAGTAATTTTAAGACAGTTCTACCCTCAACCAAATCGATAGAAACTCAAACAGACTATAGACGGAGGCATAATCGGAGAGCGAGGCAAGAAATAGGAACAGTGACAATTAAAGCAAATAAGAAACTAAATATAAGTGAAAGACCTAAAATAGGAATACAAGAATGTTAATATGAGCATGATGTAAGTACTAGTCTGTAATAAAACGTTAAAAATAGAGAGAATGTTCTAATAGCGAAAATTAACGTTACAACTTTATTTAACCGCTACGTACTGAGTAACGTTCTCGTTTCGCCGTTCGATCTGCAGATATATCCTCCACTACCGTTTTCATGTAAGTGCCTATATGTTTATTTATTGCTAGCTTGTCTAGCAATATTTAAACATTATCCAACCAACGTGGTTGGAGCTGACTGGTTGTACGGCAACGGGTCTACCGAAATCGGAGCTCTCTGGCAGGGGTGGGAACCACTTAATTACGTTTTCTCCGCTGGTTATTTATAGCCACCTGGGATTCCTTTGTGGTGACCGGTTTCCACCCAAACCTGGAGGCAGCCGGTGTATGGTAGGACGTATCCATTACATATTGGTTAGTGTCCTCCCCGAAGGGATTGCACTCTGGAGTGCGACACCGTGGATCCCGTACCTAAACCCCCGACTGGAGTGTATTTCAATACTGCTACGTAACATCCAGAAAATCCGACCTATATTGTACAGATCGAACGCCGGACGTCCGACGTGTATCAGGACACCAGAATTCAATGAGAGGTTCGCTCGGCGAACAACTCATTTAATTATTAACTCGTACCGTACAGACCGTTTGACAGACCGACTTGAGGATCTGAATTACCGCGAAGTCCTGTATTAATTGTCACTGTAAATATTTTGTATATATCTGATTTAATCAACTGTAGTGTAAATAGTTAAAGTAATAGAGTTGATTTTAAGTTGTTCCGGTGTTCTATTTATCATCGTTTAGCAATAGAGAACCCTACCCTTTCTTCGACAAAGAGCTCAAAGGTATTGTCGACGATTACATGTCCAACCGACCGTATCCAGGTTTAGTTGGTACCGAAAGTAAGATAAAAACTACCGTTGCACAACAAAAGACATAAGTAACGTTGCACAAAATAGCTCCCGAGCAGGGACAAGTTTTCGTCACTATTGCACCCGGAAATCCAGAACTAGGACCAGTCCCGTGAAGCACCGTGAAAATTTAATTTTCAAACTCCGTCGGAAAATTTGAAACCCGAGTAAGTTGTGTGTATTTTATTTCTATGTTCACAGTTAGAGAAAAAATCTCCGTGTGATACCGTCAGAGAGTGGAACGTGAAGTTCGACAAAAACTCTGATCCGATAGTACTCGCTGGAGAAGCTTGAAGAGCTACAGCGATGCTATAATACCGATCGCAAGGATTTATTGGAATCCTGACCGGAGCTCCGACCAGATCAAATGTTTGTTAAGGTACCGTGATATAAAAAACTCTTTGAGAAATATTGAAGTTTCTGGCAAAGATTGTATATTTTATTACTGCCCGTTGCGATGTATGTATTTTGAAACGAGAAATAAACTCGATTTTATTTAGCGAACATATGAATTATTTTCGCAAAAAGCTAGCAAAACCGAGCGCATTTGAATTTAAAACCGAAGTACAGAATGTAGGTACCTAAAAGAAATATTAAGTTCAATAGCCTCCCGTGCTTGTTCAGATTTTAGGAGAATACCAGGTCAGGTCAGGTCAGGTCAGGTCAGGTCAGGGCGTTTTCGTAGAAATGTCGCCGCCGTCTCCGTATCTGAAGCAAGCTACAAAGCTGACATCGCGAGCAAACAAAATGGTAACAATGGAGCTACCCGACCGAAGGATGATACGAGGGAATTTTGGAATGGAATTCGCCATCATCTCCTGATCCGAAACCGGGTTATGTAGCGCATGCCGCGCATAAACCAACCGACCGAAGGATGATACGAAGGAATGTTGGAATGAAATTCTCCATCATCGCCTGATCCGAAACCGGCTTATGTAGCGCATGCCGCCCATAAAGCAACCGACCGAAGGATGATACGAAAGAATGTTGGAATGAAATTCTCCATCATCTCCGAATCCGAAACCGGCTTACGTAGCGCATGCCGCGCGTAAAGCAACCGAACCGTAGGATGATATGAGGGCATTTTAGAATGGAATTCGCCGTCAACTCCTAATCCGAAACCGGCTTATGTAGCGCATGCCGCGCTCAAAGCAACCGAACCGAAAGAAGATAGCAGGGCGTTTCTGTATGAATTTCGCCGCCGACTCAGAAACCGTCACCAGCTAGAAAGAAGATACCAGGGCGTTTCTGTATGAATTTCGTCACCTACTCTGAATCCGGTACTGGCTTAATCAGCTGGCACCGTCTGCATACTAGTTCTAAAGGAACTAGACCGAGAGCTCGCGTGCAAAATACATAACCATCGGGAACAAAATTTTTGACTTTCTGGGGTGAAAGGCCTTTTTATAACAATCATTTAACCACCCGTCTGCCGGCCTTAAGTTGTCAACTAACTGCGGGGGCGGCAAATGAAAAGGGGTCAAAATGCAAAAATAGGTAACCATCGGAACAAACGTAATTTTTTTACAGTTATTTTCGGAAAGTTCTACATAAGCAAAATCAACACGGCAGACGCATTTTTCTTGTCAACTTTTTAGCGCAGACGCTCTCAAAGATACCGAAATTTCCGTTAAAATGTAACTATAAGGAACATGCTATTTAAATATGTCAATTGAAAGGTAATTAAACGTAGAATTCAAATATTTAAATAAATTTTTGGCAGACGGTCGCATAACGACAGCAGACGCCGTCAAAGTTGCAAATTGCATCTCATTTTAGCTCCTAAGATCTTAGGCGCTTGAGTGACGCGCACGGTCGCATATTAAAAACCTAAAAAATTGATAGGCAGGAACAACAAAATTAGGGGTTTGTAGTTATAAACGTTCTTATTTATTACACAAACATTTATTGTATCTATTAATAACAATAATGGGAACAAATTTAGGAACCTTAATACGTACATTATTCTATTATTCACAACTTATATGCATAGCCCGATTGGAACGCAATCAGGGAAGATAAGGAACAAAACATGTATTCTAGAAGTCATTCTTTTACTTTTACATATTATATAAATAAAATAAATTTTATTCTTCCGCTTAGGTATAGGTACGAAGTACGTAACAAGAATGGTATTCTTAATAAGAAATAATAAAATAATTAAATATTATTTAAAATAAAAACATAAGGCTGTCATAAAGCATTTTTATAAAAATTTGTTTGCTTTTTCATTATATTTCTTCATCAGTAGATGATAAGTATACGTCTTATTCATTTTTTTCTATTGGTACTTCGTTTGGTTGGGGTTCCTTTAAGCATATTTCTTCAACACATGTTGGTGTCTGTCGACCCTCAAACCATTGAGGCTGTAGTTTGGCATCAATTAGAACCCAACCGTGTTCCAGAGGAGAATAAAATTTTGTCTGTTCTTTTAAGGTTGCATTATTCCACATAGCGCAAATTTGATTTACCCTTTTCAATTTGCATAATAGAACGTCTTTACATGGTGGTAATAGACTGCTTTCATATTTTTTCAATCCTTCTAAAGGTTTTCCTGACTTTTTTGGTTTGGAGCAGTCCATAAAAATATGAAACCGCGCTTCGTTTTGATATTATTACTGTTTTCTGTTGCATTTTGCATAGAAAGTCTTCAATTTCTCTAATTTGGTCCTCAGTTAAACTATTACTTATTCCAAATGAACTGAAAGCTTTTTGAGCCACTACATATTTTTCTAATAAGTTGAAAGGCCTTATCCTCGGCCTTATCTTACCTTTTCTAGAAAAAAGCTGAAGGATAGTCGCATCCTGTGAAACGATGAAATGCTGGCAAAACTTTGCATAAATCTGGCCCTAAAGACTGCGCTATGATGTTAACATTAATATGTCTCGACGTATTTTTTGATTGCATTCATACTTCCAACCACATAGATATGTTTTCTGGAAGATTATGAATGTTTCATAGAATAATAAATAAAACATCTGTATCTGAAGTTTTTATTATAACTTTTGACTATTAGATGGTATTTTAAATAAGTGGTAGACAATAATTCTGCTATCAGCTTCCTCGTGTGTACAAATCAAATTCTCGTCTATGTCTATAAATGCGCCATTCTACACTATAGAACTTATAGCAAATACTTCACAATTAACGTACAAAAAAATGTTATGCAAAATGGGTGTATAACAATCGTTCTGCCAATTCTTACAGATAAATTTTACTAAAGATGTTTTATAATTACCATTTCATGCACCCATTTTGCATAATAAATATTTGTACCTTAATTGTGAAGTATTTGCTATAAGTTCTAAAGCGTAGAAGGAGACATAGACGAGAATTTGATTTGTACACTTATCAAAAATGCCATCTAAAAGTCAAAAGTTATAATAAAAACTTCAGATACCTACCTACAGATGTTTTAATTATTATTCTAGGAAACATTCATAATCTTCCAGAAAACATATCTATGTGGGTAGAAGTAGGAATACAATCAAAAAATACGTTGAGACAAATTAATGTTAACACCATAGCGCAGTCTTTAGGGCCAGATTTATGCAAAGCTTTGCCAGCATTTCATAGTTTCACAGGATGCCACTATACTCCAGCTTTTTCTAGAAAAGTTAAGATAAGGCCTTTCAACTTATTAGAAAAAGATGAAGTGGCTCAAAAAGCTTTCAGTTCATTTGGAAAAAGTAATAGTTTAAGTGAGGACCAAATTAGAGAAATTGAAGATTTTCTATGCAAAATGCAGCAGAAAACACAGTAATAATAACAATGAAGCGCGGTTTCATATTTTTATGGACTGCTACAAACCAAAAAAGTCGAGAGAACCTTTAGAAGGAAAGAAAAAATTTGATGGCAGTCTATTACCACCATGTAAAGACGTTCCATTATGCAAATTGAAAAGGGTACATAAATCAAATTTGCGTTAACCTTAAAAGAACATACATTTTATTCTTCTCTAGAACACGGTTGGATTCTAATTTCTAATTGATGGCAAACTACAGCCTCAATGGTTTAAGGGTCGACAGACACCAACATGTGTTGAAGAAATATGCTTAAAGGAACCCCAACCAAACGAAGTACCAATAAAACGAAGATGACGTTTACTTATCTACTGATAAAGAAATATAATGAAAAAGTAAAAAATATTTTTATAAAAATGCTTTATGGCAGCCTTCTGTTTTTACTTTAAATACTATTTAATTATTTTATTCATATTATGTATTTAGAATACCATTGTTGTTACCTACTTCGTACCTATACCTAAGTGGAAGATTAAAATTTATTTTGTTTATATAATATGTAAAAGTAAAAGAATGACTTCTAGAATACACGTTTTGTTCCTTATTTTCCCTGATTGCCTTCCAATCGGGCTATGTATATAAGCTGTGAATAAAATAATGTAGTATTAAGGTTCCTAAATTTGTTCCCATTATTGTTATTAATAAATACAATAAATGTTTGTGTAATAAATAAGAACGTTTATAACCACAAACCCTTAATTTTGTTGTTTCTTCCTATCAATTTTTTACGTTTTTAATATGCGACTGTGCGCGTCACTCAAGCGCGTAAGATCTTAGGAGCTAAAATGAGATGCAATTTGCAACTTTGACGGCGTCTGCTGTCGTTATGCGGCCGTCTGCCAAAAATGTATTTGAATATTTGAATTCTACGTTTAATTACCTTTCAATTGACATATTTAAATAGCATGTTCCTTATAGTTACAATTTAACGGAAATTTCGGTACCTTTGAGAGCGTCTGCGCTAAAAAGTTGTCAAGAAAAATGCGTCTGCCGTGTTGATTTTGCTTATGTAGAACTTTCCGAAAATAACTGTAAAAAAATACGTTTGTTCCGATGGTTACGTATTTTTGCTTTTTGACCCCTTTTCAGTTGCCGCCCCCGCAGTTAGTTGACAACTTAAGGCCGGCAGACGGGTGGTTAAATGATTGTTATAAAAAGGCCTTTCACCCCAGAAAGTCAAAAATTTTGTTCCCGATGGTTATGTATTTTGCACGCGAGCTCTCGGTCTAAACTGTACGTTCCAGAGAAACTGTCTCAGGCCTTACAAACCCAATTCAGGCTACCGCAAGATGGAGGAAATCCGTTCCGCCGTAAGTAAGTTACTTGTAACCGACATGTGGTTTTATTCTTTCAGCCTGTAGAAAAGCTAGAAGACCGAAGAGTAACAAGCACTCGTTTCACCCAGGTGGAGGTGGTGTGTAACGTTGCAAAAGTAAACACCTTGATTAATCAAAATTGATTAGTGTTTACTTTGGACGTTCTGACGTCACGCCGTGATCCAGAAGGAAAATGGATGGGAGAAGCAAGCGCGCACCGCTTGAGATGGAAAACATGCGATAGCGAAGGTTTGCACACATCCCATGTATGACGCGAAGGATCAACGTCACAATTGGTGCAGACGGCACCAATGGCCCCGCTGGAAAACCTCGGAAGAAGACCGCAGAATCCACCCCCCCTGAGTCTTATAAAAGTGGATGCTCCAGAAGGCAGAAGGCAGTACTTGGTCGTCCGGCCATCAGCTGGGACCAGGGCTCCCAGCATCCGAGATGATGCTGGCCGCCGACTTTCAATCCGACTTCGAATTAAGAATCCTTCAGATTCAGAATTCATTCACCGCCGCCGATTCTCAATACTGACTTTATTTAACCGCTACGTACTGAGTAACGTCCTCGTTTCGCCGTTCGATCTGCAGATATATCCTCCGCTACCGTTTTCATGTAAGTGCCTATATGTTTATTTATTGCTAGCTTGTCTAGCAATATTTAAACATTATCCAGCCAACGTGGTTGGAGCTGACTGGTTGTACGGCAACGGGTCTACCGAAATCGGAGCTCTCTGGCAGGGGTGGGAACCACTTAATTACGTTTTCTCCGCTGGTTATTTATAGCCACCTGGGATTTCTTTGTGGTGACCGGTTTCCACCCAAACCTGGAGGCAGCCGGTGTATGGTAGGACGTATCCATTACATATTGCTTAGTGGCCTCCCCGAAGGGATTGCACTCTGGAGTGCGACACCGTGGATCCCGTACCTAAACCCCCGACTGGAGTGTATTTCAATACTGCTACGTAACATCCAGAAAATCCGACCTATATTGTACAGATCTAACGCCGGACGTTCGACGTGTATCAGGACACCAGAATTCAATGAGAGGTTCGCCCGGCGAACAACTCATTTAATTATTAACTCGTACCGTACACAAAGTTATTATATGGGAAGTTGCCTAATGCGAGGTTCGTTCTTAGTCGGCAGCGATCGGAAATTGACGTCACCGCGGGACCGCAATTTCCTGCCGTACATTAGCCGATAAGCGGAGCGCATAGAACGGTGGAATAAATCTTTAGGTATAAAATAATTATAGAAACTCCAAACACCTTGTATTATATTCTTGTATATAGAACCGAGCCATATGTTTATATTATTTTAGAGATAAGAATTTTGTGTGTGTGTGTATCTGTTTTACGTGAAGATGAGAAAAAAAACTCGCTTTTTAGAACGCGTAGCGAGCAGTCGATCTTTGTATTATATTAAAATAAAATACGTATCAAAACTTTTGCGTTTCCTTTAATCGAACGAAAGGAAGATACACAACAATAATAATTATTTATTATTAACCCAAAAACTAAATTTCGGTGAACATCTGTTTCAGTAGGTACCTAAATACACTTTCTTCGCCATGATGAGTGATGAATCAATGAATGCACAAAATTCAGTACTACCGTACCTAATAGACACTTCCAGATTAGTCTCAGGAATGATATTAGGCAAGTAGGTACGTATTTATTCGAGTAGTAGTAGGTATGAAGATGGGTAGGTATTAGGTAGGTACATACTTAGTTTTGCTTTCAAAAACACATCGGCGGCGGCGAGCAGAAAGTGTTTAAAAGTAGGTATTTTTATTCAAACAACTGTACATAATGTTATCTATATCTATTTATACTGCCTACTACATTTTAAGTTATGCGCATACTTTTTTCAACTTTTTACTTTGTTTGGAATTAGTCGGAGTATGGGTGTATGTATTTATATTTCTGAAATTAAAAACTGGATGTGGATTTTAGTTTGTAGTAGGTATACTGTTATTTTAATCATCTCCAGTTAAAATTGAATGGCATGGAGGGCGATTTCATTTTCAATCTAAATTTAACTTTATTAGGTTAACAATGCTAATTCAAAAATCTAAACTACTCTACTATATTAGAATACGATCATTTTTGCTTTAAATTTTACAAATAATTACCTATCCATATAGGTAGTTAAGTTTCAGTAATAAACCTTAGGTATACCAGAAATAGTCAGGCCCACGCCCAGAAGAAACTATAGAATCCGTGAAAGTCCGTAAGTATCGAATGAATGAAATTCCAATTTGAACCTGACTATTTCTCAATGAAATGATCCGCCGTTTTTACAATTACCTACCTACGGAAGTAACAAGTGTCGGAAATTTAGCGCGGGAATTTGAGGTAGGTAAGTACGTACCTTTAGGACCTTTACTTACACCCTGCAGAACGATGAAACTTCATAACAACGCAGGTTATACATAAATTTATGCCATCAAAGGCATACATACAGCGTGGGAATCGGGAAACACATGCAGACGTCTGTACAAGTTGCTTGCGGAGCGCGGCCGAGGTCCATCGCTGACGTCACATGCTTCCCCCACTCGTACTTCACGTGGTGCTACAGCGCTTTACGGGTATTAGGCAACTTCCTATATAATAACTTTGTACCGTACAGACAGTTTGACAGACCGACTTGAGAATCTGAATTACCGCGAAGTCCTGTATTAATTGTCACTGTAAATATTTTGTATATATCTGATTTAATCAACTGTAGTGTAAATAGTTAAAGTAATAGAGTTGATTTTAAGTTGTTCCGGTGTTCTATTTATCATCGTTTAGCAATAGAGAACCCTACCCTTTCTTCGACAAAGAGCTCAAGAGTATTGTCGACGATTACATGTCCAACCGACCGTATCCAGGTTTAGTTGGTACCGAAAGTAAGATAAAAACTACCGTTGCACAACAAAAGACATAAGTAACGTTGCAACTTGTCAGTTTTATAATGATGCTTCATATGGCACTTTAAATTCTCACCGTTCAGCACTCGCCCAATTAGCTAGGCCAGATCTAGCCTCGGACTTCAGACTTAAACGTTTTTTTAAAGGTGTGTTCGATGAAAAGCCTCCAAAACCAAGGTACGAGAATACCTGGGACCCTCATTTAGCCATAACCTATGCGAGATCCTTACTCACCGATGTTGTACCTAGTGATGTGCCGAAGGGAATGTTCCCACGGGAATATTCCCGGGAACGGGAATATTCCGGGAACTTTACTTTCACACCGGGAAAGATGTTAAAAAATGGGAATGTGTCTAATTTAAGATTCATGCATGTTATATGAACACATTCCCATCAATTCAGCACTTTAGTTGCTACATGTTATCAACAGTGCTGATATGGTGTTTTCCGCTGTTAGCAAGAATTAGAATTGTAGAAGTTAGTTATATTGGATAGCTCATAGCAATAAGTTGAACTTTGTAAGAAATAAAATTTTTTAAAAACAATAACGGTATCGACGTTATTTAATTGGCGCAGTCGGTAGGATTGACGGGCGATCAATCAATCGTAGAAAATCGCGTTCGTTTTAACGATTAACCGGCAATCCAGAACATCACCCCCAGGGAACCTGAGACGGTAATCAAAATTCGAGAAGCCGCATCCACTGTGGACAGATTCCTGCTGGCCCATGCAATTCCAGATCATCGTGATAGGGTAAGTGCATTTTTTCATAAAATTATATGTTCGAATTAGACGATTTAATTGAATCTGTTATTAATCTTAATATTTCCTCCTCTGCTACTGGTTTAGCACAGGACGAAAAAATAAATAAAAGCTTTCCTGTAAGCGAACATAGTACAATGGCTACATTAGCTTTTAAACCTGAATATTTGTCTTGCGTACCGACATTTGACGGTAACGCAAATGAATTGTTAGAATTTATAGGTGCAGCCGAAAGTATAATAAATACTTTCTGTAATTTCGCCGAACCGGCAAATTTCTTAAATACATTTATTTTAAAATCAATCATTAACAAAATACACGGGAATGTCCGCATTGCAATAAATATTCAAACCATAAGTACTTGGACAGAATTAAAAGAAACTTTGGTTCGTAATTTTAGCGACCAAAGAGATGAAGTTTGCCTAATTCGAGATCTTGTTTTATTAAAACAAAGTAATGAAAAGCCGACGCAGTTTTACGACAATTGTATAATAAATTGTGTCTAAAAACATTTCTAGCTGGCCTAAGAGAACCCCTAGGTAGTTCTATTAGGGCTATGCGGCCAAATGATTTGCAGAGTGCTCTGCAATTCATTAATGAAGAAGCTAACGTTCGTTATTATCAAAAAGATAATAAACAAAATAACATACAACACCATGTACAACATAATGTGCACCATAATGTACAAAAACCACGATTCAATCAACTTAATCAGAATCAACAATTCAATCCTAATCCTAATAGACCATTCCCATCTCAACCTATAAACGTACAACCACGTCCTGTTCAACAGAGATTCTTCACTAATAAACAAGTTTTTGGCTCGAATAATAATCCCAATCAATTTAATAAAAATGTTTTTAAACCTAACCCCCATTACAAGCCTCCAACACCGACGCCTATGAGTGTCAGTACAAGGCAAACGTTCAAACCACCCCAACCTCAACCTTTCCCACAAACGTCACAGCGTAATTTCATTTCTCAAGAACTTTATAATACCGAAATTCAAGAAAATCCAGACTATTTTGACGAAAATAACTGGCTCCAATATTCCGAAAATCAATTACCTCCAGAAAATTCCTACGAAGCCGATAACGATCAAAATTCTGAAAACCAAAATTTTCAGGATGTTACCGAAACTCAGAACCAAACATGATATCGTTTAATTGGAACGAAAAATCAATTAGCAAACTTCCTTATGTAATTTTTCCAGAATATCCTGATTTAAAATTTCTTATAGATACAGGTGCTACTAATTCCTTTATTGATCCAAATATAGCAGAAAAAATATTTCCAGATTCCATTACATATGATCCCTTTGTCATAACTAATGCTTTTTCTAAATCAGCGCATAAATATAGTGGTTATATGCCAATACCGAAAATATTAAATAGGCCTGATGAATATTTACGTTTTCGACTTTTTAAATTTCATAGTATTTTTAGAGGACTTTTAGGATTAGATAATTTAGAATACCTTAATGCTTCCCTAGATTTTAAGAATAAAATTTTGATAACACCTAGTGCGAAATTAAAAATTTATTATCAAGAAATACGACAAAAAGAGTTCAACTCTTATGACATTGAACCTCGTACGGAGCAATGTGTTAAGATAAGAACTAACGTAGAATCAGGTGATGTAATTGTTTCTCATTTACAATCTCACGGTTGTGAGATACCTTCTTGTATTACATCCGCAAGAGATTATTCTGCGTATGTTACTGTTCGCAATAATACTGACGAAATTGCACATTTAGATTTTTCCGAGCCTTTTGATGTAGAAATTTTATACGAAAAAGAGCTAATTGATCCGCAAAATTTTGATAAAGTAAATCCAGAATTTCAAAATTTTAATAATTTTCAATGTCACGATTTACAGTACAAAAAAGAGTTACCTGAAATCCGTACGGATCACATGAATGCGGAAGAAAAGGCAGCTATTTTAAAGTTAATTAAACAATATTCAGACATATTTCATGGAGACAATAAAATGTTAAGTTTCACAAACAAAATTAAGCATCAGATAAAGACTTCGGACGAAATTCCTGTCTACACCAAAACCTACCGATATCCTTATGTCCACAAACAAGAAGTGCAAGGCCAAATTAATAAAATGTTAGATCAAAAAATTATAAAACCAAGTAGTTCACCATGGAGCTATCCAATTTGGATTGTTCCGAAAAAATTGGACGCTAGCGGTAGACAAAAATGGCGAGTAGTCGTGGACTACCGCAAATTGAACGAAAAGACAATCAGTGACAAATATCCATTACCAAATATCAGCGACATATTGGACAAATTAGGCCGTTGCCAATATTTTACGACGCTTGACCTGGCCTCGGGCTTCCACCAAATAGAGATGGATCCCGCAGATACTCCCAAAACAGCATTTAACGTTGAAAACGGGCATTATGAGTTCCTGCGTATGCCGTTCGGACTTAAAAATGCTCCAGCGACCTTCCAGCGCGTCATGGATAATATTTTAAGAGGTGTTCAAAACGAACTTTGTCTGGTATACTTAGATGACATAATAATTTTCAGCGTATCCCTTCAGGAACATATTGTAAATTTAAAAAAGGTATTCCAGAGACTCCGCGAGTCAAACTTCAAAATTCAGCTTGACAAATCTGAATTTCTACGAACAGAAGTTAGTTATTTAGGACACGTAATTACACCGGATGGAATTAAACCAAATCCGGACAAAATTATTGCTATACAAAAATTTCCAGCTCCAAAAACATCAAAACAATTAAAAGGATTTCTCGGACTTTTAGGCTACTACCGTAAATTCATAAAAAACTTTGCAAAATTAACCAAACCTCTCACGAAATGTTTGAAAAAGAATGCTACCATTGAACACAACGAAGAATTTCTATCCTGCTTTAACATCTGCAAAAACCTATTAATGAACGAACCAATACTCCAATACCCTGACTTCTCCCAAATATTTAACCTGACGACAGACGCTAGCAACGTTGCCATTGGAGCCGTGCTATCTCAAGGGCCCATTGGAAAGGACCTACCGATTTCATATTTTTCACGTACTTTAAGCGATTCAGAACTAAATTACTCGACAATAGAGAAAGAGCTTCTAGCTATTGTTGATGCAGTTAAATATTTTAGACCTTATTTATTTGGAGTCAAATTTAACATAATAACTGATCATAAACCCTTAAATTGGCTGTTTTCCCTTAAGGAACCCAATTCCAAACTTGTACGTTGGCGCCTCAAGCTTGAGGAGTACAACTATGATATTTTTTACAAAAAAGGCAAATTAAATACTAATGCGGACGCTCTTTCGCGTATTCAAATAAACCTTAATGAAATAGACAAGGACAAAAACATTTTAGACTTTATCCAAAATTTCAATGAAGAAATGGCTAAAGCCAATGTAGACCTAGACTCAGTTATTGCACAAAAAGATGAATCAGAAGTAAATATCTTAAATGATAATGACTTTATTGACGGAGATGACCAAACACAACACTCAAACGACGCAGAAAATCCTATCGTAGAAATCCCTATTTCAGAAAAACTTTAATACCGCCCAAAATCAATTTGAAATTCATTTAGTGAATCACTCACCTGCTGATCCAAAATTATCCAGACCTTATCCCAACAAACAAAGACTAGTAGTTCAGATAAATAAAAATAATTTAGAAAAGGAAGTAATCAATTTTGTTAAAGAATATGCGGTTCCAAAAGTCACCTATTACCTATATTTCGACCCACCTGA
The DNA here is from genome assembly GCA_963966045.1 of Xestobium rufovillosum. Classification (NCBI taxonomy): domain Eukaryota; kingdom Metazoa; phylum Arthropoda; class Insecta; order Coleoptera; family Ptinidae; genus Xestobium; species Xestobium rufovillosum. Next base: position 13,077,205 of record OZ014493.1, on the reverse strand, counting down.
AGCCTACTTCCCATTTTGTGAAATCATAAGAAAAACCTTTAAATGGCCGAACTATAAATTTATCTGTACGCGAAACAAACTGATCGATGTTCCCATTGACCAAATTTCCGAGGTTATTCAAAAATATCACGAAGGAAAAACTAACCATCGTGGTATAAACGAAACCGAACAAAGAATCAAACTCATTTACTATTTTCCAAACATGACTAACTATATACAAAATTTTATAAATACTTGCGAGTATTGTCAATTAGCGAAATACGAACGTAAACCTATAAATCTTGAATTAAACATAACTCCAACTGCTACAAAACCATTTGAGATTATTCATATCGACTCATTTAAAATCGATAAAGAAATATTTTTGACAATTATTGATTCTTTTTCAAAATTCACGCAGGCTTACCACCAAAACAGTTTAAATTCTGTAGAAACCATCGATAATTTGTTGCAATTCTTCTCATGTTTTGGCATCCCTAAACGAATAATTGGCGATAACGGCGGAGAAATAAAAAATAATAACTTGAAAGAATTACTTTCGCTACATAAAGTCGACATACATTTTATAACACCCGAAAATCCAAAGTCAAATGGACAAATTGAACGCATACACAGTACCGTAATAGAACACTTACGTTTACTAAATTTACAATTTCCTAAAGATAGTTTAAAAACCAAAATTAGGTACGCTCTACTTGCCTACAATAACACAATTCATTCTGTGACAAAAAAGACTCCTCAAGAAATTATTTCAGGTCATCTAAATCTAGAAAATCCTTTCGATATCGATTGTAACAAAATTCTCATGTCAAACTATGTTCAAAACCACAAAGAAAAAACAGAATTAATTTATAAAGAGTTGAATAAAAAATTAATTGATCACAAAGATGTCGTAATATCTAAAGCAAACGAAAGTAGAGAAACCATAGATCTAACAGAAACAAACGAAGTGTACCCTAAAGAACTGCAAGCGCGAAGAACAAAATTACAAAATAAATTTAGGCCTAAAATTCAAATAGAATCAGTCAATGCAAAAAGGAAAGTAATTATGACCCCGAAAAATCGGAAACTGCACATCAGTAATATAAAAAGACCTCTCAAACTTGACAAAAAACGTTTGTTACAGGTTCGCCCTGATCTTTCGCCACAGCCTGGCACAAGTCGAGATACAGAATCTCAAAAATAATCCAGGATTACTACCCGTCCACCTGGGAACGGCGAAAATTCAAGAATATTCATATAAATTGATACACTTTTACAATATCTCCTTACTCTTGCCTCAAATTCAAAAACTCAACATTCAGTACAATAATTTTTACAAAAGCACTTTGAACAATTCAGCTTATTTTGGAGAATTCAGTAATTATTTTAAAGCAATCAATTACATTCAAAATGATATCGATGAAATGATTCACGATATTTTACCAACACAAAAAATTAAAAGAGGTTTAATTGACGGCCTTGGGTCAATTTTCAAATCTATAACAGGAAATTTAGATAGTACAGACGGCGAACGTTTTGAATCATTAATAAGTGAATTGCAGAGTAATCAGAAAATCATACACGAAAATATTTTAAAAGAACATGGACTTTCTCTCGGAATTATCGAAAATTTCAATAAAACCATCATCATAAGGTTCTCAGTCCGAAGACTGGTTGGACGCGTACCTCCATTCTTTTCTATCCTGAGCTAACCTACGCATTTCCCTAAAAGTAGAACATCCTACATCCCTAACTATTTGAGAGCAGTAGTCTAATCTAGGCCTACCCCTACCTCTTTTTATTCCTATCTCTGACTCTAGTATGTCACGAACTATTCCTTCGTGTCTTAGAAGGTGTCCTACCATCCTATCTCTCCTACTCTTTATTGTTTTCCATACCTTTCGCTTTTCCCCAACTCTTTCTTCAATAAAACCATTCACGAATTAAATCAAAACGAAGTAATCTTGCAGTCCAGACTTCTTCAAGCTGAAAGTTATTTAAAAGACGAAATTACTTTTAATAATATCCACAATATAGCAAATACATTAAACCAAATTCAGTTTATGTTCCAGAGTTTCCAAAATATTCTAACCAAGTTACTTAATGCAATAACTTTTACAAAATTGCACATAATGCACCCCAGCATAATTAAAACCTCAGAATTGTACCAAGCTCTACTAAATATTACATCCAACTTAAAATCAAGTAAATTACCCTTCCAAATTAATCATGGAAATTTAATACATTTTCAAAATTTAATAACAGTAGACTCCTATATTTATAACGGAAAGCTTGTATTTATTTTACACGTTCCGATCTATTATGAAGAATTATTCGATTTATATAAATTATTTCCAATTCCTGTTTGGCTGTACGAAACAAAATTTAGTCATTATTCCAAAAACACAACATATACTTTTATCCAAAAATCACTTTGCCTTTGAAAACGATATCTGTGTATTAATAAATGGCCAATATTATTGCCCACAAGCACTAATCGAAAATTCGCAAGGACCCTGCGAAGTACAGCTGATCCGCAGTCAAGATCTATCCAATTGCTCTCAAGATCTGATACACATAGACATCAACCAAATTCACGAAATCAAAAATACGGCTCTCTGGACATTGACCTCTCCATACGAATCCGAAATTCGAAGTTCCTGCCCCACCAATCAACAAATTAAAAAGCTTCAAGGAACGTTTTTAATAAAAAGCAGCAAATCATGTGAACTACAAATCAATCAAGAAATAGTTCACCCAATAAGCGATTATTCTACCAGTCAACCCCTCATCATGGAATTCAACGAAATTACCATACCTAGCGAAAAACAATGGAAACCAGCGCTCGAAATTAAGAAAATAAATTTGGACAACCTAGAAGAATTGAAATTAAGAACACAACTTTCGACTCTGCAACAACTTGAACCAATCAACCATCATCATAACTACATTTCATATTCGTTTATTGCATTAATAATACTAATAACAATATTTTTGTGTTTCAAGAAGAAATTCAAAGAAGTATTTGTCAATCGATTCATGGACCAATCATCTCCTGGAAGATTGCCCGTTCCGCTTCCTCGAAATGTTATCTCCGGAGCAGAATCTTCGGCGGGAGGTGTTATATGAACACATTCCCATCAATTCAGCACTTTAGTTGCTACATGTTATCAACAGTGCTGATATGGTGTTTTCCGCTGTTAGCAAGAATTAGAATTGTAGAAGTTAGTTATATTGGATAGCTCATAGCAATAAGTTGAACTTTGTAAGAAATAAAATTTTTTAAAAACAAATAACGGTATCGACGTTATTTAATTTGCATGTTTTGTGGATTCATTGGCGATTTTCAGTTGCTTATTGTTAGTACAACCTACGGTATAGCTACCTACTCGACTAAGCGCTTACTTCATGTTCATCTACTTGTTCTTGACAAGGAGGTTAAAGCATAAGCCACAGAACACCCCACATAAACCAAACATAATTTATGTTTGGTTTATGGGTTAAAGTACAAAAAGTGTAAAATCACAACGCTTTAAATATTTGAGTTTGATCACATATTATCAACTTAATTAATTAACTAAGGAATCACTGGAGTCCCATGAGTAGTTACTCAGCCAGTAAGTAAATATTACCTATAGTTTGCGGTAAATTATTGTATGTTACAGTAAGAATGACTAGAATAAGAATGCAATAATGCAGTTTATTTGTTTTTGAAATAAAATTGAAAACTCTTCTACAAATTTGTTGTTAAGTACTTCTTTCTACTTTTTCCGAATGCAAAATTAACTTTCCCTCACTTTCCCCACTTTCGGGAATATTCCCGGGAACGTTCCCTGGGAAATTCCCCAATATGTATATTCCGGGAAAGTGCCCATCACTAGTTGTACCCCTCGAAATCTTAACAAAAAACTCGCAATATTATTGGCACTAGCAACGGGACAGAGAACCCAGACTAAGTTTAATCGATGTGAGGAACATTACTATAAAACCGAATGGAAGACTTGAAATTAAAACAGTTGATAAAATTAAAACAACCGCGATATATAGAACACAACCTCAGCTAATTTTACCGTTTTTCGAAAATGAGCACGAAATTTGTGTAGCTAGAGTATTAGTAAAATACCTAGAAAAAACCCAGAACCTAAGAGGCTCATGTGGTTACCTTTTTATTACTCTCAAAAAACCACACCACAAAGCTTCTTCACAAACCATCAGTAGATGGATTAAGGAAAGTGGCGTGGGTTCAAACAAATTTAAACCTTACAGCACTCGCCATGCTGCTACATCGGCAGCAGCTCGAAAGGGAGTTAGCGTAGACACAATCCGGTTAGCAGCAGGTTGGTCTAAAAATTCAAGAACATTCGCCTTATTTCATAACAGTCCCTTAATCGATAGTGACCAATTTGCCAATGCTGTATTGCGTAGCTAATAAGTAATAAATCCTTATATGTATAGGGTTATTACTGTCTTCCTTTTCTTTTTTCGACTAAGTATTACATTTGTTTACTCCTATTCATATTATCGTTTCAATAAAATAGGAGAATTTACACAAAAAAATTTCTCTTCCTGCTCTCGTTCCAGCTTATAAGTTAAATAAAAAGAGACATTTGCTTACTTCTTAATAAGATTTGGGTTTTTATAATATGTTGTTGCAATGATCTTTAAACTTCTACACACTACTTTATTTACGGAGACAAAGTCGAAATATAATTACAAGATCAAACGAACTTGCCTAAGTGATGTTCGATCTTGATTATATGAGACCTTGTCGAAGTAAATAAGTCCCTGCACCCACCCTAATTATCGGAGATAATTCCCCAAATGCAACAACAGCTTTCAAATTGACTGAATAATATACGCATGGAACGTAGCGAGGCGGGGTAGAGTGGGGGGAATGGTTTTTCTCAACTTTGAAATTTGTGGTCGACTCGGGCAAGCAGGGAGGTGCTACACACTACTTTATTTACGGAGACAAGGTCTCATATAATCAAGATCGAATATCACTTAGGCAAGTTCGTTTGATCTTGTAATTATAAGATGATCGGAGATTTTGTCATTTGTAGGCGGCCTCTTGTATTCCCCTAGCTGTCAGGAAAATTTATGCGTCTTCCAAAACTTTTAAAATATTTTTATCCCTTCCCTTATAGTTTTAGATAAATTTGATATAGTCAATAACTTCTAGCTTCACCATGGGTAATACCAAAAAGCGAGGTAGACGATACTCGCAACCAAATCCAAAGCGTAAATGCAGGTGAATATTTGTTTTTTCTTATGATGTTTTGTTCTTCATTTTCGAGTTGGCTGATTTAATTGTTGTTAATAAATTTTTCATAAAATCATCTTGAGTAGGAATAAATATCGAAAAGCGGTGCAACCCCATAATTATAATGAGGACGTGAACAACCCTGACTTAGAATACGAGAGGTAATAAAATGTATTGTCTAATAAAGATTACAATTCAGAAATTTCCCCCAATAAATTGCAGTTTGGAAATAGGCGTGACATGTGAAAATACTAAGCAAAAACGGTATTTGAAGGACAGATTGGTAGACGTTGGTTACATGTTTGAACAACTTAATAAAATTTTGCACGAACCATTTCATCGAATTTTTAAATACTTACATCAGTGTCTTACGGGAATATAGAAATGGTTTACAATCAAAATTTGTGCTCAAATGTAATATGTGCAACAAAGTAGATATTATAGAAAGTACAAGGAAACAAGGTAACTACATGAATGTAAATCGAGCGGCAGTGTCTTCCATAATATCGACAGGCAATGGGTTTGCACAGCTAGAAGAATTCACATCTGCTTTGAATATGCCTTGTATGTCAAAGAACACATACATTAAGCATCAAAATTATGTTATGGATATTATCAAAAAAGAGAGCAGGAAGCAATCGAAAATGCAGCTGAAGAGGAAGCGGAATTATCAGTTGCTGCTGGAGATGTAAATAAAGATGGAATTCCTATGATAGCAGTAATCTCCGACGGTGTGTGGTGCAAGAGGAGTTACAAAGTTAATTATGATGCTTTATCCGGAGTGGTGTGTATGCATACTGTTTGCTAAAATGCCTTATTTCTTTAACCTGCCATATTCTTAGATAGGTACCTTCAATGTGATAATTAGTTTCCAGTCCTAGACCGCTGTGGTCAAAGTTTTACGATAAAATTTAAAAATTATATTGATGTTTCATTTTAAGTGGTGTATAATTGGATTCAGAACAAGAAAGGTACTATATTTATCTGTAAGAAATAAATATTGTTCCATTTGCCCAAAGTATAAAGGAACAAATGGGAATCCACCAGAGCACAAAATTAGAAAGGTTCCTCCACCAGCATGGAAACGGATATTACAGTTCAGGGATTTTTGCAAAGTAGAGCAACTCACGGGTTAATCTACTCGAAACTAATAGGCGATGGTGATAGCAGTGTGCACAGAAAACTTCCAGAGGTAAATGGCCATACAGTGTGTCAAAAATGTGTGGAACATATAACTTTTTTGTTATTAATTCCTCCAAATATTTTGATCTGCTTAAAAGTTGGTGCTTGTTATTAAGCGCATAATGAATAGATATATTATGCGGCGTTGTTAGTGTGAATGGCATTTTTCCAAAATTCACAAAGAGTATAAACTACCTTAAAATGTTAAGACACAAGAAGTGCAATAGGAAATAATTTTTTTCAGATATACAAATTTGAGATGCATTGCTCAAACTTTTGTATTTCTTCTTTTTTCATTATGAATTATTAAAATACTGTGCGTACTACCAATTAACACTTTTTTCATTATTTTTTCCGTAACAAAACGCCACTGGTATTCTTTTTTATTTTTGTGGTACGAAGTTACACTGCAAAAGCTTAATATGTGTCAAAAACTTAAAAGTGTTAATTACGTTTAATAACAAGCACAAACTTTTATGAATAATAACATTTTCGGACAAATCAAGAATAAAAAAGTTTTACACACTTTTCTAGACACAGTGTATATCAAATTGTATATAACATAAACATACAAAAACACAATACACATGTTACGTTTTAATTTGGCATTAAAACAACAATTGTGTTTTCACCTTTAATTTTAGTTATAGCATTTACAAAAGTTTTATTATCTAGAGTCAAGTTAAAAGTATTATCTTGATTAGTGGGTACTATCTTTGTCTCCTTTCATTTAGCCCTTGTTTACCCCCCTTTTCTTCATGCAGTTGCCTTTTCATCCTGTCAGATGGAGCTCGGACTTTGCTTCTCTTCTGTTTCTGAAATTTTCATAATAACTTTCCTAGTGTAATCGCAGCTCTATTGTTATGACTTACCTTGAGTTTCGTGGGTTCTTCCTTGTCTTCTTGCATTCTATTTGTATGTCTATTTGATTCCGATTTTTGAGTTCCGGGTTTGTTTACTTTGCGCTAGAGGTAGGACCCTGTTTATTTCCCATTTTCTTGCCAGTTTCGGTTGGTTTGATTCTCTGTTAGTTGGCTTTTGTTCCTGCTTTTCGATTTTGTTTCAGCCTAATGTTAGATTGGATATTTTCTCGTTATTATTTATTTATATTTCAATACTTACAGTTTCCTGTTTTATCTCGACACTTTGTTCTGTTACTGCTATATTTTGGCTTCCCAGTTCACTTATCTCTCTTCTTTTTACTAGTTTTCCTTCGTTTTCACTCTCACTTTGATGCACTTTGTTATAATTTTGTTTTACATTGATTTTTCTCTGCTGCTTGTCAAACTTATGGGCCAGATGATCCGGTGTCTTAAATTTTTACCAACTGTCGCAGGTAAAGGTCGAATAGGTCACGAGTTTCATGTTTGCAGTAGCGCACTCTTATGATTTATTTCCTAGCCCATTTGTTTTGCTTCTTTATGCTCTTTATTGTAGATTATTTGAGTTTCAGATGTTTGTTTAAGGTTTCGAAAGTTATTATCTTTTCCCATTCTTCTTTCCTTTTCTAGTTTTCCAGTCTTTCTTGCCCTTTTTTCAACTCGCCTTCTTGTTCCTACCCGCGACGCCTTTGGCTAGCAATTTATTTTAGGGGATTTTGGAATGATTGTAGTATCAATGCGTTCTTCGCGTGCGCGTTTTTTTTGAAACTTAGTCGTTTCCGCTTTAAATTTTCACTGGACTTCCGTCTTGCACTTTGAAGTGAACGTGTTTTGCTTGGGAGAGTTTTGCAAGTTAATTTTGCTATCCAAACGTGGGATTTTCCTCCAAGTGATTCGTAAGGACGTCGATTTCTTTGTGTTTTGGATTTTATAGTTTTCGTCGTCGATTCCTGTATTGGGATTTGGATTCACGATTTAAAGTGTACGTTTAGGAAGTATTCTAAAAAAACCCTCACGAGGTAAGCGAGTTTTTCTTCTTCAATTTGTTCAATTTTGCTCTTATTACTGTTATTTTTTTCTCTGTTTTCGTCTTCCTAATTTTTCTAATATGCAATCGTTGCATTTTAGGGTTTTTTTTGGGGATTGTATTTGGAACCCCATCAACGCACGGTCTTCCGTAACTGCCGTTGCCGTAGCGTGGAGGCCGCTAGTTTTAGCTCCTTACACCGCCTGGATCAGCTGCCCTCCATATTATTATCCACTTAAAAGGTCAGATCTTGTGGTTAATTACTTTTGTCGCCTGTCGGAGTGGAACCTTGTCCATCGGCTGGTTTTGTGTAGTGCCCGGTCACGGCTTATCGTAACCATCATTTAAGTAGTTTTACTTTTCAACGCTTTTTTGTGTCGCCAGTTTAGCTGGTTGTCTGTTGCGCTTGACCACGGCTTAGTGTGGTCACCATTTTGTTTTTGTATAATTTCTTGTTTTTTTCTAATATTCAGTACTTCATACTTTAATTTCAATTTAGGGCGTAGTTTTATAATTTTGTTTTTGGTTACCTTCAGTAACCCTTGATTTTGTTAATTTTGTTATTGGTTTTCAGCAAGTTTGTCGGGTTTATTTTTGTAATTAGTTCAGCCGACACTCGCGTTGCGCCAAGTTCTTATTGTGCAGGTAGAGTGCGTATTATTGACCCGTCGGTGCGCTGCGCGTCTGAAGCTTCAACCGTGTAGCGGATTTATCGCGTCAACTGCGCCTATTTGTTTATTTCCTTGAGCGGAGCGTTAGTACCGGTTGACTAACTCGGGTTCAATTTCTTTATTAATTTTTTTTTTAAATATAATTTTCATAACTTTGTATTTAACAGCATTTTGTTATCTTGCAATTGTTTACTTTCATTCCTTATTTTTTTTACATTATATAGTTATTTCACTACGTTCTTTTTTGTTATTATTATTTTCCCTCCCCACTGCTATTTTCCAGTTATTTTTAGGAGCTGTGGTCACTGGAATTTTGCGTTTGGCTATAGAGGATCAGCCAACAACTCCTTGGCGCCCGTTATCACTGTTTTTGCCCACTCCCATCTCCGGCTAGGGTTTAGTCGCGGCGGGATCCTCATTTGCGACGTTACGTCATCGGGGACGTCACACACACATATAAATATATAACGATGGCCTAGCGGCAATACTACGTATCATCATTTTCAGCGATTTTGAGATTTATATGCCATTCTATTAAGAGTTACCTACTGCATGTTATAGTATACACCCAATAACAATTTGGGCCAATAGGAACAGAGATTTCAAGGTTTTCAAAATCACGTATCTTCGCTACCAATTTTTAGAATGCAATAGCACGTATCATCATCAGCTGTGTACCTAAAATATGGCAGTTTGTTGTGCTCCACCGGTTTTGCCAGGTAACAAATTTAGTTAACTATGCATGTACTTAGCATAAAAACAATATACTTCACATTCAAATGAATATTTTCCATTAAATTATAATGTTTAATTGGAAATAATACGATTATTCACTGAATAATAATAACCCCTTAGCTACACATAGTTAGTGTGAGAAACAAATAATCGCAGTAATAACAAGCATCATCTAAATTTTGGATTTGTAATAACACGTAATAACACGTAATAACACGTATCAATAACCACCTGAATAATATTCAGGTGGTTATAATATTCAGGTGGTTATTGATACGTGTTATTACAAATCCAATATTTAGATGATGCTTGTTATTACTGCGATTATTTGTTTCTCACACTAACTATGTGTACCTAAGGGGTTTTTGTTGCTTTCAGAAACATGAATTCCAGAAGCAAGCGAATGTTAGAGTTAGCTTTGTCTAAGCAAATTTCTGAAAATCAAAACACCTCGTTAGTTCATACACATAAATATACTGAAGGCGCCACTACTAATAGAGATGATACAAGTAGTAAGTAGTGCTATTAATATAAAAAGTGCAAGTCAAATTTTACATATTGCTTTACAAAATACCATTAGCAAACTATGAACTTAACGTAGTTAATATTTTCTTGTTTTACTTTTTGGTAGAAGTTCATGTACATTTCTGATGATGGGATCTTTGTGAATCCTGAAACCGGTAAAATATTTAAATAAAATGTTATATATTGGTAGTTCGCGGAGTAATTATTTGTTTCATTATGAACTTAACAATTATGATTTGGATATAAATTCTTCTATTAGTGATCATAATCCTGAAACTTTAACTACAGTTTCCTCTTTGTATGTCGAAGACAATGTTGAAATAACTTTCGAAGACTTTTTAGAAATCACAAATAATAATGTAATTATTGAAGATGAAAATAGCGACAGCTTAATAGAATTAGAAAAAGTAACTGAAGATGAAATCGATGTTGGAGTTGTTGAAAATGTAAGCATACTTCATGAAGTTACAAAAGAAATTGCAGAAAATGTTATTAATGAAGAGAGCAATGCTCCAGACTTTCAGTTTGCCGAATCCGATTTAAGTTTAGAGCCTGCTTCAAATTCAACTGATGCCGATGGAACTGAAGAGAAAGAAACCGATAAAAATAAACGAAAGCGAAGGAGAAAGTCAAAAAAGGAAGAGTGGTCAAGACAGAAAACTAAAGTTCGAAGAATGATAGGACAAGATTACGTAGGTTATACACGAAACAGGAAAGGTGAAATTTCTCATAACGAAGAACGAAATGCTAGAGAAATGGGTCCAGCTTGCCAGTCACCCAAATGTAGAAAATATGCAAACAGATTCTGCAACACAATTTCTGAAGAGAAGCGTAAGATTATTTTCTCAAAGTTTTGGCAAGAAATGAGTTGGGACCAGAAAAAAATGTATGTGACTGGTCTTATGGAATTGAAGGCCAATGGGAGAAAATACGTTGAAATTTCTAGACGAAACACAACGTATAATTATTTTTTTTTTAAATTGACAATGAGAAGAAGCAGGTGTGCAAAGTAATGTTTCTGGCTACGATGGGACTTAAGGAATGGATCATTACAAATTGGTGTCAAAAAACTGTAAACGGTATTCTTCCTTCAGCTGAGGTTCTTAACACTAGCAAACAACCTAATCGAGCAGAATCACTTAGAAACATGAAGATTCAAGAACAGGAGCAATACTTGAATAAATTTTTTGAAGAGCTACCTAAAATGCCTTCCCACTATTGTAGGAAGGACTCAAATTTTGCTATTTTTATCCCCAAGAAAGATCAACACTTGCGTTGCATATAAGGCCAGAAATATTGAAGAGGCTTTTTATAACCGTCATATTACTTTAAAAGACCTCGCAAGAAAACATAACCAAATCTAAGAAGAACACTTCCCATGCTTTTGTTATGGATGTTGAAGCTGTGAAAATGTGTCCCGTAAATAATGCAAACAAATTTTATTTTAAGACAAAGCTAAAAGTACATAACTTCACGTTATACAATTTGAATACCCATGAATGTCGTAACTACTGGTGGAGTGAAGTTGAGGGAAATTTATGTTCATCAATATTTGTAACAATAATAATTTGCGAGGACGAGTTACCAATAATTATATGGAGTGATGGATGCTCGTACTAAAATAGAAATGCAATGCTCTCCAATGCTCTCCTGCAATATGCAGTTCAGCAGAAGAAAACTGTTACACAAAAATATTTAGAACCCGGACACACACAAATGCAGTGTGATGCTGTTCACAGTTTAATAGAACGAAAACTGAAAAATAAAGAAATTGTAATGCCATACGATTATGTGAGAATGAGGAGAGAAGCGAGGCAAAATCCTTCACCTCTCATCGCCCAGTACGTAACACATGAAAAGTTCAGAAACTATGTTGACAAAGACTTAATGCGATACAAAAGCATTAGACCACGACGCACCACAACTGTCACTGACTTACGAGAGATTCACTATTTTCCTAATGGAAAGATACGATATAAAACCCACTTTTATGAAGAAATAAAACATCTCCCCCAAAGAACCAAAGAAGTTGATCCCCACAAAGAACCCTTAAAATTATTTAAATCGCAACTGAAAATAACAAAGCAGAAGTTTGACCATTTACAAGAAATAAAAACAACGCTTGAGTCCGAATTCCATGCATTTTATGATAATTTGCAATATGAATAATTAAAATATAAGTTCATTGATAATTTTGTGTTTTTTTCATAAGTTCATTAAATATTTTGTATTTTTTCAATAAACAATTTACAATTAAAATTCTGTGTTTCTTATTCATTAGTTTTAATAACTCGTAACAAACTAATATTATTACTGTAATAACACGTAACAAACCTTATTAATTATTGTTGTTATTATTTTTGAATTTTTCTTTATTTACACACGAGTAAAATTATTTAGAAGTATGTAAAACAAAAAATATAAAGTTTTCTCTTTCCCCTGAAAAGTTGAGATTTTGTTGATACATGGTGTCTAATCACTCATAGTTTGCAGCATGGCACCCATCTCTATAATTTTATGTTTTCCCCACCAGTAAGTCGTGGTGGCGTGGTTGCTGCATTTTGCAGTGGGTAGCAAGCGTTTTTATGGGCAGTCGCCAATATATCACTAAAGTGTAACTATCGAATGTTCGAATGTATTTCGTTTTTCTTGGAGGCCTAATAAATGTTGGTTGGCCTTAAACAGTTTCATTATTTTGATTCCAATAGAAACCATGGTAAACAGCCCAACATTTGGTAGCAGAACGTGGTTAACTATTCGCAAGTTTGGGTAATGAATGCAGTTGTGTTTCAATAGTGCAATCAGTGTCGGCGGCTCAACGAAAAATTACACAATTTCGCCAGTCAAGATAGCAGAGGAGCGAGGAATTTCAATGTTGGAGTACACATAAAATTCTAGGCGTTGGTGTTAACACGTGGTTAACCGATTGGGATACATAATAATACAATATTTGGAGCCGGTTGCCGGTTGAATCAGAGGCGAACGAAGAACTTACGTCTTGCATGGGCAAGTACTGAGTTTCATTCCTTCATTCCATATTCCTTTTATGTACCTATTCTATTCATTTAAATTGTGTTTTACTTTGATAAAAAAAACTAGGTATTTAAAATGGCGTTAAATCAGGATCAGCAGCATGCTGATGAACTTTCTAGGTTAGTACGTAAAAGAGGAGTAGTTAAAGCTCAGTTAACAGGTTTTGAATCTTTCATTCGAGATTATACACCAGATAAAATTGTGCAGCTTCCTATCAGAATCGAGAAATGCAGGGAATTGTGGGGTAGTTTTGAAGAAATTCAATGTTACATTGAGGAAATTGCTGATGATGTAAATGCTCAAACTGAAGTAAGGCAAGAGTTTCAGGATAGATATTTTATAGTTTTGTCGGAGGCTGAAAATAAATTGGGCTTAAGTAAGCTTAATCTAAATTCTTCAGGGCAAGGTTCTGTGCAAGGTTGAAATACGACACAAATGGAGAAAAATGTGAATTTACCAATAATGGAAATTCCCACGTTTTATGGGGCTTATAAAGGGTGGTTAGAATTTTATAATACCTTCAATTCTTTAATTCACACAAATAAGGAGTTATCAAAAATTCAGCAGTTTTATTATCTAAAAAATGCTGTAAAAGGGGATGCGGCTGATGTGATTCGCTCATTAGAGGTGTGCGAAGAAAATTACGAAGTTGCTTGGCAGTTACTAAGAACTAGGTTTGAAAACAAAAAGGTTATAGCTCTAAGTCACATAGATTCCCTATATCTATTTCCGCAGATGACTAAGGAGTCAGGGGTACAGCTGAGAAAATTTCTCAACACAATAAGAGAGGATATGCGAGCACTAAAAACGCTAGAAACTGGCGTAGAGGGTTGGGATACAATATTAATATACATATTCGAAGCTAAGCTTGATCCGGCAACCAGACGAGAATGGCAAAAATCTTCTCCGGCTGAAAGATTTTCAAAAATGGAAGAGTTTCTAAAGTTTATTGAGGCTAAATGTTATCAGTTAGAGACTATTGACGGTGCTAAAACGGGCATAAGGAATATTACTTTCGAAAATACGAGGAAATTTGAAAAACCCGCGCATAAATCTTTTCTTTCAACGACAAATCCTTGCGGTTTATGTTCAGGGGCGCATCCTTTATTTGCATGTAAGAAATTTTTTAATTTGTCGGTTTCCGCGCGTAGAGATGAAGTTAAAAATTTGAAGGCTTGTTGGAATTGTTTGCGCCTGGGGCATCCAGTGCAGCATTGCGCTTTCGGAGGATGCAAAGAGTGCGGCAAAAGGCATAACACATTGCTGCATGAAACACAGGAAGGGAATCGGTACTTGGGTCGTAGTTCAGTACAGAACACTAACACGCGAACTGCTCCGGGTGTTCGTGGAGACTTGCATCAGTCGTTCCAAGGCATATCAGGAAATCAACCAAAGACTTTAGAGCAGGATCGCGCTACCGGCAATTCAGATCATGGGGATGGGCAGGATCATGCAGACGCGGGGGTGAGTACGGTTAGGAGTATGCATGCACTGTGCTCTAGCGTACGAAATTCATTTCAAAGTCATGGCAGTTCAGGAGTTGAAATATCCTCGGATATTCTTCTCGCCACTGCTCTAATATACATAGCGGACAAAACGGGACGTATGCGGGAATGTAGAGCGCTGCTGGACTCAGGCTCGTAATCAAATTTCATCACAAAGAAACTTGCTGATGAAATTGGTCTAACGAAAGAGAATATAAAATTGACAGTAAAAGGGATAGGAACCGGCTTGACAAATATCAAAGAAATTTTGCACACGACTATATTTTCTAGGGTTAAAAATTTCAATTGAAAAACTTCATTTTTGGTCATTGAAAATATAGCGTATGGCTTGCCAGCATTTCATGTAAAATCGGATAAAATTTATATACCAAAAAATCTTACGTTGGCAGATTGTACCTTCGGTGTACCCGGTGAAATCGACTTGATTTTGGGTGCCACTGTATTTTGGAATATCTTGAGTGTTGGTCAGATAAAATTGGACAAATCTGATCTCATCATGCAAAAAACACAGTTGGGTTGGGTTATTTCTGGCAAGGTCACGTCCTCAATGGTATGCTCTTATTTTTCCAAGTATAAGGGGGATGAACAAAGCGGTATGCAACTTTTCCTCAAATGCATCATTTCAGGAACAGTTAGAGAGGTTTTGGGAATTGGAAGAGGTTAAAAGCGTCAAGCATGTATCAAAGGAGGATAGAGAATGTGAAAGGATTTTTATAAACAATACACAACGAGATGAAATAGGTAGGTTCATTGTCACTCTTCCATTAAAGGACGATGTTTCACAATTGGGTGAATCTTATTCATTGGCATTCAAGCGGTTTATACATTTAGAGCAAAAATTAGATAAAAATGAGGAAATGCGCAAGGCTTATCACGAGTTTATGCAAGAATACCTTGACATGGGACATATGAGCAAGGTGCCTGTTCAGGATTTGAAGAAGGATAATGTTTATTACCTTCCACACCACGGGGTGTGTAAGGAATCCTCCATTACAACTAAATGCAGGGTTGTTTTTGATGGTTCGGCGACGTCGACTTCAGGCCTTTCTATTAATGACACGCTGATGATTGGCCTGAAGCTCCAAGACAATCTTTTTCACATTCTTCTTCGTTTTAGACAGTACAATGTGGTTATCAGCGCAGATATTGCCAAAATGTACAGACAGGTGTTGGTAAAGGAGGAGCAGCGTGATTTACAACGCATTCTTTGGCGGTTCTCGACAGAGGATCCTGTGGAGGCATATCGTCTTAACACGGTAACATACGGTACAGCGTGCGCTGCGTACCTCGCTATAAGGTGTTTATATCAATTAGGGAAGGATAATTTAAGGAAGTTTCCAGAAGCGGGTATGGCAATACTAAAAGGGTTTTACGTGGATGATTTACTGAGTGGGGGCAGTTCGATAAAGGAGGTTAGGCAACTCAAAGAGGATATAAGCAGAATACTAAGTAGCTCAGGATTTATTCTGAGAAAATGGGTTTCCAATTACAGGGAAGTGTTGACTGGTGAATCGAGCACTCTCACTGAAGTGGATCATTACATTTCAGAAGAAAGTGTTGCTAGCACGCTTGGCATTTTGTGGAATTCTTACGAGGATGTTCTCCGCTATAAGGTTAATTGGAATACTGAACAGGGCAGAGTGACAAAACGAGTTATTCTCTCGTTAATTTCACAAATTTTCGACCCGCTGGGGTTAGTTGGTCCTGCGGTTATACGGGCCAAACTAATAATGCAAGCTTTATGGAAACTCAATCTTAATTGGGATGAATCGGTACCCCTTGATATCCACACATCGTGGGTTCGGTTTAGGGATCAAATGGGGCACATCGGAAAAATCGCAATAACTCGTCAGGTTATCTGTTTAAATCCAAAACGAATAGAATTACACTGCTTTACGGACGCATCGGAAGTAGCATATGGTGCGGCCGTCTATGTGAGGTCTCCAGATTCAGGGGGACACAACCATGTCCACTTGTTGTGCGCAAAATCCAAGGTAGCGCCATTGAAGGTAGTGTCCTTGCCAAGACTGGAGTTGTGTGGGGCGCTGCTTGGGGCTAGGTTAGTAAAGGTCATAAATGTTGCTATGGATATCAGTTTTCAAGAAATTTACTTTTGGTGTGATTCAAGCATAGTATTAGCTTGGTTGCAGGGTAATCCGGGGCAATGGCAGACATTTGTAGCCAACAGGACTTCGGAAATTCAACAACTAACGGCCGAGTCTAAATGGGCACACGCAAATTCACTTGACAATCCGGCAGATGTCATCTCCAGGGGAATCGAACCTGCGAAGTTGTCATTGTGTCAAATGTGGTGGGAAGGACCAAGTTGGCAGTAAAACTGGGTTTCACAGCAAGAATTTCTAACGACATAATTCACAAATTTTCCAATTTCAATAAACTTACAAGGGTGACGGCTTACTGCATTAGGTTTTTCAAAAACTGCTCGGCACCAGCTGAAGCAAGGTTAACGGGTTCATTGTCTGTAGAGGAATTGCAAGCATCCATAATGACTTTGGTCAAATTAGTTCAACGGGAGGGATTTGCTTCTGAACTAAGGGCTCTGAGTCACTCTAAAATGGTATCTAACAATAGTAAATTAACTTCATTAAATCCGTTTATAGACGAGAAGGGCTTAATTAGGGTAGGTGGTAGGTTGCAAAGAGCAAACATCCCATATTGTCAAAAACATCCGATAATTTTGCCAAGTAATCATCATTTAACAGAATTAATTATACGGCATGAGCATTTCAAGAATCTCCACGCAGGCCCTCTGGCCTTGCTGGCAACAATAAGATTACAATACTGGCCGATTTCAGGCAGAGATACAGTTTCGAGGGTTCTCAAAAAATGTTTGGTTTGCTTTAGGGTTAAGCCAACAAGCTATCGGCACATAATGGGCGCATTACCTCAGGAGCGCGTTACTCCTTCCAAGCCATTTACGAACTGTGGGGTCGATTATTGCGGCCCATTTGAGATAAAGGTAGGCAAAATTAAGGGAGAACGGTTCATGAAGGGGTACGTGTGTGTTTTCATTTGCCTTGCGACCAAGGCAGTACACTTGGAAGTCGTGAATGACCTCAGCACAGAAGCTTTCCTAAATTGTTTCAAGCGTTTTTTATCGAGACGTGGTATATGTCAAAATATATTTTCTGACAACGGCACAAACTTTGTGGGCGCTCGCAATGAGCTGCAGGAATTATATGCATTTATTAAAAGACCAAAAAATTGGTCAACATTTACCGAATATTTTACAGGGGTTCAGGTTAGTTGGAAATTCATTCCTCCTCGTTCCCCGCATTTTGGCGGTATCTGGGAGGCGGCTGTGCGTTCCATTAAGTATCACATGAAACGAGTGATTGGTAACGAAAGGTTAAGATACGATGAGTTTAACACAATTATTGTGCAGATAGAATCCTGCCTCAATTCCAGACCTCTCACTCCTCTCACCGAAAATCCCACAGACCTTGACTTTCTCACGCCAGGACATTTTTTAATTGGAACTTCATTCAAAACTCTTCCTCAAGAAGATTATAGACATTGCGATTCAAATCGGCTTAAAAGATACCATCATCTGACACAAATTGTGTAACATTTTTGGGATAAGTGGTCCAAAGAATACTTATCACATCTGCAGCAACGCAGCAAGTGGCGCGACACAGCCGCGCTTCTGAAACGCGGCGATATGGTAGTGTTAAGGGACGACAATCTTCCCCCGCTAAAGTGGCAAGTTGGAAGAGTAGAAGATGTTCACCCGGGATTGGATAACATAGTGCGGGTGGTGACTGTGAAGACCGCTAATGGTTTGTACAGACGTGCTAGTGCAAAGGTGTGTTTATTGCCGATTGACAGAGATGCAGACAATTAATTCGAAAGCTATTTTGTCGGTTTGCATTTTTTTGTCGATTAGGTTAAGTTTTATTTCACATTTGTCTATGTTAAGTAAAGTTGATTGATTTGATAATAGTTTGTTCAGTTTTTGTCTCGGTTTTGTTCTTAGAATAAGTCACGTTATTATTGAAAGGCAAGGCTTTCAAGGGGGGCGGCATGTCTAATCACTCATAGTTTGTAGCATGGCACCCATCTCTATAATTTTATGTTTTCCCCACCAGTAAGTCGTGGTGGCGTGGTTGCTGCATTTTGCAGTGGGTAGCAAGCGTTTTTATGGGCAGTCGCCAATATATCACTGAAGTGTAACTATCGAATGTTCGAATGTATTTCGTTTTTCTTGGAGGCCTAATAAATGTTGGTTGGCCTTAAACAGTTTCATTATTTTGATTCCAATAGAAACCAGGGTAAACAGCCCAACACATGGTATTGCCACTAGGCCATCGATGAGTATATTCGAAAAAAATGGGTTCACCTTCTCATGCCATTCTAACCCTTTGTTTTCTAGTGGTCGCACAGTGAGGACACTTGAAAATAAATTTGTATTTAAATTACTAGTGTGTTCACAGTGGAAACACCTATGAAGACGTAGGTTTAGATCCCTCCCCACCATAAGCAGACTTCATTCAAATGCATAAGAGTCAGTGTGCTTTTACAGATAAAGTGCCAGCTGTTTTTTGCAACAAAGTGATAGTCTAAGAAAATGGCAGGTAAGTTTTGATATTATTTGTTACCCAAAGTGTTTTAGAAGTAATCTGTAATATTTTCAATGTACAATTAGGAAAAACTGATTCATTTTGATAGAAAATATGTGGTGGGTTCGCTATGAGAACACCAAGAATCACGTTTTGTTTTTCTAATTTTCTGATAGGTAGGAGCCGCAATATATTTCCACAATTGGAGAGTATGAATCCAGACGAGCTCTTTGATTTCATAGAAGAAATTCCCATTGATAATCAGTAGCGTAACTTTAAATTAGGGGCCCGCCCGCAAAATTTCTGATGCCCCCCTCCCCATTAAAAAACAAATTAAAGTAAAAACTGCATTAACAAAAAACAGAATTTTAACTTTGAAAACATTTGTTTCCGGAATTATTAAGCGAGTACGGGGCCCCACAAGCGCCGGGGCTCGCCCGCGGTGGCGGGCTCGTAATTATGCCCCTGTTGATAAAGTCAGTGAAGATGACATGTATTCTTCTCCTTCTTTTGATATAGATTCCATGCCAGTAATTTTTGATTGCGATAACTCTCTGCCAGAAGATGGTAGCAGCCATAACGGTAATTTGGAGAATTTGGATGGCGAAGATGAAGTTCCGCTTTCAATAATACGAGCCCATGAAATAGCAAAAACTACAACGTGAACCAGATCTAATTCAAACTGCCTTCAAAATTTGAAAACATTTGTTGAAATATTGGAATCAAATGCTGGTGATGTTAATATAGAAAGCCCTATAGACATGTTTCTCCATATTTTTCCTACAAGTCTTCTTGAACATATAGCTTTCCAAACAAATTTATATGCACTGCAAAAAGCCGGTGGTAATACACATTCCTTCACACCCACAAATCTAAAAGAAATAAGTTTTTATCTCCATAAATTTGACAATGGGCATAAAAAAATTACCCAGCTATAGTGATTATTGGTCCTCCCGGATTAGTTCATCAGTTCAATTATGCCAAGAGACAGATTTTCGTGGTTTCTAGCCCACGTTCACCTAAATGATAACTCGCTACAGCCAAGTTGCGCCCTTTATTAGATAAACTCTCTGAAACCTTCCTGAGACAAGACCTTAATAGTAGCTCTCGGTTGCATATAATACGCATGCGAACGCATTTTGGAAGTAAAAAAAACTAAAGCTGAGAAAACGCATTTTAAACAAAGCCCTTAGTTGCCCTCTCGCACCAGACACGCAGTTTTTGGAAAAAAGATTATGTAAAAACAAGCAAAATATATCAAACCGCTGCGGGGTCAGAACTCGTCTAGCCGTAGGAGAACAAAATGGCAGTTCTGTACGATATCCGCACACCCACCGAGACCGTTAGCGTCGCTAGACGATAACGATATTCTTAAACGTCATTTTACTGATGTAGTGCAATGGTCACGCCGCATGCGTATTGTATGCAACCGGGAGCTACTATTAGTGTCTTTTTTCCTGAGCTCATTACGACCTAGTCATAATCAAGCCATTGACGAATCAAAGATTCGTTTCAAAGGACGAAGCTCTTTCAAACAATATATGCCAAATAAACCTGTAAAGCGTGGGTATAAGGTTTGGATAAGGGCAGATGATTCTGGTTACGCTTCTCAGTTTCAAATTTATACCGGAAAGGTGAGCCAAGTAGGAGAAAAAGGTCTGGGTGCTAGGGTAGTCAGTGATCTAACTAGAACATTGGTAGGAAAAGGCTACCGAATATTCTTCGACAATTTTTTCAATTCTGTGCAGCTCCAAAAAAAACTACAATCAGAAATGATTTATGCTCGTGGTACTGTGAGAAAAGGTAGAAAAGACTTACCTGCGGACTTAGTTGGTGATAAGCAACTAGAAAGGGGCGAATTTGATTGGCGGGTGAGCAAAGATGGTCTCGCCTGCATAAAATGGATGGCTAATAGGGCTGTTTACTTTTTGAGCAATTATCTAGATCTATCCAAAACGGAAATGGCCACCCGGAAACAAAAAGGCGGTACCAACCAAGAAATCACTTGCCCTGAATTGGTAAAGAAATATAATGAACACATGGGATATGTAGACAAGATGGACATGCTGAAGGCATTATATGGAGTTGCCAGAAAATCAAAGAAATGGCATAGGATTTTCTTTTATTTTATTGACTTGTCGTTGGTGAATGCATTTATTTTATTCTAGAAAAGAACCGACTCGAAAGGCAAACTCAGCTTGAAAGATTTTAGACTTTCTGTAGCACTGGGCTTGATTGGAGCTGAACAAAGTACTGCGAAGAAAGGACGTCTATCAACTGAAGCAGTGAACCATTTCAAACGTATCGTTCCTTATGAAATTCGGTACGATTCATGTTCGCATATGCCGATCCATGGAAAACCAGGTCGATGTGTTTTTTGTAGCAGTAAGGCGGAACCCTATAAATCCCGATGGCATTGTTCAAGGTAATGTTTTTTTTGTTGTTTTTTTTGACTGACGGTGATATCTTATTTTAGATTAAAGGTGGAGTGCGAATCACGCGGCTTTTGCAACGCGGTCGCAGCGGCCTATTCGAGTGCCAATTAAGCGATCGTGGCCGCTTTCGTTGTTTCATATTCTTACGAAATCAGTAGTTCGTATTATGGATGAAGCAGTGTTGGCGGTGTGTGATTTAGAAAATGAAGAGGAAGAGGAGGAAAGCCTCTTACTAACCTTAATGTTAGATTCTTTAAGAAGCAGTCCGCATAATATTTTCTGCACACGAGAAGACGAAGGTTTCCAAAATGCGTTGATTAAAAGACACCTTCTAAAAGACAAGAGCAAGTTCAGAGGTTTTTTCGTCTTAACATCTATCAGTTTAACTTTGTTCTGTCCCTGATTGGGAATGACCTAAAGAAACCACGTTTTAAATCCAACCAGTCGCGCGGCTGTTACGACTGGACTGCTTTTTTTGCAGCCGCGCCGCAACGGTGGCTGCAGTCGCTTCTGTCGTCGGGCGGAAATCGCATGGTTGGCAATGGGTTTATTTATTTTAACGCATATCAGTGGCTAAAGCGACGTCGTTAGAGCCGCGCGGCTCTAGCCAAACTTAAATTTTTTTAATGCAATTCATCTAATTAAACCTTATTTTATTAACGATGTCAAATTAATGCTGACTTCATGTGTGAATAAACTGAGTTTCTAAAAATTTAGCAGGTTAATTTACAATGTAGAACGGTATAGACTGTCCTTTTTAATTACAATAAAATTCGTAGGAAACGAGTTCATTTTTATAAATCTTTCACTATATTTGTAATTATTTAGGTGATTAAACTTTTGACTTTAAAAACATTCTCCTTCCATTCTCTTATCAGATATAAGATATTTATAAAATTAATTTATTAATTAAAATTATAAATCTTATATCTCGTGTGCTCTTACTTTTATACCAGTCGCCATATTGTAAACCGCGCTTTACACCGCAATAAATTATGTCGCTCGTAAAGAATCGCCTCTTTTGACGGCTTGCCGCAAAGAGAAATTCAGAAACAGATAGGAAATTAGACTTTCTAACATTGAAGTGAGATAAATTCCAATACCGAAAGCAAATTGTGAAGGGAGAAGATTATCTATATAACATGCCTATACTACACGGTGGTGCGGTCTCGTGTGTCTTTGATAAATCGTATGCTGTTACTGTGTTTTGAATTTGCAAGGACTGGCCCTTTAATGATACCGCACATTAGGCCGGCGACGGTCCGTCGAAGTAAGGCAAGGATTGGGTCCATATAATTAAATAGTCGTGGGCACACATGTCCGGCACGGCACGTCACCGATGGTCGCCGTCATCTTTGAATCCTGACCGTCAAAAATCTGCCGTCGCCGGGTTGGAGAATGTAATATTCTTTCGCAATTAATCGAAGTGAAATCGTTATTTGTGGACCAAAGTATCGTAGGAAAGAAGAAGTTACCAGATATAAACTAAATTCTATTGTCCAAGACAATATACCTAACTAGCAACGGAAGAATTAGACCTTCCAAGCAATTATTATTAGGTTAAGGCGTAAAACATTTAACAAATAGTCTCAAACTAATCACATTTCTTAAGCACCACAATCAATGCATGAGTTATAATGTAGTGGAAGAATTAGAAAGTTTATGTTATTGTTATCAACAATATTTGTTTTTACAGCTGACCTGACCTACCTGCCATTAGAAACGTTGAATATATCCACTTATTAAGTTCAGTCATCAGCTATTTTACTATTTGGTATCATTAGCTAAAACACATATTCTGCAAGTAATTCTGGAGAACATTAAGTGCTATACAAAATTTTGTGAACAAGATATTAAATTCCGCAGAGAATAAAAAAACTTTAAAGATAATGCGGCATATCTTGTATAATTTTTTTGCAGCACGGACCTGTCTGCTGCAGGTTAAAGCTTGCCACCCACTTGCCCGTCACTCACAACTTCCAGTTGCAACTCGTTGGGATTCAATATTACACTGCCTACAAAGTTTGTATGAATGTAAATACGCTTTGCAATAATATTGCTAGTGGTATCTGAAGAAGTTATATTTTATGTGTTGCCGTGAGTAGACGTGCTATTTACTTCTCCCGTATTTTTACTAGTTTTAATAGTTTAAGTGGCTTAAATGGCTGGTGATAAGATAAGAACTAGAAGCCAGGATGATGAGGAAGGTCTCATACAGAGAGTCGTAGAAAGGGTATTGAGCTCTACTCAATTTCTTGATAAAATTGTGGAGAAAATGTTAGTAAAATTAAATGACAAGTACGAAGAGAAGTTCAATGTGTTAGAGGAGAAGGTAAAACTTCTGGAAAACAAACTGCTGGAGGCTGAGGACTCTCTCGAACAGTATTCAAGGAGTAACAGTTTAAGATTCTTTGGAATTCCGGAAACAAAAAAAGAAAATACAGAAAGCGTCATTTTCGATGTGTAAACAGAAGTTAGGAATTGAATTGGGACCTTATGACATAGATGCTTGTCATCGACTGCCTCGACGCGAGGGCCAAGCAAGACCTGTAATAGTGAAATTTTGTCGCCGTTCAACAAAACAACTCGTTTATAACAATAAACGAAAGTTTAAGGGGACAAATGTTAGCGTTCGTGAGGACCTTACTGCCAGGAGAGTAGCAATCTTAAAATCAGCGGCTCAGAAATTTGGTTCCAATAGTGTATGGTTGATTGGCGGTAAGATCTGTGTAAAAATAAACGATTCTGTGCACCGACTTCAAACTATGAATGATATTTCTAATATTAATAAGGATCAATCGGGAGAATGAGCTTGTGCGTTGTTTTTTTTCCTTGTCTATTGCTTGTATTGTTTATACAAATTCTTGCTTTATTGGTGCCAGTCTGTTTTTAAAATTTTCTTCAACTTTGTGAATTTTCTGGCAAATTTCAATTAATAATATCTGTTCAAAAGTATATAATTCGACGTTTCGCCCCCGTTTGGGGGCTTTGTCAAGAATATTTATTTAAACTTGTAAAGATATAAAAATGTAAACGTAAATTATTTGACAAAATTTTTTAAAAAGTCAAAACTTATATGGTAACTACATATGTTCTAAAAATATAAAATTTCCGCACTTTTGATTTTGCAAAACATTCCAAAGGTAGTGTGTTTAATTTAACAATAATATTGGTTAATAAGTAAGTAGCAGAGAGTATGATTTATTTTATTATGTTACAGTAAATTTGACTTAAATTTTGAATATCAATTCTATCATTAATAGTGTTTTGTTCTTTTTTAATGTAGATCATTTGCAAAAACAGTCGAGATTTCAAATTTTTTTCTTGTTCTAAAATTTTGGTATCGTTAAATTCAAAGGTATGATTATTGTTTTTCATGTGTTTGCTTATTGCAGAATTACTGTTTTTGTATTTATGTTGTTTAAGTCTGGTTTCCAAATGATTTTTAGATTGTCCAATATATGTTTTTTCGCAGTCTTTACATTTAATTTTGTATACAGTATGTGTTTTCATTAGTTTAGGGATTGGTGTTTTTAAATTAGAGTACAAAAATTTTAAGTTGTTGTAATTCTTGTGTGATACGTGCAAGTTGTATTTTGCTAATAATTTACTAATATTATGTGACATGCCTTTAATATATGGTAATGAAATGTAATATTTATTTTCTTTTGGTTTTTTACTATCAGTATTATTATTGTAAAATTGATGAATTTTGTTTTTTACAATTTTCATAATGAAATTTTTAGGATATTTATTTTTTATTAAACAGTTTAATACCTTTTCAATTGCGGATTTTCTATATTGTGGGCTTGAGAGTTTAATTGCACGGTCAGCTAGACACATAACAATACTCTTTTTGTGGCAGGTTGGTTGTTCAGAGTGAAAACAAATATAACGGCCAGACCAAGTTGATTTAGTGTACCATTCGGTTTGTATTGAATTTTTTATTTTATATAAAGTTAAATCTAAAAAATTTATTTGATCTTTTGTTGAAATTTCAATAGTGAATTGTAATTTAGGATGGTAGTTATTAAATTGGTTAAGAATTTCGTCATATTTGTCGGGAGGAACAGCTGTTAGACAATCATCCACATATCTAACAAAAAAATGGCAAATTGAAGGATAATTTAGGAATAACAGTTGTATATATATTTGTTTTAACTCTGAACAACCAACCTGCCACAAAAAGAGTATTGTTATGTGTCTAGCTGACCGTGCAATTAAACTCTCAAGCCCACAATATAGAAAATCCGCAATTGAAAAAGTATTAAATTGTTTAATAAAAAATAAATATCCTAAAAATTTCATTATGAAAATTGTAAAAAACAAAATTCATCAATTTTACAATAATAATACTGATAGTAAAAAACCAAAAGAAAATAAAAATTACATTTCATTACCATATGTATATTAAAGGCATGTCACATAATATTAGTAAATCATTAGCAAAATACAACTTGCACGTATCACACAAGAATTACAACAACTTAAAATTTTTGTACTCTAATTTAAAAACACCAATCCCTAAACTAATGAAAACACATACTGTATACAAAATTAAATGTAAAGACTGCGAAAAAACATATATTGGACAATCTAAAAATCATTTGGAAACCAGACTTAAACAACATAAATACAAAAACAGTAATTCTGCAATAAGCAAACACATGAAAAACAATAATCATACCTTTGAATTTAACGATACCAAAATTTTAGAACAAAAAAAAAAATTTGAAATCTCGACTGTTTTTGGAAATGATCTACATTAAAAAAGAAAAAAACTCTATTCATGATAGAATTGATATTCAAAATTTAAGTCAAATTTATTGTAACATAATAAAATAAATCATACTCTCTGCTACTTACTTATTAACCAATATTATTGTTAAATTAAACACACCACCTTTGGAATGTTTTGCAAAATCAAAAGTGCGGAAATTTTATATTTTTAGAACATAGTTACCATATAAGTTTTGACTTTTTAAAAAATTTTGTCAAATAATTTACGTTTACATTTTTATATCTTTACAAGTTTAAATAAATATTCTTGACAAAGCCCCCAAACGGGGGCGAAACGTCGAATTATATACTTTTGAACAGTTATTATTAATTGAAATTTGCCAGAAAATTCACAAAGTTGAAGAAAATTTTAAAAACAGACTGGCACCAATAAAGCAAGAATTTTTATGAACACATAAATTAGAAGAAATTTATTAACTAAAAGAAATTAGAAGAAATCTATTTAAATCAAACAAGAAAATCAGAAGAAATGAACAACTTTGGACAAAGTCAACAAAAAAATTTTTATAAAGAAGTTACAAATACTTTTGGTATGCAAGTTACTAATATTTTAAAACTTTTCTCAAAATTAAACATTAAATTAACACATCTCGAAAACAATAGAATATTTTTGTTAAAGTGCAGAGAGAATGATGTTATCCCAAAATTTTTAAATTATATAAACCCAAAACAAATTAATATTGAAAATCTTTACTATAATTCTAAAATTAATAGAATTTTTGAAAAATGTCAAAAATCATGTTTGAACATTCTCATTTCTGATTGTTATAGTAATATTTACAAAACGAAAAAAGAATTAAAAAATATAGAATTCCAAATTAATAATAGCCTACCACAATCATACATTAATTTTTTCTACAATTCACAATACCAAAAATTCAACACTACATTTATGAACATAAAAGAAAAAGAACAACACAAATTGACAAAACTTACAGAAAAACATGAAAACAACAATCCAATTAACACTGAATGGATACATAATATATCCACCACTAATATTCCAACAAATATTCAAAAAATTTTACAATTAGGTCCTGACTTTTCTTTAAATACAAATAATAAACACTTTCCAATTAACAACATCATTGCATCTATAGAAAGTGGCATATCCTTACTTCATTCTGAAGAAAAAAACTCAATTAGAAATCGAATTTGTCAAATTATTAGCAAATATACTAATTCTAATTCAAAAGCAAATAAAAAAGAAAAAGAAATTTTAAATAACATTAAAATTACAAAAACCTTCCTCAAAAATAACCCACAAATAATTACATTAAAAACTGACAAAAGTAATAAGACAGTAATTATGGACGCCACTGATTATGAAAATAAACTTTTTGAACTTTTAAATGGCCGATCAACATACACAATTATATCTAAAGATCCTACTATTAGCTTACAAACCAAAAACAATAATTTTATTTCTAAATTACTTTACTTAAAATTTTTGTACTCTAATTTAAAAACACCAATCCCTAAACTAATGAAAACACATACTGTATACAAAATTAAATGTAAAGACTGCGAAAAAACATATATTGGACAATCTAAAAATCATTTGGAAACCATACTTAAACAACATAAATATAAAAACAGTAATTCTGCAATAAGCAAACACATGAAAAACAATAATCATACCTTTGAATTTAACGATACCAAAATTTTAGAACAAGAAAAAAATTTGAAATCTCGACTGTTTTTGGAAATGATCTACATTAAAAAAGAACAAAACTCTATTCATGATAGAATTGATATTCAAAATTTAAGTCAAATTTACTGTAACATAATAAAATAAATCATACTCTCTGCTACTTACTTATTAACCAATATTATTGTTAAATTAAACACACTACCTTTGGAATGTTTTGCAAAATCAAAAGTGCGGAAATTTTATATTTTTAGAACATAGTTACCATATAAGTTTTGACTTTTTAAAAAATTTTGTCAAATAATTTACGTTTACATTTTTATATCTTTACAAGTTTAAATAAATATTCTTGACAAAGCCCCCAAACGGGGGCGAAACGTCGAATTATATACTTTTGAACAGATATTATTAATTGAAATTTGCCAGAAAATTCACAAAGTTGAAGAAAATTGTTTATAGAGTTAGTATTATTTTTCTTATTTAAGTGGACCCACCTTGACAGTATCTCATTGAGTGAGAAATTTTAAGTTAAAGTGGGTACAGGGGTTTTTGCTCTCTTTTTGCTTTGGAAAGATTTTGTATACTTTTTGTTGCATTTTGTATTTTCTTGCTATGTTTGATATTTAACCCATGGCTAGCCGTTTGAAGATCGCTCACATTAATATGCGTTCACTATACCCGCATCTTGACGAAGTAGTGCATCTGCTTGGTGAGCAGAGGCTCTTGGTGCTGGCTTTGTCGGAGACGTGGTTGACTCCGAGCTTGGATGACTCGCTTGTTTCTGTTCCGAATTATGTTTTTGTGAGACGTGATCGTGGCTCACGTGGTGGAGGTGTTGGCTTCTATATTCATAAGTCTATTAAATTTGACATCATTAACACCAGTAACAGTATCGAACAGCTTTGGGTCTCATGTAAACTGAAATCATACAGCTTATTACTTGGCGTAGTATACAAACCCCCTGCCACTAAATTCGACAATTTTTTAAATGAACTAGAAAATTTTTTTATAACTAATTATTTGCCTTCTGCTGCGAAGGTGATTTGCATGGGAGACTTTAATATCGACATGATGAAATATGGTAATCTTGCAACTTTGACTTTAAACAATTTGCTGGAGTCTCTGAACTTTAAACAAGTCATTACCGACCCGACTCGTATATCTGGAACTGGTTCTACATTGATCGATTTGCTGATTGTATCTGATTTGAGTCTTTTGTGTCATTCTGGCGTTGTTAGTGTGCATGTTTCTGACCATGAACTTGTTTTTTGCGAAATTTTGTCTGATCTTTCTTTCTCCTCGCACTCATCGTATAAATACCGTGATTTTCAAAACATTGACAGGTGGCACTTTCTAAATGCATTACATTCTTTACCTTTCCATCAAATTTACTTCATTTCTGATATAGATACTAAGATTTTATTTTTCAATTCACTTATTATTTCTTTGTTTAATGAATTTGCCCCTTACAAGACAGTAGTTTCTAGAAAACGAAATCGCAATCCATGGATGACGGAAAACATTAAACTAAAGATGAAGCTACGTGATGATGCCAAATCCAGGTATAGAGTAACCAAAACACAAGTTGGGTGGGAGTATTATAAGCAAATGCGTAACTTTACTACTACTGCAATTAAAAGGGAGAAGAGAGCTTATTTTGAGAGTCTTTTTCGTCATGCCAACAGTGGGGACCATTGGAAAATACTGAAATCTCATAATATTATTCAAAATAAGAGTATTCCCTTGCCGGATAACTTAGCTAGTGCTGATGACTTAAATACATTCTTTTTGGATAGTGTTCCCAGGGCGGGCACTGACATAACTGAATTGTTGTCGTATTATGCGAATAGTAGCACTTTTGACTCGGGCAATCGTTTTAATTT
Source organism: Xestobium rufovillosum (assembly GCA_963966045.1). NCBI lineage: Eukaryota > Metazoa > Arthropoda > Insecta > Coleoptera > Ptinidae > Xestobium > Xestobium rufovillosum. The sequence continues at coordinate 13,047,052 of OZ014493.1, read as the reverse complement.
TCGGTTGACTGATCAAGATACGATCGGGAAGGTTATTGATGGTATTGCTTCAAACGCATGTGGTATTGATGATATTAATTTGCGTATGATAAAATTTTGCTGTCCATATGTACTAGATTTCATTACGCACATTGTAAACTCTTGCTTAATTGAAACTTATTTTCCAGCTGTGTGGAAACAAGCCGTATTGAGTCACCTCCGTCCAATAAGTATTCTACCTTGTTTGTCGAAGGTACTCGAGAAAGTTCTGAGCTATCAATTAAACGATTATATAGAAAAATCCAATATATTACCTAACACACAATCTGGTTTTCGTACTTACTACAGCTGTGAAACTGCAATGCTGGCTGTGACTGATGACATAATTGCAGCCACTGACCGGGGAAAGATCGCAGTATTGGCTTTATTAGACTTCACCAAAGCATTTGACACGATAGATCATGATGTTTTGTAAGGTGTCTTGCACTATGTTGGTCTTGATTCTGGTGCTGTCAGCCTATTTAGATCTTACCTCACGTTAAGGACTCAGCAGGTTAAGACAGGTTGTAATTATTCTCGGGCTGCTTTTGTGAATACGGGTGTGCCACAGGGCTCCGTCTTGGGACCCTTGCTTTTTAAAATATATACGTGCTAGCTTGATAAATGTATTAAATTTTCGCAGAAGCACTTGTACGCTGACGACATGCAGTTGTATAAGTCATTTACACCGGTTGAGTCTGTTCGTGCTTTGGAATTATTTCAACGCGACCTCGACAGCGTTAATAATATTTCTCAACGTCATTGCCTTTTACTCAATCCTTCGAAGTCTTCTATTGTGATTTTTGGAAAAAGGGGTGATTGCGAGAAGCTATTGAGCAGCAAACTAATAAATCTATCAATTAATAACATCAAGATGCCAATAGTAAGTAGTGGTAAGAGTCTTGGTCTGACCTTAGATAATACCTTTGGGTTCGGAGATCAAGTAAATAGAAATTTAAGAAATGCATATAACAACTTGCGGATGTTGTACATTCCATAGATCATATTTATCCTGGACTGTAAAGAAAATGTTATGTCAATCTTTGGTTTTATCACAGTTCAATTTTCGTATTTCTGTTTATTATCCTTGTTTGAGTGTAGCTGACCGGTACAGAATACAAAAATGTCAAAATGCATGTTCGGTTTATTTATGTACAATCACGTCTCACATAGGTTGGCCGACCTTGGATGGCTGAATATGTATAACAGAGCTTCCGCACTAATTCTTACTCTTTTTCATAGAATCATTATGTTTCGCACCTCCCCTTATCTATACAATAAAATAACATTTCGCACTGATGTCCATAACATTAATATCCGTTTCAAAGGAATGATTACTCCTCCTATTCACTCTACTTCTCTGTTTCGTAAATCCTTTTCTTTCTCTATTTACAAATTTTATAATGTTATTCCTGGACATCTTAAAGTGATGCCAGTAAAGCAGTTTAAACTGCGGATAAGGGAGTTTCTGTTCAGTGAGCAGTCTGTCTGGTGATTCATTTTGGGTTTCGTTTGTTTTTGTTTGGGTGGCGTATTTTCTTGCGGCTGGTCGGGGTGGGTTTAATTCCAATTCTAATTTATTCTAGTTCTGATTCTGTGAATAGTATAAGTATGTGTTTGTTGAGCAAAGTTGTTTATTTTTTTTAAAGTGTTTGTGTCTTCTATTCGCCTGTAAGGCTACTGCTTAGTACATAGGGAATGTGGTTATAATTTTTTTTTCTATATATTCCTTGGAGCTGTTGGAAGATCAGAGGATCGAGCTCTCGTTCCAGCTGAAACAGCTCCAAGAGATTTTCTCAAATATTTGATCTTTGTATTTTTGTAAGTCATTCTTCTTCTTGGGAAATAAATACATATTATTATTATTATTATAAAACTTAAATGCAAATGCAAACGTAAAAAAATATGTTTGGATGATGATGTATTCTGGGTCCAAGTAGAAAAATTAATAGCGGTTTTAGAACCTATTGTGTTTTGGATCAAGTGGTTAGAAGGCGGTAATTGTAAGATATCGGACGTAGTTGAAGCATTTAGAAACATAGAAATTGAATTTGAATCAAAAGTAAGTCAGTTACCAATTTTAAAAAAAGAAGAAGTCGCAGTGAACAAACATTTCAAGGACAGAAAAGAGAAAGTAGTGAGTGGTATTCATTATGCGACCAACATATTCGATCCGAAAAAAATAGGAAAATGTCTTACCACCGAAGAACATAGCGAAGGTAAAGTATCACATATAAAATAATGAATATATTATTATTTTTAACTTTTGCCGCTTTTTTATTTTAGGAATGGAATTTATCTTGACATTGGCTTCAAAAAATTCAAATTTTAAAGAAGATGAAAAAATAATTAGTGAAGAATTGGCCCAGTACGTGGGTAAAAATGGTATATGGGCAAAAGATTGTCTGGACCAATGTTGCTAACATGGACTCGGTTACATGGTGGAGTGGCCTTTGTAACAGAATGGCTTTACAAAAGCTGGCAGTTGGCTTATTATCACTTCCACCTTCATCAGCAGCCACAGAGCGTACCTTCAGTACCTATGCGTTTATACATACTGCTAAAAGAAATCGTCTGACTGTAAAACGGGCAGGAATGATCACTTACATTGCGAGCAACTCGAGGCTAAATTCACAAAAAAAGGAAAAGAAAAGGAAAATAACAGAGCTAGAACCCGAACCAGAAGAAAGACAAACAAATAAGAAAGAGAAAGAAATAAAGAAGTAATAGAAGGCTAAGCTGGAAGGAAAAATGACTAGAATGAGTTTTCTTTTATTTAGTTGTCATATTTTCTTGTTATTAATATGTTAAAACAGTAAGAATATATTTATAATACATTCTCGTTTGTGCTCGTTTATTCTCATTGTTTCTCGGGGAACGCTCCCCAAAAATAAATTCTCGAGAATTTTGCATCTCTACCTGGCAGACAATTTTTTTCACATTTTACTCGCCATAAGAAAATATTTGCAGCCAAATTTATTCTTAAAGGTATGACGTAAACTGGCATCAAAATTTACGATCCCTTAATTGACCGCTGCTAATTAATGCGTCACCGGCACCCCGGCAGACAATTTTTTCTCAAAGTGACTTGTTAGGTATGTTTCAAAAGGGTTAAACCATTTAGAGGCGATGACGTAAATCTAAAACCCGTCTCAGTCTAATACTGCCAACTGTTGACTAACCAAGTCGATAGCTAAATGCAATCGTTCTAAACGTATCACTCGTTGCCAGAAATCTGCAAAAATAAATAAATTGTTAACATATAAAGGTTGTTTGTTTAATTTTTGTTATAGCAACAGACTGTAAAAAAGTTGGGCTTCGTTTAGAGATTGCTACAGCTACAAAGGCACAAGAAACAAGAAGTGGAGGTCCTGCTAGGAAAAAAATGTGGCGTTTTCAGCTGCAAATGGATTTTTTGGAAGGGTTTATTGCCGAACGACAACTACATTCGAATGTACATTCAGACGACAACGATTCTGATTTAGAGCAGGAGGAGAGTGACCCTACTGAATCGCAAAAGTTGGTTTTGCAGTAGTATCTGAACAACACAGTGCAGCGTCAAGTATTGCAACTTTGCATTCGAGTTCCCGACTGCACAGTGCTTCATCAAATCCAAGCTCACTGACAAATTCGCTCTCAATCCCCCAATCACACCGCGATTCGCGAACTCCGCAAATTACTCCTCAGAACAGAAGAAGAAAATCAAAACCAAAAGAACCGTGAACAACAGCAGGCGTATTACAGGAATATTTGCAAGAAAAACAACTCACTAAAAACCACCAGAAACCGCAACATACCCCTTAAATCTATTGAAGAAACGGTCAGAACTTTTCCACTAAGAAAACAACTTGAGATGAAATCGAAAATTTTCAAATTGGTCCACGAAGCTGAAGAATCAATTTACACTAAAACGACCAATCAACCGAGTAGAATACAGTTTGAAACCCGTTCTTGGCAGCAACCCAATGTTCAAAACACAGCTTTTCCACATTCCAGTGTTTATGGCAACACACAAAAGTCGACACAACATGAAACACAGCAAGCGACACACTACCACTCATACTTTCCATCGCTAGGAGGTCAACCAATTCGCCACATTCAACCAACTTTCACCTCAACATCGCCACATCAACCTCAAGTAATAATCTGCGAACGTCAGGGGCCAATACCACCTTTCCAGTCAATTTACCCACATTCTCAGAAACAACCACCCGTTCCACCCGTCTCGGTAATGTCAACATTTGAACAAGAGAATGCAACACAATGTTGCAGTGACGATGAACAAACATCAGAATAATGAATAAAACAGACTGTAGGATGTAAGTTCGTTCGTATTAATACAATTATATTTCACAATCCTCTCCTCATGATTAGATATTATAACACATGTAGGTTCCATCTCTCTGTGTGTATGAGCCACAAAGTTTAAAGTTACCTGGATCTGCGTCACCACACTCATATCAGTATCTTGGGCATGCTTCACTTCGTTTCTTTGTGTGGTGTGAGCAACAACAAGTAATTTGACGATTTTAATTTTGAACCATGGGGAAACGTAAATATGATCGAAATCTCAAAAAGAAGGTCAAGAAACTAAAAAAGGAATTGGAACGTTTATACGAATCTTCCTCCAACAGCAGTAAGTGAAATTTGTAAATTTTTTTTTTAGGCTTCGTTTTCATAGCAAGCGCATACAGTTCCGAATCAGAGTGCATGTGTACTCTGATATTTCGCTAGCTTAACAGCCGCGTGGCTTGTTTGTTTTCCTTTTTTTTTTGACCAACTACAGTCACAAGAAATTCGTTTTGAACAAGGTGTGATATTCATGTGAATTTGTCACAAGTACCTTTGTCTGACATTCAGGTGAATTGTCAATTAAATTTCGTATCTTTTAACATGATACATAAATAGCGAAGACGATGATTCAATCGCTTTATTATGTGCAGAAGAGCTAGTTCGGAACAAAAAATTGCGTTGTTTAATAATTTAGAATACGCACGAAAATTTGAGTTGCTTATTTTTCACATTGTTTTTGCTCAAATATACTTCCTCCATTATGAATGTAGGAATCGAATACATAATGGTGTTTCTTTCAAGGTTCAAATGACTCATCCTGCCGTCATTTGACGAGAATAGTGACAATGATAACGGGACTTGTACTCCGCCTCCTCAGCCAGAATCAGGGCCTTTTATTTTAGACGATGATATAAAGGCCATTTTGGGCCCCGATCCCACCAATCTGGATAAGGAAGGCCCGGAAATTCATGATGAAATTGTATCAAGACTGTCATCAATTCTTTCTAATGGACTAGATAAGGAAGGCCGTAAACTCCTACTGGAAAAGTATCCAGTGCCCAAGAATTGCCCTCGTCTGAGAGCTCCCAAATTAAATGTGGAAATAAACAAGGTTATTTCAGAACAAGCTCAAAAGCAAGACAGTTTTTTAGCTATCTTGCAAGATCATATTGGTTCGGGAATCTCCGCAGTAAGTTCTCCTATGAATGAGATGGTTATAAGAGGAGACAAAGAGAATCCTACACTTCTTACGTTAGTAGACGTAGGACGAATATTGACAAATGTGCATCATGCAATGTCTATGCACCGCAGGTTCTTGATAGCTCAACTTATCAAGCCAGACATGAAGAAAGTTTTGGAGGATGCTCCAATAGATGATTATTTATTCGGAGGCGACTTGGCAAACCGTTTAAAACAGACTCAAGATATTGATGTGAAACAAGCCTAATGGCGAGCGGGTCGTGTCCGCAGTGCTCGGATAATTTTATTGTAAATACAAAGTATATCGAGTGTATTAATTGTGAATGTTGTCACCACTTGAACTGTATTAGAGTGAAGGATACCACAATTAAGAGTATTACACCAAATTTTTTGTGGTTCTGTGATAAGTGCTTAAATTATGTGCGAGAACGAATTAAGAGAGGCCCCGATGATCCCAGCGGTAGTGTGTTGGGTGTAAAATTGCAATTGGCCCTTAAAGAGATCGAATGCCTAAATAGAGAGATTACCCTTTTAAGAGAATTGTCAAGTGAACAGAAACGTGTAAACAGTTTGCAGAGAGAAAAGTTGGAAAATCTAAAACTCCAATCTGCAGGCGAGTCAGCACAGCAAAAACCAACACTTTCTTTTTATAGCGATGTTGTTAAAAACAAAAATAGCAAAAAGAATGAATCAGCTATTTTATATATCAGGCCTGTGGATGAAAAAATTTATGTTGCTAATATAGCTGATGAAATTAAGAGGAGCCTAAACCCAGCTGCCCTTAATCTGACCGTCAGCAACACTAAACTTACGAAAAAGGCTTTCATAATTGACTGCGGAAATAAAGAGTCCTTGAATGTGTTGAAAGGCAATCTAAGAAATACGAATACTAAAATATCTATTCATGAACAGGGTTTGCTAAAGCCTAGATTGAATATACGGGGAGTTGATTTGTCTGATGCTAATAATCAGGATTTCGTTGATAATCTCATTCGTCAAAATAAGTTGACCTGCTCAATTGATGATGTCAGGGTAGTCACGAAATTGACTAGAAAAACCTTTAGTAATATTGTCATTGAAGTGAGTCCAATTATCAGAAACACTTTTATTAAATTGGGATACGTTTACGTCGGTTGGCGTAGATGCCGCGTTATCGACCACTTTCGCGTGATCCGTTGTTTCGGTTGTTGTCGTTATGGTCATTTGCGAAGTGAGTGTAAAGACAGTATTGTCTGTCCGACATCCGACTTGTGCAGGGTCTCATGAGCTAAAAGACTGTAAATCACAGACTGAGTAGTGTATAAACTGTTCCGAGCTTTGCAAAAACGGGCAAAAGGTTCCAAGCGATCATTCGGTTATGAGTCCCCATTGCCATGTGTACAGACAGAAGGTTGAGGCTCTTGTATCTAAAATTGAATATGGTGAATAAGGAATTGACTATCGATGGTTCGGTTGTGCGGAAATGTGGATCTGTTCTTCGCATTGCCCATTTGAATGGGAGATCTATTGTTTCGGGTTTTGTGGAACTGGCGGACTTGATTGTAAGTAACAATTTTGATATTATTGCTATTACAGAAACTTGGCTTTCTTCAAATATTGCTTCTGAAGCTGTTCAGATTGGCGGCTATGACTTCTACAGAGCCGATCGTAGTACTGGGAGAGGTGGGGGCGTTGGCTTTTACGCGAGAAATATACAGTGCCCGTCTAAAGTCCGTTCCCCCCCTACTAATTTTTGAACCATTTGGGGTACATCCATGAAATTCGGTTCAAGGTAGTCACAGGTCACAAGATATTTTTTGACGTATTAATGACAGCTGTCAGTCTCAAGATGGCGGTCGGGCGCCATTTTGAAAAATATTTTAAATGGGAAGGGGCGTCATGTGACACCTCGTTTTAAAGGTCTTATCCAGTGCAATATCATACTAAAATATGGCGTCGATACCTGAAAACGTTACAAAATGGTGGCTAATCAAATTTCTAAATAACCATGAATGTTGCTCTCAATCACGTTTGTATGAGAAAAAAAAATCGTTGTCGCGGTAACATCTTGTTTTCTACTTGTCAAATGTGGCATGTTTGTGGCAAGTGTGACCATGGCTCGTAGCTTAGACGATAAATTTGAAGCGGTTTTGATTTTTGGAGAAGGTGGAAGAAATTACCATCTAACGGTAGTTTTTCCTTAATAAACTCTCTTTTCTCCTCTTATTGGTCGACTTCATTAAGAAATTTCACTACAAATTAGAATAAAATTTCGTTAGAAAAATGTTAAAATTTAAAAATTTAACAAAAGACATCGACGACATATTTTAGTATGATATTGCACTCGATAAGACCTTTAAAACGAGGTGTCACATGACCCTCCCTCCCATTTAAAATTTTGTTTCAAAATGGCGCTCGACCGCCATCTTGAGACTGACAGCTGCCATTGTTACGTCAAAAAATATATTGTGACCTGTGATTACCTTGTGCCGAATTTCATTGATGTACCTCAAATGGTTCAAAAATTAGTAGGGGGGGAACGGACTTTAGACGGGCACTGTATACAACTGCGAGGTGTTTACCCCGGATTGCGGACCTAATGGAAACGCTGTAGAGCATTTATGGTTAAAGTTAAAAATAGGCATGAAAAGTATAGCTCTAGGAGTGGTATATCGACCGCCGCAGGACCAGGTTTTGTCGTTTGTAGATTCTCTCGATCACATTTTGCCACAACTGCTTCCAAATTTTGATTCTGTTATCGTATTGGGTGACGTGAATATGCTTAATATAAACAACCCTGTTGCCCAAAGAAATTCATTTTTCATCGATGGCTTTGAATAAAGACTTGGAGTGTGTTCGTGAATATTCTTGTTCCCACAATTTGCTAATAAACCCAAATAAGACTGTGGTGATGCTGTTTTGCACTGAGAGCCGGCGAAGTGTTTTGGAGTCTAATATCCATTTACTAATTGGCAGTGTTAAACTCGGTTTTTCAAAAAGCTCCAAAAATCTCGGGTTAATCTTGGACACTAAACTAAGATTTAAAGAACATATTAATAATCTAGTGCAGAAAAGTTACGCGCGATTAAAATTTTTGTTTGCTAACAGACCCCTCATTAATTTCCGATTACGCAGGAAGCTATGCGAAACTTTGGTGTTTCCGGTCTGCTATTACTGTGAGCTGATCTACTATCCATGTCTTGACCAAGTGTCTAAAAGTAGAGTGCAGATGATTCAAAATACTTGCTGCCACTTTGTTTGTGACTTGCGCAAGTACGATCATGTTTCCGGTGGTTATCTTCGTCTGGGTTGGTTGCGGTTCCCGAATATGTGGAAGCTACACTATATGGTCTTCCTGTTTAAACTCTTGCACTCATCGGAACCGGAGTAGAGCAGAGGCTCCACTTATGGCCACTACCCCACTTATGGCCACTTTGATTTTATTGGTGGAATAATAAGGCTGACGTCTGCCTACCAATGAAATTGGAGTTTGTAGAAGGTAATTGTATTTAAAACGAAGTTTTGGGAATATCAAAAGTTTGCCTGAAGAGCATTTTAGTCAGATTATATCAGTCAAAGTGTTATTGTGTTTCACATGTTTGCAGTCCTAGACGTTTACGTTAAGAAAGTAATCTTTATTCATCGGACTGAAAGTGATATTAATTGTTTTTTAAACTATATAATTGGTGAAAACTAAGGTAAGCACATTGTTTTTAAGTAACATTTTTTATATTTTACTTTAAAAATAACAATTTGATTCTTGTTAGTAGGGGTGGCCATTAGAGGAAACTGTTAATCATTAATTCCCCACTTATGGCCACTAAAGTGGCCACAAGTAGGTAAAGAAAAACCACTTTTGGCCAGACATAAAAAGCCTACTTCTTGAAAATAATAGTTGCATTTTTGCTGTTTTTTTCAAAAAATATCTAAGAGCACACGGGGATGCAGCCAAAAGATTGGGGAAATTAAACTCCCTTTATCACTTATTCAAGCTTTCGGATATATTTATATCCTTCTTCAGGAAATCTTGCAAATATAAATAATGCAAGTCAGGATGGAAAAAGTGAAACACTAAAAAGTGACAAAACTTACAGTGATGTGGAAATTCTTACATAAATAATGCAGGAAAAGCTGAATTCATCAGAAAAGGACACTGTAAGTTTTGTCATTTTTTAGTGTTTCACTTTTTTCATCCTGACTGTTGCATTATTTATATTTGCTAGATTTCCCGAAGGATTTAAATAAATCCGAAAGCTTGAATAAGTGATAAAGGCAGTTTCACTTCCTTAATCCTTTGGCTGCCCGTGTGCTCTTAGTTATTTTATCAACTAGACAGCCGTGTCTATCGTCAACTTTGTTTTTTTTTCAAAGACAATTTGTTTTATCTCAGCCAGAATGCCCAAAGGAATGGATAAGAACAATAAAGGAAGAATAACGAAAATCACCAAATCAAAGTTTCAGTATTCGCCAGCAGGTGACATTCTTGGAAAACTGGCAGATCCCACCATAGAAGAAGATGGCAGAAAGCTGAAAACTGTATTTCCAGGGCATGCGGATGTTTTTGAAAAGATATAAGATGAGGTTTTGGCTAGGGGACTAGACATAGGAACTCTTTATAAAAGTTTTATATAACTACTTACCTGATTATGTTGTACAACTTGTATTTCCATATTGATTTGTAATAAAAATATGTTCCTAAATTAGCTATTTACTTTTCAAAATTAAGTTCTTATAAGTGGCCATAGGCGGAGAAAATGCGTGGCCAAAAGTAAAGAAAGATGGCCAAAAGTGGAGAATTTTGCTATTTAAAAAACAATAATTTATGTCTTTGTCAATATTTATTATATTTTAAAAATTAGTGCTTCATGTGAAAAAACACACTTTAAAACATAAGTCAGAACTATAAAACTTATTTGTATCAAGTTTTGCTATTTTTTCCAATACGAAAACAACAAAAATATTCTAAAGGTGGCCATAAGTGGAGCCTCTGCCCTACCTAAGAGAAAAGTTGATATTTCGCAGCAGCATCCATGAATGTAATTTGCGTCGGACCAGTCTGTTCACCATGCCTCACCATTCCACTGCACTGTTTCAACGTGGATTTACGTACAATGCGGTTAGGCTGTTTAACAGTTATAGTACTAGTTACTTCGGGGTCAGCCTCACCACGTTCAGGAAGAGACTGAGAGCGCAGTTGTTTTGCAATGAACATACAATTTAGAATTCAGTACAATTTCAATTTTTTTTTCTGTGTATTTTCTTAGTACTTATTTTCCCTAATTGATTGTATTTTTTTGTTTGTTTCTTTCTTCTTTTTTATGGTGATGGAGGTTTGAATGGTTAAGTGGTAGAATAGCCTTTGGCTAAACTTCGCCATTCTTACTTTACTTTTCTTAATAAAGACGTTTAATGTTATTATTATTATTATATGCAGAAGGTGGGATATCAGCTGGTGAAACCTCGTCACAACCCAAAAGAGTCTTTAAACTTCAAGCGCCCGACCAACCGAGGACGTATGAAATGGCAGGGGAGAGAAAGACAAACCAAAGGAGAAGTGAAACATCCCAACTTCCAACCTCGAGCACATCAGGACACAAGGAGCACCAAACGGAATCACCAACAGCGGGCCCGTCGTCATTATTAGAGGTACAGATAGGTGGTAGATTGCAATACTTTATGTAGTTAATATTTTCTGTCTTGACTATTTGGTAGAAATCCATGATGAAATAGAAAATTACTATGCGTACTACCAATAAGTATAAAAATTATTTTATTGACCGGTTTCAAGATTCACAAACGATCTCATTCCGTCGCAAGAGTGTCAATATTTAGGTTTCATTTTTAATTTTATTTACCATTTCTGATGATGAGATCGTTTGTGAATCTTGAAACCGGTCAATAAAATAATTTTTATACTTATTGGTAGTACGCATAGTAATTTTCTATTTCATCATGCAATACTTTATCTCCGAGTGGAGAAAATTAACAAATAACCCTCGACTGTTGGAGTGGATTCAGGGATACAAAGTACTTTTTGTCAGGAGACCGTTTCAGAAAAGGCCTACTTTGCCAAAGTTTTCCTCTTCTGAAAATCATTCAATCCAAAATCAGATCTCAAAATTGCTTTCTGTATTTGCAATTTCTGTATCCACAATGAAAAACGGCGACTTCTATTCGCCATATTTTCTAGTTCCTAAACCTGATGGTTCTTTAAAATTTATTTTGAATCTTAAAAGACTGAATACATTTATTTCTCATTGTCATTTCAAAATGGAGGATTATAGAACAGTTTTAAAACTAATTTCCAAAGATTATTATTTCACGACCATAGATTTGAAAGATGCCTATTATTTAGTGCCAATACATCCAAAACATAAAAGATATTTCAAATTTATATTTAAAAAAGAGGTTTGTCAATTTAATTGCCTGTGTTTTGGTTTAACCACAGCTCCGCTTGTTTTTACGAAACTTCTAAAGCCGGTTTTAAAATTATTGAGAGAAAAGGGCATTTGTATTGTGGCTTATTTAGATGATTTCATCATAATAGGAAGGGATTACAACGAATGCATTCAATATACACAATGGGTGATGCAAAACCTAATCAAACTAGGCTTCCTAATAAACCAGAATAAAAGCAATCTCATTCCGTCGCAAGAGTGTCAATATTTAGGTTTCATTTTTAATTCGATGAAAATGTCCATGTCCTTACCTCTAAGTAAAAGACGATACATTTACAATCGATGCGTTAATTTTAAAACAAAATCTTCATGCAAAATACGCTTCTTTCATCGGCAAACTGATTTCAGCTTGCCCAGCCGCAGATTATAGTTGGTTGTATACAAAGGCTTTTGAAAGAGAGAAGAGTAAATTTTTAAAATTTAATGGGGGCAATTTTAATAAGAGAATGACTTTGCCACCTTACATAATGCATGATTTTGAATGGTGGATAAACAACATTTACAAAACTAAGAGAAATAATTATGTCTGTGAAATTTTCTCGGATGCTTCCCTTACAGGTTGGGGAGCTTCATGTAACGGTGAAAATATTCATGGCTTTTGGAACGAGACTGAAAAATCCAAAAACATACACTACTTAGAATTATGTGCTGCTTTTAATGCTTTACAGTCCTTTTGTAAAGACTTTTATGACTGTGACATTTTAATAAGATTAGACAATGCAACTAGTATTTCATACATTAATAGAATGGGAGGAACAAGGTATGAATATCTTAATAAAATGGCTAGAAAATTGTGGGAATGGTGTCAAACTAAAAGTATTTTTGTTTTTGCTTCTTACACCAATACAAAAGATAATGTAGTTGCGGACAAAGAATCTAGATCCAAGAATATTGAGACCGAATATGAATTAAGTAATAAGTATTTTGCGTTAATTTGTAAGAAATTTGGAAAACCTTCCATAGATTTATTTGCGACAAGCCATAATGCAAAATGTCGTCGATATATTTCTTGGCAAAAAGACCCTCAATCTCTCACGGTAGACGCATTTACATTTAATTGGTCTAAAGAATTCTTTTACGCTTTTCCACCCTTCCCTATTATAGCAAATGTCTTAAATAAAACCATCAAGGATTCTGCCAGGGGCATTTTGGTAGTACCTTTACGGAAAGGACAACCATGGTACCCGCTATTTACAAAAATTTTAAGTTCAGATCCATTAGTCTTTAACCCTGACCGACAGATGCCCTTGTCTCCTTTCAGGGAAAAACACCCGATGTGGAAAGACCTTTCCCTGGTTGTAGGAGTTATCTCAGGCAATGTTTTTGAAAAGGAATGTTCCTGAGAGCGGCATAGAAGCGATGATAGCATCAGTTGCAGACTCCACTCTCAAACAATATGGTATTTATTTTAAAAAATGGTTTGCAGGACCCGTTCGCTTGTTCACTAGAATCAATCATTCAATTTCTTAAACAGCTGTTTGATTGTGGGGCATCATTTACATCTATTAATTCCTGTAAATCAGCCCTCGCTTTAGTTTTCGATTTTAGTGAACAAGATAAGCGCTTCCTGAAGAGGTTTTTAAAGGGCATTTATAATAAAAGGCCATCTAAACCTAAATATGAATTCACTTGGAATCCAAACCCTGTTCTTTTATATTTAGAGAAGATGTATCCTCTGGAATCTCTCAGTTTTGAACAGTTGCCCTTAAAGTTAGTTATGTTATTAGCGCTTACGACAGGACATAGGATGCAAACCTTTGCAAAGATTAATGTCTCCAATATCAAGATAAATACAACTTCAGTCCCAAAGGACTTGTACCTTGATGCAGTTCTAGTAATACTGGGACGGGTGGGATGGCTTGCGCGCTTCAATGATATAAAGAGCCGAACCATAGGTTTAACCATATTGGAGGGGTTTTTATTTGAGAAGCCAGACTAAATTAAGTCCCTGGAAGGGGGCAGCAGCTCTTTCAGTAATCATAGTGGCAGAGATCGTGAGGGTTGGTATGGCACTGTGATACACACTACTGCGATGTGGAAGGCAACGGGAAACCACCACATTATTTTATCCCTAGTACAGCGTACTTTAATTTATGATGATGGCACCTTCTGGAGTAAAATATTCCGGAGGTAAAATAGTCCCACATTCGGATCTCCGGGCGGGGACTGCTTCGGGGGGAGTCATCAGAAATGATAAGTGCAACATCTCACGAGTCGGAGCGTGGAATGTTAGAAGCATGAAACAAGTAGGGAAGTTAGAGAATTTGAAAATTGAGATGGATAGGTTAGCATTAGACGTAGTAGGTATCAGTGAAGTGCGATGGCCAGAAGCTGGAGACTTCTGGAGCGGAGATTTTAGAGTAATACACACAGGATCTGTAGGAGGAAATTCGGGAGTAGGAATTGTTATGCGGAAAAAAGTAGGACAGAGTGTAGAAAATTTCTTACAGCAAAGTGACAGGGTAGTTATGGTTAGGTTAGATTCGAAACCTGTAAAAACAGTAATAATACAGGTATATATGCCCACTTCTAACTACAGTGATGAGGCCGTAGAGGCAGTTTATAGTGATATTGAATATGTGCTAGATTTTGTGAGAGGGCACGAAAATTTAATAATTACAGGAGATTTCAATGCAGTCGTAGGCACAGGGCGAGAGGGCGGAATAGTTGGCCCCTTTGGATTAGGCAATAGGAACGATAGGGGAGTTAGACTGATAGAGTTCTGCGATAAACATAACTTAACGGTCGCGAACACTCTATTTCACCATCATGTTAGGAGATGCTATACGTGGAAGATGCCAGGAGACTTAGGGAGATATCAAATAGATTACATTCTCGTTAGGCAAAGATTTAGAAATCAAGTTAGGGATTGTAGAAGTTATCCAGGAGCAGATATAGATAGTGATCACAACATAGTCGTTATGAAAGCCAATCTTAAATTTAAGATTTTGAAAAAAAGAAGCGGAAGAAGGTATCTTGACCCAGAGAAACTAAAAGATGATGATATGCGCAATAAGTTCGAGAAAAAGACAAACGAAGCACTAAAGGGCACGGGTGGAAATATTGTTAGGGACATAGAGGCAGAATGGAATTGCATTAAAAATAGTTTAGTTTCCTCAGCTAGGGATATTTTGGGTCATAAACAGAATGAAAGTAGGAAACCCTGGATAACAAAACATATTGTGAGTCTAATAGAGGAAAGGCGAAAATATAAAAATAGGTTAGATGAAACAGGGAAACAAAGATATAAGGCGATCAAGTGGGAAATTATTCGGGAATGTAGGAAAGCGAAAGAGCAATGGATCGATAATAAATGCAAAGAAGTGGAAGATAAATTCGAAGTAGGAAAGACTGATGAAGCATATAAAATAATTAGGAGAAATTTTAGAGAAATTGGATCTAGTACCAAAAACATTAGAAATGAGGCAGGAGATATCCTAATCGGAAGTGGGGAGAAGGCAGATAGGTGGAAAGAATATTTAGGAAACTTATATGCGGGACAGGAAGTGCAAGATATATTAGAAAGCGAAAGCAGTGTAGAGGGGGATAACCTAGGGCGTCCTATAATGAGAGAAGAGTTTGAGATAGCACTAAAAAGTTTAAGGAATAATAAAGCACCAGGTATAGATGGCTTGCAGGCAGAAATCTTAAAGTGCGCAGGTCAAGAGGTAATAGATCGTTTATTTAAACTAGTTAGTCGCATATACCTGACCGGCGAGATTCCAGAAGATTACAAACGGAACATCATAGTAGCTTTGCCAAAAAGAAAAGGAGCGGATAGATGCGAAAATTTTAGAACTATCAGTTTAACTTCCCATGCGTCAAAAATTTTAACTAGAATTGTGCAAAGAAGGATGGAGAAAAAGGCGGAAGAAATATTAGGAGAAGATCAGTTCGGATTTAGACGAAATAGAGGAACGCGCGAGGCCATTCTAGCTTTACGAGTAATTATAGAAAAAACGATAGAAAAGAGAAAGAGCGTCTATATAGGATTTGTAGATTTAGAAAAAGCCTTCGACAACGTAAAATGGGGGAAGATGTTCGAAGTGCTGAGAAAGGTAGGGATGAAATACAGGGACAGAAGAATAATACATAATCTCTACAAAGAGCAAAAGGCAGTTATAGAATGTGAGCAGGAACAAAGGGAAGTAGATATCCGGAAGGGAGTGAGACAGGGATGTGCATTGTCACCTCTAGTTTTCAACTTATATATCGAAGATGCGATTAATATTGTTAAGGAAAGAACAGCCTCAGGGATCAATGTACAGGGCCAAACTATTAACATGCTCAGATTTGCGGATGATATAGCAGTGTTAGCATCTAGCAAAGAAGAATTAGGAGCGGCTCTGAATGAAATGGAGGCAGTTTTGACACAGGGCTTCGGCATGAAAATCAATAAAAAGAAAACTAAAATTTTGGTATGTAGGGGATGTGAAAATAGAACTAATATGGAAATACAAATTGGAAATGAGAAGATAGAGGAGGTCGCGGATTTCTGCTACTTAGGAAGTAAAATAACTCAAGACGGTAGGAGCACTAAAGATATAAAACAAAGAATGGCGCAGGGCCGAGTTGCGTTTAACAAAAAGAAACAACTGTTATGCTCGAGAACGGTTAATATAGAGACTAGGAAGAGACTCTTAACGTCGTATGTATGGAGTACGGCATTATACGGGTGCGAAACTTGGACAATAGGAGAAGCGGATAGAAAAAGAGTAGAAGCGTTTGAAATGTGGTGCTACAGACGCATGATGAAGATACCGTGGATAGATAAGGTTAGCAATAGGGAAGTATTAGAAAGAGTTGGGGAAAAGCGAAAGGTATGGAAAACAATAAAGAGTAGGAGAGATAGGATGGTAGGACACCTTCTAAGACACGAAGGAATAGTTCGTGACATACTAGAGTCAGAGATAGGAATAAAAAGAGGTAGGGGTAGGCCTAGATTAGACTACTGCTCTCAAATAGTTAGGGATGTAGGATGTTCTACTTTTAGGGAAATGCGTAGGTTAGCTCAGGATAGAAAAGAATGGAGGTACGCGTCCAACCAGTCCTCGGACTGAGAACCTTATGATGATGATGATCAGTTGAAGTTCATATACCTGATAGACTGAAAACTTCCAAAATCAATCAATTTCAGCCTCTCTTAGTTTTCCAGTACTTTGAAAACAAACCGGAGTTATGTATAGCTAAGACTCTAAAATATTATGTTAATTTTACTCACAATTTTCGTTTTTCAAATGAAGAGCATTTAATTTTGACGTACAAAAAACCGCATAAAGCAGCAAGTTCACAGTCTATAACTAGATGGGTAAAACGAGTTCTGAAGGAAAATGATATCGATACCAGCAAGTTTTCTGGATATAGTGTAAGACACGCATCTACGTCCGCTGCCTTGCGAGGTGGTATAACAATAGAAACCATCAGAAAAACTGCTGGATGGTCAACAGATTCAGAGGTCTTCAATCGGTTTTATAATAAACCTCTCAGTATACACGAAAATTTTGCGGAGGGCGTTTTTAGAGGCTCTAATTTATTAATTTAATAATTATGTTAATATTACTTAATAATTAAAAATTTATATTTAATATCTTGTGGTTAAGGTTTGTAGCATTACAGTTTTTCCAATTAAAAATTCATTTATGCTACTTTTATGAATTTTATTATGTATCTATAATCTTGTTGTGTGAAAATAGATCACAGGTTCTTTAAACAGCTACATGTATTATAATATCTAATCATGAGGAGAGGATTGTGAAATATAATTGTAAAATTAATCGACTTACCTGTAGGATGATTAATTTAAATTATATGAACAATCCTCTCCGAAATAATTAGATCCCACCCTTCTTTCTTCCCATCCCTAGTGATCTATTTAGGGTAACATAAACGAAGTGAAGCATGCCCAACATACTGATATGAGTGTGGTGACGCAAAGGAGTGAGACATATCCAGGTAACTTTAAACTTTGTGGCTCATACACACAGAGAGATGGAAACTACATGTGTTATAATATCTAATCATTTCGGAGAGGATTGTTCATATAATTTAAATTAATCATCCTACAGGTAAGTCGATTAATTTTACAGGTATTGCTATTTTGGCACAAACAAACCTAATAAAAGAGCAAGCTGTTTCTTATAAGTTGTGATTATTTTCTTACCTTAGAGTCACAGCCAGTCGCTCGTCTTTATTGATTGCTCTGCGAAATGTTGTATTTGTGAAGGTTAATTCTAGGTCTGGGACATTTTTTGTCGCTTTTGTGATAAATGCTTCTTTTGTGGTGCATATACTTCTTTTTATTTCTAAATTGGCACCCAGTACAAATATAAATTACACGAAGCAGGGGAAGGGACAATTCAAAATTTTTTAATGACGGGCCATATTTAATATTTTTGAAAGGCCTTTTTATCCTCTCTCCAATTACAAAAGCATTTTTTTGAATTAATCTATTAAAAAGAAAAGTATTGGTATCAGTACATTTCAGTACGTCTCCATAAAAGACCATAATCAAACTAATGAATTTTTTTTCAAACCACCACAAACATTTGCTAGATAGTAGTCACAATTATGTTTTCCCGTCCGAAATATCCGTTTTTAAAAACAATTAAAATTATTATTTATTCACTAAATCTAAAATACAACTTATAGCTATGACATTCTATGCAGAAGTGTGTGATAACAGTTTGGATTTCTCTTGAAGAGAGATATACAAAAACGCTGACTTTACACTGATAGCGGGTTCCATCATCAGCGTGGGAACAATGAATCTGTTGTTTACCGGACACATAACACCTCCCTTCGCAGATTCAACTTAAGGTCACTAAAGTTGAACTTTGGTCAAATCCAACGCGGGCATTTCGACTCCTTCTTCAGTTTTTCTTGATGACCTCCTTGCCCATAATTTTTTCTTGCAGCACAGGATAACTATAGCAATAACTATAATAGGATATAATAATATTGTCCAAACACTTGGGTACGAAGACACAATATTTGACGTGTCCACTTGAGGAATGTTTTCTTTAATTTGATTTTTAATTTGCTGTAATTCGTCGAGATTAAGGTTGTCCAAATGTAAAGTTAAATTTAAATTTTCTTCATTATTAGGGCTAGCCTCGATGTCTGGAAGTAATAGCGGTTGAGCTTCTACTAGGACGTATTGTTTATTTTTTATGGTTTCCGAATTTGTTGAAATTTCACAATTTTGTGGGATTTGTATCAAAAACGTTCCAAATAGGTTTCTGATTTCTTCTCTACGACATTTTGAACTAATCGTTGTTTGTTTCGGAAAAACTGCTATCCATCGGTTTGTTTGTGTAATTGATTGTAACAGAGGCTTAGAAATTTTGACATTAATTGAATGACAGCTTGAACTATTTTTCATTTGCAGAAGTTGAACTTCACAAGGGTTGTTAACTTGTATTTCTTGAATTCTCTTCGGCGGGCATACGTAGTACATAGGTTGTATCTTCTCGCATGCTTCATTTGTGAATGCAAAGTACAGTTCATTTACAAGAACAAAATTTTGATTTGGAATAATCACTTTATATTGATTCCCTCGGAAAACAGGAATCGGATGTAAATGGTAATAATTAAAGTTTGATGGATAAAAAATTGGAAGATGTAATAGGAAATTGATTCTGTTATTTAAAATATAACATTCGACATCTATTAAATTTTCTAAAAGAAGGGTATTTTCAATTGTGATTTTTAATGGTAGTTGCTCTGGATTTAATTCCTGTGAAAGTTTTGATAGTTCGTGGTACAAATCACTTTTACTAATAATACTGGAATGAAGTGTATTTAATTTGGAAAAGGTTATTGAAGTTTCGATATCTTGGAGTACTGAGTTTATAATTTCGTAAACATTTATTAATTGATCCAAAATGTTCTTCGTAATTTGGAATTGATTAAAAGCTGTTTCCTCCTTAAATGCTTGTTCGATTCTAGATATTTGTCCTCGTATAAGCTTTTCGTGACGTGATATGCTTAATACGGTTTTATTAAAATTTTCAATTAGTTTGATTGATAGTGAATTTTGCTTTAAGATGGAGTCTTTTAAATTTTTCTGATTATTCTGTAATTGTTGAATTATTCTGTCATATCTTTCTCCATCACTAGCATCTAAGTTGCCAGTTATTGCCTTAAATATCGAGCCTAAACCATCTATAATTCCTCTTTTGAATCGACTAGGATGTGGTAATATTTCCTTAATTTTGCTCTCTACTTTTCCTTCAATTAGATCTAAAATTCTTACATAATTTAGTGTATCCAGTGTTAATGCTGCTCTTCTTGAAATATTTGATTTTAAGTTGCTCGCCTGAATATGTAATTTATTAGTTTCTTCGATTATTGGATTGAGATCGTAGTAATGAATAAATGTTCTAAAATATTCTCGAATTTTAGCTGTTCCTAATTTTGTTGGTAATATACCAGGGTTGCTGGACAGGTCAGTAAAAATAACATTTTCTTGCACTGCGAGGGCGACGTGTAATCTGTAAAGAGTTATTGATTGAATTTATATGTTTGTTTAAGAGGCCGTTTAACATTGTCCATACTAATTTTTACTAATTTGCCTTTTGAATTTTTATGAAATATTGATTTTCTTTGTTCATCAGCTTTACTAATTTCTACGACATGTTTCGCCTTCGATTCATGTTTTTTCGTTTTATTCTCCTTCGGGTAAACCTTTTGAGTTGGTTCGAACATATCTGGTTCTTCTCTATTTAAATTTAATTTTTGAATTAAGTTACCCTTTTTACCTAAAAGTTCGTCGTTTAATTTTGAATATACAATTTTGGTTCTTTCCCTATGTTTCTGCATATAATCATTAAATAACTGCTTATCTACATCTAAAGCTAAAGGATTATTATTATTAAGATGTCCATTAATTATGTCCATCGGTTTCTGGCTCGTGACTGAATGTATTGAGTTATTGTACGCTAAAACGGCATACAACATTTTGGTTGAAATTGAATCGTCCTTAAATCCTCGATTATTTAATAATCGGATATGTTCTGCGATTGTCGAGTGAAATCTTTCTATAGGACTGTTTGATTGTGGGTGTTCTGTATTTGTGAAATGAATTTTGACCTTATGTAATTTTAATAAATCTTCGATTACTGTATTTTTGAATTCGGTGCCTTTATCGCTAATTATTTGATCTGGAATTCCGTGATGATTAAAGTACATCAGTAATTTATCTACTATTTCGATACCATTTAAAGATGTTAGTGGGTACGCTTGAGCATACTTGGAAAATGTATCTATGATAGTCAAAAATTTGCCTGTTTCAATTTTGAATGTATCAATATGTAAAATTTCGAATGGTTTCGACGGGGTTTGAGTGATATTGAATTTTAGTTTTACTGGATTTCGTTCGTACTTACTAATTTGACAAATTTCACATTCGTTAATATACGATTGGATACTTTTACGCATTTTTGGCCAGTAATATTTCTTTCTAATCTTTTGATCTGTTTCCTCGATTCCTCGATGATTCGTCTTTCCTTCGTGATATAATTTTAGAATTTCTAACATTTCAGTTTTGTCAAAAATATCTTCTAGCATAGTATTACATTTTTTGAATTTATAAGATGGCCACTTAAAATTTCTTCTAATTACTTCACTAAAACGTTCATAAATTTCTGGTTGTTCAAAATAAAAATGATAATAAACCTTTGGTACTATATACTCTTTAATAAATGTAATGATGTCCTTTTCGAAATTGTTTTCGGAAAGTTGAACGTGAATTCTTTGTTTGTCAAATAATTTTTGAACAATTGGTTCTGCAGGACTATGATATACAGTACTTACAACGATTTGATTTTTTCCGTGGTTTAGAGGTTGTTCGGAAATGGGAATTTCGACTATTGGATTTTCGGAATTGTTAGTATGTACCGTTTGATCATCATTAGCTGATTTTTTGATTTCTTTTAATGTTTCTGGTGATGATAGGGTTTCTTCTGAATCTGTGTCTGGATTTGCAAAAGTGGATATTTGGTCTAAATTTTGGTTCCGAAGATCTCGTGAGGTACTAGGGAAATTTTCATTAAGTTCCTCCATGTAGTCTAGAAATTGCTTCGTATGAGTTTCGATTTTTATACGCGAAAGTGCGTCAGCGTTCGCGTTTAATTTTCCCTTTTTATATTGAATTTTGTAATTGAACTCTTCTAATTTTAATCTCCAACGTGTTAATTTTGAGGTCGGGTCCTTCAAAGAGAATAACCACTGTAATGGTTTATGGTCCGTGATAATGGTAAATTCAGTGTCAAAAAGATACGGTCTAAAATATTTTATTGCCCAAACTATGGCTAAGAGTTCCTTTTCGATCGTTGAATAATTTTGTTCACAATCGCTCAGTGTTCGTGATCCATATGCTATTGGAAGATCTTGTCCGATAGGTCCTTGTGATAAAATAGCGCCAATTGCTACGTTACTTGCGTCTGTCGTTAAATTAAAAGGTTTGTCGAAGTCAGGATATTGTAAGATAGGTGAATTAGTCAGTAATTTTTTGCAAAATTCGAAGGTATCTTTAAATTCTTGATTATGTATAATCTTTGCTCCCTTTTTGAGGCATTTGGTTAGAGGTTTAGTAATGTCCGCGTAATTTTTAATAAATTTTCTATAGTAACCCATTAAGCCTAAGAATCCCTTAAGTTGTTTTGTGGTGTTCGGAATTGGATAATTTTTTATTACTCGTATTTTTTCAGGGTTTGGTTTTATACCATCTGCTGTTACAATATGTCCAAGGTAGCTTACTTCCTTACTTAGAAATTCTGATTTGTTTAATTCAATTTTAAAATTTGTATCTCGCAATTTTTGAAAAACGTTTTTTTGTCGACACATGTGTTCTTGAAGAGAAGTTGAAAAAATTATTATGTCGTCCATATACACAAGACACTGTTCGTTTTGGATTCCACGCAAAACATTGTCCATCACCCTTTGAAAGGTGGCTGGAGCGTTTTTTAGCCCGAATGGCATTCTGAGATACTCATAATGACCATTCTCGACGTTAAACGCCGTTTTTTCTACGTCTTGTTCACACATTTCGATCTGATGGAAGCCGGAAGTCAGATCGAGGGTAGTAAAATAATGACACTTGCCCAATTTGTCTAAAAGGTCATGAATGTTAGGTAGAGGGTATCTGTCGCTTATAGTCTTGTCATTTAATTTTCGATAGTCTACTACAACACGCCATTTTTGTTTGCCGGTTGCATCTAGTTTTTTTGGTACCACCCAAATTGGGGATGACCAGGGGGAATTACTAGGTTGGATAATTTTTTGGTCAAGCATGGATCGAATTTGGTTTTGGATTTCCTTTTTATGTGCAAATGGATACCTGTAATTTTTCGTGTAAACAGGAATTTCGTCTGAAATCTTTATGCGGTGTTTAATTTGGTTAGTAAAGGTTAGGGGAGTTCCTTCATGATAAAAAATGTCTGAATATTCCTTACAAATTTTGTAAATGGCTGCCTTTTCTTCCGAATTAAGGTGTCCAGTTCGTAATTTAGTCACGTCGAGTAAAGGTTTTTTCTGATCAGTATCAAATACTGTGTCACAATTTAAATTATTAATTTCGATAGTTTTAGGGTCTACATATTCGTCTACTTGAATTGGTTCTGAAAGGTTTATCGTTACAGGGTGCATTTCGCTGTTTAGAATAGTTGTTATAGCTTTACCATTTTTCGCTACTGTTAAGGATTCTGGAATTTCACAATTTTCAATTTTTGTGTATGGGATTACAATTTCGCCATTTGGAATGGATGAATTAATTTCTATTACTTGTAAAGTGCGTGATTGTACTGTAACATTATTTAAATTCATTCTTACCGGTTGGTATAGCAAATTAATTTTCGTATGAGGGGTAATCAAAATGTTTTTGTTAAAATCTAAATGTGCCTTAAGAATTTTTAAGTTGTCAAGACCTATTAATCCGTCAAATATGTCATGAAATTTGAAAAGATAGAATTTTAGTTTTAAATCTTTATTGGGAATTTTGAAAATATTGGAAGGGGGAATTTCACAACTGAATTTGTGAGTTGATGTTTGAAAAACTGTGGATACTGTGAAAGGATCATCTTGAATTGTATTAGAAAATAATTTATTTGCAATTTCTGGGTGGATAAAGGATTTTGTGGATCCGGTATCAATTAAAAGTTTAATTTTGTATTCCGGAAAATTAATATAAGGTAGGTCATTCGAATTTACGTTGTGGAAAGAAATCTCCGTTATGTTTCTTCGTTTGGCGGTGTCTCCGGGATAAAATCCTGGGGATTTTCCTCGTCTTGGAAATTGTTTTCTGAAATGTGTTCGTCACCCTCAGTTTGTTCAGGGTAGTAATAATTTTGATCTGAATTTTCGTGAGAATATGACGGCTGGTATTTTTGTTCGTCAGTTTCTAAATTGTACAGTTCTTCTACTCGGTATTTATTTTGAGGTTGGTATGGTTGTTTTCGGAAATAATTTTGGTTGGTCTGTCTAGTCGAAATAGACATTGGAGTTGGACCTTGATTTATCGGTTTCGGGGTATTTTGATTTGGTCTAAAAGCGTTTGGTCTGGGGGTGCCAAATACTTGTGAGTTAGTAGGAAACTGTTGCGGGGTAATTGGTTGTCTTGGATTTATATTTATAGGTTGGCTAGGAAAATTTTGGGGTCTTTGTTGCTGAAAATTTTGTTGATAACTTGGTCGAAAATTCGGTGAAAAATTCGGTTGAAATCTTGGAGGTTGATAATTATTATTGAATGGTTGTTGCTGGAAAGGATTTCTATTTGGGATTTTATTTGATTGATAATTAGTTTGGATGTTTCGGGTAGGAAATTGTTTTTGTGGGTTTTGGTAGTAATTAACGTTTTCTTCTTGAATTACAAAATGTAATGCGTCGCTCAAGTTTGCGGGTCGCATACATCTAATTGTTGTTCCTAATGGTTCCTTAAGACCTGATAAGAACGTTTTTAAAGTTAAATTGGAATATAGATCCCGTTTTAATTGTTTCTCGCCTTCGCTATTGGCGTGAATATCTACATATGAACAAAGTAAATTCAACAATTGCAAACATCTATCGTAGAATTGTTGCGGTTTTTCATTTACATTTTGTTTTAATAAGACTAGATCCCTATTTAAACAGGACTCATCTCTTTGATCTGCAAAGTTCCTATATAAAACTAATTTTAATTCATTCCAGTTTGATACGTGCTGGATGTTTACAACTAATTTAGCATTACCTTCTAGCTTATTAATAATTGAGTTTAAAATATATTGATTCGTAAAATTACCGGGGTTGTTCACGTCATAAAAAGCATTTATTATACCTTCACTTGTGGACAAAAATCTATTTAATTCGTTCGGGTTTCCGTCGAATTTCGGAACACAGTTTAAGTATTCAGATTTAAAAGAATTCTCTGCTTGCGCCATTTCTGTAGGTGAGGCAGGAAGTTCGGGTAAATCAGTATAAAGCGTGTTAATTTTTAAAGACGCTAAAGTATTTGTTAAGTTTTCAATTGACATGAAATCTGTACTTACATTACAAAAAGGACTTTCATGCTGGGAATTTCTTAATTATGAAGTATCGATCAGGATTCTGAACAGCGATTGTTTTCTTCCTTCTGGGTACTTCTCAAATCAGACCAATGTTGAGTGTCTTCCGTTTGACTTCTTTTGGGTATGCCACAGACACTGATGGCTTTATACGGGCACTCTTGAAGTTTGAAGAATGCGCACCAAAGAGTTCAAAACAGTTAAAAGTTCCGCCTGGCACTACGCGATGTAGGTCACTTTTCAGGATAGCCGTTAAATTGTTGAAACAAAGGAAAAATACTCGATGTAATTTCCACGACTATCCTACCGACTGCGCCAATTATGTTTTCCCGTCCGAAATATCCGTTTTTAAAAACAATTAAAATTATTATTTATTCACTAAATCTAAAATACAACTTATAGCTATGACATTCTATGCAGAAGTGTGTGATAACAGTTTGGATTTCTCTTGAAGAGAGATATACAAAAACGCTGACTTTACACTGATAGCGGGTTCCATCATCAGCGTGGGAACAATGAATCTGTTGTTTACCGGACACATACTACTTTTTTATTGAGAAATACTAACAAATATACTTTCTCTTTATTTTAATCGACCGATTCCGAAAACATTCCCTAATAGAATGGAGGATATAACGCCTTACACAAATATGCGTTTTGACCCATTACAATGTGAAGTTTGCGACCTATTCCCCTATTTGATTCCGCCACTGAATGGGATAGAAAGATGTAATTTATGCCATCAAATGATCATTTCGATATAGAAATTTATGTGTCTGAGGATTTTTCGAAAAATCGATTAATTGAAGGAAGTTTATTCCTTACTTTATACTACTCGCTCTGTTTACGGTATATTATACAGGGTGTCCCGGTGAAGGTGGGAAATCTCTCGGGTGCGTATAGATTACACGAAAATAACACCCCAAGTTCATATAAAGTTTTCACCTATTACCTTCCCCTGCCGAGATATTCTCCCTTAAAATGGAGAAATAAAAATAGTTTTTTTTACATAAAATTTTTATTTTTAATTGTATTTCGATAGTTTTCTTGGGGACGTACCCAATGATTGAATGTCGATAAATTAATGCGACCCATTTTTTAATAGTGCACCAGGGGAGCAAGGGGTGAACTACCCATTACCTTCTTAACTTCATATTTTTGAAGGGGCTGGATATTTTTAATTTTCAACTGCATTTTTTGTTTCCCCGGACATTTTGCTAATAAAAAGTTACTCTCGTTAGGTTTCGATAAAATGAAGCGTTTTCGAGAAAATGAAACTCCACGAGTAAGAGGTACCGTGTTTCTACGATTTTCGTTTTCATGTTTTCTGGCATTCGAAAAACCGAAAGCAATTTTTTAATGTAAATTTTCACTACCTTTCGCAAACTGTTAAGGTTATTTTTGTACGACGTTTCGTCTGTTGTCTACATCGTCAATTTTTATTTTTTCTTAATACGGACCTGGTGGACTGTGGTGTTACAGACGCATGATGAAGATACCGTGGATAGATAAGGTTAGCAATAGGGAAGTATTAGAAAGAGTTGGGGAAAGGCGAAAGGTATGGAAAACAATAAAGAGTAGGAGAGATAGGATGGTAGGACACCTTCTAAGACACGAAGGAATAGTTCGCGACATACTAGAGTCAGAGATAGGAATAAAAAGAGGTAGGGGTAGGCCTAGATTAGACTACTGCTCTCAAATAGTTAGGGATGTAGGATGTTCTACTTTTAGGGAAATGCGTAGGTTAGCTCAGGATAGAAAAGAATGGAGGTACGCGTCCAACCAGTCTTCGGACTGAGAACCTTATGATGATGACGGACCTGGACAATTTTTAATGAATTTCAAAAGAAATAGCTAATGTAGGGTCAAATCATATAAAAAATTCCTAGGAAATAATTAGTTGAAAGAGCTTTCGATTTTTTGATATCTTTGAAAATAATGCCAGAAAAAATAAAGACGAAAATCGTAGAAACACTGTTACCTCTTGCTCATTGAGTTTCATTTTCTCGAAAACGCTTCATTTTATCAAAACCTAACAAGAGTAACTCTTTATTATCAAAATGTCCGGGGAAACAAAAAATGCGGTTAAAAATTAAAAATATCCAGCCCCTTAAAAATATGAAGTTAAGAAGGTAAGGGGTAGTTCACCCTTTGCTTCCCTGATGCACTATCAAAAAACGGGCCGCATTATTTTATCGACATTCATCCACTACGTACGCCACCAAGAAAATTATCGAAATACAATTAAAAATAAAAATTTTATGTTAAAAAAATAATTTTTATTTCTCCAATTTAAGCGAGAATATCTCGGCAGGGGATGGTCGTAGGAGAAAACTTTATATGAACTTTGGGTGTTATTTTCGTGTAATCTATACGTACCCGAGAGATTTCCCACCTTCACAGGGACACCCTGTATATTAAAAAATTAACAAAATGCTTTTATTTTATCTGCGCTCCCTCAAGAAGATACTCATTTACAGCAAGTTAATTATTTGTAATATAGCCCTATCCTGAATTTCGAATATAAAAAAATAAACTACAGACATGATATATAGGACATTCACAGGAAATTTGAATTAGCTATCACTGAGATGTCAATGACTGCTATCCATGGGATATTGCTATGCTGTCTTCTGGACGTCGACTTTTGTGACATTTGTCCATCCAAAGGATATCTGCTATTCAGCATTTAGCTAAAGTTTGACAACCTCTAAACATCTGAATATCGAAAAAATATATCTTCGGGATTACTTTGTGCTGTGTGGGATTTAACATCACTGAGGGACTTTCCGATGTCAACAGCTTAAACTCGTATTTTCTATTGCAAAGCTCCAAAGGAAAAATATAACCAATATAAAAAAAATTATTGAAAATAATTTGTTTGATATAACACATAACAAGGTTTTTATGGTAAATTAAGAAGAAAATTTTGCCGAAATAAATATTATAAAAAATTGTTCAACTACGTGGCTCCTGTTGCAGTTCCATTAAATAAAGATTCGAAGTTTTATTACGTACCTGTAATAAAAACATTAGAGATGCTATTTAGAAGTAAACAGTTCAGTAATTAATACGTTTCAAGTCAAAGTTCTTACAATAATTTTTTTCCGACATTAAAGAAGGGTCATGCATTTCAAATAATATTTTTTTTCGAAAAAATTCAAATGCAGTGAAATTTACTTTGTGCCAGGATGCCTTTGAAATTTGTAATCCTTTGGGGTCCTCCAGCAAAAAACATAAAATCATTGGTATATACATACAGGCTGTCTGAAATTCGGTGTGCAACATGGGGATCTCTGTTATCTTAACAGCTAGACCCTAGGTTTAAATTCGGCAAAGTTGCCAAATATTATGCTGACTAATGTCCTGAAAAGAAAATCGAGATGTTCTTAATCGTTCTCGTGAAAACTGAAAAAAACTGAAAAATTGCGTTTTCGTTTTTTGGCTATAACTTTCTTGTTTGGCCTTGTATCTTTATTCTGTAAAAACTTTTACATTGGCACTTTTTATTCTCTATTTGAGAGCATTGTCACTCATTGGCTACGTCCATTCATTTTTGTTTTTTAAAAGCCAACTTCAGTTTTTCTTATGGGCGTCATATCTGAATGGCAAGTGAGCTAATCCGCGTTATTTTCCTGAATACAACGATGTGCTTCATGTTAATTTTCTTCATATTTTTACAGTTTTTATACATTTTTACCGATTTTTATTTCTGCGTTCTAGTTATCTAATACAAAATCAGAAATAATGTGAGTTACCATAGAAACAAATTCGCCTAACGTCAAGTTACTAATAATTTTCGCTTGCAAGTTTTTCGATTTGTGTCTTAAGCCGGCTCCAAACGATGTGGTCACTCGACAGATATTCGCCATGTGTAAGCAAATGCAGCATCGTGTGGACGAGACGACTTATGCCAATGTGGTCATGTGCGTAGATTTGTCCAAACGCCAAATGTTTGACAAGCGCAAACAAATGCCGCATCGTGTGGATGATGCATGCATGTGCATTCTAGAGGATGTGTGCACTCGTCAAATATTCGCCAAAGCAATACACACGACACATCGTTTGGACCATGGGCGAATGTATTTTACTTGATGTGTTAAAGGTTCGCTCCGAAGGCGGTAAATAAGCACACATCAAAGCAGACGAATCTCCGTGCATCGAACCGGAGCACGTGCAAGCATTCACAGTTTGCCTTTTCGTAGGACGTATTTTAATTTATAAGTTTTGATTTTTGAACTGCCTACCTATACGACCTAGTGTTTTCTAAAACTATGGAATGGTCTAACAAGTTGTCTACTTTTATTTAAAGATAGCATCCACCATCTCCTTTTTCGAGATTTCCTTTTCTGTTTGATTAGATTTGCACCCGCAAAAACGATTACACGGCACTTACTACAGCAACTGCTTCATTCACTTTCATTTTTACATTCTACCAGATTGATGACTTGACGAAATTGATTATCTTCTCATATTCGCTGCAAATTTAGCGAACTTAAACAAGCGGGTCGACAAGCCAAAAATTGCCAAGTGAGCATATAGTGTGGATAACGTAACGAATACTTCGAGGCATATTTGTCATGTGTTCACATTGCCACGTTAACATATCGTGTGTATGAACGACTTGGCGCTATAAATTTTCGACAAACAGTCTACAAATATTTGACGCATTTTTATTTGACTAACATTTGACGAATGACCATATCGTTTGGAGCCGGCTTTATTTGTTTACATTTTTCTCGCCTTGAATTTGTTTTTGTTTGGTTCATTTTCATTTTTTGTGTTCCTAGGTTCCTGATGCTGTTATTGCTTCTTCTTTTACGTTTTGAATTTTTCGTATTACCTGAAAATGTTCCCTAACAAAGAAAAACGAGATATGATTGAACTCTATTGTTCGTTGAGACAGAATGAGCAATTAGATTTCAATAATTTGCTATTAGGTTACTTTGTTTCTGTGGTAACTCACATTATTTCTGACTTTGTCTTAGATAATTAGAACGCAGAAATAAAAATCCGTAAAAATTTAGAGAAACTAAAAATATGAAGAAAGTCAACATAAGTCAAAATAACGCGGATTAGCTCACCTGTCACTCAGATATGGCGCCCATAAGAAAAACTGAAGCTGGCTTTTAAAAAACAAAAATGAATCGACGAAGCCAATGAGCGTTAATACTATCAAATAGAGAATAAAAAGTGCCAATGTAAAAGTTTTTACAGAATGAAGATTCAAGGTGAAACAAAAAAGTTATAGCCAAAAAACGAAAACGCGATTTTTCAGTTTTTTTTTCAGTTTTCACGAGAACGATTCAGAATATCTCGATTTTCTTTTGAGGACATTAGTCAGCATAATATTTGGCAACTTTGCCGAATTTAAACCTAGGGTCTAGCTGTTAAGATAACAGAGAGATCCCCATGTTGCACACCGAATTTCAGACAGCCTGTATATGACAAGAGGAAATACTCCCCCATGCCAGAGATGTCAATCAAACTATTGGGAAAAAATCTTCGGCACTCTGCTACTTGTGCAAAAAAAATTGCGGCAGAAATAGGTTCGTGTGTATACTACTATTTACAAAATTCCAGGCGACATCAATACTGTAAACATGTACCGGGTGTCCCATTAAGAGAAGTCGCCGGTTATATCTCACCAAAGATCATTAAATACTCAGATGTATCATTGCATTGCTCGTACTGGCAACGCCTCGAATGCAAGTGGCCACCAGAGGCCGCACTACTATGATTGAAGTTGTGCAAGTAAACGTTGGGCGGCAGCACACGTGTTCAAATTATGTGTATATCTTACTGCTACCATTAGATGGCAGCTCTTAACAAAACAAACACCACAGAAGAATCTGTGCAAATACTTTAGATTTTGACATTCACATTTCAGAACCTAACCTACGTCCTACGTGTTACGTTACGTACTTCATGTATTTTGTTTGTGTTTATACACGATACATACAAGCATCGTTTCCGTGTTTTGTTGTTTTCGGCTGTGTTTTCGCTGTACGCAATTTTGAAGTGGTGTGCAATTATTGGACATTTTTAGTGCAGTTGTTTATTCTGAATTATTGTAAGTACATGCGGTGTTCACAACATATATTTTGAACCACTTCGTAACTTCATTTTTAATTTCACAAGAAAACTTTGTTAATAAAAGTTTTCGCCTTTTTTGTGATTAGGCACATAAAATATCTCAAACTGTGATAAGATAGAAGACTATTCCGATCATCCATAGCAATTATTTTTAACATTTAAACAATATGGGACAGATCGCAACAACAATACATTTTTGATATTAGGAGGGAAATCTCTAACAAAACAGATGTTTCATTTAGTGTTTCATTTAGAACAACCTTTGTCTGTATTTTCTGTCTTAGATAATAGATTTTTTCTGACTACATAATTTTTCCAATGAATGAACAATAAAGAAGTTATGTTGGGTTCAAAATATACATAACACCTTTAAGCACCTATTGTAATAAAAGTAAATATTTTTGGTGGCACTTTGTATATTTCTAAGATAGCCAGGCGCGGAACTACGGTGGGGCCTGGGTGGGCCAGGGCCCCCCTAATATTTACCCGGCCCACCCCTGTGCACACCCTGTTCTGATGCTAGAAAAAAATGTTAACATGTGAATTGTATCGAATAAAAA
Source organism: Xestobium rufovillosum (assembly GCA_963966045.1). NCBI lineage: Eukaryota > Metazoa > Arthropoda > Insecta > Coleoptera > Ptinidae > Xestobium > Xestobium rufovillosum. The sequence continues at coordinate 13,014,913 of OZ014493.1, read as the reverse complement.
CATAATACTTTTTTGGAGCTATTTACCTTATTTTAAATGAACTACATACTACAAAATCGATTCGGAGAGCACTCTAACGTCATTATTAAGGCCATGAGTGGTATACATCCGCAAAACTGTGAATTTTTAAATTTGAAAACTCTATTGCTTGCAGCATATCACTACTGTTCTGACGTTGAAGCCTTGGAAGCTGAACTAAAAATTTTGCCGAAAACAATAAAGCAATACGAAAATGACAATCAAATTACCATTACCAATGTAATGCAGTTTGTTGACCTTTTGGAAAAATATAAACTTGTCTTTCAAGAGACTTACAAACTTGCTGTTATTGGAGTTACCATAACAGTTAGCAGTGCCGCGTGTGAGCGTACTTTTTCTTGTCTAAAGCCGGCATCCCACGGCGCGCAGCGTGCCAAGCCTCAGATGCTCGCCTAGGCTTGGCAAGTCACAAGCTGACGAGCGGTACCCACTCCCACGGCTTGTCAAGTCATCAAGTCACAAATGGAATGACTGACATGTACGTGACTTGGCAAGCCATTCCCTTTGACTTGTGCGCACTTACCGACAACCAATGGGAACGACAAGCCGAGCCAAGAAGTGGTGAGCCGACCCTATCCCACGATGTGTGCCTTGGCGAGTCTGACGTCAGGCTTGACAAGCTATGCGCCGTGGGATGCCGGCTTAAGACGTTTGAAAACCTACTTGCGTAATTCCATCGGTGATGACAAACTCAATTATTTGGCGGTTATAAACATTGAACAGAGTGCTACTAAGGAATTGGACATTTCTAAAGTAGTTTCAGAATTCGATGCTCTTCACAACAATCGTCGGATACTTTTACATTAAGCTATGTCAGTATTTGTTAATACTTGTAGGGTTTAGGTTTCATTTGTATTTTGTACCTTACGTTTTTTTGGCCCACCAAAAAAATTTACTGGCCTAATGTTGGCCCACCCATTTTTACACGTCTAGTTCCGCGCCTGAAGATAGCATAACCACGTCGGGATCTATCTGTGAGTACGTAGGTTGTCGGAAAACCAAACGTAATTATCCAGCTCTGCGCTTTTTCCGATTTCCACTTAAGGATGATGTGCGTCTACAGCACTGGCTTCTAAACTGTGGTAAGTGCATTATTTTACAAACAATTGAAATCATTTTCAAACTGCTCGACATTGTGAATAACAACTTACCATAGTGATCGTAAATTTCTTTACAGGAAACGCATTGTTGTTAAACCTTGAATGTGAGCAGTTCAAGAATCGCTACATTTGTCAGACTCATTTCACCAATGACAGTTTAATGAATGTGGAAACAAAACATAGGTTAAAGCCATCTGCTGTTCCACTGCCATATTATGCCATAAGTTCTGAAGGTGTTACTTGTTCTATGCGTTCCTCACCAGTTTCATATGTGTAAGCCCCTAAGCATTATGTAAAAAAACAAGATTTTACAGTAGCACATACGCCAGAGATATCGCCTAGTACTGTAAGTTCTAAAAGTGTTACTAGTTCTATGCGGTCCTCACCAATTTTAAAGGTGCAAACTCCTACTAAGGTTTATACAAAAGAACACTATTTTAAAGTACCACGTACACCAGATGTATCACCTAGTATTTCTTCTCCGAACTGACAGTTTATTGAAACTGTAGTTTATATGCCAACTCCCCCTCTTAAAAGAAAATTGTGTCGCAAGATGACACTCCTCGAAAACGAAAATTAAAAGAGCAGGTTAAAAAACAGTCTAAAGTACTTCAAAATTAAAGAGTTCAAATCAGTAAATTGAAAAAAAAACTTTCTAAGCCGAAAGAAAATATTACTTTTCAAACCTTTCCTTTTCCTTCTCCACAATCAAAGACAATTGCAATGATGCAAATGAAAAAAAAGAAACGACCGTGGACAGTAGATGAAAAAAAAATTTCTTTTGCATTATTTTACAAATCCCCCGCCGCATATAAATTTTTAAGAAACCAGAAAGTTGTTTTACCAGGTATTAGCACTGTGCATCGTTGGCTGGGTTCATCAAAATTCTTAGCGGGTTTTAATAAATTGTATTTAAAACAAATATGAGCCAAATTTAACTCGAAAAATGAAAGCGAGCGATCTTGCAGTGTTTGCTTTGACGAAATGTCCTTAATGCAATGTTAAGAATATGCACCAGATTTAGATATGATTGAAGGGTTTGAAGATCTTGGACATTTAGGACGAGCACAACGAAGTGCAAAATTGCTCTAGTTTTTATGTTACGAGGGTTATATGTTTCTTGGAAATTGCCACTTGCATATTTCTTGTCATTTTCAGGAGTGAAACATAAAGAATTATTAATATTGATTAAAGAAGCTGTGTCCAGATTACTGGAAATTTGATTACTTCCGAAGGAAGGAAGTAGTAATCAGAGTGCTTATTCTCATTTAGGTGTAACTTGTATGCATCCCTACTTTCACGTTAACGGGAAGAAAATTTTTGCATTGTTTGATGCACCACACCTGTTTAAAACTGTTCGAAATAATTTTATAAGTGGGGATTTCAAAATTGATAATAAAATAATATCTTTTAAAGACATGAGAGATACATATTCCATTGTTAGAGCCAATAAGAAAAGTCGAGCACTTACTAATGCACACTTATACCCTGATTCCTTTCAAAAAATGAGTGTTAAATTATGCACCCAAGTTCTGAGTCACTCTGTTGCCGCTGCTATTCGAACATGCATAAGTACCGCCGAACTGAAAAACCCCTCAGCTCAAAATACAGCAGTTTGTAGAACTTTTAAATAATTTGTTCGATTCGTTAGATAGTAGAAGATTGTTTGGTCCAAACCCTTATAAGTGTGCGTACTCCGATAATAATGAAGCAGCAAAAAAGGCTTTCAAAGAAGGAATAGACACATTTGCGAAAATAGTTAAAATTGATTTAAGGACAAAGAAAATTTCACGGCCACCTTGTTTTAATGGAATAATCCAAACAATACGAGGCATTCAGCAGTTATTGGAACATGAAAAGAAATTTGAAATTACATTTTTACTTACAAATAGGCTCAATCAAGATGCCTTGGAAAATCTTTTTGCCATCTTTCGGCAGAAAGGAGGATACAATCCAAATCCAACATGCAGAACTTTTCGCACTACTTTTAGAAGCAATGCAATAAATTCACTTATGATCCCACCCAAACAAGCAAACTGTGAACCAGATATGGATGTGCATATTGGTGTGACTGCGTCAAAGCCATCTACAAGTGCTCAACAAGACTTGCAAACTTCTGAACATACCTCCAGCAGCACAATCGAATCATCAGACTCAGAACGTACATCTCTAATAGGTGACCCTTGGATGACCCAATGGATCTCAAAAATGTAACTTTGGAAGACTGCTCTTTTGCATATTTTGCTGGATACCTTATCAAAAAATGTTTAGAAAAATATAACTGTGAACAATGCCAAACCCTAGAAGCTAAAGACATTTTAAACGATGCAATACAACTTTTAATTTTACACAAAATGTATGAAACTGTAAAGGCGACAAAATCATGAAGGGTCTAAAAGCACCCTCAAAAGAATTTCAGATTTTTATACATCAATGTTTGTCGGTTTTTGAGAAAAATTTTGAACAATTTCAGCACAAAAGATGTTTAAAGAAAAAACTGTTTCTGAAACTAGAGAGAAAATTTTCGCATACAAGGTGGTTAGATGACTAATGAATGCTAAGAGCATATAACGTTTGTTATAGAGAAGTTACTAGTTTGTAAAATTCATAAACATTGCAAATGTTCCGGGAAAATGGTAATATCCCCAAAACCGAAACCAAAAGTGAAAATTTTAAAGCACATGTAGGAAAATATACAGACTATCCACATAGTATGGCATTCTTGTGTATTTTATAGAAGACAGTTTTTAGTTGAAATTTCTGTAAAATTATCTTGGCCTATTAGAAGTTGTCTGATTTCTTCTGCACAACATCTAACTTTGTTTTTGTAAGAAACGTTCTGTATATCACTGCTTTTTTGGATTTCTTAGTCGCTTTTATTATGGGTTATAGCTAGGCATTTCTTTGAAACTTTTGAAAGTTGTGGAGTAGGAGTCTTGAAAAGTAACTATTTTGAAATTGTATAAACCTGTAGCAATTATATTATGCTAGTATGAAAACAATATCTATTGCTGCAGTACTGAAAAAATTAAAAAAAAATCTTGTACATGGTACATCCATAACTTTTTCCTCTAAAATGCTTAATAAAGGAATAATCTAAGAATGCCCTATTACATGGTAAATTGTCTATCAAATTCTCATTGGGATATAGTAGTTAGAAAATGACAATACTGGGCCAGGCCATCGAGTTCTCCAGGTGCCATCCACTTCTTCGGCAGTGACCTTGAAAGAGACCAGAGGCTGCTGAAGGAGTCGTTGAGGCATCCGAAGAAGTGTCTTCAGTAGCGGCATCTGCAGCAGCCTCTGGTGTCTTTCAAGGTCACTGCTGAAGAAGTGTGCATGTCTTCAGCAGCGTCTGGTGTCTTTCAAGGTCATTGCCGAAGAAGTGGTCTTCAGCAGCGTCCAGGCGCATGCGCCGGGGCTATTCCTCAGATCAATCCATCGAGTTCTCCATCCACTTCAAGTGGGCGTGTCTGCAGCAGCCTCTGGTCATTGCTGAAGAAGGGCCTCTGGTGTCTTGCCATTGCGCACCCAAGCCGCCATTTTGGGGCCTTTGGTTGTGGCTCAGGCGCCTGCGCCGGGGCTCCGCCTTCAGCAGCTTCTGGTCATTGCTGAAGAAGTGGTCTTCAGCGGCCCCCCTGGTGTCTCTCATTCTGTTGGGCCTTTGGATGTGGCTCAGGCGCCTGCGCCGGGGCTGTCGCGTACAAAGCACGTGTTGCTCACTGTTCAGGCCAGTCCATCCTGGCCCCATCCACTTCTTCGACAATGACCAGAGGCTGCTGAAGGAGTCATGTCTTCAGCAACGGTGTCTTTGGGGCTTTTGGCCGTGGCTCAGGCGCATGCGCCGGGGTTTTCGCAAACGTTCTGGAAATGACGCCGACCGGGATTCGAACCCGGGTCCCCCCGCACCGGAGCCCTCGCTCCAACCAACTGAGCTAATCGGCGGCCCACAAGCCCGTCTTTCAAATCATCCGTATATACTTATGATTGTAAACAGAAGTTACAGAATTAATATTTATTTTCTCGGAAATTTACAATTGTTTATACTAAATAAATATTGATATTAAAGTTTAAGAAAAAAGCACGTTCGCCGCCAATAAGAGATGTTATAATTGTTTTTATTATGGGAAATAACCTTTCATCTTGCCGATAGGATATGTTTGTTTAGGTTTGATCCCACGCTCTGCATGTGCATTTAATACGTTGTAGACACTACAAGGTGACCCGTTTGTTTGTTTGTATTATTACAATAAAATAACATTCTAGAATATTCTTCTGATTGTTTATTTGAAATTACTTGTTATCTTAATGCATTTCGGACACGTGTGGGAAAAAAACATTCTAGAACATTCTCCAGTCTGTTTATTTGAAATTACTTGTTATCTTAATGCGTTTCGGACACGTGTGGGAACCATCTGATTGATATATGCAAACATCTTAGTTCTCGGTAGTAGAACATTCTACATCGCTAATTATTTGAGAACAGTAGTCTAAATTTAGGCTAACCCCTACGTAAAAACTATGTCATGTGGGGTGTAAATTAAAGGACTCGACTAGAGGTATCGGAATATTGGGGTGGATTTTAGGGGTGGTTTTTGGGGGTGGTTTGTAGGGGGTGGTTTTAGGGGTAGCTTTTAGGGGTGGTTTTTAGGGGCGGTTCTTGGGGTGGTTTTGGAGGGTGATTTTTGGGGGTGGTTTTTAGGGGTGGCCACTCACTAACCGCGCCCTCGGCCACGCTCCTTGCCCCGCCCACCTAGATCATGTAGGGTATCAAATTAATCAGCTCGATGAGACAAAAAGGAATCTATAGTTATTCTCCTACTTCCGAATTCTTATCAGTAGTTGTCTGTCTGTATGACTGTCTGTCCGTCTGTCTGTCTGTCTGTCTGTCTGTCTGTCTTACTGTCTGTCTGTCTGTCCGTCTGTCTGTCTCTCGGTCTGTCTGTCTCTCTGTCTGTCTGTCTCTCTGTCTGTCTGTCTGTCTGTTTGCGAATACAGCTGTCTGTTGACACAGACAGCTGTATTCGCAAACACCATGGCTGATGACACGAGCAAGAATAAGACTGCGCATGCGCACGGTTGTATGGAGAGTATTTAAGCAAGAAAATTAACGGTGCTGTCAGTTAGTACTTGTGCTTCAACAAGGGAACCGCATTTGAATAATGACACACATAAACGTAGACACGTTTCGTGTTCTGGACGGTGCTGTTTTGGATGAGTCAGCACGCCGTGTCGAGGTGCACGTACATCAGCCGTTCGTGACAACAACAACATTCAACGCCAATGACGAAATTCGCATACCAATCCACCAACAAGACGTTTACGTACTGCCGCATCTAAGCAGCATCTACATAGAGGGCAGGTTCATCAAGGGTGCAAGAGGCGGAAATGCGGCTTTAACAAATAACGCCCTCAGTTTCCTCTTTAACGACGTCCGCTATGAAATAAACGGGGTGGAGGTGGATCGAACAAAAAACGTGGGCATCACGAGCACACTGAAGGGTGTAGTTTCTCTGAATGAGGGTGAGGTAGGTGCCCTGGAGAATGCCGGCTGGACGAATACGGGAGACTCACCGAGCCACCTTATCGACACGAACGGGAACTTTAACGTGTGCATCCCGGGAAGAATCCTGCTGGGATTCTTGGAAGATTACCCCAAAATTCTGTTAAATGTGTGTCACGAGCTCATTTTGACTCGATCGAAAAACGATAGGAACGCTTTCGTGGGTAACGAGGACACCAGAATTGAGTTGAGCAAGGTTCATTGGAGGGTACCGTACGTCTATCCATCGGATGCTGAATACCTAAAACTTCTCAATATTGTCGAGGAAGAGAGAACGTTGCAGATATGTTTTCGCAGCTGGGAGCTGTACGAGTATCCGGTGTTGCCGCAAGCTACGAAACAAACGTGGGCCGTCAAGACTGCAACACGGTTGGAGAAACCCCGCTACGTTATTGTCGCCTTCCAGACGAATCGCAAAGCGAATTTGGACACGGATTCAAGCAAATTTGACCACTGCAATCTGACAAACGTCAAACTGTACCTGAATTCTGAGTGCTTCCCCTACGAGAATTTAAACTTGGATTTCTCCACGGGGAAATACGCCCTGCTATACGAAATGTACCAGAACTTCCAGAGTTCATACTATGGAAAAGTTGGCGAGCCGTTATACGGCAAGGAACAGTTCAAGGATCTAGCGCCCATCGTGGTGATTGACGCATCAAAGCAGTCGGAAAGCATCAAGCCTGGACCCATAGATATGCGTCTAGAATTTGAGTCGAGCGAGAATTTTCCGCCCAACACAACCGCATACTGTCTCATCCCGCATGACCGCATCGTTGAGTATACACCGGGTAATGAATCGGTCAGAAGAGTGGTATGAGAAGCTGCAGGGCTTCGATTTGCCCAGAAAATACACGCATGCCTACTCTGTATACAGATTATAGTTTTAATTATATTGATGTAAAAATATATTCAACGTTTTTATTTTTGTGAAAACCCCGGCGCAGGCGCCTGGGCCACATCCAAAGGCCCAACAGCACCTAACAACAAGATCAGTTCTGATTGGATGCTGCCCACAACCACTCTCATTGGCTGTTGCCCCGCCCACTCTCATAGCCAGAGCCCGGCGCATGCGCCTGAGCCACGGCCAAAGGCCCCAAAGACACCGTTGCTGAAGACATGACTCCTTCAGCAGCCTCTGGTCATTGCCGAAGAAGTGGATGGGGCCAGGATGGACTGGCCTGAACAGTGAGCAACACGTGCTTTGTACGCGACAGCCCCGGCGCAGGCGCCTGAGCCACATCCAAAGGCCCAACAGAATGAGAGACACCAGGGGGGCCGCTGAAGACCACTTCTTCAGCAATGACCAGAAGCTGCTGAAGGCGGAGCCCCGGCGCAGGCGCCTGAGCCACAACCAAAGGCCCCAAAATGGCGGCTTGGGTGCGCAATGGCAAGACACCAGAGGCCCTTCTTCAGCAATGACCAGAGGCTGCTGCAGACACGCCCACTTGAAGTGGATGGAGAACTCGATGGATTGATCTGAGGAATAGCCCCAGCGCATGCGCCTGGACGCTGCTGAAGACCACTTCTTCGGCAATGACCTTGAAAGACACCAGACGCTGCTGAAGACATGCACACTTCTTCAGCAGTGACCTTGAAAGACACCAGAGGCTGCTGCAGATGCCGCTACTGAAGACACTTCTTCGGATGCCTCAACGACTCCTTCAGCAGCCTCTGGTCTCTTTCAAGGTCACTGCCGAAGAAGTGGATGGCACCTGGAGAACTCGATGGCCTGGCCCAGTATTGTCATTTTCTAACTACTGGATATGGCGGCTAAATGCAATAAAAAGGCTCAGTTTACTTTTACAAGGAAATAAATATCTCAGCAAAATTTTAGCAAGTGTATTAATTTCAATACAATGTCATTGAATTTGTAGATAACAGAATCGCCAATGTATAGAAACGTTTATCAAAAATATAGGATATAAAAATAAAATTTGTACATTCATTTTCACAAGTTTAGTAAGTTTATTCCTGAGAAGGACGACAGTAAATCAAAAATAAAAAAGTACGAGGTACTGCTTCTTCTTTAAAACTCGACACACAAAAAAATTGAAACCAATGTATTGCGTGGTATCAAGTTAAAAGAAAAAAATAAGTTTGGAAATATTTTTCAATTTTTACAAACTTAAGCAGTTCAGTCCTCAGAAAAAAGATGGTAAACTAAACACTACAATACAAAAAAGCATACCAATGAGAAAAATGTAGTTATTTCAAGTACATACAAATTTTTGAATAAAGTTACAATCGAAAAGATAAAGTTATTGAAAGTTTCAATGAATTTTATTCACCAAAACGTAAAAATAAAAAAAGTAAAACAAATCTTATTACCTAGGAGCTATGAATGAACAAAAATAGTACAAAAAATTCTTCATTTATTACTTATGTTGTAAAATACTCAGTTTTGGGTTTTCTTTTTGGGCACCACTAACTTGCTTTCTTGATGTAAACCACCAGCATTTTGTGTTTATTTTACAGGTAATTAATTGTTTCACGATAAACTTTCTGTGTTCACTGCACTGTTCATGAGCAAGCCAGTTAATGTTAGATTTATTAATTTTCTTGCAAAGTTTTTTCAGAATATTTAGAGCAATGCTTGCTTTGTAATTATACAAAGTAAAATTTTTTCAAATGAGCACAAAACAACATCAACAATATGGTGAAATAATTTATTGAAAGTTTAAATCCTAATTCTAATACTATGGATTTTCTTCCGTATGAAATCCCTGAAGAGGAAGACTACTAAAGAGGATGAAGCAAATTATTTTATTTTTCATAAATTGAGGAAAACTTTGTTAATTTTTAATATCATTGTTATACTTTAAGTTCCGTAGTTTCATATTTTTGTACTTTGTCAATAATTTTATATAAAGAGTTCAAGACATATGTATTTTGATTACTTTTTTTATTGGAAAGAATGGCCAAAGTTAATTATTTGAGAATCTATTTTGTGCTAAAAGAGCCAGTGTCGCTCATATTTCCAAAACGATAAACTGTTTGGTAGAAAACTGTACCAGGCAGTTTGGTCCTTTAAGGCATCTATGGACCCTGCGGTTCGAAAGTAAACACCAATTTTTTTAAAATATCGTGCGCCACAGGACAAATTATAAAGACGTTTTATTTTCACTCTCCGGCAAATCCCAACTTTTTTACAGGCTCTATTTTCTTCTCAAGAGACAGCTTACAAGCTTATGTTCTGATGAAATACAAAATTTTAACCCAAAAGATTTTCCCGCAAATATTTGCAGTGCTATTAAGCCTAATTGTAAACAATACATTTCATACCATGTCACATTCAGAGGAATCGCGTACAAATCAGGCATCATTACTAAGAGTGATGTTGCGGAGAAGTATAATATGTATGTGAACTCAAACAAGCTACTAAGTTCAGAGCCGGTGTTACAACACGAAGTTTCAGGAGAAACTGTGTAAGGTTTTAAATCTGCTCCATTTCAGGAGTTTTAGAATTTTATCAACAGCATTGCAATAGAATATTTTGCGTTCCAAATGTGTACAGAAATAGCATGCCACCGGTTTCCTTCTTGTGTGACTCGTCTGAGCTCTGCCTCTGTAATACATCTGTTACGCAACATGACTTACTGCTGAAGTCAAATATTAGTAAGAACCAATGACTTCATTAATACATTTTAGTGATTTAAATAATTTAATTTTCATACCAAAGCGTTTTGTTATCGGTAAACATATAAATATCAGTTGCACAAGAATAATTATTGTCTAATCCAGCTGGAGAGAAAGTGAAAATAAAATTTGTTCCACCAAAATTAGAATCTCGAAATTGCATTGTGCCAGAGTATTCAACGAAAAAAAATAAGGGTAGGTTATCCCTCTCGGTTTTATTCAAGAATCCTCCTAGTGCAATTAATTATTTCGCAATGACAAATCGCTCGCGATAAACCCGAGGGTAAACCTCCTCTCAAGAGCTAATTTAAAACATGTTTAGAACATTTGCAAAGACATGTTAAACAAAGCTGTTCTAAACATTTTGCAAGTTGTAAACTGATATTGGGAAGCATGTGAAATTTTTATGTATTTTAAGTTTTAGTCCACTACGAATAACAAAATTTGTGGAATTGTACAACTTAAATTTGTAGCTTTTGCGAGTAACTTGTGTTCCGAACTGTTTGACATGACCTTTTCAAGATGATGTTTTAAGCAGTTTTAAACCTAGAGCCAGAAGTGGAATGTTTTGTTTTTTCAATATTGATTTCAGCATCAACTGTCCCTCATTTGACAATTCTGTTGTATGAGAAACAGTTATTTGTTATTTGATTAGTAGCACGTTTTCGAAAGCACTATTGTTTTAATAATTTTCAGTTGTAGCTATACTTTACACATTATACTAATTGCTTTGAACTAGTATTTTGAAATGGCGTACCACATATTTAAAGTATGGTCACGAGAGCGAAATAAAAAGGCGTTGGTGATGGTCACCGAACCTGATGTATACAAAGACTAAAGGTTTGCCATAACAAAAAAGGTTCTATAATATAAAAATCAACTGTACGTAAAAAATTTGCAGCCTCTCAAAAAGTAGAAATCGATGGCAGTTCTCTAGTTGTGAACGTCGATGGTACTCCTTTGGATGAAGCCAAGATGTGCCCAGGAGTGGAGGAATTTGCAATACTCCCACAGCAGAGGTTACACATACCTAATTGCAAATCCAGCAACATACCATATAGGAGTCTCGCATCTCACCGGAGCTGGTAGAGCTGCGTAAAACGACACAGAATTTGAGCAATTCCTTGGCCGCCTAGGAATCTATGTACGGACTATATTTGGTAAGTCCACTCTCGCTTAGTCTCCACAACTGACACAGCAAAAATTTGAGCCTTATGGCTCAGCTTCTGAATCAATATAAGATGGTAGCTGCAGTTCAAGCAGGAGAAGCAGTCCGTGCAGTCGGTCAGATGGCAGGCGTGATTGATGAGGAGGCATTACAAGCAGTGAGGCAGGCTTTTTAGATAGGCCACGGAAGCTCGAAGAAGACAGACCACCGTCTCCGCCTCCCAATCCACCACGGCCTCAACATCGGTACAATCTTTGACGAAGATTTTGAAGTTGATATGGATGTTCTTCTCACAATTGACGTGTCCCTATGGATTAAGTTTTAGTTTAAATGTGCAATCTCAAGACGGAATCAAATTAAAACTTCAATACTGCTGGAAAAAAGGAATTATGGACTCCCGAGAACCTTACCAGTATCAGTACCGCCTCTCTCCCCACCACCGTAACTAATTCCAGGGACATTCAAAATTGGCTGGACACATTAGTTCGAGATACACCGCTCACTGCTTCTGTTAATGTTCCAATCACAAAGGAAGCCGAAAATATCATGTCTCCACCTCCGTTAAATGCTACAAACGTCATCAACTTAGAAGTAATCAATTTGAATTGTAATATGGAATATATGTGGTCCACTTATGAAATTCCCAGGGACAAGATGCCACAAGATATGTTAAGACTTTGTGACGAAGGCAAAACCAGCACGTCTGATATCGTTTATTTTGTGATCGATGATATGCGGCAAATCAAGGAATTGATACCATCAAAAGTGCTATACGAAAGCTTCGTATTTAAGAACACCCCACAAAGGAAAAAATAGCAATGTGCTATCAGTATCATCGAAATTGGAAAAAAGAAGGTTAATGTAATGGCTGGATGTTTTGACTGGGTACCTAAGAGCCAAATAGATCCCTCTGCTGTTGAAAACCAAAAAGAAAGGCTCAATTCCGTTCATAATGACGCCATTGAAGAAGATTTTAAAAAACTGATGGAAGATACCTATCCAGAACAAAGATTGTTCTTGAATAACATTGAATACCCCCCCCCCCTGCTATGGAAATGATGAAAAGAGAGTGGCCGATTTTATTCGAACTAAAGTGCTTCATATGACATTTTAATAAATTAACGGGTAGTAGACTCGAAGATCTGGCAACGAATATCACATTGAAATCAGAGAAAATTGTATCGTTTGGCGTCAAAAAAAGTTAATAAACGAAATAGATTTGAACACCAGAAATATGGTGGCATTGTCATTTGAAGTCTTCGTCTTCGGTATACGGGGGTACCAGTAACGATTTCTGTGACTCTTGGAAATGACACATTTTTGGTGAAGTCAATGCTTTTGGTGTCATTTTAAGATCTCGTAAAATGCGAAATTTGGGGTGAGGGATAGAATATATAAGATTCAAGGAGGCGAAAATACGGGGGTTAAAACGATTTTTTGAACCCGGAAGCGTTTATCAAAAACATGGAATACTTAATAGGGATATACGTCAAAAATTGGTCGACATTGTAATAGAAAACCGATTAAGTGTAGATGTTACCAGAAGGTAGGTACTTATTAATGGCACAGTATATTCTGTTTTATCATAGCACTTTCGTTCTTTCAGTTTATCATCATTAAACATTCATAATTTGGAGGTGACAATTGAACGTACATTTCCCACTGAAAATAAAGTGATGTGTTATATGGTACATAGGTAATAAGTAAAATACGAAATTTATAATGGTTTTAAGACTGTTATTTTATAAAGGTTGAAAATGGAGAAAGAGTATCTGGAAAAGGAAATCTTTTTTATAATATTACAACCTAAGAAGGAGATTTACCAGAGTTGGTCTAATAAATCTACGAATATTTCAACCTTTTAGAAGAAACTATTAAGAACCTTAATTTACAAGACAAACCTGAAAGAATCTGGAATCTGGACGAAAGCAGTTTAAGCATCGATCCCCGAAGAACTAAAGTGGTCGGAGCAGTGAACAAAGCAGCTTCACGGACCATAAGTACTCCAGGAAAGGAAAATACAACGGTCTTAGTAATGTGTAACGCAGCAGGAGGCAAAGCCCCACCTTTAATTATATTTAAAGGATTGCATGTTTGGGATCAGTGGATGTGCGACGAAGGTCGAGGATATCCGGGGACAGTGTAGGCTGCAAGTAAGAAAGGTTGCATGGAAACAGAAATTTTCACAAATTATTTCATAAAAACCATTTTGCCTGCTGTTGGAGAAGCCAGACCTGTACTGATAGTGTATTATGGGTCATTCTACACACGTTAGTTTACCTGTTATTGAAAGAGCCATGCAGGAAAACATAACAATTATTAAGTTGCCTCCACATACTAGTCATTTACTCCAACCGCTCGACCTTGCGGTGTTTAAATCTTTCAAAGTCAAGTGGGACGAGAAACTTATTTTATGGCAACGTCAACACGTGGGTCTTAAGTTACCCAAAAAATGTTTTCAAAATTCCGTGGCTATACCTGGATGCAAATTTCCCCCTACGTTATTCAGAATGGATTTAGAAAAGCAGGAATAGTTCCACTAAACAAAAATATTCCCGAGGATCAGTTTTCACCTGAGACATTGCAAAGATGGAATGATTATCTTGCTAACAAGGTAAACACACAACAACCTATTTAAATTAAATACACCTGAACTCGAAGATCGGAAGATAACACTGTGGCACGTCCAGCAGTGCGGGGCCTCCCGATATTGCTGACATATCGTTTACTAATCTCATACAGCCTTCCGAAGATACTGCTGTTGCTGATTTATCATCGTTTGAACCTGTAGTACCTCCAGAAGATGCCTTTATCGCTGGTCCATCATCGGGTGAAACTGTTCTGCTTTCCAAAAACCCTGTTATTGATGGTCCATCATCGTCTGGAACTGTCCGGCATCTCACAGGTACTGCGAGCGATGGTTTATCTTCGACTAACTCATCATTCCTTTCATTTGAGAACTTACTGCTATCCAAGATTCAACAAAAACCTATTCCAGAAAAACAGAAGCGAAGGAGAATATGTCCTGGGTCCGAGATACTAACAGATCAAGCCATTGAACGTATGAAAAACCATGAGAATGACAAAAAACCTAAACAAACAGCGAGTAAGGGTAAGAATACCACAAAGAAACAACAGCAGCGTAAGAACACCAAAAACCAAAAACAGCCGAGTACGAATACCCATGACCAACAGCAACAAATATTTTCATCTGATAGTGAGGCTGATTTGGAAGAACAAATTAACCCTACATACATAAACACTGATGATGATGATATGGATTTAGGGACATCATAAATTCAGCTGAAGTTAGTGATCATGATGCTTCGTTTACAGTTGTTAATGTAAACGCATGGGGATTAGTGCAATACTTTACACGACGAAGAAAACTGTAAAGCATTTTGTCGGACAAGTTGTGGACAAACATGAAGATGGCTGGGTAATAAAATTAACAAAATTCTCCAAAGGGCAATTTGTATGGCCGAAAATAGAAGATTCAGACACAGTAGAAGATTCTGATATCGTAAACGTTTTACCAGAACCTGAAGTCATAAGAAGGGGTAATTTTCATTTTAATGTGTCATTCCATAGGTACAACTTGAAGTGATACACTTTGTACTAGTCATGGGTAACTCTTTATCGAACCGGCTTAAAGACCTGCTTCACTGGTTGAGCTGGAGAGATCTGCATCCCGGCGCATTTGTCATGCTGGATGCAATGGCTCAATGCCTCGGCTCGCGGTTCAGCGGGTCCTACTTCTTCTGTGCTTCGGTGGCTCTGTCTACTTATTTATTTATATCTGCTCGGTTGCTGCAGCATGTTCTGTGACGGCGCGTTGATTCATTGTGCATTATTAATTGCAGTGTTTTGTATTTGTAGGTTACAGCTCTACACTTTTAATGTAGAATTTAGGTAGGTAATAAAATAAGTACAGGACAGCGATTGCTTTACTTTTACATGTCACAGAATGCAGAGAACTTATTAAATAGGTAGGTTACAAGCATTACACAGTTACTGATGCTTCTGTTATTTCGAGAATTTTTCAGGTACCTAGGCATATTCAACAGTAGCAATTATTTGAGTAAGGCATCACTTATCAGGTACATAATTGAAGAATAATTTCACTTTTACAGGGGATGGTACCCAGAAATTCAACTCTTTATGAAATTTATTTAAAATCAACTCAACAGAAATACAAAATAAAATAAAATATGGTGGTAAAAAAACATTTTTTTCATTATAACCGCAAAATTATAGCTTATAACATACATAATGAATGATCAAAAAAACTAAATCGGCCGGTAAAGTACGAATCGAAATATAGAACGGATAATAATTATGCTTTGCATTGCATGCAGCTCTAGAGTGCATCCTGGCTCCCGAATGCCTATGCACTCCGCATCGTCTTTTTCTTTTGTGTGCCTTGCGAGCCATGTGACTCACTTTAACCGGTTCAGTTCTGCGATTCGCCGTCTGTAAGCTGAGATGAAGAGTCAGACCGCGAAAATTTTACGAGTTTACTCATGACTACTTTGTACAAGTTTTGCCAAAGAATAGGGATGGCAAAAATATATCGATATATTCAAAAAATCGATAAATGCAGTCATATATACAGGGTGAGTCATTAAGGCGAAATCGGCCGATAACAAGAGTACAGTTCAAAATGGAAGAAACTTTTTCAAATAAAACTTTTTCAAAAATAAGTGCTTAATGAGATAAAAATATTTTCAAATATGGCGGACTTCCGGTTATACCGGAAATGGACACTAACTATGTTATTTTAAATGGAACACCCTGTATTCGTTTGCATTTTTGGATTTCGCATGAAAAATAAATGTCAGTTTGTTAATCAAACATTGGGTCTAAGTCGAACCGCTATGGAGGTTTTAATTTTTTTTTTAAATTTTGACGTTTGCAGTAGTTGGCGCCATTTTGAATATCTTCGAAACGAAAGCACTTAGAGGAATGCGGTTTCGACAGTTCGTCTCTGGAAGTAACAGTCTATTAGACACAAGTATAACATGGAATCATAACTTTTTAATTAAATGAAATTTATCCATGCCAATATTTACTAATTCAAACAGGAATAACTCTTTTTTTTTAAATGGAATGCTACATTGGTTCTCACCCCATAAGACGCAACATTAAATTTCCTTTCTGACGATATATGGTTGTTGGCATCTGTCACCAGCAGTTTTTAAGAAATTTGCGTTTTTCTGGAAATTTTTAATAATATCGTGTTATTGCGTTAACAATAGTTGGCGTTCAGCGATTTTGTTTTGTTTTGCCAACGAAATGTCATTTCTATTAAATTATTGTTAAGTAAGAGTGCAATTTGAGTTCAATTAGTGAGAGTATTGATTTCAATTTTAATAAATATCACAATTAAGAAAACTGAAAATGTACACTCAAGAAGAATTAATTGCTATGGTGTATTCCTTGGGTGAAGCAGAAGGAAATTCGTTACTTGCCTCAAGAATGTATGCGCAACGTTTTCCCGAGCATAGACATCGAAATGTAACGGCATTCGCAAAATTAAAAGAAAGGTTTGAACGAACTGGTTGTGTGGGATACGAGAAGAAAGAACGTGTAAAATCAGTGACACATGAGGAAAATCAAGTTTTAGTAGCTGCTACTGTTGTCCGAGATCCTCATTTAAGTACCAGAGAAATTAGTCGCGAGTTAGAAATAAGCCAAACTTCTGTATCTCGAATACTGCGCAAAAATAAATTTCACCCGTACCACGTTCAGTTGGTTCAGGAACTAGATCAAAATGACTTCAACAATCGGTTGCAGTTTTGTGAGTGGGCTTTACGTAAACTTCAGGAGCGAAATGACTTTTTCGATCATGTTCTCTTTACGGACGGAGCTTCGTTTCATAAGAACGGTTTTGTTTCAAGATACAACTGCCATTATTACAGTACTGACAATCCCCATTGGATAAGGCCATTGGATCATCAACATAGGTGGTCTTTGAATGTATGGGGTGGCATAATTGGACGACACGTAATTGGACCACATTTTTTCGATGGAAATTTGAACGGTAATAGCTACCTACAATTTTTACAAAACGATTTGCCAGAAATGTTAGACAATTTACCACTTGCTGCAATACAACAGATGTGGTATCAACAAGATGGAGTGCCTGCACATTACGGGAGGGATGTAAGGGAGCACTTGACTGCAGCATTTCCAAACACATGGATAGGAAGAGGAGGTCCGACACCTTGGCCAGCGCGATCTCCAGACCTAACAAAACTTGACTTTTTCTTGTGGGGGTACGTAAAGCAGTTAGTTTACAGGGAACCTCCAACTACTCGAGAAAATATGATGGAACGAGTTCGCGATGCATTTCAAAGTGTCAATGAAGATATGTTGATAAATGTGAACAATTCTTTGTTGAAACGATTGCGTGTTTGCTATCGTGAGGATGGCGGTTATGTCGAACATTTAATCTAATTACATTAATTTATTTTTGTTGCTGTTATTATCTAATGATCTTCGAAGTTTT
Organism: Xestobium rufovillosum; assembly: GCA_963966045.1. Taxonomy (NCBI): domain Eukaryota; kingdom Metazoa; phylum Arthropoda; class Insecta; order Coleoptera; family Ptinidae; genus Xestobium; species Xestobium rufovillosum. Next base: position 12,996,893 of record OZ014493.1, on the reverse strand, counting down.
GGAAATAGTATAGGAGATTTGGAACGAACATTTTGTAAGACAAAACAAAACAATATCGCCAAACGGCAACCATTGTTAATGCATAAACATGATATTATTCAAAATTTCCAGAAAAACGCAAATTTCTTAAAAACTGCTGGTGACAGATGCCACCAACCATACATCATCAGAAAGGAAATTTAATTTTGCGTCTTATGAGGTGAGAGTCAATGTAGCATTCCATTTAAAAAAAAAGAGTTATTCCTGTTTGAATTAGTAAATATTGGCATGGATAAATTTCATTTAATTAAAAAGTTATGATTCCATGTTATACTTGTGTGTGATAGGCCGTTACTTCCAGAGACGAACTGTCGAAACCGCATTCCTCTAAGTGCTTTCGTTTCGAAGATATTCAAAATGGCGCCAACTACGGCAAACGTCAAAATTTTCAAAAAAAAATTAAAAAACTCCATAGCGGTTCGACTGAGACCCAATGTTTGATTAACAAACTGACATTTATTTTTCATGAGAAATCCAAAAATGCAAACGAATACAGGGTGTTCCATTTAAAATAACACAGTTAGTGTCCATTTCCGGTATGACCGGAAGTCCGCCGTATTTGAAAACATTTTTATCTCATTAAGCACTTATTTCTCAAAAACTTTTATTTGAAAAAGTTTCTCCCATTTTGAACTGTACTCGTGTTATAGGCCGATTTCGCCTTAGTGACTCACCCTGTATACTTGCCTGTCGGTCGATACCAAGCCCGGCACAAATCGCAGGCGACCCGCAGCCCGGCCTTTCCCGTATGTAAACAGGAGTGTATTTTATACCAAATGAATGACTTTTATGCAAATAATTCGAGCAGTCATAGAGGGGTAAGTTTTTTTAATATTCAAAAAAACATATATTTAGCAATCGATGGGAGGCCCACTATATGTACACTGTGTTTGTTTCGAAGCCACTTTGTATATAATGTATTTACAAGACCAACGTTAGGAAGCCCGGCTGTGTTGCCAAGTAAATTTAAGAAATCCGCGCTATTTTACATTTGTATACGACTGATGATAAATCTTATAGTCAATAGGAAGACCGCCGACAGCCTCAGTGTTTTGTTTGCGATCGAACCCTTATAATTTTTCTAACAATGAATATGAATAGAGTTAAGTTATTGGTGAAAAACGCAGTGGAAAATTTTCTAGGTAAGTCTATTTGTAATTTAAATAACATTCAAATTTATAGTTATAGTTATTTAGTACAACCAGACGTATTTAGATAAAGCAATTTTCGTCCCCAGTAGGTATAACGACTATCTGCCCCTACCCCCTCCTCCTTTTCTCCATAAGAGCCCATGTTAAAATAGCACCACCGTGGTGCACTGCACCACATCGGAAAATGTGACATGCATAAGAAGGGTCATACAGCTGTATGAGTACATTTCAGGGTCATTGAAATTCGGGGGTCGATGAGCCAAGGTCAGAGGTCATTCCTAATATAGGCGTATAGCTTTATGCAGGGATTTTTGTGGAAAAAAATGTGGCGCGCATGTGAGGGTCATACAGCTGTATGAGATCATTTTAGGATTATTTAAAAATTCGGGGGTCAGAGGTCATTCATAATAGCCGTATAGCTTTATGCAGGGATTTTTGGAAAAAGATGTGGCGCGCATAGGAGGATCATACAGTTGTATGAGATCGTTTTAAGATTATTTAAAAATTCGGAGGTCAGAGGTCATTCCTAATCGGCGTATAGCTTTATGCAGGGGATTTTTGGAAAAAGATGTGGCGCGCATAGGAGGGTCATACAGCTGTATGAGATCGTTTTAGGATTATTTAAAAATTCGGAGGTCAGAGGTCATTCCAGAACGGTATAGGGCTTTATGCGCAGATTTTTGGAAAAAGGTATTTAAATTGGGGGGTTCAGAGGTCATTCATAATAGGCGTATAGCTTTTATACGGGGGTTTTTGGAAAGTGACGTTCATAGGAAGACATGACAGTTGTATGAACTGATTTCAGGATTATTTAAAAATTCGGAGGTAAGAAGTCATTCCTAATAGGCGTATAAGCTTTATGCGCAGATTTTGGAAAGTGACGTGCATAGGAAGAGATATATAGCTGTATGAGTTGATTTTAGGATTATTTTAAAAAATTCGGGTGTCAGAGGTCATTAAAGAACGGTATAGGGCTTTATGCGTAGATTTTTGAAATTGGCGTTCATAGGAAGAAACATACCGTTGTATGAGTTGATTTCAATGTTACTTAAAATTCGGGGGGTCGAAGGTCAATTTAGATCGGTATAGGACTTTATGCATAAATTATTGAATATCGGTATGTAGGCAGTCGCACGCACACTTGGACAGTTATTGGCTTAAATATAGAGAAAATTCTTCGGGAGGCAGCTGCCGGGGATTGAACCCAATCTATCTATCCTGCGCAGAAGACCGCAGCGCTATCTAGTGCGCAACAGAGGTTATTTGATGTAGACATTTTGAATGATTATATGTAGGTACCGCGTTTTGTCAAGAGGTTCATGTGTGATTTACTTACGGCAAGAAATAATTTCGAAAACGGCTTAAAACACACACCTCCGAGAATAATAATAATAATGCTAAAAAAAAGGAAAAAATGATATTTCTACATACCATTCTGCCATCTGCATTGCGCAGGCGTAATCATATCCGTTTCTTCGTTGTTACCGAAACATGCGGGCCCCCTTTGGGGCCCTCGAATACACACAAACGTACACCCGTTGCTGAATATGTCTTGAAAATGGGGGCCGCACAGTTATAACCTCACCTTGCACTGCTTGTTAAATATTACGTCTTACTTCAGTCACATATAAGAGAAGAATGAAAAAATCGCTGTAGTTTTATGCAGGGCTTACTGAACAAACAGATATTCGGCTGCACAGATTTAAGCATCTTGCAGGGGTATAGGTAAAGAAATTAAGGAATCTTATTGAGCAAACAGATAGAACACAGCGTTTTCTGGAATCCACTCATGTAATATGAAACATAGTCCTTCGGTCTAGAGATCGCTTTGAGTGGCTGGACCTGGTGGTCATCTCACATAACCTCAAAAATTAATGCACAAAAATACACGTAACAGAATTACCTTAATGCTGAATGGGTTCAAAGAGTAACGACTATTAAGAGGTGTAAGAGGCTGATTGTAATTCTTTTGTAAAAGTTTTGAAGTGGTAAAGATGAGTCATGCAGACAAACCTGATGACGTCTCCCCGTTAGGTACAGACTTGACTGTAAACGCCATCATTCGAATAAATAGAGGGCACACTATTATGATAATAATAAAGAACGCAAATTTAAGGGGACTGATTGAAATCAATATTACCAGCTGTATTATTATTACTGAACCAAACCAGGTTTTTAAAACAACTAGGTGTGAATTAGTAATGATTAAAAAAACGATGTACCGAGGACACAGGTAATTTTACTTAATAATTTACAGTAGGTACATTTTTCAGTTATGCTGACTGAAAAAGGTGTAAGAGGCTGATTGTAATTTTTTATAAAAGTTTTGATGTGGTAAAGATGACGTACCTATGTATAATAAATTGTTTTTATACAATCAATTTCGGACACGAATGCTTCCACAGATCCTCAAATTTTTCCGATTGCTTAGAACTAAATTTCGAATGTCTGCTATTTATAGAAGACGAGATTATATTATTATTTGTTTTATAAAAATGCATTTACCTCCTACGACCTTGCTCGTAAATAAAATGATCGTAGTATTAAAATGTAGAAATAAGCAGTTTTACACACGGTTGACTTATTTTTTTTTATTAATAATGTCATTGAACCAGGCCTAGCCGATATAACTAACAGCTGATGGGTGTATACAGCACAATACCAACTATGAAGACCTGTATATTAGTATTCCCCGTGACCCCGTGGCACATAAGAATTTTTCATGGCGAGTTGATGTACCAGGCGGATTCAAACAGTAGTTGTTGGGGAAAATTTAGAAAAAGAACCTGATTTCAGTGACTGGACCTCTCTTTTTTTTTGAAAAGCGTTTAATCTCGGATTGAGTGCACTTATATTAATAGGTGATGGGGTAATTTACGTGGTAAAGATGAGTCATACAGAGAAGCCACGATGACGTCACAGTTAAAAATATGGCTATATCTTCTTAACAACAGGTGTAAACAATACAGGTGTATACAATAGAGGTGTATACAATACAGCTGCATTTCTAGTGATAAAAGAATTTTGCTTTCGGTCCGATGCGTATGTGAATCTCAATGTAATAAGGAATAATTTGTGACACGTAAAATGACAATTACGAAAGTAGTTGTTGTTTTCCAAAGGTTGCTATGATCCATCTTTAACTTTCCCGAGAAGGGGACGTATTGAATACAGCCAGGAAAGTCCTGGAGTGACAGCAGATTTTTTCATTTTCTCGATACTGAAGAATTTCCGGACACTAGTTTATTAATAAAAAATGTTTATTTAAGTGTCCTCTATCATGTCTGAAAATTAGGAATACTTATTCTGTGACACCCTGTATACAGCTCATCATCTGTTATATCGACTAGGTCTGGTTCATTGACATTATTAATAACAAAATAAGTCGGTTGTGTGTAAAACTGCTTATTGCAGCATTTTAATGCTACAATCATTTTATTTACGAGCAAGGTCGTAGGAGGTAAATGCATCTTTATAATACTTATATTAACAGGCGATGGGGGTAATTTACACCAAGGATCCATAATAATGTCATGCTTGATAACATTACATTGTAAATTTTTCTTATAGATTATTTATTACTAATATTTTATGTATGGGTGTAATGTTTATAGACGTTAATAAAAATCTGTTCATCAATATTGATATACTATGCTGAAATACTAAGAAATGAATTAATGTTAAAAGCGAGACATGTCATATCAAAATAAATAATTGTAGCAGGTGTCAGATATTTATGATTTAGTCTATCAGCACTTGTTCACAACATGTAATAACATACAAACATGACACAAAACATGAAACCTTACTTTCATTATCAGTACTAAGATAGATTATATAAAGCGCCACGGTTTTTAGTTTTTATCACACTATGTTTCTCACATTACTAGTTTCGTTGGAACCTTGCTAAGAGCTTATCCAGACGTGAATACATGCCGTATGCGAGATTCGTGTATCTCACATTTATTCAAATGGAGCTATTCACATGACCGCGGACAGCAGATATTACTATACTAAATTCAGGCATCATTCCCCCCATTTCCCGATAGCCGCCTCCGGGGTGAACAAACTGCGCAACCACCGTATGCTGATCCACCGTAAGGTTGTACGCAAACGTTTCAGACAGGAATACTTTTAAAAAGTGAGAGGCTTTAGTGCGCAATTAAAACTTTTTGATGAGTGGTAAGGTAAATAGAAGGTTGTCTTAAATATTCGCATTATATCACTGAATGATTGAGAGAAGTCATACCATAAGGTAGTGTACTCATAACTGACACAGTGGCGCCATGTAGCTCATATACAGCAGCCTCTACTATTCAGTTTCTTCCATGTCTTCGGACATACAGCGTTCACGTCTGAAAGGGCTCTTATTACGTAAGTAGGTAAGTAGATAGGTAACCGTCCTTAATAAATAAAAAAGTACTTAGAATGCAATCACAATTTTCTCACTGTACTTACTGATCTTGTTACTGCAGTTCGTAATAGTCTAAAATGGGTAAGAAATAATACATTTCCGATATATTGTTTCTTTACTTTAAATTCTATCTCTAGAACAGATAATCAGGAAAATGTGTGTGGTCTACTTACGGTCAGCCCAGGATGAAGTAAGTTTCAAATATTTACAAATTGTAGATTTCTGAGTTATGGAATTTTCAGCACAAATTAATCATAGCCTCTTGCGTTGAGGAAATTTTAAGAGAAAAAGAAAATTGCATGGTGTTATACAACGGAAGCTGGGACGAAAAATATCTTATTTTAATTAAACTGATGGGGGCTCACCCCATACCAATTTTTTTGTACTACGTGTCAGGTAATTTAAATTTCTGATTCATTTTCAAAATGTTAAAAGTTTCACTGTGTTTATAGATGAACCGCCAATGGGGTTAAATCGTAAGTTATTTTGTTTTTAACAGTATAAAGTGTTGTGGTAAATTAATTTTTTCAGATTACAATGAAGATCTTCTGTAAATGTAAATGTAAATGCAAATGTAATCTTATAACCACACGTGTACAATAAAAGCAATTTACTGTGACCTTTAGTTTCGCTGGTATTAATGCTACTGTGGTATGCCAATGATGTTGATCAGAATCCTGCCTTCGTTTTAAGTCCATTAATCATGGTAGACGTCAAACATACAGAAACATGGGACAGTGAACAATTTTCATACGAAAAAATGAAATAAAACTAGATTTGAGGTATGGCCCATTCTTAACAGGACACCCTGTATATCTACAAGTAAATGAAACAATAATGTAGTATCAGCATTTTTAAAGCTATGACGCGAATACGTCTCCTTTACCGGATGTAACCTGAAGACGAAGAATGCTACTATTTGAACCTCACGCAGAGGACACTTAAATAAACATTTTTTATTAATAAACTAGTGTCCGGAAATTCTTCAGTATCGAGAAAATGAAAAAATCTGCTGTCACTCCAGGACTTTCCTGGCGGTATACAATACTAAGAGCACACGGGGATGCAGCCAAAGGATTGAGGAAATGAAACTCCCTTTCTGTTATAGTGGACAGTGCACCCACTGCAACAAAAACTAGATTTGGTCGTATTGTAAGGGCACCTTTAAGATATTAAGATATTATTGTAACCATATAATTGTAATCTTGATGAAGAGGGATGTTAGAGTTGGTATTAAGTTTAGTTGAATTTATGTTAAGTTTTTATAAAGAGGTTTTTAAGGAGCATGAGCAGATCAGTCGAGAAATAGAAAAGATCCGAATACTTAATTTTTGTTGGCTTGCTAATAATTATTATTCTTTATCCATCTGTCAACGGAGCAAGAGGCTGTTGTCATTTCTGTTGACTTGGTAAATATTTCAACAAGTGTCTCTGTGCACATAAACATAGTTATATTTCATAATTATTAATAATAATAATAATAATAATAATAAATGTCTTTATTCAGCTACCACATAATAACAAATATGTATTACAAAAAGTACAAAAAGTACTATACACGAATAAAGGCAGACTGAAACGGCGTAGTTCACTGGTTGGCCACGGTCAACTCAGTGCTCTTCCACTCAACCGCAAAGAAGCACAAAAAAATATATAAGTATGTATATAGAGAGAGAGATATAGAGAGATCCAGAAAAAAAAACCAAAGGGACTCTGACATTTCACCTCTTATCTAATTCCCCTTCTAACATAAATTGCAACAGAAAATTGCAAGGATGGCGGCGATCATTAAAAAAAAATATTAAACAGGAACAAAACTTCTATCTACTCTGGTGTAGCAAATAATCACGCATAGAGACTTTGAATTTGCTTATTGGCGAGTTTTTAAAAACAGACGGGACTCCATTGTACACAGCACAAACACAATACAAATAAGACCTTTTGTAAAAAGAGTGCTTGTGAGAGGGAGTAGTTAGCATATCCTTCAGCCTAATATTTATACTGTGCACATCAGTCCTGAACTTTATCTTGTTATATAAATACGGTGGAGTTTTACTTGTGATTATTTTATGGAATAGACAAGTCGAATGCAGGTAGCGCCTACTCTTCATATTGAGCCATCGAATGTCCCGTAATTTATGTGTTATGGGTTTTCTTTTCCTGATACCAAATATTAATCTCAAACACGCATTCTGCACCACCTGCACTCTTCTTATATTGTTGCTATCCAAACAAGGACCATACACACTGTCTGCAAAATTGAAATTTGACAACACTAGTGATTCACACAGTAGCTTTTTTGAGGAAAATGTTAAAAGTTTACGTATATGAAATATGATTTTTAAGTTCATGAATGATTTTTGAATGCACTTTGAAATGTGATAATTAAATCTAAGTTTCGTGTCCAATTCAACACCAAGATTCCTTGCAACGTCAGTAAATTCCAGAATACAGTCACCTATCTTCACTTTCACACCACCAATAACATTGTTTCTAACGGCTGGGGCACGAGAACCACCAAACAACATGAGTTTAGACTTGGCCGAGTTTATGATTAGCGAGTGCTTTTCAGCGATCTCCACAAATTTATTTAAATCACTGTTAATCTTTGCACATGCATCATCCTTATTAGAAGCGTGGAAAGAATAATAAAGCTGGGTGTCATCAGCATACATATGATATTGACAGTGCACAAGAAACTTTGTAAATACCGAAGTATAAATGGTAAATAGCACTGGTCCCAATAAGGAGCCCTGAGGGACACCGCTTTTTATTTCTTTCAAATCTGAAAATCTGTCACCCACTCTCACCAATTGCAATCTGCCAGCGAGATAGCTGGAAAACACCGACAGCGCCCTCGCTCCAAAACCAATATAATGTAGAATAGCCAAAAGAAGTTTATGACTGACAGTATCAAAAGCCCTGGAGAAATCTAACAATATAAGCAGACAAAATTTATTTTGATCCAAAGCTGTAAAAATATTGTCAGCCACCTCCAGTAGGGTAGTCTCACAACTGAAACCAGCACGAAAACCTGACTGATTTGCAGGTAATATTTTAAAAGTGTTAATATTTGCTGGACTAATACTTTTTCAAAAATTTTGATAATGCTGGTAAAATGCTTATAGGTCTAAAGTCACCATATGAGAGAGGATTACTAATTTTAGGTATGGGCTGGACAGTAGCTATCTTCCAACCATCTGGAAATATTCCAAGTTCCAAACTGCAGTTAATAATATGAGCAATTGGAGGCAAAATTATAGGTAAACAATATTTGATCATAGTTAAAGAAATACCGTCATGTCCAGCCGCATCAGATTTCAACGAATTGATAATATTACATATTACCTCAACTTCCACAAATTTAAATTCTAAAACATTTTCTCCCACCGACTGTATTCTGGTATCCAAATAAAAGTCGATTAGCTCAGAGTCAGGTACAAAATTCTTGTTAGGATTATCCAAAAAGAACCCATTCAGTTCACCGGGGCTACCCAAGTCATCAGGGACTGAGGGAAAATGTGATTTCACGTTAGCTCCAAGCAACTTAAGTTCTTTAAAAATATTGCTCTTTTTACCAGCATTCGCCAATCGATATTCAAGGTACGATTTCTTTTCTTTGTTAACTGAAAAATTTACTAAATTCCTGAGAGACTTGTAATAATCCCAGCAAACCCGACTCCTGCTCCTCTTGTACCTTTGCAAAGCGTTATCTCGCAGTCGCATCATCAACTTAAGATTGTGGGTCAGCCAAGGAGACCGCCTCTTAGCGACTTTTGATGTTTTTAATGGGGCATGTTTATTAAATAAGTTAATGATTACTTCATTGAGGAAATACAGCTTATCATTAATGTTAGAAATTTTGTAAATATCGGACCACGAGATTTTAGCTAAATCATCCATAAACTCAGTATAATCGAAGTTTTGAAAATTTCGATACATTACAACTTTACTAATTTGCTGACTAGGTTCCGCATGTACATCGCAGTGGATAATTCCATGATCCGAAAAATTATGGTTTAGGTCTACATCTGCTGCCTTTATGATGGAAGTGTCAGAAACCAATATATGATCAATAAGTGTAACAGACGACGCAGAAACTCTAGTAGGTTTGTCAATTATTTGAGTAAGGTTAAATGCTTCAAGCAGTTCAAGGTATTGGTGAACATAATATGCACTGCTATTTAAAACATCGATATTAAAATCACCAAGCAATAAAACCGCATCACCAAGGGGGACTACTGAAGCATAAAAGTGTTCAAACTCTAGGAAAAACTCATTTAATTTCTTATGAGATGATGATCTATAAATAACGCACACCAGTATAAATTTAGTTCCAAATTTAACTTTAATCAGCAGATACTCAAATGAGTTAAAAGTCATTTGTAAGTTAATATTGGAAGTTTTCAATTTCTTACTCACAAAAAAACAAACACCGCCACCCCTACCATCCCTGTCCTTCCTAATAATATCAAAGTTTTCATGAATTGCAATGCGATTGTTTGGAATATTATAGTTTAGCCATGTCTCAGTCAGCGCCACAATATCAAAATCATATTGAAGAAAATAATCCCTGAAAGAAATAAAATCATTTAATAAAGAGCACACATTTATATGAGCAAGTTTCATTTAAAGTGCAAGAAAACAAAAAAAAAACTTTTTCCTTTTTTGAGACAAAAAGAAATGAACAAAACACACCCTTTGGGGGAAAAAAGCAAAATGCGGACTTCCCAAATACATGTAAACGCACAGCTCCACAGCTACAACTTATCATGTTAAAAAAAAGAAGTCGCATTTAAATAAAACATTACATCTCTATCAATTACTTAAGCATAAGTGATTGCCGTTGTCTTTACTTGATAATAGCATTGGTTCTCGTTTAGGCTTGAAAGAGAGTGCCATCACATATCAAAGTAGAACATCCTGCATCCCTAACTGGACAAACACTTCCAATACATCACGTTCAATACGTGGGAAGAACATCATCCTAGCTCAGTTGATTTTTTTTGGTGTGGAATTATACCTAGGTGTTTTCAGGTGAGAGTAAATGCCAATGTCAAAGCTTTCGTTATGAACTGTTTTATTCACCTCTCGATCAAATACTTCATAAAAGTCTTCGATTTGAGCAAGGGATAGTCTTGCATCACTTGATACAGTTGAAAGTATTCCTTCAAGCAAACAGATCATCAAACAGATAAGCTGTTGGACAGACCTGCTAAACAGAGTGTCGAGAGTGAGGTTTGAACCCAACATGTTTTTTTTTGAACAGACCAGTTAGTTCAAAAGCTTGGATCAGGATCAGACCCATACTTTTCTATGTAGGTACCGCTTTCCACTTTAGATAAAGTGCCCGCTAATTAATAGCAATTATATGGTAGATGGGGTACGAGGCACCGTTAGGACCCCTGTAACTTCTCAGTTTTTTCGATAACTAGTATTACTTAGAGAGTCAAAATTTTAATATTTTTAAGCAATCTAACGACCGCTTTTAAAGTGACCTCTTGACCGCTTGGGTACTTCTAATAGTAGGTCGGGCCAGATTCTCCTGGTATGAATGTACCATGACCCCGGGACTACGTTTGTGCGTGCGTTTATGCGGTGATGATAATGCTAATGTGAGAAATTGTGATTGTCGAGATGAAACACTCTGAATAGACAGAGCGCTTTATGTACGGTAAGACCCTTCATCTGTTCGTAAATAAGTTCATTAGATACATATTTCTGTCAGAGAAGAGTACGAACGCTTATTTCCTTTTGATAACTACACACATGCGTCGTTGGAACCGAGCGGTATGAGAACAAAACAACAGCAATTAACATCATTAATAACAACTATTCACCGTGGATGGATCAGACTTCCCACTTTTCTATGTAGGTACCGCTTTCCGCCTTAGATAAAGTGCCCCCGCTAATTAATAGCAGTTATATATGGTAGATGGGGTACGAGTCACCGTTAGGACCCTGTAACTTCTCAGTTCTTCGAGAGTCAAATTTTAATATCAAGCAATCAACCGGTATATTCGTGGAATTCTACGAAACCATTTTACACAAGTAACGGAAAGTTGAAAATATGGGCCTTGATTAGTTACCTATTTAATTTTATGCTAATCTTGAGTGCGAAATTTGGACGATAGGAGAATCGGACATGAAAAAATTAGAAGCGTTTGAAATGTGGTGCTACAGGCGCTTGTTAAAAAGTGTGCGTGTGCCTTAATTTGAGTCGCTTAATGATTTTATTTGCGGACCGTGTTATTTTACCCCCTGGGGATACTATTATGAACTATGTGATCTGCTTATTTTAATACCCCATCGTACACATGTTTACTGACGAAAAATATAAATTAATGTTAAATGATATATTAAATCTAATTTATTTAGCACTTCTCAGAGATCGACTTCTCGTACAAAATATTATATTTTTAAATCGCTGTATCCTCGGACAAACGAACCAGCCAGTCATCGGTTACAATTTCGTGCCTTTATTAATTGCACGTGTTCATAATAATTTCAGCAAAATGTCTACCTTATTTCTTGCGAATAATTATGATTGCGGGAAATTTAAAATTAACAATGTCTGCTTGCTTTAAACGTCACTTTCCAAATATCTGCATAACTGTTCAACTGACCCCCGAATTTTAAGTAACATTGACATGATCTCATACAGCACTATGCCGATCGGGGGTCGATTCCCGGCAGCTGCTTCCTGAGGAATTTTCTCTATATTTAGGTCAATAACCGTCCAGTGTGCGTGTGACTGCGTACCTATATACCGATACTCAATAATCGGAGATACTCACAACAGATTTATTATTTATCAGTACAAGGTCTAATGAAAATAAACGCATTGAGATTCAGGTACTCATCGGACCGAAAGCAAAATTCTTTTATCACTAGAAATGCAGCTGTATTGTATACACCTGTATTGTTTACACCTGTTGTTAAGAAGACATAGCCATATTTTTAACTGTCACGTCATCGTGGCTTCTCTGTATGACTCATCTTTACCACGTAAATTACCCCATCACCTATTAATATAAGTGCACTCAAACCGAGATTAAACGCTTTTCAAAAAAAAAAGAGGTCCAGTCACTGAAATCAGGTTCTTTTTCTAAATTTTCCCCAACAACTACTGTTTGAATCCGCCTGGTACATCAACTCGCCATGAAAAAAATTCTTATGTGCCACGGGGTCACGGGGAATACTAATATACAGGTCTTCATAGCTGGTATTGTGCTGTATACACCCATCAGCTGTTAGTTATATCGGCTAGGCCTGGTTCAATGACATTATTAATAAAAAAATAAGTCAACCGGGTGTAAAACTCCTTATTTCTGCATTTTAATACTACGATCATTTTATTTACGAGCAAGGTCGTAGGAGGTAAATGCATTTTTATAAAACAAATAATAATATAATCTCTTCTTCTATAAATAGCAGACATTCGAAATTTAGTTCTAAGCAATCGGAAAAATTTGAGGATCTGTGGAAGCATTCGTGTCCGAACTTGGTTGTATAAAAACAATTTATTATACATAGGTACGTGCATAACTACGTTTTTAATTATTAATTCACACCTATTTGTCTCATCTCATCTTTACCACATCAAAACTTTTACAAAAAATTACAATCAGACTCTTACACCTTTTTTAGTCAGCATAACTGAAAAATGTACTGTAAATTATTAAGTAAAATTACCTGTGTCCTCGGCACATCGTTTTTTTTTTAATCATTATTAATTCACACCTAGTTGTTTTAAAAACCTGGTTTGGTTAAGTAATAATAATGCAGCTGGTAATATTGATTTCAATCAGTCCCCTTAAATTTGCCTTTTTTAAAATTATTATCATAATAGTGTGCCCTCCATTTATTCGAATGATGGCGTTTACAGTCAAGTCTGTACCTGACGGGGTGACGTCATCAGGTTTGTCTGTATGACTCATCTTTACCACTTCAAAACTTTTACAAAAGAATTACAATCAGCCTCTTACACCTCTTAATAGTCGTTACTCTTTGAACCCATTCAGCATTAAGGTAATTCTGTTACGTGTATTTTTGTGCATTAATTTTTGAGGTTATCTGAGATGACCACCAGGTCCAGCCATTCAAAGCGATCTCTAGACCGAAGGACTATCATATCATATTACATGAGTGGATTCCAGAAAACGCTGTATTCTTGCCCAATAAGCTCTGCATAAAACTGTAAAAATTCCTTCATTTCTTCTCCTATACCCCTGCAAGATGCTTAAATCTGTGCAGCCGAATATCTGTTTGTTCAGTAAGCCCTGCATAAAACTACAGCGATTTTTTCATTCTTCTCTTATATGTGACTGAAGTAAGACGTAATATTTAACAAGCAGTGCAAGGTGAGGTTATAACTGTGCGGCCCCCATTTTCAAGACATTCAGCAACGGGTGTATGTTTGTGTGTATTCGGGGGCCCCAAAGGGGGCCCGCATGTTTCGGTAACAACAAAGAAACGGATAAGATTACGCCTGCGCAATGCAGATGGCAGAATGGTATGTAGAAATATCATTTTTTCCCTTTTTTAACATTATTATTATTATTCTCGGAGGTGTGTGTTTTAAGCCCTTTTCGAAATTATTTCTTGCCGTAAGTAAATCACACATGAACCTCTTGACAAAACGCGGTACCTACATATAATAATTCAAAATGTCTACATCAAATAACCTCTGTTGCGCACTAGATAGATAGATTGGGTTCAATCCCCGGCAGCTGCCTCCTGAAGAATTTTCTCTATATTTAAGCCAATAACTGTCCAAGTGTGCGTGCGACTGCATACATACCGATATTCAATAATTTATGCATAAAGCCCTATACAGATCTAAAATGACCTCCGACCTCCGAATTTTAAGTTCAATAATTTATGCATAAAGCCCTATACCGATCTAAAATGACCTCCGACCCCCGAATTTTAAGTAACATTGAAATCAACTCATACAACGGTATGTTTCTTCCTATAAACGCCAATTTCCAAAATCTACGCATAAAGCCCTATACCGTTCTTTAATGACCTCTGACACCCGAATTTTTTAAAATAATCCTAAAATCAACTCATACAGCTATATATCTCTTCCTATGCACGTCACTTTCCAAAATCTGCGCATAAAGCTATACGCCTATTAGGAATGACTTCTTACCTCCGAATTTTTAAATAATCCTGAAATCAGTTCATACAACTGTCATGTCTTCCTATGAACGTCACTTTCCAAAAACCCCCGTATAAAAGCTATACGCCTATTATGAATGACCTCTGAACCCCCCAATTTAAATACCTTTTTCCAAAAATCTGCGCATAAAGCCTTATACCGTTCTGGAATGACCTCTGACCTCCGAATTTTTAAATAATCCTAAAACGATCTCATACAGCTGTATGACCCTCCTATGCGCGCCACATCTTTTTCCAAAAATCCCCTGCATAAAGCTATACGCCGATTAGGAATGGCCTCTGACCTCCCAATTTTTAAATAATCTTAAAACGATCTCATACAGCTGTATGATCCTCCTATGCGCGCCACATCTTTTTCCAAAAATCCCTGCATAAAGCTATACGGCTATTATGAATGACCTCTGACCCCCGAATTTTTAAATAATCCTAAAATGATCTCATACAGCTGTATGAACCTCACATGCGCGCCACATTTTTTTCCACAAAAATCCCTGCATAAAGCTATACGCCTATATTAGGAATGACCTCTGACCTTGGCTCATCGACCCCCGAATTTCAATGACCCTGAAATGTACTCATACAGCTGTATGACCCTTCTTATGCATGTCACATTTTCCGATGTGGTGCAGTGCACCACGGTGGTGCTATTTTAACATGGGCTCTTATGGAGAAAAGGAGGAGGGGGGTAGGGGCAGATAGTCGTTATACCTACTGTCCCCAAAACAATACCAACAAGTTTTTTCACATTTTCGAACATTCAAATATTTCACCATTTTCAAGCTATTTCATCCGAACTTCTGAGAAAAGCTTCTAGATTTTTGTCATTTTTGTTATAGTTATAGCTAGTTTAATATGTGATCTAATCCTTACTGTTTGAACTTTTACTGATAATAATTGTAGAAAATGATGATACGATGATGTCATCAAATGTGCCTGTTCGTGTTGCCGGTGAAAACCAACTTGAGGAAGACCAAGATAATCTACCTTCGAAAAAATCCTTCACAACACTTTCACCAGTACAGTTGTCCGGTGCCGAAAAGGAAAATTTTTCACAGTTCGCATGCTCTCCTTTCCATAGTATGGACTTCGTAGATTATAGGAGTGTTCCACTATCACTTCCCAAAAGTACATTAGAAAATAATGGTATTAATAGGTGGGCGAATAATGTAAAGCCTTTAAAAATTCCCGTACAACATAAATTAAAACCTTTCGTAAATCAAATGTGTAATACTTCGCCATTTGTTCCATATGTTTTTAATCCAGAAAATGAATTACACATGCAAGAGGACAAGAGGATAAGAATATTGCAGAAGGTAAGTAGATTTAAAAATATTGCAAATAGAATGAACTTTACTTTTTAGCAACACCACAAAATGAAAATATAGTTGAAAATTCAAGAATTAATGTTAGACAGTCGACCATAATTAAACAGCCTGATGATAATGAAATAGTTTGTCCCAAAATTTTGTTGAATTTTGAAAATTCCTTTAAACCATTCTCTGAGCAGCAAATAAATTTGCAGCTAGATCATCCTTCCGACGTTGTATCAATGGAACATAACAAAATACCTATAAATTCCAGGAATTCGTTTTCTCATTTATCTCAGTCGTCTAGTTCATCGGAAGAGGCATTCCATTTGAAAAATAACAATTCAAAGAAGATTCATGTACTACACTCAGTTATAATTAAGCCACCTGATAACAAATCAGTGCTTCCCAAAAATATAGTAAATACTGAAACTTTGTGGCAGCCTATAATTAAATAATTATGCAGGGTGGTCCAGCGCTCTGTAATTATTTTCTCCCGCTTTTATTTTACGTTTTAGGGGAAAGCAAATTGTTTTACAAGCTCTAAATTGTAAAATTATACAAGGTGTTTCATTTGGCCTGGGCACTATAAAACGCTGTTATTTTAAATAGAACACGTTAATTTTAGTGCTATTTTATGTCAGGTTGTTTTAACCTAAATCTAATAGATTTTGAATAAACAAAACAGATCTTTGTGAAAGTTGACAGCTAAAATCTCATTTTCAACATTTTATATCACTGAAACGAAAAATGTGAAGATTTCCACTAGAACTTATAATGAAGGCAGGAGAGAATAATTCTCTGGACTATCATTTAATATAACATTGTACAAATGATTCTTATTTGTTTCTTATTCGGTTTCAAATTGAAGGACTACTTACACTAATTTGGTTTTACTTTTATGTGAAATATTTTTTTCCCTGGCAAGGCCACCGTCATTCTTGAAAAATGAAAATTAATAAACATTTGCACAGTGTAAGGTTACCTTCGTGATAGTGCGCTAAGTATATTTTATAATTATTTATTTACACTAAATATTCATGATTTCAAACTACCCTCTTTGCAGGAATCTAATTTAGATACTAAGCCAGACCATATTTTCAACTCAAGCAGGTACTCGTCCTCTAGCTCTTATCACCCCTCTTCTAGCTCATCAGAAGAGAGTTCCTATTCAGAAAATGAATCTACATGCTCAGAGGTAAATCTCATCGATCTCTTTAAGTAATTAAGAAATTGTCTATTGTTTTAATAAGATTTTCAAGTTCACCAATAAAAATATTTTTCAGGTTACGTTAAATAAAAGAAGAAAATTTAAAAAAAATGCAAATAATGTAAGTAGGTACTTTTTTAACTTCACCGAATGTGCGCATTGTTTCTTAATACTAATAATAATAATACCAACAATAATATTGATAATGATAAAAATAGCAATAATAATAATAATAACATTAGTGATAGTAAGTAATTGTGTTCTAAATGTATACATTATTATTGCTATTTTTATTGTTATCAATATTATTGTTGGTATTGTATACAGGAACCGCAGACCACTGGTTTAGTCCTTCTGGGATTCATCAGTGCGATGCTTTTGTACACTTCTTATAGTAATTATTTTTAACGGTTAGTGAGAGTACTGGATGATTCAAACAACTACTCCTCGGACAAGGGCCCCGACAGGCATTGATTTATAGAATTAATCCAGATTTTAAGATATTAAGAGACAACTCATAATTATACCCCAGCAGAGCTGGCATTGAAACATTAAAACATGTTCTACGTACCACTGAGATCGCATTGCCAATGTAAGTAATTGTGTTCTAAATGTATTTAGGAACCGCAGACCACAGGTTTCGTCCTTCTAGGACTCATAAGTGCGGTCCGAGTTTTGACCGCAGTGGCACGTAGAGCACGTTTTAATGTTCCAATGCCAATTTTACTGAGGTAGCATTATGAGTGGTCTCGTAATACCTTAAAATATGGATTGATTCTATAATTCAATGCCTCTCGGGGACCTTGTCCGAGGAGTAATTGTTTGAATCGTCCAAAACTCTCATTAATAATAATAAATAGTAATAATAAGATGATATTTTTATAGGATTCTGAAAACCAGTATACCAAAAAACCCAGTGCCAGGGAAAGACCAACTATTTGCCCAATATGTTATAACGACGTCGTTACACATTTTACAAGGCATCTCTTCCGTCACCATTCCGAAAATAAAGATGTACAGCAGATTAAAAATTTAAAACCTAAAAGTAAGGAACGCCTAAATTTAGTAGTACGATTGCGAAAACAGGGATATTTTCATTTAAAAACTGAAAAAAATATCTTGAATCCAACAAGGACTTCTGCACTTCCGGATACTCAGTACTTTGTATGTACGTATTGTTTGGGATTCTACACAAAGAAGCGGCTTCACAGACACGTAAAACATTGCAAACGTAGACCAGCCGATAATGTTAAGTCAGGTAGATCATGTTTAAGTAAATCCCAAACGTTTATGGCATCCATGACCACAAAAAACCATGAATTCCTTAACGCATCTCGAATAAAGGAAGAAGTGTTCGAAGTTATGCGTCCTGATGATATAAGTGCTGTAGCTAAAAGTGATCCATTGATTTGTCTGTACGGGGAATCTCTGTTAACAAACATAAGCGTAAGCAGATGGCAACAGTGGTTTCAAACAAAATAAGAGAAATGGGCAGAATGGTCATTGCTCTGAGATCCATAAATGAAGAATTTAATGGTTTATTTGAATCACTCAAACCAGAAAATTTTCAATCTTTAATAATGGCTGCAAAAATAATTAGCGGTTACGATGTAAAAACAAAAACATTTAAGTCACCCTCTTTGGCGTTGCACATGGGGACAAATTTAAAAACTGTATGTGACATAGCATGAAAAGTAATAATTGAGAAGAGACAATTACCTGGTTTACAAATTACAGATAGGGAAAACATGAAAGTTGATGTAAAGGATCTAAAAAAGTTAATTGTTGGACACTGGTGCAGTGAACTGTCCAGTTTGGCTTTGAAGAATTTGAACGAACGGCACTGGCAAAAACCACTTGAATTACCCTTAACCTCGGACATAAAAATATTTTACAATTTCCTGAATACTCGCTGTGAAAAAGCCTACAC
Source organism: Xestobium rufovillosum (assembly GCA_963966045.1). Taxonomy (NCBI): domain Eukaryota; kingdom Metazoa; phylum Arthropoda; class Insecta; order Coleoptera; family Ptinidae; genus Xestobium; species Xestobium rufovillosum. The sequence goes on along the minus strand of OZ014493.1, from coordinate 12,977,656 downwards.
ACAACTTTTAAATAAATGTGAGATAAATATTAATTACAAGATTCTTACGGAATCCGTTTTGGTACTGAATGTAATATTTAACCGCAAGCGTGTGGGAGACGTACAATATTTAACAATAAAAAATTACAATGCTGATTGCAGTACTGTTAATCCAGAGGCATTTACAGATTCTCTCAGTGAAGTAGAAAAGATTTTAAGCAAACAATTTAAAAGAGTTTTTGCTGGTGGCAAAGGCTCAAAACCAGTTGCGATTCTTTTTTCAATAAAAACCCAAAAATATATTTCATGCATGTTAAGGTTTAGGCAAGAGTGGGATATCGTTCCGAAGTCAAACCCGTATTTGTTTGCTAATCCAGGATCTGAGAACCGGTGGATGTCAGGATCAAATATTATGAGTAAATTAGCAAAGGCTAGTCAAGTGACTAAGCCGTCATTACTGACATCTACCAAGTTTAGAAAACATATTGCGACTACATTACAATTGATGTCTATGAACGATGATGAGATGGAACAGATAGCGACTTTTATGGGACATACTAAAAAGACCCACTCAGAATTTTACCGGTAAGGCATTCCACTGTTTTACTAACATAGTTGTATATCAATTTGTTCCTAGACTACCGCAAGACATATATCAAACCGCCAAAGTGGCTAAAGTGCTATTATTGTTGGAAAAGGGAAAAGGAAAAGAGTTTTGCGGAAAGAATCTGAATGATATTCATTTTGATAATGACATTTATTACACCTCAGAATCCGAAAAAGAAGATGAGACAACTGCAGAGGATATAATGCCCCTTTCAGAACGGGTTTTGAATAGAGTTAAAAAATATTCTGACGCTAGCCGTCGTTGTTCAACAGAGGAAATAATTGTAGGGGGGTCTGAAAAGGAAACTGAAGACAGTATTGAGAAGGAATCAAACGACAGAAAATGTAGAGGTAAGATAACTGACATTTATGCTCGGTTTCTGGAAGCGTTCATAAAGTTAGGTATCGCTGGTAAAATAGACAATAAGCCTAATAAATTACTCGACGCTGATTGGCTAATTTCCATTTACCAGCTACATAACTTTCTGAACGCTTCCAGAAACCAAGCCTTAGTTACGTTATTGTAAACAGGTAGTCCAAAGTTTTTATTTTGATAGCTACATTTAAAAAAGGCATCCTTCCCGATGTTAAAAAATGTTAAATAGATTTACATTCGATTGCGAATCAAAATTTTTACTGCTTTTCCAGAAGTAAATAAACTTAAACAAAAAATTCCTAAAGTCCATGTTGCCCATATTCTTATAATTCTGTCGTAACTTAGGTTCCACTTATCAATACTTTTAAATAATTATTGTCGAATTCACAAGAAACTTATAAATAAATTGGAACACGTAACAGTTTTATTTACACATATTTCTTGATTTTGTAGACAATGGAAAAGCCAATAAAGCATCTGATGGGCGTAAAAAGTGGTCTCAAGCTGAAAAATCTTTGGTTTTAAAGCATTTTCGAAATCACATCAAAAATAAAATTGTCCCGAAGAAGCATGAATGCGAGGAGCTAATAAACTCCAAGAGAGATGTTTTAGTGGATAAGGATTGGATGAAAGTGAAAACATTGGTATACAATACATATAGGAGCCACGATTAAATGTAGTGCTTAGTATTTCACATTAAAAATTTAAAAATATTTTTTGTTTGTGTCCACATCCATTTAACTCTACCTTAAAGCAAAAGATGATATCGGCATGGGACCTAATTTTTACTTACGTCCCAAGCTAGCGTAATTCCTCTATAACTCTACTGAAGTTGAGGGTATCAAACAAATTTCAAATAAAAGTAGCACCAAATTAACTTCTTTATGTTTCAAAATTATTTTAGATTACACAGGGTATACCAATTTCTCTGTGCATTACTGAACTGAATTTTTTCAAATGGAACACCCCGTATATTATTGAATTTTTAGATTCTACAGCTGCTTTCAGAGTATTTTTATTTCAGGTTGTTTTTGCCTAAGCCAACTACTTTTTGGGAAAATAGACAGTCTTTGAGAAATTTGATTGTTAAAGCCTCATATTCAGGATTCAACATTTAATACCTACAAAACGAAAAAGGCTTAACTGATAAACACTTTGACTAAGAGAAACTATAAAAATAGTCTAACATGTATGCAAGTACCTCCAAGTTGGCACTTCATTAAAAATTCAGTTAAATGATCGCAACTTTTGTTTTCCAAAGGGAATGGTATATTCATTTTTTCACCACTAAATTTGCCATGAAATTTTCTATAATTTGAGTAAGTACCTACTTGCTATAAGTAAGTTTAATTAATTTATTTTGAAAAAAAATTTTCTCTCATACCCATGGATATATTAAGTATAACAGGTCTATGCTCATACATCAAGTGGGTGCTCAAATTATAGAAAATTTGACGACAAGATCAATGGTAAAAAACTGAATATGCCATTCCATTTGAAAATCAAAAGTTATGATCACTTACACATACGCCAGAACAATTATTTTTACAGTTTCTCAGTCGAAATTAATTAAGCCTAAAAATTTCAAATCACCACCTTTTTTCGTTTTGTAGATATTATAATGTCGAAAATGAAGCTTCAGCTGTCAAGTTTCTCAAGACCATTGATTTTCACAAGAACTATAAGTAGGCTTAGAAAAAACAACCTGAAATAAAATTATCCTAAAAGTAGCTGTAGAATCTAGAAATTTTAATAATAAACGGGGTGTTCCATTTGAAAAAATGAAGTTCGTAGTTCGGGAAGGCAAAGAAGAATTGGTACGCCCTGTATACTCTAAAATAATTTTCAAAAATGGAGAATCAATAATTTTAAAACGTGAAGAATATGATTTGGTGCAACTTTTATTTGAAACATTTTTTGAAACCTACAACTCCAGTTGAGTTATGGAGGAATTACGCAAGCCATGTCAAAATGCCTTTTGATCAAGCAAATTAATAAAGATATTATTTAGCAATCGATAGGGCAGCGAAAATCTAGAAATAAAAATTGCGACGTTGCGAAACGTCTGGGCTTCAAATAACCCATTGGGCATGAAAGGCTTCCTAGTATGCACTGTGTAAATTCAATATATACAAGTGTATAAACACCGGCTCAGAAGCGCCGCCTACCGCGAGTCTTAGTGAACTAAACGTGTATGTTTTGAGATAAAAGTCGTCTATGCGAAGCCCACCCGAAAATTCGCATTTGGGGCCTAGGGGCCCCAAAAGGCCCATTTCCAAAAGTATACACGGGGGTCGATCCGAAGCCCGAACCCGGGCTTCCTATCGCACCGTCGGGCTTGGGAACGCTGGTTTAACATAGAATTTAGGGCTTCGTAAGGGCGCTTAGTAAGTCTATATATATAAAAGTATACACGGGGGTCGATCCGAAGCCCGAACCCGGGCTTCCTATCGCACCGTCGGGCTTGGGAACGCTGGTTTAACATAGAATTTCGGGCTTCGTAAGGGCGCTTAGTAAGTCTATATATATTATATCGATATATTTATATCGTTTTTAATGTTCTAATGTATCGATATATCAATTCGATATATCGAAAAGTTACTTTCCCTTTTCTCTCAAAGAAGTGATATTTTAAAATTTATACAAAACTAGCGGCCCGGCAGACGTTGTCCTGCCTAAAATTACTTTTCGTATTGAACTTTTGATTCATTAACCAAATCGTTTATTCAATGTGAAACATTTTTCTGATTACGTTTATGTTCGACCAAATATGTCGTTCCTATCGTTCAACAGTTAAGCACTTTCAGTTTTTCCCGAATTTTCACATTTTCCGGTGGATTCTCCAAAAATTTTCTTTCATACAAACCTTATCCTGACAATTACGATCACAACAAAAAAAAATCAGCCAAATCGGTCCAGCCGTTAAGCACTTTTAGTTTTTCCCGAATTTTCAAATTTTCCGATGGATTTTCCAAAATTATGATTTTTACAGTTTGTCCGAATTTCCCGATTTACGCCTATACATATACAAAAATCCAATAGAAAAAAGCATTTTCAGTTGTTTCCGAATTTTCCAATTTTCCGGGCAACTTTTCCAATTTTTCGTTCCCTAAAAACCTTATTTTTGAAAAGAATTAACCAAATCGGTTCAACCGTTAAGCACTTTCAGTTTTTCCCGAATTTTCACATTTTCCGGTGGATTCTCCAAAAATTTTCTTTCATACAAACCTTATCCTGACAATTACGATCACAACAAAAAAAAAATCAGGCAAGTCGGTCCAGCCGTTAAGCACTTTTAGTTTTTCCCGAATTTTCAAATTTTCCGATGGATTTTCCAAAATTATGATTTTTACAGTTTGTCCGAATTTCCCGATTTACGCCTATACATATACAAAAGTCCAATAGAAAAAAAAATTTCAGTTGTTTCCGAATTTTCCAATTTTCCGGACAACTTTCCCAATTTTTCGTTCCCTAAAAACCTTATTTTTGAAAAGAATTAGCCAAATCGGTCCAACCGTTAAGCACTTTCAGTTTTTCCCGAATTTTCACAATTTCCGGTGGATTCTCCAAAAATTTTCTTTCATACAAACCTTGTCCTGACAATTACGATCACAACAAAAAAAATCAGCCAAATCGGTTCAGCCGTTAAGCACTTTTAGTTTTTCCCGAATTTTCAAATTTTCCGGGCAACTTTTCCAATTTTTCGTTGCTTAAAAACCTTATTTTTGAAAAGAATTAGCCAAATCGGTTCAACAGTTAAGCACTTTCAGTTTTTCAGGAATTTTCACATTTTCCGGTGGATTCTCCAAAAATTTTCTTTCATACAAACCTTATCCTGACAATTACGATCAGTTTTTCCCGAATTTTCCAATTTTCCGGGCAACTTTTCCAATTTCTCGTTCTCTAATGCCACGTTCGGCCTCTGTTTTGTCGACGTTCCAAATTATTTTGTGCGTAAGCTCCAACTGAGCGCGTCGAACTCGACTGTATCCGTTGTTCCGGAGTTATAATGGATCGCGCTTGAGGCTTGAGAAATTCTTATTCGACTTGGCTCCAAACGCTGTCTACGCTCTTCGCGTACGCCGACCGATATTTCGACGCCTCACTGGTGGCATTTTTTCCAAAGAACCACCAAATACATGATCACCACCGATAACACACTGACAATTCAATTTTTAGAACTGTCAAACTGAACGTCACATTTTTGTTTGTCAAACAGATTTTCATACAAACTTTTACCTTCCAAATTTTCTACTTTCCCGGTGGATTTTCCAAAATTTTCTTTCATACAAACCTTGTCCTGAAAATTACGAACACAACAAAAAAGAAATCAGCCAAATCGGTCGAGCCGTTCTCAAGTGATGAGCTTACATACATGCGGCAATTGATTTTTATTTATATAGATATACGCACATCAGGCATTACGTTATGAAAAGCACAAACTGTGAAACTGCATGGTTATAAAATGATATTAGTGGCAATGCTGTACGCTGATGCTCTGTGTTGGGCGTTCATTTATATCCCAACTAGGTTTTGCCACTTCCACTTTTACTCGCTTTAATAGACCGCTTAACTTCATGCTAAACAAGGAACGAGCTTGGCCCAGTAGCAAAACGCGCAGGGAGTTCTTGTTCGAAACCAAGCGGATCCTTTTTCATTTTTTCTTATAATGTTTATCGTATTTGACAGAATTTTGCATTCCATGCGTTGTGTTTGGTGTCTCGTCACGAAAAGTATTTCTTTAAAGAAAATCCGCCATTACTAATGAAAACAAGGGAATAATAGTACGCTCTATTCCTGTCTGTTGTACCTAGCTTTTGATAGGTTTTTGTAATTAAAAAATATATCGATATTTCAAATATTATATCGATATTTTCTTTGCAGTATATCGTACGTAACGATATATCGTTTCAATATATCATATGATACAATACATCGATATATGAAAATATTTTGCCATCCCTACCAAAGAATAGTTTAAGTTTTAATATGTGCCTTACTACTTAGAAAACGTGATATCTTATGTTACCTTATAGAAGACTTTATAATTTTGTTAAATTTTCATATTTTTCTACGAAAATATAACCATTTGGTGTATTTTTTGCGTACTTTTCTAATAGCCCCACCGAAAGTTCTATCATTGGTATATAGAAAGTTGGAAGCGACTATTACAATAGCAACAAATCGCCGGGTTATTGTAGTATAGTGACATGATTTTAAAAAAATCCTAACTTTTCTGTAAATTTAAGTATCTCATTTAAACAAATACAATCAATTTACAGGTCCCTAAGTTACACACCTGAATTTTTTCGAATTTTTAGAAAGAGAGACTTAGGATTAAAGTTGAACTATTGCAAAACTATATTATATTTACCCCACTTCACCTTACATCAAATATAGTGTAATATGGGGATTACAGGAATTTAATTAAAATGTTTGTGATGCGCTTTAGGTTCCATGGAACGCACTCAGATTCTTTCTGCCATAAGAAAACAAGGAGATTTCCAACATAATACAGATGTATTAGATAACAAAGGCACTTTAGAATACACTCAGGAATATAAATTCCTCCACGAGAAGCAAACAGTGCCTTTGCTGCTTTAATACCAACTGATAACCCTTTATTAAAATCAAAAATCAACATGAGCTACTTCTATTCATATCTCATGGATAGTGTTAATAATACTAACTCCAATAGACCATATAAACAAAAATTAACTTTGATATAGTCTTTTTCATCTGCATCTTTAAATTCAAAATGTTTGGCACAAGATTTCAAAAAGCTTTATTTGATATACCTTGGAATCATTGAGCCTAATCACACTCTCTTACTGTGTACCACTGATTCAAAAACATCATTAAATGTAACCCAGTCTAAATAATTGCCGCCGAACTTTGGCAATGGTAATGTTACCTGAACGTCGCTTTTACACGAACTCTCCTCAACTTTGATATTTACTTTGTTTATCTTTTCAATAAACATTTCTACGTCACTTGAAAATGGTTTCGAACAATTCCGATTCATCACCAAACTTTTCTAATTCAGTTTGAACATTTTGAAATGCACTGAATTGAGGTTCAAACATTTTTAACCGCGCTTTCAATGGAAAAACTACGTTTGCTGGTGGATTTAATGCTATCATTCTAAAATATTTATTGAAACGTTCTACTTGATTTTTGATATGCTCGCGTTTGAAGCTTAAATTTTTAATAACAACTTCTTCCTTTGATTTCGGTATTTTATTTCACGTACTTAAAGAATGCTTACTTTTCAAGGAATAGATAAAGGATAGGAAATATCCTCACTAACCTGACCTCTTGATATATCCTGCACTGTATTTCTTACGCTGGAAATCTTTCCATCCGACTCGAATTGACCATGTTTTCCAGGTAAACAATGAAGCAAACATGACTAAAATAAAATTTTAACTAAAATATAATTAAGCAGAAGAATTAAATTCATCATCTTTTCCATCACTTTCATCATTAGGTTCATCAAAAGAGGGGTTGGCTACAGCTGCTGATCTGGCCACACCAGATAATTCCCCATATTTGCTGTTTTTATTTCAAACTTTGCATTCCACTAGCACTGCCTGGCATCTCCTGTATATGTATTTAGAATATATTCCTGTTTCTTTGATGTTGTCTAAAAAAGTTGAAAATTTTGGGTACTCTAAGATGTTTTCCCTCCAAGCTTCTCAGATTCTGTAGTCTTTTCATCTAAATCTTGGGGGATATAACCATGAGCTGTTTCATATGTTTGAACTGATTCCCCGCTTGAAAATGCATGGATTGTAGCAGGAACAGTCAGACCTTGAGATGGACCAGGAACAGAGTTTTGAACTGATTCCCCGCTTGAAAATGCATGGATTGTAGCAGGAACAGTCAGACCTTGAGATGGACCAGGAACAGAGTATGTAAATTGACTAGCAATTTGGAAATTGGGCTCCAGGCCCTCCAGGAGGGAAGCCTCCAGATGGAGGACCTCCCCCTGGTCCAAGAGGGAAGCCAAAAGGAATTCCAGGAGCCATGAACATTGTTTTGTTATAAAAAAACTGCTCAGCTTGGGCATCATCGGACAGTGTTTTCAAAACACTCCACATGCTTGTACTAGCTGTTGTCATAATTGCAACATTGTGGTTCAGCTAAGATATTTTTGATTAGAATACTAATAAAGAACTAAGGTAAGCTTTTATTTTATGAAATTAAATTTAGTGACTGATGCCTGCACATTGTTGCAGAACACTTAGATATACAGAATTGAGTCTCTGGAAGTAAGCAATGCGGAATTGATGAAGGAAAATAATTTATTAAAGCAACAAAATAACGATTTGGAACAATATTCCAGATCTAATTGTTTAGAGCTGCACGGAGTCCCTGTAAGCAAGACGGAAGATGTTTTATCTGTTGTACGGGCGGTGGGAGTTTCAATTGGATTTTCGTTGAAACCTGAGATGGTGGACATCTGCCACCGCTTGAAAACCGCTAATAATGCCGCTAATCCAGGTATAATAGTGAAATTCGTTCGACGATTTGATAAGAACCAGTTTTTGCAGTGTCGTAAGGTGAAGCGAAATTTGACTGTTGGAGATCTTCCGGAGTGCTTGTCCAGCTTGACGGGGGACAGGAATTCTCCAATATATGTGAATGAATCTTTGACTAGAGCTAATAGACAGTTGTATGCCAAGGCAAAGGAGTACAAACTGGCTAATAATTTGAAGTACTTATGGACTAGGAATGGTAAAATTTTTATGCGAGCAACCGATGGGAGCAGGGTTTATGCGGTGACGTCAGTCAGGGACTTTCTTGATGTTCATTAAATGTGTATTGGAAGTTGGCATTTTACGAGATGAATTTATAATGATTGGAAATTTCGATATTTTTGTGCTGCTCTCGGAAGTATTGCATTTTTTGTTTATGTTATTTATAGCAGCTAGTATATTCTTTTACTTATGTTTCTTTTTGCCAATTTCAGATTTTTTTTTGTATTTTTTGAGCCGTGGCAATATATTTTCAAATATTTAGAATCCTTTTATCTGTGGCGTCACACATCATTACCTATTAGATGGGTTTGTTAAGACTAGCGCATTTAAACGTTAGATCATTGTGCGGAAATTTTATTGAATTTCGTGATTTGATTCTGTCAGCTGATTACGATGTCTTCGCGGTTAGTGAGACATGGCTGTCGTCGGACTTGCCCTGCAATGTTGTGGACATTCAAAATTATACGTTTTTAAGAAATGACAGAAAAAGGAGCCGTGGGGGAGGCGTTGGTTTGTACATAAAAAGTAATATACATTATAGAATTATTAAAGAGTCGACCATAAATGAGAATACTGAGCAACTTTGGGTTGTTCTCTCTTTTCCTAAATGTAATGTTGCAATCGGTGTTATTTATAGACCTCCTAAAACTGACATTCCTAATTTCTTTAGTTGCTTTGAGAGTTCTGTCTCACAGGTTTTACCTTTTTGTAATGAACTGCTGGTTGTTGGTGATTTTAATATAGATTTACTAAGTTTTAACAACACCTGCAATAAATTTCTTGATCTGCTGGATATGCATGGCCTCACCCAAATCATTGCAGAACCTACTCGTATTACAGCTTCTACAGCTACGTTATTAGATTTGATTTTAACTAGCAACAAATCTAGAATAGAACAATCGGGTGTTAAAGATGGGTATCACTCGTCCGACCACAATCTCATTTTTTGCAATCTAGTTTTAAAATATGATAAAGTTGGCCCCAGACAAGTTGTATACCGAGACTTTGCACATTTTGAAGCTGCAGCTTTCACTTTACAATTAGATTCAATAGTATGGCATAATCTTTATCGTTTGGATACGATCGATAATAAACTTGATCTTCTTAATCGAATATTGATTGATCTATTGAATAATAATTTTCCAGAGAAATGTAAACGATTTTCTAAGCCGCCGTGTCCTTGGTTGACAGAGAATTTAAAATTTATGATGTCACTGCGTGATAAAGCGTTGACCAAATATAAGCAAACTAGTAAAATTGAACACTGGAACTATTACAAAGATATAAGAAATTTAACAACAAAAACAGTTCGGTTGGAAAAAAAGGCTTACTTTGAGCATAGTTTGAAGATGGGAAACTCTAAGACCATGTGGAAAGATTTAAAATTGATGAAAGTCTATAGTAAGCCAAAATTCATAATTCCGCAAGAATTACAGGAACCTGAAAGAATAAATAATTTTTTCATAGACTCTGTTAATACAAACTTACATCCAGATAATGACTTGATAAATTTTTATAATAGTAATTCTCGTATTAACAAACAGGATCAATTTGTCTTCGAGTTAGTTTCGGAAGAAACTGTGTCAAATATATTGTTTAAAATTTCCTCAAATGCTGTTGGAACAGATAATTTCAATATTAAATTCATTAAACTGTGTTGTCCTCAGATTTTGCCTGTACTAGTTCACATTGTAAATTTCTGTTTAAAAGAAAGTGTTTTTCCTACTTGTTGGAAAACAGCGTTAGTATATCCATTACCTAAAATAGTCAGACCAACTGATTTTAAAGATTTGCGTCCTATTAGTGTGCTACCTGCTTTATCAAAAATATTAGAGAAAATAATGGACTGCCAAATGAGAAAGTACCTTGCTCTCCATTCATTGCTGCCTGAAACGCAGTCAGGGTTTAGAGCTGGGTATAGTTGTTCTACAGCACTACTGCAAGTAACTGATGATATACTCACAGCAATTGATCAAAATAAACTCACTGTTCTCGTTCTTCTGGATTATTCGAAGGCATTTGATACCATCAGTCATAGTTTGTTGCTGAGCGTCTTGAATTCTTGCGGATTTGGCCCTGCAGCCATTACTTTAATTAAACATTTTATAATGGATAGATCACAAATTGTTAAAGTCTCGGATGAATTGTCGAATTCCAAGCAACTAAATACTGGTGTCCCGCAGGGATCTATTTTGGGTCCATTACTATATTCAGTATATACTTCTCAAATGCAATCGTGTCTTAAATTCTGTTCCTGTCACATGTATGCTGACGACACTCAGCTCTATTACTCTTTTCCGGAGGACTCTTTCTATACTTCTATGGATAGAATTAACACAGATTTGAACATGTTAACCGAAATGGCCCGTAAGCACTGCCTCAACATTAACCCAAATAAATCTTCTTTTATGGTGTTCGGGAGGAACAAGTTGCGGTCTAAGTTAATAAATAAAATTAAAATAAATTTAGGTGCTTCTCCTTTGCCGCTTGTACATCAGGTTCGTAACTTGGGATTAATAATGGATGATAATTTAAGGTTTAGTCAACACATATCCAAATGTATCCAAAGAGCTTATGTAAATTTAAAAATTATTTACATGAACAGATCAATATTAAATCAAAAAATAAAGATTAAATTGTGTAATTCTATTGTCCTATCTCATTTCAATTTTTGTGATGTGGTTTATGGCCCTTGCCTTACTTTTGCGGATTCACATAGAATCCAGATGATACAAAACGCATGTATGCGGTTAATTTTTGGTATTACAAGGCGCCAACATATATCGCATAAATTGCATGATTTGAACTGGTTGAATATGTCTAACCGACGACTACATCACTCGGCATGTGCGTACTACAAAATAGTTCAGTTAAGAACTCCGCCTTATTTGTACAACAAAATTCAATTTAGAACTGATGTCCACAATATTAACATTCGATTTAAGGGTCTGATTACGCCACCGTGTCACTGTACATCTGTTTTTGAAAGATCGTTCTCATATTGTGTTTCAAAAGTTTTCAATAAATATGTCAATAAATACTTATTACAGTCTCGACAGTTTATCACATTTAAGAGTACACTTCGTCGTGATCTTTTCGCTGAGCAGTTTCAAGTTTTTGGGTGATGATTTTATGGCTCTCATATTTTGCCATGGCTCTGTTTCATTTCTATTTCATTTCTGTTTATAGTTTTTTGCTGGTTTGTTTTCATTTTCATTTTGATTTCCACGTTTTTTTTTTTGTTTGCCTTGACTAAATTGAGTTAATTTGTTATTAATATATTACCTTAAACTTAGAATTTGTTTTGTTTCATATCTCATTATGATTTTTTTTTACCTTTGCTGTTTTGACCGAAATTTATGTATATATATCCATGTGAGTTTATTGTTGTCCTTTGTGGGTTCAGCGCGTGTCGCTTTTTCTCTCGAATTTATTTTGTATTTTAAGGGTTAAGTAGAGCAGCGGGACATTCACGAATGTTCAGCTGAACTTCGCCCTTTGCTGAATTTGATATTTTAAGTTATTTTTTTTTTCTTATGTAATTTCAGCAATAAAGTCTTTATTATTATTATTATTATTATTATTATCTACCTAGCTAATAATTATATTAGACATTCGAAAATTTTTCGCCAGAAAGCGAAAATTGTCAGTGACTGAACATGAGCGGAGTGAGCCTGATAATGAGATTGATGAGAATTCCTTAATTTTGCAAGACACTGCAGTCGCAGGGTCAAGTGCTGGTACTGCTAGTCCTTCCGGCAGCACTGCTAGTAGCTGTGCTAGTCCTAGTGAACTATCAGGCTCTAATTTAGATGTTGGGAAATATGTTAATATTACGGTGCCAGAAAATTTAAAATACGAACTTTTGATGAAACCGTGGCAGCCAGCTAGTTCATACAATTTTAAGGACGACGTAAAATTCGGTGCTCGAAAATTTAATATTAATTGGCTCAATGAGCATAAATCTCGGTTAGTTTATTCGTCGCACCTGAAAGGGGCTTTATGTAAACATTGTGTAATATTTAAGCCCCTGCTTCATCGTGGTGTACAAGGATCATTTATAAAATCTGCTTTCAAACGTTATAAACATTTTAGCGAGGAATCACCAATATAAGATTCACGTAACTTCAGACTGGCATAAGTCGGCCGTAGAAAAATCCACAAATTTTGTATGAATTATTGAATATAAACAGAAATCGATAACATGTTCGTTAGATGAGGCAGTAAACAAAAAAATACAAACCAACAGGGCTATATTGAAATCAATACTTTCGACTATTGTATTGCGGCACTCACGATCTGGCACTTCGGGGTAAAAAATCCGATCAAGGAAATTTTATTGACTTGCTTCAATTCAGAGCTGAAAGTGGTGATAAAATCATTGGAAATCACCTTTCCACCTGTAAAACGACGGAAAAATATATTTCTGTACAAATTCAGAATGAACTTATAGACATATATGGAAAGTCGGTTATAATGGAGAGGGTGAAAAGAATTAAGGGTGCCAAATATTTTTCCGTACTTGCTGATGAAACGGCAGATATATCTGGAACAGAACAAATGTCTGTTGGATTAAGATATAGTTTAAATGGGCACATCTTTGAAGATTTTGTTGGATTTGTTCCTCTATCTCAGTTGGATGCCGCTTCCATCAGCAAAGAAATTTTGAAATTTTTAATGGATATAGGACTAGATCTGAATAATATGGTTGGACAGGGGTATGACGGCTGCTCAACAAAGGCAGGAAAAGAGGGTGGTGTTCAGAAGTATATCAGAGATAAATATCCAAAAGCTATACACTTCCATTGCGCTTCACACAAACTTAATTTTGTTATTAATGATCTCAATCAGGTATCAGAAGTGAGAAATACTGTTGGTACGATTAAAAGCGTGATAATTTTTTTAGAGAAAGTACTTTGAGGCGAAAAAGATACCAAATATCCATCTACTGTGCGAGACCCGTTGGAGTGCAAAATATAAGTCAATTCGAAAATTTAAAGAACATTTCTCTGATATTAC